>CAJQUN010000019.1:4447369-5107392 GCA_907163345.1 Haberlea rhodopensis
TGTCATCTTACCATATCATAAACATCGTATGTCATCTTACCATATGGGCATCTTACCCTATCGTATGACATCTTACCATATGGGCATCTTACCCTATCGTATGTCATCTTACCATATCATAAACATCGTATGGCATCTTACCATATGGGCATCTTGCCCTTTCATAACATTGTATCGTTATATAAACATCATATAAACATCATCATTTCATCGTAACTACTCATGCGAAAATGCATAGTCATAGTATAGAGGTGTGTTTTACCGTCCGATGCCCGTACGTCTCTTACGTACCTTTTCAAAAGGAGGAGGAGTCAACAGACTTTATCTCATTGACTGTGCTGGTACCTGGGATGGTTCTACACAACCACATAATACAATATTAGGCACCAATACAAGAATCATAATCAATTCTTCAAAATAAAACACAAAAATTTTAATAACACATGAATAGTGACTACCGATCGATCGGTAGCCCCCCACCGATCGATCGGTAAAACTTTGGATTTAAATTTTCAGCTACGGCCTTGCTCGATCGATCGGTACAAAACCACCGATCGATTGATAGCCTCCACCGATCGATCATTACTTTAACCGATCGATCGGTATTAGACTTGAATTAATTTAAAATGCTACGGCATTTGCGCCGATCGATCGGTGTTCATCACCGATCGATCGATCGTTCATGTTCATGCAGAATTTTCCAGAAATCTCGAACACCTCATTTCTGTGATATCCCCGAAAGGATTATGTGTAAACATGCTTTGATGTGCTAATTTTATTATGTGTTAAAGGCATGATTTAATTTGGGGTTTATGGGTTATGCTTTATGTGGTAAAAGCATGTAATTAAGTTGGGGAATTAATGTATGTGGTTGGTGTTATATTTATTTTAATGATATGGTTTAGGAGGCATGATAGGTGTTTTTGATGATGTATTGATGTGGTAAAATTATAAAATATCAAGGAGGGATATTTTAATACATCGTATGAAATACCGGGACACAATTAAACACCGCAAGGCCACACAAACACACCACCCCCTATTTTGAGTGCTTGCATATACGTTTTATGAAGCCCCTAGCATGTTTGGTTAAGCAACTTACATGCTTTATGTATTAGATTTTCGTTTGTGAAAAGTGTTCCTCGAAAATATGGGTAAAGGAAGTGCCCTGTTTTAAGTTGAGTAGGGGTTTTATCACGAGGTTATGAAGCATGCTAGCTTAGGTTTCTTTAAACCTTTTATTTACGGGCTTGCATGGTGTTGTTATGAAGCTCCCAGTACTTTTCCGGAGCATTTTGCGTGGGATATGTGAAGGATTCAATCTTGTGAAATGTAGTGTTCGAAAAATCTGGGTAGAGTAAATGCCCTGTTTTTCTGGAAAAGGTTGAATGTGAGTGAACTTTATGAAGGTGTTATTATGCATGTTAGCTAGGTTTTGATCAAACCGTTGATGTGGTTACGTGCATAGAAGTTTTGTGATGTTCCTAGCATAATTCCTCGAGCATGTTTTATGTTATATGTTGTAGTTTTAATAGCATGAAATGAGGTGATCGACAATTCTGAAAATCGCGCAAAGGAACAGAGTTGGCGATCGATCGCCAAGAAGGCACGATCGATCGCGATGTTCCAGTAGGTTTTGGCTATCGATCGCCAATAAGGGGCGATCGATCGCTGATTGTATATTTTTGGTATACGAGGCAGTAACATCTCGCAATCGATCGGGGCTAAGGGGCGATCGATCGCGAGATGACATATTGGGGCAAATGTTGAATTTTGTTTAGTTTTTGGTATTGAATTATTATTGGGTGCCTAATATTGTGTTATGTGGTTATGTAGAACCATCACTGTTACCAGCACAGTCGAGGAGATAAAGTCGGTTGACTCCTCTATCTTTTGAAAGGTACGTAAGCAACGTACGGGCATCCCAACGGTAACATGTATTATGTGTTTATTTATTTAACACAAGGTAAAGCAAAATGTGCATAAGATAGTGCATTATGATATGATACATGTTGATATGCATCGTTTTTGCATATGTATGTTGTGAAATATAAGAGGTGTATTTCACGAGTCAAGGTTATCCTAGTGAGGATTTTAATGCTTACACGAACTTTCATAAGAAGCGAGGAAGAATTCCGCTTACGTGGATTTCCATAAGAAGCGAGGAAGAATTCCGCTTACGTGGAGAAGTAAGAAGCATTGAAATACACTAATGATAAAATGACTCAGGATTGAAGTAAGGATTAAAGAAGTAAAGATATGTCATGACATTATTAAGGAACCATAATTTCATATGTTGATTATTTATGAGTTATGGTACAGGGACAACCAATGGGCGTGGTAAATGCAATGGAAATACAGGAAGTGTTTGTATTTATGATTTATGCATTTACGTTTGCATTCATATTATGTTGAATATGAATTATGATGTGCTCATGTGTTGGGGTTGTTCTTGTAGGTGCTTTTGCTAAGAAGAGTCAGGGTCAGGTTGATAAGCTGAGCTGTAAGGAGTGCTACAAGATAGCAAGATAAAGACTTATTTTGTATAGTTCTACTAGGAGTACAGTAGAAGTAGCCTTACCCAATTTGTTAAAGAATGTAACAAATTTCTTTTGGCATGTCATATATACATGTAAACCTTAAGCTCAATTGTCAACACGACTTACAACTCTGATTAGGTATGATTAGTTCTCTTAATTGCACCTTATTGTATGTTTGAGATAACGGGGTCTCACAATTTCATACCATTCAAACCACTTCATAACACATATAAAATGCCTGAACAAACATGCCAAAAGCTTCATAAAACTTCCATGCATGTACTCAAATCTAAGGTTTAATAAAATCTAAGCTAGCATGCATCATAACATCTTCATAAACTTCAATACTCATCCAAATTCCCAGAAAAACAGGGCACTTATCCTCACCCAGATTTTTCGAGCACCTCTTATCATAATACCAAATCTACCACATAAAACGTGTATCATGCTCAAAGAAACATGCTATGAACTTCATAATACTCACATGCAAGCATTCAAATCAAAGTTCTATTCAAAGCAACATTAACATGCATGAAAATCACCCAACATAACCCAAACTTAATCACAATCTCTGAAAACAGAGTACCAACTTACCCCTCTCTTTTTGCTCCTCTTTTTTGTAAGGTTTTTACACCTAATAAATCCAGCTTTTTCCTCCTATTTTTACAGCACTTCAGGGACGAAAAAGAGGGGAAAGGAAGAGGGGAAAGAGGAGAAGAGAAGGAAAAGTGATTGAGTTGCATGATGAGGCATGGGTTGCCAAGTGGAGAGTATGGTGGTGGCCAAGTGGGGAAGGGGAGGTGGCCGATATTGGGGGTGGGGTGGTGTGGTTGGGGTGTCATGTGGTGTTTAATTGTGCCCCGATATTTAGTACGATGTATTAAAATATCCTCATTCGATATTTTATAACTTTACTTAATTAATACATCCCTTAAAACACCCAACATGCCCCCTAAATCATATCATCATAACATAAATATAACCCCCAATTAAAAGCACCACAGCCCTTCATATAAATCATAATCATGTAAGATAACACATAATGACATAACATTTCGGGGGTATTACATTACTCCCCTAATTATAAGATTTCGTCTTCGAAATCCACATGCATCACTATATCAAAACTAAACATAAAAACATACCAGAGAATAGTTCCGGGTAGTGCTGCACCATATGCCGTTCCGTCTCCCACGTTGCCTCTTCGATCCCACTGAACTTTGACCATCGGTATAATCTTGCTTCGTAATCTGCGATCCTCTCGATCCAGAATTCTTATTGGTCGTTCTATGTAGGACACATCTGAATCCAACTGCACTTCAGTAGGCTGTAATACATGAGACGAGTCTGGCTCATACTTCCGTAACATAGAGACGTGAAAAACATCATGTATGCCAGATAAGGATGGCGGTAGAACCAAACGGTAGGCCAAAGTATCGATACGCTGCAATACTTCATATTGCCCAACATACCTCGGGGATAACTTCCCCCGCATACCAAAACGAACCACACCCCTGAAGGGCGAGATCTTTAAGAAGACCTTGTCTCCTAACTGAAATTCTAGCGGTCGTCACCACTTATTGGCATAGGCTGCTTGCCTATCCTGGGCCGCTTTCATCTTTTGGCGTATCAACTTAATCTTGTCTTCCATATCCCTGATCATATCCGGTCCTCCGACCGCTTTACTATTCAAGTCCTCCCAATACAGCGGTGACCTACATCATCGTCCGTAAAGAGCTTCAAAAGGAGCCATTTGAATGCTCGCCTGGTAGCTGTTATTATAGGAGAACTCCACCAGTGCCACTGAATCCTGCCATGGAGTATCAAACACCAAAATACATGCCCTCAACATGTCTTCGAGTGTCTGAATGGTACGCTCTGTCTAGCCGTATGTCTGAGGGTGATAAGATGTACTCAGTCTTACCTCTGTGCCCAAAGCTGTCTGGAGACCCTTGTAAGGACCCTAGTTCCTTAGGTGCGGATTAAAGGTATAATTAGAGCTAACATAAATTATCAGAGTAAAATGATCGTGTTGAGACTATGAGCTTTAAGAATTACATGCCAAAAATAAGGACTATCGATGGATTAATTACATTCTCAATCTCATGAATGTTATCAACTATAGCTTTACACTACTCCTAGAGTACACTATACAAAAGTAATCCCGTCCTTCAATTCCCAAAAGTGTTCTTCACAAGCTCACTGCCTCAACCCGCCTTAGCCCCTTCTTAATGCCAAAAACGTACCTACAAGGACAACCCCCAAACATGAGCATATAATAATTCATATACAACACAATATGAATTTAAGGCGTAAATGCATAAACCGTAATAAACACTTCCTGTTTTTCCCATGCATTTTAAACGCTCCCTTTTTGGTTGTCCCTGTACCATAACTCATGAGTATAATCAAATAGATTATTTAATGGTCCACACATGTATAATACCATTCCATTATCACCAATTACCAATCAATAATCCCTAGTCTGTTCATCACAATGTATTTTAATGCCCCTCGCTTTTCATATCGGCGGCATAGAATAACCTCGCTTCAATGGACATGCGGCGCTCCCACCCCTCGCTTCACATTGAGCGGCAAATATTCTTTCCTCGCCTCATATGATAACCACGCTTAAATGTGACATCCGGCGCTCCCACCCCTCGCTTCACATTTAGCGGCAACAAAACAAATAGCGGCAAGCATTAAAATCATCAAGGGATGACCACGACTCATGGGATGTGCACCAATAACCATCATATGCATATACAATCATCATGCATAATTCCACATGTATTTGCATCCATAATGCATAATTCCATATATACTCGCATCCACAATGCATAAACAATGAGTATATTAGATAAATGTACCGTTGGGTGCCCGTACGTCTTCTACGTACCTTTCCAAAAGTAGGATGTGGTAGGACTTCACTTCCTTGGCTGTGTCGCCACCTGGGATGGTTCTACATATTCACACAAATCAATATTAGAACCCAATAATAGTCCAATACCTAAAATCCTACGAAAATAACCAAAAATATCATATTTTGTGACTCGCGATCGATCGCTGCGAAGGGCCGATCGATCGCGAGATCACACTGCCCGAAACTCAATTTTTATTCCTTCGGCGATCGATCGCCACACTTGGCGCGATTGATCGCCATCCTCGCCGATCGATCGCCCAAGCGTGGCGATCGATCGCCAAAAGCTTCTGGAGTGCACTGCCGGCTCGCGATCGATCGCCAAAAACGGGCGATCGATCGCCGAGTCCTGCACTTCGAAAAATCGTCATTTTTGCTCCAAAACTCCTTTCCAATCCATACCAACTCCCCTACCATCAAACCAACAACATCAAACACAATATAACCTTCAAAATACACTTTAAACATCCCAAAAACCCAACATTCAACCAAAATAATACCAACCCATAAAACCCATTTCAAAACCATACAAAACCACAACAAATCCAATCCAAGCACAACAAAAACAACAAGGAGGTATCCATACCTCTTGGGGACTCCAAATCTCCCAACAAACTCCACAAATCAAACTTTTGGAAGGATTTCTCTCCACCTTTTTGTACAATCTCGAAAATGAAGGAGGAGGAAGGGTTTGGGTGGTTGATTTGGGGAAAGATAAAAGTGATGGTATGGTGGGGGGTTTGGGGTGTAATAAATGGGTTATTTTAAAATAATTGCACTCCACAATTACCATGGTGTATAAAATACCCCAACATGATATTTTAAAAGCATTTACCAAAATGTATCAAAATCCCAATTAAAATCATGTTCGACCAAATAATTATCGCTTACCATAAACAACCATGATAATCCTTAAACTCCCAACATGCATAACATGCATCCCGAAATGCATCCCCGGTCACGCCTATCATGTGACTAAGCATTTCAATATGATAATTAAATCCAGCACATAACTCAATTATCACCATAATTCATCATATAAACATAATTAATGCCCAAATTGCAATTAATTATTTCGGGGATATCACAATACTCCCCTACTTATAAGATTTCGTCCTCGAAATCACATGCACTTACCCCAACATGAAACTAAACATAAATAACATACCAGAAAATAGTTCCGGGTAGTGCTGCACCATATGCCGCTCCGTCTCCCATGTAGCCTCCTCGACACCCTGCGATCCCACTGAACCTTGATCATAGGTATCACTTTGTTCCGAAGTCTGCGGTCTGCTCGATCCAGAATTCTAACAGGCCGTTCCACATAAGACACATCTGATTCTGATTGAACCTCAGAAGGCTGCAACACATGAGATGGATCCGGCTCATACTTCCGCAGCATAGATACATGAAACACATCATGTATACCCGACAAAGAAGGTGGCAGAGCTAGTCGGTAAGCCAAAGTGCCAATGCGCAGCAACATCTCGTACGGTCCAACATACCTCGGAGACAGCTTTCCGCGCATCCCAAATCGCACAACGCCTCTGAAAGGCGAGATCTTCAAGAAGACCTTATCTCCCAACTGAAATTCCAACGGTCTCCGCCGTTTATTTGCATAAGCTGCCTGTCTGTCCTGGGCTGCTTTCATTTTCTGCCTTATCATCTTTATCTTTTCTTCCATTTCCCGGATCAGTTTCGGTCCTCCGACCGATTTACGGTCCAAATCGTCTCAACACAAGGGTGATCTACACCGTCTGCCATAAAGGGCTTCAAAAGGAGCCATCTGTATGCTTGCCTGGTAGCTATTATTATAAGAGAATTCTACCAAGGCCACTGAATCTTGCCAAGAAACGTCGAACTCCAATACACAAGCCCTCAACATGTCCTCGAGCGTTTGGATAGTACGCTCGGTCTGGCCATTCGTTTGAGGATGATATGAAGTGCTCAATCTAACTTCAGTTCCCAAGGCTGACTGAAGACCCTCCCAAAAATGAGATGTGAATCGTGGATCTCGATCCGACACTATGGAAATGGGGATCCCATGCAATCTCACCACATCTTGAATATACAATTGAGCCATCCTCAAAAAGGTGAAGGTCATGCTATAGGGAATGAAATGAGCTAGCTTAGTCAATCGATCCACAATTACCCAAATAACATCAAAACCCGAAGTGCTCCTCGGCAAGTGAGTTACGAAGTCCATGGAAATGTGTTCCCACTTCCACTTCGGTATCTCCAAGCTTTTCAACTCGCCGTCAGGTCTCTGTCTCTCTGCCTTAACCTGCTGGCAGATCAAGCACCTCTTAACAAAGGCGACGACATCACACTTCATTCTTTTCCACCAAAACTGATCACGTAGGTCCTTGTACATCTTCTTCCCGCCTGGGTGGATACTAAGTCTGCTACTATGAGCTCGCTCCAAAATTCCTTTACGCAACTCCGGCGTACTCGGAACCACCCAACGGTTACCCAATCTCAAGGATCCGTCCTCGGCCACTCTGAACTTCGTTGGCTGACCAAGATGTACTAAAGATAACCATCTCTGAATCTCATCATCTGATTTCTGAGCTTTTCTAATATTCTCATAGATATCTGGCTCAGCTAACAAGGTCGATACATACACAGGTGATGCATCTATGTCAAAATCATAGCCCAGATGGCAATAGGAGGTCATCATAGCTGACAAATTGATGACGTCCTCAGCAGTACTCTTCACTTTCCGGCTCAAAGGGTCTGCTGTAAGTTAGCTTTTCCGGGATGGTACTCAATCTCACAATCGTAGTCCTTGAGTAAGTCCATCCACCTTCTCTGCCTCATGTTCAGCTCCGCCTGAGTGAATAAAAACTTTAGGCTCTTGTGATCCGTGTAAATGGTAAACGAAGTACCATACAAATAATGTCTCCAAATCTTTAGGGCGAAGATGATAGCCGCCAATTCCAAATCATGGACTGGGTATCTAGTCTCGTGCGGCTTCAACTGCCTCGACGCATAAGCCACCACATGCTTATCTTGCATCAATACACACCCAAGGCCCTGAAGTGATGCATCGGTATACAAAACAAACCTGGAGTTTTACGTAGGAATTACCAATACCGGTGCCGTCGTCAACCGATGCTTCAACTCCTGGAAGCTCTCCTCACAAGCTTCTGACCAAAAGAATGGTACTCCCTTCTGGGTCAACTGTGTCAACGGCTTGGCGATCTTTGAAAAGCCCTCGATGAAACGTCGGTAATATCCTGCCAAACCAAGAAAGCTCCGTATCTCAGGTACAGAAGTGGGTGCAGCCCACTCCATCACAGCTTCAATCTTCCTGGGATCCACAGATATCTCGCTGCTAGATATGACATGCCCCAGAAACACTACACTGCTCAACCAAAATTCACATTTGCTGAGCTTGGCATACAACTGATGATCTCTGAGAATCTGGAGCACTGTCCTCAAGTGTTTCACGTGCTCTTCCTCGCTCCGGGAGTAGATGAGAATGTCGTCGATAAATACAATGACGAACTGATCAAGATATGGCTGAAACACTCTGTTCATCTGACTCATAAAGACAGCGGGGGCATTCGTCACACCGAACGGCATTACTAAGAACTCGTAGTGTCCATACCGAGTCCGAAATGCTGTCTTCTGCACATCTTCCTCCCTGACTCGAATCTGGTGATACCCGGATCTCAAATCAATCTTACTATAAAGTCTGGTACCTTGCAACTGATCAAACAAATCATCAATCATTGGGAGAGGATACTTGTTCTTCACTGTGGCTTTATTCAGCTGCCGGTAATCGATGCACAAACGCATCGAGCCATCCTTCTTTTTCACAAAGAGAACCGGTGTGCCCCATGGCGATACGCTCGGACGTATATATCCCTTGTCAAGGAGATCCTGTAACTGCTCCTTCAATTCTCTCGACTCCGCCGGTGCCATCCTGTAAGGTGCACGAGAGATAGCGGATGTCCCCGATAATAACTCAATCCCAAACTCGACTTTTCTAGCCGGTGGGAATCCGGGAATCTCCTCCTGGAATACATCAGCAAACTCTGCTACTACGGGTACATCCTCAACTCTCAGTTCTTTATTCTTCCCAGACGTGTCCACGACATAGATGAGATAGCCCGTGTGGCCACGTTCCAACAATTGAGTCATCTTGATTGCTGAAATCAACGGAATCTTTGCACGAGAACCGTTGCCATAAAAAGTTCACTGTATACCCAAATCAGATCTGAACCTCACTGTTCTCTGCCGACAATCCACCACTGCCTGGTATCTGTTCAGAATGTCAATACCCATGATGCAGTCAAAGTCTGACATGCCCAATACAATCAAATCTGCCTTCAACTCGTTGCCCTCAAAATAAATGAGACAATCTGCCAGAAACTGATCGGCAACAACATTTCTTCCAGTGGGTCGAGACCATGAGAGGCGTGGGTAGAGAAGACGTGCGCATATGGTGTCTTTCCACAAAGCCCACAGATACAAAAGAGTGTGAGGCACCTGTATCTATCAAAATAAAAGCAGGGTACATAAATAAATGGCACGTACCGGCGATCACCTCCTCTGGGGCTGCCTGGGCCTGCTCTCTGGTCAGTGCATACACCTGCCCCTGGGGCGGTCCCACTGTCTGACCTCCCGATGGTCGAGGCACAAACTGCTGCCTCTGGTGTACTGTCCTGTCCTCAAATCTCGGCCTATTCCCTTGAAAATCCGACTGTCCTCCCCGAGTGGGGCAATAACGAGAAATGTGGCCCATCTTGCCACAACTATGACAAGCGGGGCAATTACTCGAAGAATGTGGCCCCCACAATTGTCGCACCTTGACTCCCCCGATCTACTTCCTTGCATAGGCCCTCGGTTGGTCGACCAATTGCTCTTCTTGTTTTCCTGTTTCCGACCAAAAGATTTCTTTCCGCTAAACCGTGAGGATGAAGAGGCACCACGGGGCTTAAATGACTCCCCTCGGGGCCTCAAGCTATCAGTAGCTTGCCTCTGTTGTGGTACGTGTGGGGATACAATATTAGGATAGGCCCCAACTCCGATCTCCGCAAGTTCTGCTCTTGTGAGAGCATCATCAAAAGAAGTGGGGTTATTGGCGATAACCCGGTCAAAAAGCTCCGGCCGTAACCCCTTCAGAAAGTTTCTCATCTTTGCATGCCCATTGGTGGCAATGTGTGGAACATACCTCAGCAACGAAGAATAGTGCATAGCATAGTCAAACCGGGCCGGGTGGTAAGACAGAAACTGAGTCAAACTGATCTCACCAGGTAGTAACAACTGAGCCACTGGTTCCATACCTACAGCTGGTGGAGGTAAAGGGTTTGCCTGACCAATGCTCGCATTAACACTGCCAACGTCACCCACCTCTTCATTGAGGTTTCCCAAGTTCATTGCCGCCATGCTGTAACACAAGGGTTAAAACAATTCCAAAACAAACATATATATGTTATGCCGTTAGATAACAGGAATGATAATAAGCATGTTAGTATAACAGTATATACAACAATATGCACCACATGCATAAACATGCTTCAATGTAAGCACCTAGCCAATCATGCTAAGGCTACCCTTCACTCGTTCCCGGGTTCTCTAACCACAGCTCTGATACCACTAATGTAAGGACCCTAGTTCCTTAAGTGTGGATTAAAGGCATAATTAGAGCTAACATAAATTATCAGAGTAAAATGATCGTGTTGAGACTATGAGCTTTAAGAATTACATGCCAAAAATAAGGACTATCGATGGATTAATTACATTCCCAATCTCATGAATGTTATCAACTATAGCTTTACACTACTCCTAGAGTAGACACTATACAAAAGTAATCCCGTCCTTCAATTCCCAAAAGTGTTCTTCACAAGCTCACTGCCTCAACCCGCCTTAGCCCCTTCTTCATGCCAAAAACGTACCTACAAGGACAACCCCCAAACATGAGCATATAATAATTCATATACAACACAATATGAATTTAAGGCGTAAATGCATAAACCGTAATAAACACTTCCTGTTTTTCCCATGCATTTTAAACGCTCCCTTTTTGGTTGTCCCTGTACCATAACTCATGAGTATAATCAAATAGATTATTTAATGGTCCACACATGTCATGACAAAATACCATTCCATTATCACCAATTACCAATCAATAATCCCTAGTCTGTTCATCACAATGTATTTTAATGCCCCTCGCTTTTCATATCGGCGGCATAGAATAACCTCGCTTCAATGGACATGCGGCGCTCCCACCCCTCGCTTCACATTGAGCGGCAAATATTCTTTCCTCGCCTCATATGATAACCACGCTTAAATGTGACATGCGACGCTCCCACCCCTCGCTTCACATTTAGCGGCAACAAAACAAATAGCGGCAAGCATTAAAATCATCAAGGGATGACCACGATTCATGGGATGTGCACCAATAACCATCATATGCATATACAATCATCATGCATAATTCCACATGTACTTCCATCCACAATGCATAATTCCATATATACTCGCATCCACAATGCATAAACAATGAGTATATTAGATAAATGTACCGTTGGGTGCCCGTACGTCTTCTACGTACCTTTCCAAAAGTAGGATGTGGTAGGACTTCACTTCCTTGGCTGTGTCGCCACCTGGGATAGTTCTACATATTCACACAAATCAATATTAGAACCCTATAATAGTCCAATACCAAAAATCCTACGAAAATAACCAAAATATCATATTTTGTGACTCGAGATCACACTGCCCGAAACTCAATTTTTATTCCTTTGGCGATCGATCGCCACACTTGGCGCGATCGATCGCCATCCTCGCCGATCGATCGCCCAAGCGTGGCGATCGATCGCCAAAAGCTTCTGGAGCGCACTGCCGGCTCGCGATCGATCGCCAAAAACGGGCGATCGATCGCCGAGTCCTGCACTTCAAAAAATCGCCATTTTTGCTCCAAAACTCCTTTCCAATCCATACCAACTCCCCTACCATCAAACCAACAACATCAAACACAATATAACCTTCAAAATACACTTTAAACATCCCAAAAACCCAACATTCAACCAAAATAATACCAACCCATAAAACCCATTTCAAAACCATACAAAACCACAACAAATCCAATCCAAGCACAACAAAAACAACAAGGAGGTATCCATTTCTCTTGGGGACTCCAAATCTCCCAACAAACTCCACAAATCAAACTTTTGGAAGGATTTCTCTCCACCTTTTTGCACAATCTCGAAAATGAAGGAGGAGGAAGGGTTTGGGTGGTTGATTTGGGGAAAGATAAAAGTGATGGTATGGTGGGGGGGGGGGGGGGGGGGGGTTGGTGGTGTATAAAACACCCCAACATGATATTTTAAAAGCATTTACCAAAATGTATCAAAATCCCAATTAAAATCATGTTCGACCAAATAATTATCGATTACCATAAACAACCATGATAATCCTTAAACTCCCAACATGCATAACATGCATCCCGAAATGCATCCCCGGTCACGCCTATCATGTGACTAAGCATTTCAATATGATAATTAAATCCAGCACATAACTCAATTATCACCATAATTCATCATATAAACATAGCATGCTTATCTTTTCCCAGATTTTCGAGCATATAGTTTCATAACAAGAAATCTATCACATAAATCATGTAAAATGCTCGAACAACCATGCTAGTAGTTACATAATACTACCATGTAAGCATCCCTACCAAGGTTTCACCCAAACCTATACCTATCATGCAATAAAACATCCCACCAAAACCAAACCCCAAACAAAACTCTGAAAAACAGAGTATTAAACTTTACCCCTCTTCTTTGGTAGGCTTGCACACAAAATCACAAGCTTTTTCCTCCTCCTACAAGCAGCTTACTCCACCGATTTTTGGGAGGGAAAGAGAGGGAGAAGGAGGTGGAGGGGAGTTGATTGCAAGCCAATAGTCATAGCATGGGTTGGGGCAAGTGGGGGTATGGGTGTTGAACAAGTGGGGGGGGGGGGGGGGGAAAGGAGGTTGCATTTGGGGAAGGGTGGTGGCCGAATGGGGTGGTGTTGTTGGGGTGCCTTGTGGTGTTTAGTTGTGTCCCGGTATTTCATACGTTGTATAAAAATATCCCCCCTTGATATTTTATAATTGTACTACATCAATACAACAATTAAAAACACCTAACATGCTCCCTAAACCATATCATCATATCATAATTATAACCCCCAAGTAAGGTACCACAACCCTCATAAACACATCGTAAATCATCATCGTAGCACATAATCATATAACATTTCGGGGTATTACATTACTCCCCTACTTATAAGATTTCGTCCTCGAAATCCACATGCATCATCATAACGGAACTAAACATAAAAACATACCAGAGAATAGTTCCGGGTAGTGCTGCACCATATGCCGTTCCGTCTCCCACGTAGCCTCCTCGACACCCCGACGATCCCACTGAACTTTGACCATTGGTATAACTTTACTTCGTAGTCTGCGATCCTCTCGATCCAGAATTCTGATTGGTCATTCTACGTAGGACACATCTGAGTCTAACTGAACTTCAGTAGGCTGTAAGACATGAGATGGATCTGGCTCATACTTCCTTAACATAGAGACATGGAAAACATCGTGTATGCCCGATAAAGACGGCGGTAGAGCCAGACGATAAGCCAAAGTACCGATTCATTGTAACACTTCATATGGCCCGACATACCTCGGAGACAAATTTCCCCGCATCCCAAAACGAACCACACCCCTGAAGGGCAAGATCTTTAAGAAGACCCTGTCTCCTAACTGGAATTCCAGCGGTCGTGTCCGCTTATTGGCATAGGCTGCTTGCCTATCCTGGGCCGCTTTCATCTTTTGGCGTATCAACTTTATCTTACCTTCCATATCCTTGATCATATCCGGTCCTCCGACCGCTTTGCTAGTCAAGTCCTCCCAATACAGCGGTGATCTACATCGTCGTCCATACAGAGCTTCAAAAGGAGCCATTTGAATGCTCGCCTGATAACTGTTATTATAGGAGAACTCCACCAGCGGCACTGAATCCTGCCATGGAGTATCAAACTCCAAGATACATGCCCTCAACATGTCCTCGAGCGTCTGAATGGTACGCTCTGTTTGGCCGTCTGTCTGAGGGTGATAGGCCGTACTCAGTCTCACCTCTGTGCCCAAAGCTGTCTGGAGACCCTCCCAGAAATGTGAAGTGAACCTCGGGTCCCTGTCAGAAACTATCGAGACTGGAATACCATGCAATCTCACCACATCCCGTATATATATCTGGGCCATCTTCAAGTATGTATATGACATACTGTAAGGGATGAAATGAGCCGTCTTCGTCAGCCTATCCACGATCACCCAGACCGCATCAAATCCTGAGGCCGTCCTTGGCAAGTGGGTCATGAAGTCCATAGATATATGCTCCCACTTCCATTCAGGCACCTCTAAGCTCTTCAGTTCGCCACCAGGCCTCTGCCTCTCTGCCTTTACCTGCTGGCAGATCAAACATCGTTTAACAAAAGTAATTACCTCACGCTTCATGCGTCTCCACCAGAATTGACCGCATAGGTCTTTGTACATCTTCTTTCCTCCTGGGTGGATACTGAACCGACTACGGTGGGCTCGCTCCAATATTCCCCTACATAACTCTGGTGTATCTGGGACTACCCATCGGTTGCCCAGTCTCAAAGAATCATCCTCTGCCACTCTGAACTTAGATGGCTGACCCTGAAGTACCAACGACGTCCATCTCTGAACCTCATCATCCGACCTCTGGGCCTTCCTGATTGCCTCAAATATATCTGGCTCTGCCAATAAGGTCGACACTTGCACAGGCGACGTGTCTACATCAAAATCATAGCCCAGATGGCAGTAAGAAGTCATCAAAGCCGACAAGCACATAGTATCTTCAGCAGTACTCTTCACCTTCCGACTTAAGGCGTCTGCTATTAAGTTCGCTTTACTGGGATGGTACTCAATCTCACAGTCATAGTCCTTGAGTAAATCCATCCACCTTCTTTGCCGCATATTCAACTCTGCCTGAGTGAATAAGAACTTCAGGCTCTTATGGTCCTTATATATAGTGAAAGACGTACCATACAAGTAATGCCTCCAAATCTTCAAGGCAAAAATGATGGCCGCCAGTTCCAAATCATGCACTGGGTACCTAGCCTCACGTGGCTTCAACTGCCTCGATGCATAAGCTACCACATGCTTATTTTGCATCAATACGCAGCCCAAACCCTGCAGTGACACATCCGTATACAAGGCGAACCTCTTATTCTCAGACGGAATCACCAACACAGGTGCTGTAGTCAAACGACGCTTCAGCTCTTGGAAGCTTTCCTCACAAGCCTCAGACCAATAGAAGGGGACTCCTTTCTGAGTCAGTTGTGTCAGGGGTTTGGCAATCTTTGAAAAACCCTCGACGAAACGTTGGTAATAGCCTGCCAAACCGAGGAAGCTCCGTATTTCAGGTACAGAAGTGGGTGCAGCCCACTCCATCACCGCTCCAATCTTCCTGGGGTCCACAGATATCCCACTGCTAGATATGACATGGCCCAAGAACACTACACTGCTCAACCAGAACTTGCACTTGCTGAGCTTTGCATATAACTGATGATCCCTGAGGATCTGGAGTACTGTCCTCAAGTGCTCCACGTGTTCTTCCTCAGTCCGGGAGTAGATGAGTATATCGTCAATGGAAACTATGACGAACTGGTCCAAATATGGCTGGAACACCCTGTTCATCAAACTCATGAAAACAGCTGGGGCATTCGTCACTCCAAAAGGCATGACTAAGAATTCATAGTGCCCATATCTAGTCCTGAAAGCTGTCTTCTGAACATCATCTTCTCTTACTCGAATCTGATGATACCCCGACCTCAGATCGATCTTACTGTAGAGCCTCGTACCCTGCAACTGATCAAACAAGTCATCGATCCTCGGAAGTGGATACTTGTTCTTTACTGTGGCCTTATTCAGTTGCCTGTAGTCAATGCATAGACGCATCGATCCATCCTTCTTCTTAACAAATAAAATAGGCGCACCCCAGGGCAATACGCTAGGGCGTATGTAGCCCTTGTCAATGAGCTCTTGCAACTGAGTCTTTAACTCCCTTAGCTCTGATGGTGCCATCCTATACGGGGCACGAGAAATGGCAGACGTCCCCGGTAGTAACTCAATCCCAAACTCGACCTCTCTCGTCGGTGGGAATCCGGGAATCTCCTCCGAAAAAACATCAGGAAACTCTGCCACTACGGGCACATCCTCGACTTTCAAGTCTTCCTTCTTTCCAGTAACATCAACAGCATAGATCAAATATCCCATATGGCTCATTCCAATAACTGTGCCATCTTGACAACAGATATCAATGGAATCTTTGAACGGGAACCATCCCCATAGAATGTCCACTGGACTCCCATATCAGACCTGAACCGGACAGTCCTCTGCCTGCAGTCCACAACTGCCTGATACCTATTCAAAAATCAATGCCCATAATGCAATCGAAGTCCGACATTCTCAGGACAATCAAGTCTGACCTCAGCTCATGGCCCTAAAAATAAATGAGGCCTTCATAGACAATCTGATCAGCAATCAAACTTCTTTCAGCGGGTGTCGAGACCACTAGAGGCATGGGCGACGGAGAAGTGCATATGTGGTGCCTTTCCACAAAACTCGTCGACACAAAAGAGTGTGACGCACCTGTGTCTATTAATATAAAAGCAGGGTGCGTAAATAAAAGGCACGTACCCGCTATAACCTCCTCCGGAGCCGCTGTAGCCTGCTCCCTCGTCAAAGCATAAACCTGCCCCTGAGGTGGCCCCATGGGCTGACCTCCATACTGCCTCAGTGCATAAGGTGGTCTGTGCTGTGCTGCTCTATCCGCAGGCCTCCCCGCAGAGTTCTGTTGTCTTCCCCTGTTGGGACACTGCCGAGCAAAGTGGCCTTTGTCGCCACAAACATAACATCCTACACAGTCTTTCGTCAAATGTGGTTGCCCAGAAAGAGTGCACTGGACCTTCCCGAATCTGTCTCCCTGAGACTGCCCTCTTCCAGATGGGGCATCGTTCCTACGGCTTCCTTTCCATCGATTCTTGGGCTTCTTACCACTGAATCTCGACGCTGAAGTGTTCCCCCTAGGCTTAAACTGATCACCCCTGGGCTTCAAATTGTCAGAAGTAGATTTCTGAGGGGGTGCTGGAGGTGGCACGGCATCAGGATATGCACCAACTCCCAGTTCGCCTAGCTCAGCCCGCGAAAGGGCGTCATCAAAGCAAGCAGGGCCATAAGTGATCACCCTGTCATA
The DNA here is from genome assembly GCA_907163345.1 of Haberlea rhodopensis. Classification (NCBI taxonomy): domain Eukaryota; kingdom Viridiplantae; phylum Streptophyta; class Magnoliopsida; order Lamiales; family Gesneriaceae; genus Haberlea; species Haberlea rhodopensis. Next base: position 4,465,114 of record CAJQUN010000019.1, read on the forward strand.
CAGTTCTGGCCTCAAACCTTTCATGAAATTCCTCATCTTTGCTTGGGTATTTGCAGCAATATGGGGCACATATCGGAGTAAAGAACAATAATGAAGAGCGTAGTCCGATACTGGCATGGTACCTTGCTTTAAGTTGGTAAACTCATCTTCCTTAGCCTGTCGTTCAGCAGCTGAAAAATAGCGGGTCAGAAACCGGGTTCTGAACAGCTTCCAATTTATCTCCTGACCCTGAGCCTCTTGCTCTATTACTGTGGTCTTCCACCACATCAATGCTTTCTTAGCCAGTTGGAACTCCGCTAATCTGATCCATGCTGACTTCGCACACGGAGCTGCCACAAAAATATGTTCCATCCTCTCTAGCCACTCTTCAGCCAATTCCCCTGCTTCAGTTCCCTCGAACATCGGGGGTCGGTATGCCAAAAACTGAGCCAAGCTCAACTCCCCAGGTAATAACTGCTGCTCAGAGGGTTCCTCGCCTAAGGCTGGCGGTGGTAGGGGATTTGTACACCCAGCACTTGCATTGACGCTAATAGCATCACCTACTTCCACATTTGCTGTCATACTGCAACACAAGGGTTAACAACGATACCCAAAAGCAGTTCATATAATACATCGTTAGAAAAACAAAATATGTTAGTATAACATCATATACTTCATATGCAACATACATATAAAACATGTTTAAAAGTAAGCTCCTAGCTAACTTATTGCTAAGACTACCCTTCACTCATTCCCGGGTTATCTAACCACTGCTCTGATACCACTAATGTAGGGTCTTCCTACCTTAACAGTGGTTTAAAAACATAAAATGTACTAAACATGTATTAAGGACATCTTAAAGTTCCTGTTGTTACGTGAGCTATTAGGATTACATGCAAAAAATAAAACTTCAAAAACTTATCAGCTACATTCCCTTAACTGAATGCTAATATTTAGATTTATACTACTCCTAGAGTAGATACTAATCATAACATCCTTCATATCCATCCTTGTGCTCCTTTAGCTCACTGTCTCAACCCGACCCTTAGCCCTTCAGTCCAAAAGCGTACATACAGGGACAACACATCATGAGCAAATACATCCTTACTTAACATCATAAAAAAAATAACGGTAAATGCATGAAATCTTAATTAGGTAAACTTGCTGGTTATTCGTTAACTTCCTTTTTTGTTGTCCCTGATTCACATTCATGCATATGGGCATCTTACCCTATCGTATGGCATCTTACCATATCATAAACATCGTATGACATCTTACCATATGGGCATCTTACCCTATCGTATGGCATCTTACCATATGGGCATCTTACCCTATCGTATGACATCTTACCATATGGGCATCTTACCCTATCGTATGACATCTTACCATATCATAAACATCGTATGGCATCTTACCATATGGGCATCTTACCCTATCATAACATTGTATCGTTATATAAACATCATCATTTCATCGTAACTACTCATGCGATAAATGCATAGTCATAGTATAGATGTGTGTTTTACCGTCCGATGCTCGTACGTCTCTTACGTACCTTTTCAAAAGGAGGAGGAGTCAACAGACTTTATCTCCTTGACTGTGCTGGTACCTGGGATGGTTCTACACAACCACATAATACAATATTAGGCACCAGTACAAGAATCATAATCAATTCTTCAAAATAAAACACAAAAATTTTAATAACACATGAATAGTGACTACCGATCGATCGGTAGCCCCCACCGATCGATCGGTAAAACTTTGGATTTAAATTTTAAGCTACGGCCTTGCTTGATCGATCGGTACAAAACCACCAATCGATCGATAGCCTCCACCGATCGATCGTTACTTTAACCGATCGATCGGTATTAGACTTGAATTAATTTAAAATGCTACGGCATTTGCGTGAACACCGATCGATCGGTCGTTCATGTTCATGCAAAATTTTCCAGAAATCTCGAACACCTCATTTCATACCATTCAAACCACTTCATAACACATATAAAATGCCTGAACAAACATGCCAAAAGCTTCATAAAACTTCCATGCATGTACTCAAATCTAAGGTTTAATAAAATCTAAGCTAGCATGCATCATAACATCTTCATAAACTTCAATACTCATCCAAATTCCCAGAAAAACAGGGCACTTTTCCTCACCCAGATTTTTCGAGCACCTCTTATCATAATACCAAATCTACCACATAAAACGTGTATCATGCTCAAAGAAACATGCTATGAACTTCATAATACTCACATGCAAGCATTCAAATCAAAGTTCTATTCAAAGCAACATTAACATGCATGAAGATCGCCCAACATAACCCAAACTTAGTCACAATATCTGAAAACAGAGTACCAACTTACCCCTCTCTTTCTGCTCCTCTTTTTTGCAAGGTTTTTACACCTAATAAATCCAGCTTTTTCCTCCTATTTTTATAGCACTTCAGGGACGAAAAAGAGGGGAAAGGAAGAGGGGAAAGAGGAGAAGAGAAGGAAAAGTGATTGAGTTGCATGATGAGGCATGGGTTGCCAAGTGGAGAGTATGGTGGTGGCCAAGTGGGGAAGGGGAGGTGGCCGATATTGGGGGTGGGGTGGTGTGGTTGGGGTGCCATGTGGTGTTTAATTGTGCCCCGAAATTTAGTACGATGTATTAAAATATCCTCACTCGATATTTTATAACCTTACTTAATTAATACATCCCTTAAAACACCCAACATGCCCCATAAATCATATCATCATAACATACATATAACCCCCAATTAAAAGCACCACATCCCTTCATATAAATCATAATCATGTAAGATAACACGTAATTACATAACATTTCGGGGGTATTACAGCCATGGCCCAGGGCTTCCCAAGATTCCAGTTCCCGCCAGAGCCATACTTCCCACCATATCAGCCGCATGCACCCCCACCTGCTGATTACCCACCATTTCCGCCATACCAGGGTGAGGAGCGTCACTATCCCAATTCTCCCTCCGGAGCATGATGAGGACGACGATCAGTGACGATCGTCGTCATGGTATGTGTTTTGCCATTACGTTTATTTTTCTTGTCCATTGAGGGCAATGCTCATATTAAGTTGGGGGGGTTTGTTTATATTTGTAGTATTTTTTGTTGTTTTTGCACTTTTTGCTACTTGTCTTGTTTCTTTTCTTGCATGACTGCACTCTTATGAGACTAATTCGTCCTTGAGAACTATCAACAAATTTTTTTTTTAAATGAGTTATTCTTGAGAAATGATGAGTAGGATTTGCAACGGTACTACATGATGAAATTAATCCCCATCTAGATAGGAGTCATGAAAATTTTGAACTTGTTTGTATATATCATTTGTTGAGCTTATGTCAAAATTAAGGAATAGTTTGAGCACGTTTTGAGTCATGATTGAGTGAAGTATGTATTGAATGAAGTGAAAACTTGTGTTAACTATGATTTGTCTTGAGCATCTTAGAAAACTCTACAATTTATTTGAAAGCACTTTGAGGCGAAATTTTATAATTAGGAACTTGACTTGGAGATGATTTAGGCGATCTTTGGACCGTTTGTGCCTTTCAAGCTTACCTTGTCTACATCATTCCTTAGTGTCCCCTCTTGAGCCTTATTGAAAAAGAATGGTATATGCATTGCATATAATTAGACCCCCATTCGACATTTTTAGCTAACTCATTATACCTACCTTGGATTGAGCCTAAAAGAAAAATTTTATCCGTCCCTAAGGGAGTATAATGAATCTCATTCATTGCACTGAATTGTATATGTAGATGAGTTCATTGTGAAAAACAAAATGAACAAAAGAATGAGCAATAAGAAAAGATGTAGAGAAAAGCCTTGAAAAAAAAAAATGAAAACATTCAAATAAGACCCAAAGTGGCCAAAGCTAGAAAAAGTTGAAGAGAAGCTCAATATTGTGCGAAATTTTTTGAACTGATTCTATTATACTCTCTTCTTTGCATTCATCCTATCTTTTCTTTGGAGCCGACACCAAAAGGCCTAACGCTATAAGCTTTTAAAGACCTTCTGATCCAAGTCTAGGGAATAATTACATTAGTGGAGAAGTGCTGGATAGTAGATTTGTAGAGTAATCCAAAGTAATCCTGACTTTGAGTTTTTATGGCACATTTTGATCTTAAAGATATGATTATACCTCATGATTGACAATAGCACACACACGTTCCGATGTTGCGATGTATTGTTTAGCTTAGGAGAAAACGCTTCCTGTTGAACTTTGAATGACTCTTATTGATGTGTAAGTAGAATTGCTGAGCTTTTACTTTGAGTTGTAAAGATGATTCATTCAAAGTATTAAGTTTAACTCTACTTTTTGAGGTTATTGCTTGCTCGAGGACGATCAAATCCAAGTTTAGGGGAGTTGATAAGCTTAGATATTACGTGTTTTTAGCTGTAATTTCTTACCATTTTTCGTACTTTTTCCTGGACGAAATTACGCTTTTTGGTATTTATTTGCTTGTTTCAGGAAAATAGGTCGGAAATGGTAGAAATGAGCTAAAATGAAGAAAACGGGTGAAATCGAGGCGAAAAAGAGAAGAATTCAGATTTTGCAAAGCACCGATCGATCGAGGCAGAGAGTTTAAAACGCTGAAATGAACAGTGCACCGATCGATCGGACAATCTTTTCGATCGATCGATACGCGAATTTTTAAAAAATCTTATCTTCCATATTTGATGGATTCTCGGTGGTTTTAAAAGAAGATCATTTCCATATCAAAATACATCATATCAGAGAGGGAAAAAGGGCCGAAAAGAAAGAGTAGAGAACCCTAGTAGCCGCCGAGAAGAACCCGAGGAAAAGCCATCTTCCTCCGTTCTCCGTCCGAGCTTGAGCGAGTCATTTCCGGAGTGCAAGGAAGGAGCAAGAGAAGAGATTACGGTGCAACGCACGGATTTGTTCCCACGTTTATCGTATTTCTAAACTCTGATTTATTTGATTTTCATATTCATTTGATGTTTTTGAGGTTGAGAGACAATTAAACATCTCATTTATTTGATTTGAATTGAATTGAGTTTATTTTATCGAGTTTGAGTATAATTGTGTTTGAGTTATTGATTCGAATGTGTTTGAGTGGATTGATTTCTTATTGTTCATGAATTATATGCTTAATGATATCAAAGCCTAGCTAACTTTGATTGAATTTGTGAGTTATAACCGAGATCGAGAGATAATGTTATAATACGCTACAATAATTCATGATGTATGTTTATCGAGAGATAAAATCACATACGTGAGCACTTTGAATCGAGAGATTTAGAGTAATTAGGTTTTGAAGATTTATGCAATATCGGATTAGTAAATAAGTGAACGAGAGTTACTTGTTCTAAGTTGATATTAGTTTCTTTACAGCTCGAGAGAGTGTATTGAATAACAGCGAAAGCCTTTCACCTTAAGAATCGATTGTTTAGTAGTTGCTTATTCAAACGAATCATTGACAAAAACAAAGTTGAACGAAGAGCTAGATAAATTTCTCGAGCGAAATTCCTTTGCTTATCCGGAAGCCATTTATTTTATTTATTCTTGTTTTATTTGGGTTCTTTAGTTCTAAATTTGCATTAGTTAATCTACCCCCTTTTTAATCGTAGGCTAAATATAATTTCTAGTTTTATTTGGTACTTATACGTTAGTCCCTGTGGATTCGACAACCCTTACTTTCATTTAACTATACTAAAACTTGACAAACGTGCACTTGCGGTAGAATCGCTACACTGAGAAATAAACTGTTTAAATAATAGCGGTCAGTTTGACCAAACACAAAACCGGTCCCACTACAAAAAAATGAGCCCAGAATCACCCGGCCCATCACTGCCCCATTCCAGACCCACGAACCCGATGATTATCCGTTTTTTATTGCTACTGCAATATATTTTGTATGTAATCTATATATACTATTTTTATACCCAATTATTACTATTTCTTGAACCTATAAAAATTTGTAATACTTAATTTTTTAAATTACAAGTGATGATCGAAAATGTTATTACAGTGAGGTGCATCACAATATACTTAATGTTTTAAATCAAGATGAAGATATATATATATATATATATATATATATATATATATATATATATATATATATATATATATATATATATATATATATTGAATGGAAGCTCGATAATCGGATGTGAAAATCATCACAAAATGTTTGGAAATACCATATGGTAAAAACATGTATGTTAAGCACATGTACATACAACACAAAGATGATCAAACTAATGAATAAACATTGAAAGCCAACCATAAATAACTTGTCATTCTTATATAAATAAGCTTTGAAGCGCAAAAGTTTATGACGGTGATTGTTCAATAATATCAATAAACATCACAAATACTGAGAAATTAAAAAAACATGACTGATAAGAACTCCAACAATTATCCAAATAACTAAAGGCCCAATTCGCAAGATGAATGAACAACGAATTTCGCAGTATTTGTGGTGCTTATTGATATGACTGAACAATCACAGTCATAAACTTTTGCATTTCAAAGCTTGTTTATATAAGAATGACAAGTTATTTATGGTTGGCTTTCAATGTTTATTCATTAATTTGACCATCTTTGTGTTGTATGTACATGTTCTTGACATACATGTTTTTGCCATACTGTATTTTCCAAACATTTTGTGATGGTTTTCACATCCGATTCTCGAGCTTCCATTCAAAATAAACACATATGCACGGTGTCCTAAAAAAATTCTAAATCTTTCGAAATCGTAAACTGTATTTTTCCACTCCACCATAAAATATTATTGCCTGTGTGGGAGCGGTGTAAGAAAAACTAAGTATATATAAATATATATGATGCAGCACATCATACTCTATAGCAGTCCCAGTGTAATAAAAGTTTCAATCTTCACGTTTTAAGGAAAACAGATAACCACCCGGGTTCGTGGGTCAAGATGGGCAGTGCGGGGCGGGGTGGTTCTGGGCTCATTTTTTTTGTAGCGGAACGGGTTGGTGTTTGGTCAAACCCATACAGACCAGCCTTGTTCTCATCCCTAACCGCTGCATGCAAGAATTTCTCGTAATTTTTGGAGTCATATGTAGTATGCGAATTACCTTATTTAAAAGAAAAACTAGCTTAATTTTGATTTCTTTAAACTAATAATCATTGATTAATGTTGACTCTTAATAATATAATTTTGGATCCACAATTCTTTCTAATTACCAAATTTAAAAAAAAAAAACGTATTCTCTCGTCACACCAACATAGAAAAGTGAATAACATTTTAACACAATTTTTTTCCACAATTTTTTTTTTTAAAAAGGTGATTAATTTTTTTTTTCTTAAAAAAAAACTAAATCTAACATCTAAAAAAAATTTAATTAGGAACACACACTGTCACACAGTGAGTGCATTTTTTCTAAAAAACGTGGAGGCAGTATGCGTTTATTTAAAAATATATACTTACTCCCCGTTTTACCTTAGGAAGGTAACCAAAAAAAATTTAATATTTTTTTCGTAAATTATTTTTTTATTTACTGTATTTTTCTAAATTAGCCGGTGGTCAGGTGAGCCTGAGTTATTTTTATATGGATTGAAACTTATAAACATCAATATATATATATATTTATATATATTATTCTATGACAGAACCGAAAACATACAATGATTTTCACGTGAGCGTTCGGTCTCAGTCTATCGGGGTCTGTCTTGGGTGCACCCGGTGTTTGGTGCACCCAAGACACATACATGTGTATCTATATGTATGTATAGATACATATGTGTCTTGGGTGCACCAAACACCGGGTGCACCCAAGACAAACCCCAGTCTATCGTAGGTATAATTTAAAACATGTCAGACAAAGTTTTTAATCATTGTCCTTACAAGTTTGTCAGCTTATATTATTTTATTATATTAAGATATGAAAATGGACAATGGACATTACAAATATTTCTATTTTATAAGATTATTTTTATAGTTTAATATATTTCTGAGATAATGTTTTTTGCCAGATGGGGGGACCAAATTTATAATAAATTAAGGGGAATGTTTTTTTTTTTTTTTTTGGAAACAGAAGGGGATTTTTTTTAATTGAATTAGTTTGTCGGACTATTTGTCAATATTTGATTTAATGGAGGATGGGTCATATTCACAGTTCTTTAGGCTCTATTTTTTATGCTACATTTCACCCCAATTATTAGATATCAAAGATAAGGAGTGATCCCTAATTAAATTTTGTTACGCCAATAGAATCTAAATATTTTAAAACCATGTGGCGCTAAATCTTCACGAATAGCCGATGTCTCCTCGCCCATATGGGATCAAGTCGCAATTGTGATCTATAGATCTCGTGTTCGAATCTTCATCCCTCACCTTTAATTAATTTTGTGCAATTTGAGGGTGAGAGACGTAGACTCGAACTCGAGATTTATGGGTCACAATTATTATCTGGTGTTAGATGGACTACGAGACATCGACTATTATTGAACCCTACTGATTCGAATTTTGATGTGAACAAAACTTGTTGTTTTGGGTTACTGATAAATCTATCAATCGTGTATGAAAACTTGTTCAGAGCTACAATGCATCAACAAAGTAGCTGAAGTTGAAACCATACAACTCAGACTAGTAAACTGACCAGCAACACAAATCAACATCACAGGCCAAACTGAATTGAGTCCAGCTGAGGATTGGTTGAACCAATCTCTGTATCAACTTGAGGATTGTCAGAACCATTCTACGTCAACACAGCAAAGCGACTACTGAACGCAGATAAGGTAAGACTAGTTAACTAATACTGGAGTTGAATGAATCGACTTCGTTGAATATACAAAGATTAGCCAAGTAATTTACGAAGATAAGATCCAGCCTGAAACACGAACCATTACAAGTGGGAAAAAGCATGAGGTTTTGAGACTGGCGCTGACAATGAGTCTATTTTTTTAAATGAAGAATCGCGAATCAGATCATGTTCCTTCAAGAAATGTGAACTTGGATCGTGTTTCATGGTGAAAATGTAAAACTTTTTTTTACTTTACTTTCGAATTTTTTTATCTTTTTTATTATTTAATTAAATTAGACTGTCAGAACATAGACTGAAATGTGAGTAAGAATTTACTCACTCAAACACAGACATACATATACACAGACATATATATATATATATATAGATAGATATGTGTATGTTGGACCACATCATGAAGATTTTACGCAATTGGAATAAATTATTTTGGATGATTATTATTTATATCCACGTTTTAATCTAGTGCCCCCTCAATTTTATCGACTTATATATATATATATATATATATATATATATATATATATATATATTATTTATTAGTATTAATTAATACTAATAACCTTGTCAAACCGTAGGAGGCTCATTGGTTAATAACCTTGTCAAACTCAGTGTGTTCAAGTAAAATAGCATATTTTGTTGCCACTGCTTGAAATCGTTCCCATTGAACTTTTCAGGCCTTTCACTATGATGAACAGGAGTCGTTGTTGCACTCGATGAAGCCATTTGTTTTGCACGATAATGTCTTAAGATTGTTGTAAAAAATTTCTCTCAAAGTGTATCTCAGGAATCAAAATAACAATTCAAAATAAGTTTATGCCGATGCGAGATTTGTAATCTCCGTCCTTAAGACAATATTGCCCCGCTATGGTGCTAACGGTTTGCTATGACAATTTGTCTCCCAAGATACAACGACTATGACTTATGATAGAAGCACTCCAAATCACAAGTCCTCAAACCACAAATATTCAAAGCACTCAATTTGATGAACAACAAATGCTCTCAAATTTCATTAAAAATATGATGTTGATTTCGACAATCTGTTTTTAAAACAAGTGGGGATATGTTATATATATAGTGAACCAAAAAATCAAGTCCAAAGGACACCATTTGGAGGTAATATTTGGCCAAAAATCGCACCCCAAACTTGAATGGACATACCATTTCACAAATTAGATACAATGCTCGATCGATCGAGCAATGTTCTTGATCGATCGAGCTATTGTTCACAAAACCCAAAATTTTTCTAATCTGCTCGATCGATCGAGCAAGTTATTTTAATTCATATATGCACGTTTTACAACATATATATATATATATATATATGTATAAATATATATTTATATTAATTCTTGTATGACATAACCAAAAACATACAATAATTTCCCCGTGAGCGGTCGGGCTCAGTACTATCGTCGCTACACGTCAGATAAAGTTTTTAATCATTGTCCTTACAAGTTTGTCAGCTTATATTATTTTATTATATTAATTAAGATATGACAATGGACAATGGACATTACAAATGTTTCTATTTTATAAGATTATTGTTATAGTTTAATATATTTCTGAGATAATGTTTTTGCCAGATGGGGGCGGGGACCAAATTTATAATACATTAAGGGGATTTTTTTTATTTTTTTTTGGTAACAGAAGGGGATTTTTTTTTAATTGAATTAGTTTGTCGGACTTTTTTGTCAATATTTGATTTAATGGAGGATGGATCATATCCACAGTTCTTTAGGCTCTATTTTTTATGCTACATTTCACCCCAATTATTAGATCTCAAGATAAGGAGTGGTCCCTAATTAAATTTTGTTACGCCATGGTGCTAAATCTTCACGAATAGCCGATGTCTCGTCGTCCATATGGGATCAAGTCACAATTGTGATCCACAGATTTTGTGTTCGAATTTTCATCCCCATCTTTAAGTAATTTTGAGCAATTTGAGGGTGAGGGACGTAGGACTCGAACTCGAGATCTATGTGTCATAATTACTATCTGGTGTCAGATGGGCTACGAGACATCGACTATTCTTGAATCCTACTGATTCGAATTTTGATGTGAACAAAACTTGTTGTTTTGCGTTACTGATAAATTTATCAATCGTGTATGAAAACTTGTTCAGAGCTACAATGCATCGACAAAGTAGCTGAGGTTGAAATCAGACAACTCAGACTAGTAAACTGATCAGTAGCACAAATCAACATCACATGCCAAACTGAACTGAGTCCAGCTGAGGATTGGCAGAACCAATCTCCGTATCCACTTGAGGATTGACAGAACCATTCTACGTCAACACAACAAAGCGGCTTAATAAACGCATATAAGATAAGACTAGTTCACTAATACTGGAGTTGAATGAATCGACTTCGTTGAATATACAAAGATTAGCCAAGTAATTTACGAAGATAAGATCCAACCTGAAACACGAACCAATCCAAGTGGGAAAAAGCATGAGGTTTTGAGACTGGCGCTGACAATGAGTTTATTTTTTTAAATGAAGAATCGCAAATCAGATCATGTTCCTTCAAGAAATGTGAACTTGGAAAATGTTTCATGGTGAAAATGTAAAACTTTTTTTTTACTTTATTTTTGAATTTTTTTTTATCTTTTTATTATTTAATTAAATTAGACTGTCAGAACATAAAATGTGAGTAAGAATTTACTCACTCAAACACAGACATACATATACACAGCATATCTATATATATATAGAGAGATATATATGTGTATGTGTATGTTGGACCACATCATGAAGATTTTACGCAATTGGAATAAATTATTTTGGATGATTATTATTTATACCCACGTTTTTTGTCGACTTATTAATATATATATATGTTATTATTTATTAGTATTAATTAATATTATTATTACAATATTAATTTACACATGAAACTGGATACTATAAATTCACACCATCACCAACCCAAGTTCTTTGCACCACACATCGCTTAAAAATTAATAATTAATAATTAATCACAATGAAGAATCTAATCACTCTCTTCTTCCTGCTCAGTTTGACTAATTATATGATCGGTACAGAAGCTAGGCCTGATCCGGTGCTGGACACGGACGGAGATGAGCTCCATGCAGGCACCGGTTACTTCATTCGGCCGCTCATTTGGCCCATGGGCGGCGGCATCGTATCAGCGCAGATGAATGGAATCTGCAAATTTGCTGTTGCCCAAGCAAGTTTAGACACAGAATTTGGTGAACCACAAGTGTTCTTCCCTCAAGTGGGAGACAAAGTCGAAGAATCTACTGATATAAACATTGGGTTTCAACGTAGAATCGGCTGCCGTCCCAGTATTTGGAAAGTGGGTGATTACGACGAATCCACCAAAAAAAACTTTATTTTGCTAGGTGGAGTTGTCGGGAACCCTGGGAATGAAACTGTAAACAATTGGTTCAAGATTGAAAGAATTTCGTCTATTGGTTACAAAATTGTTTTCCGGCCTAGTGTGTGCCATTCCTGTGATGTAAAATGTGGCGATGTTGGGTCTTACATTCAGAACGGAGTGAGGCGCTTGGCTCTGACTGAAAACCCTCTCCCTGTTATATTTCAGAAGGCTCAAATCTCCCACAAGGAGTACTGAAGATGGAGGGTGCGTGGCTTCACAGATACAATCATGTAATTCTGTAATAAATAAAATCTGTGAGCTTGAATCTGTGTATGTGTAAGCATCTTTTGATTGTCTGAAATAAAATGATCGTGAGTATGAGAAGATGTTTCTTGAAATCAAATCACATCCAATCTATTATTTCTGTTTCTCGGCAATACATCATGAAGAATCAGGGGTGGGAGTATAAGGTCTTTTAATTATTTAATCTATAAAAAAAATATTTTTTAATAATTTTTTTACTCTCACAGAAATTGAAACTAATGTTGTGAACGTTAGCATAATATATATGCACTGTAAGGGCGAATCTAGAAATTTTATTAAAGGGGGTAAATATTAATTGCATAAAAATAAAACAAAAGTTCACTATAAACATCAGAGTTTAAAGGCTATAGGCAAAAACTACAATATAACGTGCTTTCTTATTTATTCTTCAATTTGTATTTTTACTTTATTAAACACACATTCTTGTAAAGTTAATAATATAATTTTTTGCATTAAATAAATCAATTTTGAAAATTTAGAACAATAGTCAGAAGCAAGTGAATAATTTGGGATTGTTATACTTTATTATTGAGAACTGAGATTTATATAATAACAAATTTTGGTTTTAGATTTTCCTAAATAAATAATTAATTTTTTATAGAAATAATTCTAGCTACTTCCCTTATAAATAGTTGTATTACAAAATTTATTAACTAGATTATCTAAAAATAAGAGTTATAAAAAGTAGAGGGGTTTATATATGTAATTCAACTTTTTATTATTGTCAAGATACACGATGATTATGCATTAAGAATCACTAATGTTTAACAATAATATGTAATCATATCATATATGTAGTGGTCCAGAAATGAGGATGTGGACTTTAATCACTGCCGTCCGATCTTCGACCTTAATTTTCTAGGTTTTATACACCTAAAATCCATTAATGACTTAATTATATTTATAAATATATGACTTCTGACCCAAGGGATACAATTCTATAAACCAGAATCATGTATTTCTCGTCGTAGAAACACTGACATCAAACTAGCATTGTTGTTGAGCTTTTAGTCTTGTAGATCTGGTCATATTGTTTGGATTCGAGAGATCACATCATATTTCACTTTATATTGTAATATTTTTTCGTGCACTTATACTTGATAATGTCTGTTATAGATGAATCTAGTGCAATCGATTATCTCCAAATTTTCGTTGCGTTTGCATCCGACATCGAGGATGAACCCACCGGTGAATAAATAGTAAGATCATGTACTAATGTCCTGATAATCATCAGAATACGAAGCTGTGAACATGAATCTGAACATTTGTGTAGAGGCTGGAGACAGATATTTGATATTAAGTTGGCAGTAGAGAAATGGTGGTCAGGTGAGCAGTTGGGCTGCCAATTTAATAAAATATTATAAAAATAAAAAAAACTAATAACACGTTTTTGATTTTTAGTTTTTTAATTATTTTTTAAAAAGAACGTGGGGACACTAAAAACGCGCATCGTGTATGCGTTTTTCGTGTCCCCCAGTCAGCCTGTCAGCGCCATAGTCTGCTTTTGAAGCTTTGAATTAATTTATTTTTTTTAAAAAATAAAATCTTAAAACCCCATGAGGTTGTCAGATTTTTTTATGGGGTTGACCAATTTTTAAATTTAAAAAAAAAAGAAAAAAAAATTTAAATTGTATTTAATTGTGAGACCAAATACTATAAAAATATTTATTTGAGACTATGTTAGTTCCGGATTTTAAAGATGAGAAAATGGATCAGACCGATCAAGACGCTAAACCATGTCAAAGAAGATCGCGCCGATATGGTCTATCGCAAAATCAGAACGGATCGATGAAACTCAGCCTGACCAAATCGAAGCACGAGATCAGCTCAATAATAATCAGACCAGAGCAGACAAGGTTGAATAAGCGTCGTTCTTCAGTCCGAATTATTAACGACTATTTATTGAAGCATTTAATGATGCAATTAATGGTGACAAAGACCAAGGACTGAAGATTACCTTAAAAGGTAAGAAGACAAATAAGAACTTACCTGACAGACGTCGAAAGCATAGACCAGAATGACAAGCGCCTAAAAGAATAAGACTATAGTTTATTCAGAGATTGAGCAGAGTCAAGAGTTGCACAGAAAATGAAATAATGTCGTTGATATAAGCAACTATAAAAAGGATGCAACTAAAAAGCTCAAAGCAACGACTGATCAATTAAGAAACGAAAAGAAAACAAAAACAGCACAAGCTTACAAGTTCAGATATTCTTGAGCCAAAAGTTTTCATAAGCACAGCATATTGTAATATTTGATCATCATATGATCATTGTGTGCATAGACAAGATTAGTCTGTCTTTTGTATTCTTCACTAAGTTAGAGAAGTGAGATTCAATTGTAACTGTCAGACAGTGTGTGTCTGAACAGATCGAGAGACTAGGAGTTTCAGTCTGGTAGTGGGGTAAATCCAGCTGAATCGGGTTTGTACAACAGGATTGTATAAATCAAAGTCTTCTAGTTGAATCATTCCTTAATTGGAAGCTTGCTTGGCAGCCTGAATTTTCTAACAGAGCTTGAATTTCCTCATGCATTGCTTTCACCCAACAAGCTTGCTTGGCAGCCTGCGAATAGGATTGAGGAAGAACAATATCGGCCAAAGTAACAGATAGACAATACCTTGCAGGAGGACGGATATTTCTCGAGGAACGGCGAAGAGCAATTTGTTCGAGAGGTGGATCAGGGTCGGGAGGAGGTGGTGAGATAGGGGCCTGGCGCCGCGTATAGACATTGCCTGGTTTGAAACGTTCATGAGAAGTCACAACCTGATCAAAACGAGGAAGTACCACTAGGGCAGATGAAGGAGCATGATGCTGAAAGTAGTATTAATTTTCAAAGAAAGTAACATTTCTAGAAATACGCATTCGTTTAGATACCGCATCATAACACACATAGCCCTTGTGAGTAGACAATAGTATTATAGCCCAAGAAAACACATCTAACAGATTGAGCGGAAAGTTTGTGGCGCTCGTGAGAGGGTAGATGAACAAAACACGTACTACCAAGGGTACGAAGTGGATGATAGTTTGGATGTGTGCCATGCAAGCGAAAATATGGAGACTCAAAGTTCAAGGTTTGAGATGGAAGAAGGTTAATAAGGTAGACGACCGTAGATAAGGCCTCAACCCAAAAGGTGGACATGACTGAAGACTCTAAGAGCAATGTTCGGACCATGTCTAACAAGTGACGATTTTTGCGTTCGGCTAAACCATTTTGTTGAGGACTATAGGGACAAGAGCGTGTAGAGACAATGACTTTCTGGTGCAAGAAAGTCTGAAAGGCCTAAGACATATATTCACTCCCATTATCAGAGCGAAAGACACTTATTAGTTGTAGAAAATTTTGTGTCAATATATGCAACAAAAGTCTCAAAAGTGGTAAAAAGGTCAGCCTTGGAACGAAGGAAGTACACCCATGTAAATTGACTAAAATCATCGATGAAAGTCACAAAATACTTATAATTAGCATGCGAAGTAACAGGAGCAAGACCCCAGATATCACTATGAATAAGCTCAAAACGGGCATGAGCACGACTAGCATGAGTTGGAAATGGTAATATCTTACCTTTCTCAAGTTTGCAAGTTGAACAATCAAGCAATAATGAAGAAGTAGAGAAGTGAGGTGTATTCCCCAAAAAAACCATGCTTCAATAAATGAGATAAAACAACATTATTCGGATGACCCAAACGCTTATGCCAACAAACAGGCTTATTCGAAACAATAAAACAAGACAGAGATAAAGTAAGTGACACGGTAAACTGCAGCGGAAATAGACGTCCCACTTTAGGCCCTTCGCGATCACCTTCCCCGACACCTGATCCTGCACAAGACAACCATCATGTGAGAAATTCACAGTGCAATTATTGTCAACCAATTGACCAACGGAGATCAAATTCGTAGATAGTCCAGGAGATATAAATACATCAGGAAAGGAAGGGTTAATATCATTCGTAGATAGTCCAGGAGATATAAATACATCAGGAAAGGAAGGGTTAATATCACCGACATGTGTAATTGGAAGAGTATGACCATTAGCTATCTGAATATGTCGAGTACCAATATATTTGCGAATTTTGTGCAAATAATCAGGAAAACTAGTCATATGATTTGACGTCCAGAATCCACAAACCAAGGAGATGAAACAATCTTACCACTGTTTTGAAGACCGAGAGCAGAGAAAGCCGAAAGGATCATCTGTTGGACCAAATCAGGTGTAAGGGGCTGCGAAGTAGCGACTGGAAGAGTGGGGCTAGCCGAGTCAAAACCCAAGGTAGAGTGAGGAGCAGCCGCATGAAATGCTTTGACACGCCGATCTGAGGACGTGTAGGGCAGTCAGCAATGATGTGATCCTTTTTTTACAATAATCGCAAAATTTCTTGTCACAATTCCAAGCAATGTGGCCGTAACCCTTACAGCTATAACACTGAAGGGAACCATGCTGTGAGGCTTGCCGTGTGCAGCATAAGCAACTTTAACAACTTCAGAAGCAGTCGGAGAAGAATTAAGAGTGGCATGAGTGGCCAAACGTTGCTCTTCCCGCATTAGTTCGCTAAAACACACATCTAAAGATGGAACAGGGTCGCGGTTCAGCAATCCAGCGCGAGTATTCTCATATTCAGGACGCAGTTTCATGAGAACTGATCGTGTTGGCTAACCTCATGAATTTCTTGAAGAGCAGGGCTGGGGACACAGTAGTATAGAGAATGTCTGTATACTCGCGCCACAAGTTGAGAAAGCCAGAGTAATATTGCTCCATGGCCAGAGAGCTGTGCGAATAATTTGCAATGTCAAGTTCAAGTTGAAACCGCCGATCGGTGTTGCCTTCGTAGTAGACCCGTTTCAAATAATCCCCAAAGTGCCTTGCCCTTGAGAAACATGCGGAATTAAACTCTCAGGCAGAATAATTCTTTCCCATTAGTTTGATAGAGAGAGTGTCAGTAAACATTTTGCACAGCACAAAAAAAAAAGGATGTAAATCCACTGTCCACACAAAAGATACCCAACAAACAATACCAAATCAATTGACGTAAGCCACCAAACAACAAACTAAACTCACGAACCAAGGGACTAAATCTGGAAACCCACGAACGAAAATCAAACAAATGTATTGCACACGACGATCAACAGAGACGTTGTGCAACCCAAAACGAAACCACCAAAAGATCGAATGCTGCAAGAGGAATATATCACTATCAGAGGAAAATCAACAGATTTGAAGGGCAATACCAGGAACCCACACAAAACCCACGAAGATCAAAGAGAGATCGCACAAGGACGATGAACGATCGCACAAGGACGATGAACGACGAGCAAATCCCAAGATCTGTGAACCCAAAGGAAAAACCCAGAAGATTGCGCACGATCGCGCAGCAGTGAGGAAAAAAAATTTGGATTTTAGTTTCTGGCTCTGATACCATGACAGAACACAGGAATTGAAGGTATAAATTCTCTTGTATTATTCTTCTCTTTATAATGAGGTTTACAATATACACAATCTGGTAACCTAATTCACTTTCCTAACTTACATAATCGACTTTCCTAACACAAAATGTACGATAATGGTATATACATGATTGCATGGAAGTTCCCATATAGCGCACAATCTTTCTTTGTAACAACCCGAACTTATATATTTGCAATGTTAGAGAAATCAATGGTAAAAGTACACAAAGTTGGAAACTTGGTTTCTGTTTTGGTATTGCCATTCATTTTTCAGGCACGGTTCAGCTTACCATTATTTGTTCAGGAGTTAAGATGGTGGAAAATGTAAATTGTATTTTGGACTAGAATTCTTACATTGAAACTATGGTTTTGGTTTTGTCAAGGAGGACATTAATGTCCCTGAAGCTGCACTACCGGAGCCATTCAACCTGAGAAGTTTCACAGTCCAGGAAGACCCTGTTCTTACGGACTTGTCGCCCTCACGTGACTCGGATAGCTTAAATTTATCCCGTGGTTTTTCTCTCCATTTGAGGGTTTCCACGTAAATCTTGTTTTTATTTTGATTGATGTGAGAGACTCCATGCGTTGTCATGTTTTCCAACAATATGCCCCATGAGCTGACGAGGAATTGGATGATGATCACTGACGGTCGTTGCCACGAGGTATGTGCTTTGTCTTATTTTCCATTATTATTACATTGAGGACAATGCATGATTTAAGTTTGGGGGAGTGCATTACTATGTCATGTTTCTTCTTTGGACTTGTATCGTTAGTCGGGCACCAACAAAATTAAGTTTTTTTTATTGAAAATGAGTTCAATTAGAGAGAAAAGAATGAATCATAGTAGTGGTCTATTTTCCATGATGATATTAATATCACTATGCATGCCAACTTGAGTTTTGATGATTGTAAGACTTGTTGTGAATATCTTGTTTTGAGTAGCATGTGAAAGATGAAGGATATTTTGAGCACATTTGAGTCATAATCTTGTGAATTGCATTTGTAGTAGAGAAAATCTTTATGAACTTGATGAATTGTTTTGAGCATCTTAGAGTACCAATTTGATGATGACACATTGATGCGAAATTTTATAGTTATGAACTTGACTTGTAAATGATTTAGGCGATCTTTGGACCATTTGAGCCTTTCAAGCTTACCATGTATATATCAATTATTAGTGTCCACTTTTGAGCCTACTTGAAAAATAATGGTGTATGTTTAACATACTACTAGCCCTCATTCAACATTTTTTTTGGCAAATTCATTATACATTCCTATTTGAGCTTAAACTGAAAAATTTTATCTTTACCCTAAGGGAGTATAATGATTCTCAATAGATGCACTTGAATTGCTATATTTTGATGAGCTCATTGTTAAAAATTTGATGCATGAGAAAAGAAAAAGATAGATAAAGCCTTGGGGAAAAAAATGACTAAATAAGAACTGAAGTGGCCAAGGTTAGAAGAAAAAAAAAAGAGAAGCTCAATTTTGTGCTAAAAATATGAATATTACATGCTTATACTCTCTTCTTTATGCTATCATATCTTCTCTTTGAAGTCAAACATCTAGGCCTAACATTACAAGCTTTAAAAGTCATATTGATCCAAATCTAGAGTGACTACATTACTGGAGAAGCGTTTGAAAATAGGACTATGGGGTGCTCAAGGATAATCTTAACTTTCATTGCCTAGCATGACTTGATCTATGAAAGTTGCATGAAAATGACAATAACACACACGCACGTTCTGATTTGGAGACATGTTGCTCGACTAGGATAAAAACAACTTGTTGAACATTTTTGATTGGCTTTTGTTTGTCTGTAAGTGTTATATCTGAGCTACTTGATTGACTGTGAGTTGGTTTATTTGAATTATCAATATTGAAATCTATATTTTGATCTTATCTCTTGCTCGAGATCAGATCAAGTTTAAGTTTGGGGAAGCTGATAAGTGTGATATTTACACTTATTTTACTATGATTTTATAGTGGTTTTTGTAGTGATTCCTGGAAAATATTACGCGTTTTGGTATATATTTGTATATTTCAGGAATCTAGGTCCAAATGGATAAAAGTGAAGGGAATAAGCTATGTGTGGGGTCTTCCCACCTTAACAGTGATCAATTGATATAAGAAGGACTAATCATGCATTAATAACATTCTAAGGTTCTGGTTGTTACATGAGCTATCAGAATTACAGGCCAAATTAAAGGACTTCAAAAATAAATTCATTACACTTCCAAAAGAATGTTCATGTTTAGATTTATACTACTTCTAGAGTAGATACTAATTCGAGACTTGATTCCTATACATTCCTGTGTTCCTCGTAGCTCACTGCTCAACCCGACCCCTTAGTCCTTTAGTCCAAAAGCGTACCTACAGGGACAACACATCATAAGCATATACAATCTCGTTTAACATCATAAAACATCATAGTAAATGCATGAAACATTGGTTAAGTAAATATGCTGGTTATTCATTAACTTCTTATTGTTGTCCCTGATTCATAATCATGCATATGGACATCTTACCATGTGGCATCTTACCACATTATAAACATCGCATGGTCTCTTACCATGTGGGGCATCTTACCCCGTGGCATCTTACCACAAATAGTATCGCATGGCCTCTTACCATGTGGGGCATCTTACCCCGTGGCATCTTACCACAAATAGTATCTCATGGCCTCTTACCATGTGGGGCATCTTACCCCGTGGCATCTTACCACAAATAGACATCGTATGGCCTCTTACCATGTGGGGCATCTTACCCCGTGGCATCTTACCACGTATAACATCGTAGACATCTTATAAACACGTAAACATCTTATAAGCATCATAAACAACTTATAAACATCATCGTTTCATCATGTATACTCATGCAAAGTGTAAAGATGTGTTTTACCGTCCGATGCCCGTACGTCTCTTACGTACCTTTTCAAAAAGAGGAGGAGTCAACAGACTTTATCTCCTTGATGGTGCCGGTACCTGGGATGGTTCTACAAGACCACACAATACCATATTAGATGCCTCAATACCATCTCACATCATAAACTTAACAAAATAAAACATCATTTTATTTTTCAACATTCTGCCTCTCTCGATCGATCGGCCCCGAGGTCTCGATCGATCGAGAAACTGTGCACAACAGTGCTCAACCATTCTGCCTCGATCGATCGATCGAAACATTTTACCGATCGATCGAGGAGTTTCACCGATCGATCGAGAAATCCATCGATCGATCGGCACCTGAAATTCAAAACATGCTTTAAACATTCTGTCTCGCTCGATCGATCGGGACCAAAATCTCGATCGATCGAGAGCTCTGAAAGATCGGGACTTCCCCATATTTTTGAGCACCTCTTTTCACACCATCATTTCTACTTCATAACATAACATACTTGCTCAATCAAACATGCTAGGAGCATTATAAAACTTCTATGTAAGCACTTAAATTCAAGGTTCAACAAAACCTAAACTAGCATGCAACATTACCTCATCATAATCTTCAACCTCAACCAACTTATACAGAAACAGAGCATGTTCTTCCTTGCCCAGAATTTCGAGCACTTACTTTCATAACAAGAAAACCAACACATATCGTAAGTAATATACTCGAACAAACATGCTAGGAGCTTCATAATACTTCCATGTAAACATACATACCAAGGTTTCGTTCATACCTACACTAGCATGCATAGAAATCATCACTACAAAAACCCAACTCAACCCGAAAACCCAGAAAACAGGGCACCAACTTACCCCTCTCTTTTTGCTCCCCTTTTTGCAAGGATTTGCACACCTTTCTACCAAGGTTTCCTTGCCTTAAAGCAGCTTGTTCTGGGATGAGAATGGAGGATAGGAGGAGGAGAGAAGGAGATGGAGGTTGATTGAGTGGTAGCATGGGTTGAGCAAGTGGGGGGTATGGGTTGAACAAGTGGGGGAGGGTGAGGTGACCGAGTGATGGGGGTGGGGTGGTGTGGGTTGGGTGGTCATGTGGTGTTTAATTGTGTCCCGGTACTTGGTACGATGTATTAAAATATCATCACACGATATTTTATAACTTTATTTAATTAATACATCCTCTAAAACACCCAACATGCCCCCTAAATCATATCATCACATCATAAGTATTATCCCCCAAATTAAATACACCACAACCCTTAAACACAACATAATTCATCATCGTAGTACATAATCATATCACATTTCGGGGGTATTACATTACTCCCCTACTTATAAGATTTTGTCCTCGAAATCCACATGCATCATCATATCGAAACTAAACATAAAAAAACATACCAGAGAATAGTTCCGGATAGTGCTGCACCATATGCCGTTCCGTTTCCCATGTAGCCTCCTCGACACCCCGACGATCCCACTGAACTTTGACCATCAGTATAACTTTGCTTCGTAGTCTGCGATCCTCTCGATCCAGAATTCTGATTGGTCGTTCTACGTAGGACACATCTGAGTCTAACTGAACTTCTGTAGGCTGTAAGACATGAGACGGGTCTGGCTCATACTTCCGCAACATGGAGACATGGAAAACATCGTGTATGCCAGACAAGGATGGCGGTAGAGCCAAACGATATGCCAAAGTACCGATACGCTGTAAAACTTCATATGGCCCAACATACCTCGGAGATAACTTTCCCCGCATCCCAAAACGAACCACACCCCTGAAGGGCGAGATCTTTAAGAAGACCCTGTCTCCTAACTGGAATTCCAGCGGTCGTCGCCGCTTATTTGCATAGGCTGCCTTCCTATCCTGGGCCGCTTTCATCTTTTGGCATATCAATTTTATCTTACTTTCTATATCCCTGATCAGATCCGGTCCTCCGACCGCTTTGCTAGTCAAATCCTCCCAATACAGCGGTGATCTACATCGTCGTCCATACAGAGCTTCAAAAGGAGCCATTTGAATGCTCGCCTGATAACTGTTATTATAGGAGAACTCCACCAGCGGCACTGAATCCTGCCACGGAGTATCAAACTCCAAAATACATGCCCTCAACATGTCCTCGAGCGTCTGAATGGTACGCTCTGTTTGGACGTCTGTCTGAGGGTGATAGGCCGTACTCAATCTCACCTCTGTGCCCAAAGCTGTCTGGAGACCCTCCCAGAAATGTGAAGTAAACCTCGGGTCCCTATCAGACACTATCGAGACTGGAATACCATGCAATCTCACCACATCCCGTATATACAACTGGGCCATCTTCAAGTATGTATATGACATACTGTAAGGGATGAAATGAGCCGTCTTCGTCAGCCTATCTACGATCACCCAGATCGCATCGAATCCTGAGGCCGTCCTCGGCAAGTGGGTCACGAAGTCCATAGATATATGCTCCCACTTCCATTCAGGCACCTCTAAGCTCTTCAGCTCACCACCAGGCCTCTGCCTCTCTGCCTTTACCTGCTGGCAGATCAAACATCTTTTAACGAAATTGATCACCTCACGCTTCATGCGTCTCCACCAGAATTGATCGCATAGATCTTTGTACATCTTCTTTCCCCCTGGGTGGATACTGAACCGACTACTGTGAGCTCGCTCTAATATTCCTCTACGCAGTTCTGGTGTATCTGGGACTACCCATCGGTTGCCCAGTCTCTAAGAATCATCCTCAGCCACTCTGAACTTGGATGGCTGACCCTGAAGTACCAATGATGTCCATCTCTGAACCTCACTATACGACTTCTGGGCCTTCCTGATCGCCTCAAATATATCTGGCTCCGCCAATAAGGTCGACACTCGCACAGGCGACGTGTCTACATCGAAATCATAGCCCATATGGCAATAAGAAGTCATTAAGGCCGACAAACACATAACATCCTTTGCAGTATTCATCACCTTCCGACTTAAGGCGTCTGCTATCAAGTTTGCTTTTCCTGGATGGTACTCAATTTCACAATCATAGTCTTTGAGCAAATCCATCCACCCTCTTTGCCTCATATTCAACTCTGCCTGAGTGAATAAGAACTTCAGGCTCTTATGATCCGTATATATAGTGAAAGACGTGCCATACAAGTAATGCCTCCAGATCTTCAAGGCAAATATGATGGCCGCCAGTTCCAAATCATGCACTGGGTACCTAACTTCGTGTGGCTTCAGCTGCCTCGATGCATAAGCCACCACGTGCTTATCTTGCATTAACACGTAGCCCAAACCCTGCAGTGACGCATCCGTATACAAGGCAAACCTCTTATTATCAGACGGAATCACCAATACAGGCGCTGTAGTCAAGCGACGCTTCAGTTCTTGAAAACTTTCCTCACAAGCTTCAGACCAAAAGAAGGGGACTCCTTTCTGAGTCAGCTGTGTCAGGGGTTTGGCAATCTTCGAGAAACCTTCGACGAAACGTCGGTAATAACCTGCCAAACCGAGGAAACTCCGTATTTCCGGTACAGAAGTGGGTGCAACCCACTCTAACACAGCTTCAATCTTCCTGGGATCCACAGATATTCCATGGCTAGATATGACATGGCCCAAGAATACCACGCTGTCCAACCAGAACTCGCACTTACTAAGCTTTGCATATAGCTGATGATCCCTAAGGATCTGAAGTACTATCCTCAAGTGCCTTACATGCTCTTCTTCAGTCCAAGAGTAAATAAGTATGTCGTCAATGAAGACTATGACGAACTGATCCAAATATGGTTGGAACACTCTGTTCATCAAACTCATGAAGACAGCTGGGGCATTCGTCACCCCAAAAGGCATGACCAGGAATTCATAGTGCCCATATCTAGTCCTGAACGCCGTCTTCTGAACATCATCTTCTCTTACTCGAATCTGATGGTACCCCGACCTCAGATCGATCTTACTGTAGAGCCTCGTGCCCTGCAACTGATCGAACAAGTCATCGATCCTCGGAAGTGGATACTTGTTCTTTACTGTAGCCTTGTTCAGTTGTCTATATTCAATGCATAGACGCATCGATCCATCTTTCTTCTTAACAAATAAGACAGGCGCACCCCATGGCGATACGCTAGGGACAAATAAGACAGGCGCACCCCATGGCGATACGCTAGGGCGTATGTAGCCCTTGTCAAGGAGTTCTTGCAACTGAATCTTTAACTCCTTTAACTCGGCTGGTGCCATCCTATACGGGGCACGAGAAATTGCAGACGTCCCTGGTAGTAACTCAATCCCAAACTCGACCTCTCTCGTTGGTGGGAATCCGGGAATTTCCTCCGGAAAGACATCAGGAAACTCCGCCACTACGGGCACATCCTCAACCTTTAGCTCTTTCCTCTTTTCCATCATATCGACAGCATAGATAAGATATCCTGTATGACCTCGTTCTAATAACTGTGCCATCTTGACAGCAGATATCATCGGAATCTTTGGGCGAGAACCATCCCCAAGAATGTCCACTGGACTCCCATAACAGACCTGAAACGGACAGTCCTCTGCCTGCAGTCTACCACCGCCTGATACTTGTTCAGAACATCGATGCCCACAATGCAATCGAAGTCTGTCATTCCCAGCACAACCAAATCTGATCTTAACTCATTATCCTCAAAATAAATGAGGCCATCATAGACAGTCTGATCCGTGGTCAAACTTCTTCCAGCGGGGGTCGAGACCATAAGAGGCATGGGCGACGGAGAAGTGCATATGTGGTGCCTTTCAACAAAATTCATCGACACAAAAGAGTGTGACGCACCTTTGTCTATCAATATAAGAGCAGGGTGCGTAAATAAAAGACACGTACCCGCTATAACCTCCTCCGGAGCTGCTGTAGCCTGCTCCCTAGTCAAAGCATACACCTGTCCCTGAGGTGGCCCCGTGGGCTGACCTCCATACTGCCTCGGTGCGAAAGGGGTCGGTACTGTGCCGCTCTGTCCGCAGGCCTCCCCGTAGAGTTCTGCTGTCTTCCCCTGTTGGGACACTGTCGTGCAAAGTGGCCTCTATCGCCACAGACATAGCATCCTACGCAATCCTTTGCCAAATGTGGTTGTCCACAAAGAGTGCACTGAACTCTTCCAGATCTGTCTCCCTGAGGCTGTCCTCTCCCGGATGGAGCGTCACTCCTACGGTTCCCTTTCCATCGATTCTCGGGCCTCTTGCCACTGAATCTCGACGCTGAAGTGTTTCCCCTAGGCTTAAACTGATCACCCCTGGGCTTCAAATTGTCAGAAATGGATTTCTGAGGGGGTGCTGGAGGTGGCACTGCATCAGGATATGCGCCAACTCCCAGTTCGGCTAGTTCAGCTCGTGAAAGCGCATCGTCAAAACAGGCAGGGCCATAGGTAATTACCCTGTCATATAGTTCCGGCCTCAAGCCCTTCATGAAATTCCTCATCTTCGCTTGAGGGTTTGCAGCAATATGTGGCACATAACGCAGTAAGGAACAGTAATGTAGAGCATAATCAGATACAGGCATGGTACCTTGCCTTAAACTGGTAAACTCATCCTCCTTGGCTTGTCTTTGCAGCGGCTGAGAAGTAGCGGGTCAGAAACCGCGTTCGGAACATCTTCCAACTTATTTCCTGCCCCAGAGCCTCTTGCTCAATTACGGTGGTCTTCCACCACATCAGTGCCTTCTTGGCCAGCTGAAATTTTGCTAATCTGCTCCAGGCCGTCTTTGCACAAGGCGCTGCCACAAATATCTGTTCAATCCTCTCCAACCATTCCTCAGCTTTCTCCCCGGATTCAGTTCCTTCGAACATCGGGGGTCGGTACATCATAAATTGAGCCAAGCTCAACTCCCCGGGTAGCAACTGTTGTTCAGAAGGTTCTTCGCCCAAGGCTGGTGGTGGCAGTGGATTCGTACGCCCAGCACTTGCATTTACACTAACGACGTCACCCACTTCTATATTTGCTGCCATGCTGCAACACAAGGGTTAATAATTACACCAAAAGCAGTTCATAAAGCACATCGTTAGATAATTAAACATGTTAGCATAACATAGGAACTTCATATGCAACATATATATAAAACATGTCCAAAAGTAAGCACCTAGCCAACTTATTGCTAAGGCTACCCTTCACTCATTCCCGAGTTATCTAACCACTGCTCTGATACCACTAATGTGGGGTCTTCCCACCTTAACAGTGATCAATTGATATAAGAAGGACTAATCATGCATTAATAACATTCTAAGGTTTTGGTTGTTACATGAGCTATCAGAATTACAGGCCAAAGTAAAGGACTTCAAAAATAAATTCATTACACTTCCAAAAGAATGTTCATGTTTAGATTTATACTACTCCTAGAGTAGATACTAATTTGAGACTTGATTCCTATACATTCCTGTGTTCCTCGTAGCTCACTGCTCAACCCGACCCCTTAGTTCTTTAGTCCAAAAGCGTACCGACAGGGACAACACATCATAAGCATATACAATCTCGTTTAACATCATAAAACATCATAGTAAATGCATGAAACATTGGTTAAGTAAATATGCTGGTTATTCATTAACTTCTTATTGTTGTCCCTGATTCATAATCATGCATATGTGCATCTTACCCTGTGGCATCTTACCACATTATAAACATCGCATGGTCTCTTACCATGTGGGGCATCTTACCCCGTGGCATCTTACCACAAATAGTATCGCATGGCCTCTTACCATGTGGGGCATCTTACCCCGTGGCATCTTACCACAAATAGACATCGTATGGCCTCTTACCATGTGGGGCATCTTACCCCGTGGCATCTTACCACGTATAACATCGTAGACATCTTATAAACACGTAAACATCTTATAAGCATCATAAACAACTTATAAACATCATCGTTTCATCATGTATACTCATGCAAAGTGTAAAGATGTGTTTTACCGTCCGATGCTCGTACGTCTCTTACGTACCTTTTCAAAAAGAGGAGGAGTCAACAGACTTTATCTCCTTGATGGTGCCGGTACCTGGGATGGTTCTACAAGACCACACAATACCATATTAGATGCCTCAATACCATCTCACATCATAAACTTAACAAAATAAAACATCATTTTATTTTTCAACATTCTGCCTCTCTCGATCGATCGGCCCCGAGGTCTCGATCGATCGAGAAACTGTGCACAACAGTGCTCAACCATTCTGCCTCGATCGATCGATCGAAACATTTTACCGATCGATCGAGGAGTTTCACCGATCGATCGAGAAATCCATCGATCGATCGGCACCTGAAATTCAAAACATGCTTTAAACATTCTGTCTCGCTCGATCGATCGGGACCAAAATCTCGATCGATCGAGAGCTCTGAAAGATCGGGACTTCCCCAGATTTTTGAGCACCTCTTTTCACACCATCATTTCTACTTCATAACATAACATACTTGCTCAATCAAACATGCTAGGAGCATTATAAAACTTCTATGTAATCACTTAAATTCAAGGTTCAACAAAACCTAAACTAGCATGCAACATTACCTCATCATAATCTTCAACCTCAACCAACTTATACAGAAACAGAGCATGTTCTTCCTTGCCCAGAATTTCGAGCACTTACTTTCATAACAAGAAAACCAACACATATCGTAAGTAATATACTCGAACAAACATGCTAGGAGCTTCATAATACTTCCATGTAAACATACATACCAAGGTTTCGTTCATACCTACACTAGCATGCATAGAAATCATCATTACAAAAACCCAACTCAACCCGAAAACCCAGAAAACAGGGCACCAACTTACCCCTCTCTTTTTGCTCCCCTTTTTGCAAGGATTTGCACACCTTTCTACCAAGGTTTCCTTGCCTTAAAGCAGCTTGTTCTGGGATGAGAATGGAGGATAGGAGGAGGAGAGAAGGAGATGGAGGTTGATTGAGTGGTAGCATGGGTTGAGCAAGTGGGGGGTATGGGTTGAACAAGTGGGGGAGGGTGAGGTGACCGAGTGATGGGGGTGGGGTGGTGTGGGTTGGGTGGTCATGTGGTGTTTAATTATGTCCCGGTACTTGGTACGATGTATTAAAATATCCTCACACGATATTTTATAACTTTATTTAATTAATACATCCTCTAAAACACCCAACATGCCCCCTAAATCATATCATCACATCATAAGTATTATCCCCCAAATTAAATACACCACAACCCTTAAACACATCATAATTCATCATCGTAGTACATAATCATATCACATTTCGGGGGTATTACACTATGATTGATGAAATGGACCAAACCGAGCTAACACGTGGAAGAAAGGGCCGAAATCTCGAGTTTGAAGAAAATCAAAGCCGACGATCGATCTTGGAGTTCACGCCAATCGATTGCGGATGAGAAAAAATAAGCAACAAAATTTCAATGTTGGTGATCGATCGCCGTGTCTTGCTGATCGATAGCGGCCTGTCCAGAAACTTTTGGCGATCGATCGCCATATCACGCCGATCGATCGCGGATTTTTCAGAAATTTTGAAATTCAAAGTGTTAGTTCCGGATTTTAACGATGACAAAACATATCAAACCGGATCGATAGATATCAGACTGACCAGATCGATCGCTCAAAACAGATCAAGCTGATATGGTATATCGCAAATCAGATCGGATCGATGGAAATCAGCCTGACCAGATCGAAGCTTCAGATCGATATCAACTACTATCAGATCAGAGCAGTCAAGGCTAAATAAGAATTGGTTCTTCAGTCCGAATCATTAATGGCTATTTATTGAAGCATTTAATGTTGCAATTAATGCTGAAAAAGACCAAAGACTGAAAATTACCATAAAAGGTAAGAAGACAAAGAAGAGCTTACCTGACAGTCGCCGAAAGCATGAACCAGAACGGCAACTACCCTAAAGAAGAAGACTGCAGCTTACTCAGAGTTTAAGCAGAGTCAAGAGTTGCACATTAAGGGAAATAATGTCGTTGGTACATGCAACTATTAAAGGATGCAACATAAGAGCTCAAGGTAGAGTCTGATTAATCGAAAAACGCAAAAGAAAGCAAAATAGCACAAGCTTACAAGCTCAGACTTTCTCGAGCTGAAAATCTTCATAAGCACAAGCATATTGTAATATTTGATCACATTAGGATCATTGTGTGCATAGACTAATTTAGTCTATCTTGTGTATTCTGTACTGAGATATAGAAGTGAGAATCAATTGTAACTGTCAGACAGAGTGTGTCTGAACAGATCGAGAGACTAGGAGTTTCAGTCTGGTAGTGAGGTAAATCCAGCTGAATCGGGTTTGTACAACTGGATTGTATAAATCAAAGTCTTCTAGTGGAATCCTTCCTTAATTGGAAGAAGGGGAGACGTAGAAGGATTACATCACCTTCGAACTTCCAGAAACATATTCTTTGTTTATCATTCTGCACTCGTTATATTATTCAAGCCATCGAGCCGTTCTTACTAATCTAAGAACATACCGTTCCGCACTAAAACATTCAGTGGTATGTTCTGCAGAAGAGTTGATTAAGAAACAGATTTCCTTCACTAATCCGAAAGAAATCACAAGGTATTAATTTTTAATAGGAGTGTTCATTCACCCCCCCTCTAAACACTCCGGACCGATCCTAACACATACCTAGACCCTTAGACGGCCCCAAAGAGCAAACAATTGTTCTGATACCACTAAGGTCGGACCTCATCTCCTAATCTCATCATTAGTGCGTTTATGATCTATTATTAGTGCATACAATCATATCATCTAGAGATTCTCATATCATACATCTTAATTGTTGCATATCTTGCATATACATTTCCGAGACATCCCTATTCAATTCTTCGACACACTCAATTCATATATGTATGCACTCATCATTGCACTAATTCATGTTCCCAATTCATCATGCAATGTTTAGTATCAATTTAAATTGCATGCTCAATCAAATGAAAATAGGAATCAAGGACAATTGTACAATCCATATACACATAGCAGTCTGCTCACAAACGAGCATCCATAATTAAATGTGTATCTGTGTATCTAGTTGTACCAATCCATTTCCCCATACTAATATGGATACATCATTCCTAGGAGCATTCTCGTCCCCTAGCTCGAACTTGTTTCCAAAACCAATGTTGTACATGTTTAAACAGAAACAGCCCCCACACATGGTGAGCACACCAACAACACAATCTCAATAATCATCGAATACACAATTCATAATTTACACAATAGAATGATGTAATTTAAGTAAATACTCACTGAGTATACCACACCATTAGAGATCTCTCATGATGTTCCTAGTCTCACAATATCCAAAAGCATCAATTCCCAAAATCATGCAAATCATTACATATGTAATTCATGTCTTCATACTCATAATCATCAGTTCAAATATTGATAATAATTCAAAAATTACGATATTGATTTACAGAAATCAAATACAGTTTAGTTATCAATTTAATCGTCATATTTCATCATGTCATATCGCATGCTCAATAGTGGCGGCACTATCTGCGATGCTCGGGGATTAATAGCGTTAATCCCGGTGTGGTAATAATCCTTAATGGATTTTAATTATGGCAATTATGAATTAATTGCGGTTTTGAGACTCGCATGGATTTTTAAATCCAGTATTTGGAGTCGTTGGATCCAAGGGATGAGATTGTATTTTCATCGTGGTGATAATCATGGAATTTGATTTTTGGTGGAATCTGGGGTCCGGAGTACTTTGTAGTGGGGCTGGTAATGGAATTTGAGTTGGAGAGATAATTATTGAAAACATATGATTTTTAATGAATCATGATGTAGTTGTGGAGGTAATGGTATTTTGGAGTTTTGGTACTATATATACCAAGTGGACTCGATGGTTCGTCATTGCACGAACTCTCCTCCCTCCCTCTCTCCTCTCACCTGCGATTTCCCCTTCCCCAAACCCCTCTTTTCTCCCTTTGGTAAAAATGGCTAGAGGCTTGGCCCGGGAGTCGGATTTCTCGAAGATAATAAGGTATTGTTCTTCCCCTCGCTCTTAT
Source organism: Haberlea rhodopensis (assembly GCA_907163345.1). Lineage (NCBI taxonomy): Eukaryota > Viridiplantae > Streptophyta > Magnoliopsida > Lamiales > Gesneriaceae > Haberlea > Haberlea rhodopensis. The sequence goes on from CAJQUN010000019.1 coordinate 4,496,839, forward strand.
CTTTGATTTGATAGTAATATGGTGGATTTTGGTTGAGTATTTTGTTGGGTTTGGAAATTGGGGGTTTTTGATAAAAATTCAAAGTTGAGTTTTTAGTGTTTTTATTGGTTACAGATGGTGTATTTGAGGTGTTGAAAGTGTATGTGGTGTTGGTTTTGAGTTTGGGTGTGAAAAACCCCATTAAAAATTGAGTTTTTCGGAATATTGCAGGTCGCAATCGATCACAGCTGGGCGCCGATCGATTGCGACATAATTTTGGAAATTGGGTGATGATGAATAGTAATCACGATCGATCGCAAGATGTTACCGATCGATCGCGAGTGGCAGAGAAAGTTGGCGATCAATCGGCATTTGTGGGCGATCGGTCGCGGCCTTATGGTTTTCGGGCAGTATGGTTGCGCGATCGATCGCGCCTAAACGACGATCGATCGCGACCCTTGTTGTTGTGTTTTTTTGAAATATTGAAAAATGTCGGGATTTTGGAATCGAGGTTTAATTAGCCGAATTTCGAGGCAATGTCTACATTCCAATGGGAATGCTATACCTTTAAAAAGGAATGATTGGAGCCAAATTTTATTAATAAAATGGAATACTCGGTTGAGTATTTGGTTAACTTTTGAACTTGCAAAATGGAATATTTTGGGTAGTATGCATGCTTAGCCGGTGGGCTTTTATTTTGGTAATCGTCATGGTTGGACGATAGATTTGGAAGTTGTGAACGTGCTTGGGCACGTGATTGCATGCCTATGTTTAATTGAGAGTTATTTGCACGTTAGCACTTAACTCATCGGGTCGTGGGACTCAGGCAAGATTGGACTCGAACTACGAAACTATAAGGTACGTATGACGTACGCGCATAGCCCTTTAATATAATTGCAATTGTTGAGTGCTTGGTACGCTGTATTGCAATGAATGTATATGGAAATGCATGGTTTATGGTATTAGCAATAAACGGATATTGAAATGCATGGTTTATGGTATTTGCTACAAATGTATATATATGCATTGGGAATTATATGCTGCCACTTTTGAGCGAGCAATGATTGGAATGTTGTCGCCTTTGAGCGAACATCGCTTATGACGCCACTGCTGTTGAGCATTCGTGAGAATGAAATGCTGCTATTGTAAAGCGAACAATGAAATAGAAAGATGGAACCATTAATGAGATACATGGAATAGTTGTAATCATTGTTTAATGATTTGATATTATTGATTATGATATCGGTATGTGGCAAATGGATTTGTTAATCAATGTAATGATTAACTGGCATTTGGGAATTTGATGGTTTCAGTTATTTTGAGAACATGGACAGTACAGGGAATCCCGGATGAGGATGATACCATCCAGGGAGCATCCTTTATATTTCATAGACATTTTTGTAAATTATGAATTGTGTTATTGTGACTATTGGATTTGGGATATTGATATGCTCACCCCGTGTGGGGCTGTCTCTGTTGGGGCAGGTTATTAGATACATCGATGACTTGGAGTTGAGCTCGAGCTGTGGATTCGAGGTGTTTCCAGGATCGAGGTACAAACGACGGTATTGAGCATGATACTTTATACATTTGATACACACATACTTATTTGATGCTCGCATGTGAGCACTATTATGTGTATATGGTATGTATACGAAGGCAAGGGCCTTTCTCTCTTCATTTATGAGTTGCATGCAATTATTTATTGAATTGCTAAATGAACTGAGAACATGTTAGTGTATTATAATGGTGCATGATATGTATGTGGACTTGGCTGGGGGAAATTAGACATTATATGGAATAATGTAAAGAATTTTATTATTGGCATGATTTGCTATGATGACAAATGGGTTTTCCCCCTACATATATGATTACATGCACTAAATGCTTGGGTTAATACGTAACGGGATAAGGACACAGGGGTCCTTACATTAGTGGTATCAGAGCAGTGGTTTGCCCTTTGGGGCTGTTGAGGGTTTATGATCATATTGATGAAAATGAGTACACATAATTATGCATGATGGTAGTTAGTGCTGTGTGACTCAACTATTTTGCTTATGTGCATTTATGATATGTGATCATAGTGGAACAATTATATGTCATGGCATCTATGGAATCATAATATAATCTGTTGATTATGATTGTGAGTTGTGGCACAGGGACAACCAAAGGGAGCATTTTGAAATGCATTGGGATAGAGGAAGTACTTTGTACTCATGGTTTATGCATTTACTCATTATAATCATATTGTGGTGAATATGGATTATCATATGCTCATTGTTTGGGATTGTTCCTGTAGGGACGCTATGACACGAAGGGCTAAGGCCAGGGTTGAAAGACACGAAACGGTAACCTGCATTTTATATACATCATGGATTATGCATTGTGGTTGCATATATATTGGAGTGATGATTTTAATGCTTTGCCGCCAAATGTTAAAGCGATGGTAAAATTCCGCATGTCACATTTGAGCGAGGTGCATTAAAATACACTCATGGCGATGTATATTGGATTATGGATTATGCATTGTGGTTGCACGTATATTGGAGTGATGATTTTAATGCTTTGCCGCTAAATGTTGAAGCGAGGGTATTGCCGTATGTCACATTTGAGCGAGGTGCATTAAAATACACTATTGTGGTTGTATATATTGGAGTGATGATTTTAATGCTTTGCCGCCAAATGTTGAAGCGATGGTAAAATTCCACATGTCGCATTTGAGCGAGGTGCATTAAAATACACTCATGGTGATGTATATTGGGATATGGAATGTGCATTGTGTTGCAGGTATAGATGGAATGCTGGGTGAATATCCCATGAGTCGTTGTTATGGATGAGTGATGATTTTAAATGCTTTGCCGCTGTCACTTGACCCGATGATAGAATACTTGCCGCTGCCATATCGTAGCGAGGAAAGAATATTTGCCCCCAAATGTTGAAGGGAGGGTATTGCCGCATGTCGCATTTGAGCGAGGTTATTCGATGTCGCTGATATGTCGAAGCGAGGGGTATTAGTGCCGCGGTCATGACAAGCGAGGTGCATTAAAATACACTACTATAACAAGACTAGGGATCGGCTATTCTATTGGCGATGGTTTATGCCGCCGGGTATTCATAGCGATGGTTCATTCCGATATTCTATTTGCGATGGTTTATGCCGCCAGGTATTCATAGCGATGGTTCGTTCCGCTATTCTATTGGCGATGGTTTATGCCGCCGGGTATTCATAGCGATGGCTCATTCCGCTATTCTATTGGCGATTGTTCATGCCGCCGTGTATCTTAGCGATGGTGCATTCCGCTAGTTTATTGGCGATGCTTCGTGCCGCCGGGTATTATATAGCAACAGATCATTCCGCTACATCTATGGCGATGGTTCATACCGCCGGATATCTATAGCGATGTTTTATGCCGCTGACTCTATGGCGAGGGATCATGCCGCTGATTTATGGTGATGGGTTATGCCGCTATGTACGTAGCGCTGGATTACGCCACCTACGAGCGATGGGTGCTGATTGCGTACCACTGTTGGATGACGGAGACAGGTATACCGCTATCTTGTTAGCGATGATGTATGGTATATTATTGTTTTATTAGCATTATTGTGGATGGCATACGTTGATATACATATACCGTCACGTGTTTGACGATGAGAGTATGTGTTAGGATCGAGGTAGTGTTTAGAAGGGGGGATTGAATAAACACTAGATTCAATTTAGATTTTTCTCGAGTTAACTGCAAATTGTTATGCTCAGTTAAATATTTTGATAGAGTTTCATACCAAGAACGGGGAGCTTGCTTCAGACCATACAAAGCTTTATTAAGACGAAATACATAAGATGGCTGCTGATGGCTTTCAAACCCAGGAGGTTGTTCAACGTAAACTTCTTCCTGGAGTTTGCCGTTAAGAAACGCACTCTTAACATCCATCTGATAGACTTTGAAGTCTTTAAAATCAGCAAATGCAAGAAATATACGAATTGCTTCTAGTCGAGCTACAGGGGCAAAGGTTTCATCAAAATCAATGCATTCTTCCTGTCTGTAGCCCTGTGCGACTAATCTTGCTTTATTTCTGATTACTGTTCCATTTTTGTCTAATTTATTCCTAAATACCCATTTGGTGCCTATTATAGTGTGATGCTGTGGTCGTGGTACTAAATACCATACTTTATTTCGCTCAAACTGATTTAGTTCTTCTTGCATAGCGTCTACCCAGCTTGGGTCTAACATAGCATCATCAATCTTCTTAGGTTCTAAGTGAGATATGAATGCAGCATGAAGGAATTCATTAATTAGTTGTCCTCTGGTGCGTAGAGGAGCAACATGGTTACCTATGACCTGCTCGGGAGGATGATCCTTCATCCACCGGAGCGGAGGTCCAAGAGGGTTGAGCTCTTCATTTGACTGGATATGAGTGTGTATTTCAGAAGTTCTGGTTGTCGCATCCTTTTCATTTGTTTCCTCTACTGCAGCAGGAGTATGCGCAACAGTGTCATTGTCAGCTGGATGCAGTGCTTGTTGACCAGTAGACTCCTCTGTTTGAGCTTCAGTAACTTCTGGTTCTAAGGAGCAGTCAGTCCTGCTTCTGTAATTTATCTTATCATCAACATTTTCATCAATGTAAGTGCTTTCTAGTCGATTGCTCAAGTTGTTGATTTGCATATCAGATACCTTACAGTCAGTAGGTTCATCAAATTTTACATGCACTGATTCTTCTACAGTAAGAGTTCTATTATTAAATACTCTGAAGGCTTTACTAACTGTAGAATAACCAAGAAATATTCCAGCATCAGATTTGGTATCAAAAGCGGTGAGATGAGTCTTTCCATTGTTGTGAATAAAACATTTGCAACCAAACACATGGAAGTAAGAAATATTTGGCTTACTGCCATTCCAGATCTCATAAGGGGTTTTATTTGCTCGCTTATTAATCATTGATCTGTTCTGCGTATAACAAGCTGTGTTGATGGCTTCTACCCAAAATCTCTGCGATATTTCTGATTCCGCAAGCATAGTTCGCACAGCTTCTTTCAAAGTGCGGTTCCTACGCTCAGCAACTCCGTTTTGTTGAGGAGTTCTTGCAGCAGAGTATTCGTGTTTAATACCAAGGTCATCTAGATATGATTCGAGTGACTGATTGGTAAACTCAGTACCCTTATCACTGTGAATTCTATCTATCCCACACGATTTCTCATTTTGGAGTCTTTTCAGTAGTTTGATCAGCTTTGGAGTAGCCTGATCTTTGCCACTTAGGAATATGACCCATGTAAAACGAGTGTAATCGTCTACTAACACTAGAGTATACTTCATTCCCCCTAGACTTGTTACTGGTATAGGACCAAATAGATCCATATGCAGCAACTCTAGGCACCGAGAAGAAGATTTACTCCCTTTGTTCTTAAAGGAGGATCTGATTTGCTTACCAAGTTGGCATGCTGCACAGATCTTGTCTTTTGTGAACTCAATTTGGGGCAGTCCAATGACTAGATCAAGTTTACGCAGACTGGCTATAGTTTTAAAATTTAAGTGACTCAATCGTTTGTGCCAAAGCCAATTTTTGGAAGAATTCAGGGCAGCAAAGCAGGTAGAGGAGGTAGGCTGATTAAGATTCCAATCAATTTTATATGTGTTATAATGCCTTCTTCCTACAAGTAATATACTGCCATCAGTAGATTTGATTGTGCATGAGTGCTGGTTGAACTCTACAGAGTGACCATTGTCACAGAGTTGACTTATGCTAATTAAGTTATAGCATAGATTTTCAACCAACAGAATATCTTTGATAATAATGTTACCGTAGATAATCTTACCCTTACCCACGGTTCTACCTTTCGCGTTGTCTCCAAAATTTATTCTGGTCCGGTGGAGTCCACAAGTTCAGACAATAAGCTCGCATTTCCTGTCATATGTCTAGAGCATCCGCTGTCCAGAAACCATTCTGAGCTCCAAACTTGATGCATTCTAGTTTCCTGCAATTAAAGCGATAAAATGATTGTTACCCAATCCTACTTGGGTCCGGGCAGGATTAGTCCTTTCGGAACCCACACTTGTATGACCCTGAGTGGTTAGGTCGGTGTGTGTTCTGAAATGTGTGTGCATTCATAAATGATGGTGATGGTTTTGACTGTGTAGTGTGATAATGAGTGTATGCATGTGCTTTTGGTTTGTAGTTCCCGTTGTTTGGCATATCTCTTCTGGACAGGCATACAGTTGTAGTACCAGTTGGGTTTAACCTCCCTAGCTGCTCGACCAGTGGGTTTAAGTTCATTTCTGAACTTTTGCCCTGGTTTAGCTTTCTTGATTGGTTCAACATAACCAATACCTCGGTGTGATGCCTGTTCCTTAATGAGTGTTGCTTTAACAGGTTCTTTAACCAGTTTAGTGGGATCATATACTGTGCTTGATTTAACAAAATTCATTGTTTGAATTTTGTTTCTTTCTAAACACACTTGAGATTTGATGCCGGATGAATTACTATCATTGTTTGAGTAGCATATACCGGTGAGATCACCAGCAAGTCTTATCGACTCAAGCATTTCATCTTTTCTTGCAGTAGATGCATTCCATGTGCGAACCAGCTTACTGAGTTTCTAGTGTGCACATGTTACTTCATCCCTTTCTTTTTCGAGCTGACTTACTCTATCCCTAAAGCTTTTCAACTCAGTGGATTGTTCACAATCACATTCGTTGTTCTGCTGTTTTGTTGGGACTTGTTGTTCAGTCTTGTAGTTCTCGAAGGATTCGTACAACATCTGATACTCATTTATCATGTCCTGTAATGCATTTGTGAGCTCAATATGTGTAAATTCAGAAAGAATAGGATCATTTACCTCACAGTCATCGTTGGCCATTAGACAATGAACTTCTTCATCTTCACTGTCATTGGATGAGCTGGAAGAAGTTTCTGATTATGAGTCAGCCTATTTGTTCTTGTTTTCTTCCGCCACCAGTACTTTCTGTTCTCTGTCTCTTCTGGATGATCTTCTATTCTCTTTAGACTTTCTATATTCTTTTGGTCCTTTCTTTTGATCATCCTTCTTCGGTTTAGGACAGTCAGCAATAAAATGTCCTGGTTTGAGACAGTTAAAGCATACACGTTCATCTTCATCTGATCTATTCTTGAAGCTCTGTCTTCTTGGGTAGGATTGATAAGTCCTTTGATTTTTCTTCATAAACTTTCCAAATTTCTTGACAAATAGCACCATTGCATCGTTGCATATTTTTTCAGGGGTCATCTATGTAGTGATAGGTGGAGCTTCTGATGCAGTAAGAGCTTTGGTTGGTTGACTGGTGCTTGGTTCATCTTCAATCCGAATACCTAGTTCGAACTCATAAGCTTTTAAGTCAGCAAATAAGTCGTGTAGGTCTATCTTGTTTAGATCTTTTGATTCTCTCATAGCAATCGTCTTTACATCCCATTCTCTTGGGAGACCTCTCATGACTTTTAGAGTGACTTCCCTGTTGGATAGGTCTTTACCAAGGCTATTGAGTTCATTTATGATGACAGTTACTCTCTCATCATATTCGCTTAGAGTTTCTCCTGACATCATTTTGATGTTTTCAAACTTCTGTAAGGCAACAGTGAGCTTGTTCTCCTTGGTTTGATCATTTCCTTCGCACAGCTGAGCAATCTTTTCCCAGATGTCCTTTGCAGTGGGACACATCTTGATATTGTTGAACATATTTTTGTCCAGAGTTTTGAACAATATGTCTTTTGCCACATTGTCTAGATTTGCCTTTTTCTTTTCTTCGTTTGTCCAGAAGGATCTATCCTTTTCAACCATCTGAGGTTCACCACCAGAGATAGCAGTTGCTGTATTGACTTTCATGATCTTCATTGGTCCATCAGTGATGACGAACCACATGTCATCATCTGGGGCACTTAGATGTGCTTGCAGACGAATTCTCCAATCGTCATATTCGTCCTTCTTGAACATTGGAATCTTGCTGAATGAGGCCATCAGTTTTTGGTAATCTCTCAAGATTGATAAGACATAAGCTCTGATACCACTTGTTAGGATCGAGGTAGTGTTTAGAAGGGGGGATTGAATAAACACTAGATTAAATTTAGATTTTTCTCGAGTTAACTGCAAACTGTTAAGTATTACAGTAGCTTCTCAATATAAGGCAAGTCAGCAGACACTGATTGTAGTGCGGAAGATGTCTGCTGGACTTGTGAGGAGTAAAACTGAATAGTAAGTAAGTAAGTAAAGAACACAAGTATTGTTTCTGGAAGTTTGAAGCACAACACTTCTACGTCTCCCCTTCTTCCTTTGCAGGAAGGATTCACTAGAAGACTTGGTTTACACTTTACAGTATACAACCTTCTTAGGCACTCACACAACTTGGCCTAAACTCCTAGCAATCACAACTTAATTTGATTACAAAGGTTTATATGACACTCTTTACAAAATACACTTTTAGCTTTGAGTGTTCTTGAGCAGCAGGCTTCAGTTGGAAATAATCTGTCACAGATTCAGTTGCACTGCTTGTCTGCTCTTTGCTGAACTTTTGGAATATCAGTAAGTTGATTTTCTTGTTTGCTTTGAGGTGTTTCTCTTTGTTGAAAATTGCTCAGCTAACCTCTTCATTCTTTGCTTGGACGTATTTATAGGTTTGGTTTTCCAACGGTAGCTTTTCTGTATTAGGAAGAGATTAGCTTTCCAAATTCATATTGTCTTCTTTCCTATTTTGTTAAGCAACGGCTCTTTAACTCTGACGATAATGGTGGCGGAGATATACCAGGGTGCGCCGCTCTGTTGTACCTTTGTCAGAGAATGTTGTACTTATTTTTGTCTCGTTGCTTAGTGCTCTTACTGGAAGTTTAGACTTCTGCTGGTTTTCTTTGTTCAACTGGTCGTTCATCCTCTTGTGACCAGTTGATGTCTTTGTTCAGTGTGAGAATATCCGGTTGATGGTTGTTCAGTAGATGTCCATCTAGTTTATGTTTATCGATTGATGTCTGTCCGGTTGATGTCTATCCAGTAGGTAGCCATCCAGTTGATGTCTTATCCGGTTGATGTCTATCCAGTTGGTGTCTATCCAGTTGGTAGCCATCAAGTTGATGTCTTGTCCGGTTGATGTCTATCCACTTGGTAGCCATCCAGTTGATGTCTTGTCCGGTTGATGTCTATCCAGTTGGTAGCCATCCAGTTGATGTCTTGTCCGGTTGATGTCTATCCAGTTGGTAGCCATCCAGTTGATGTCTGTCACCCGGTTTGTCTTTATCACCCGGTAAGTCTTCAACATCCGGTAGATGTTCATCCAGTTGGTCTTTATCACCCGGTTGGTGTCTTCACCCGGTAGATGTCTTCATCCAGTAGGTATTTGTAATCACCAAAACTTAGAAATCGTTTCCCAACAGTATGCATGTCGTGTGTCGACATGTATCGTCACGAGTTGACGATGTTGTTTTAGATGTCATATGTTGACAGGTATCATCACGGATGACGATGACATAGTGGATGTCTATGTAGACGTGTAGCGTCGTTTCGATGAATAATACATTTATGTATATGTATTTAGTCATAAGGTTTGAGTGCCGATGGTGAGCACATGGCAGTGTCTGGGTCACTAGTTGACGAGACCATTATGCCGAGCGGGTTGCTCGATGATTTATTGGGTGCGCCGTACAGGAAGTGTACCGCAGCACATATTTGAATATATTTCTACGAGTAGTGGTACCTTTGGGTATACTCGTTGGAAGGCTTTGGCCATGTGACTGGTAGTAAGAGTAGTTATTGAGGAAACTACTGCTTATACCAAGGTGACATGTGGTGGACATGATCACACCACCCCTGAGGGTGTGGAATAAATCCTACGGAATTAGGATTGCTTTATGGTTGAGCAAGGACACCGGGGTGTCCATTATGCTTTGGTGTTTTATAGATATATTGGGTGATGACCCACTACTCTAAATGGATGTTACGGTATGGTATACCGAGTGGAACGTATGTTACGTTGGTAGGCATGCTATAAGCCTATGGCGGCAACAATTTTGCTAGCCAGATATCGTGGCAGTGATATAGTGTGCTTGTCGGAGCCATTATACTGCACGTTGGGACTGAGTTTGGTGAATCGTATGGTGATACGATGAGGGTTTATGGTAGACTCTTGTAGTCTCTGGGTAGCATGATGATGGAGGCAGGGAATACCTCATGGGGACGTTTATACGTCAATTGTTTTGAGGGACTTGTACTGGGACAACTCAATTCCGTTGGGAGTACCAACGTGAGTGTCTACAAGTCTTTATTAGCTCTGGTTGAGCATCTTTGCATGTGGAATGCAACGGGAGTCACAATTGGAATTGTGGGATATAGTTAGTGGGGTAACACTACTATATTGATTTTATCTCTTGGAGAGATTTGGATTGTACTGTCATGGAGACAGCTGGTATCGGTCGTGGGTTGTTTGTAAATCAGCCATGGTAAGCATTACTGGTGTTGGACCGAGTAATGGATTATTTACCTTTCGGTGAGACATTCGAGGAGACGTCTCCGGGGGAATGCTTGAAATTGTGGAGTACTATGGTACTAGTACAGGACATCGTAAGATGTGTATACGGTTTCGATTTGGTAATAGTGGCATTGAGGCACTATTCTGAACCTATTGGGTATTTATTGGTTCGAGATATATTTTGGTGTAAATATATCCAGGTTTCCGAACGATGGTTCCTGGTTGGAGGGTCATGGTTCATGACAATTTCCTTGTGAGGCAAGACGGTATCCATATACCTATTGAGAATCTTTGGAAGGTTCGTTGAATTGGTTCGTGTGGTGTTGATATTGGAAACACACCCTTTGGCTTTTGGTTCATCAATCATTATTCTCCACTGGGTGAGAATAATCGGGATTGACAGTTGTATTTGGAGCTCATAGGTATGATTAGAGATACCCGAGCTGAGTGCATTGAGTATGCACGTAGTATTGGTGCTTAGGCTTGTATGCCGGTGTGTGTATACGAATGCCCGCATTTTCTTTGTACTCGTCGAGCATTGGGTTTGTATGCTTGGATGAATAAATCTCTGGTGGGAGATTGTGGCACCTTGAGATTGGTGATCTCGATGACACGATGTATTCTGAGGAATGATCGTGAGGTCCGGTTGACTCCCTCTGAGGTGGGAATTGTCGTGTTTAGGGGTCATGGTAATTCGTGATGGATAATTCGATAGCCTCCCTGTGTTAGGATAGTTGAATCCTAGGGTAAACAAGGGATGGCCAGAAGTCGGATTGGTTAAGTGTCGTGGTTGACACGTGCGGTGGGAATGCAATTGATTGTTCTGGCTTGTCCTTTTGAGAACTTGAGACCTTGTGGAGTCTCGATGATGTATTTGGACCAAGATATGATTCTTGGAACACACGAATGTAGATATCTTTGGAGAAGTGTTTTGTGTTGATCGGTGGCCGTGTTGTTGCCCAATCCGTGTTGCAATGTGGTGCAACTACTCCTTTGATGGAGATGGATTTGGAAAGCAGAAGCCGGATGTGGTTTAGGTACACTGTTGTGTACTGGTGGTTTCCTTGGTAACGATGTATGTTTAACATCGTAGGCTAAATCGCAAAGATATCATCGATGCGATATCTATTTTTTTGAATCACGAATGATTCATTTGATTTGCAGTTAGGTTTGGGCTGACTGCTTTTGAGACGGTTAGCATTGAGGGTATGCTGACGTTCTGTTGCGGTTGTAATGGTTTGGGAGGTTTATCCCATTACAGGTTTTGGTGCGAGGTCGGTATCCTCGTGGTTGGTATGTCGTTCATGATGTGTTCATGATTCGACAATGTGGATCTGTTTGGATTGAGTGGTCTCGGCGTTACGAGGAGTACGTCGTGCAAATTTTGAGGATGAAATTTTATTAGTGGGGGATAATTGTGATGCCCTGGGATTAATAGCGTTAATCCCGGTGTGGTAATAATCCTTAATGGATTTTAATTATGGCAATTATGAATTAATTGCGGTTTTGAGACTCCCAGGGATTTTTAAATCCGGTATTTGGAGTCGTTGGATCCAAGGGATGAGATTGTATTTTCATTGTGGTGATAACCTTGGAATTTGGTTTTTGGTGGAATCTGGGGTCCGGAGTACTTTGTACTGGGGCTGGTAATGGAATTTGAGTTGGAGAGATAATTATTGAAAACAGATGATTTTTAATGAATCATGATGTAGTTGTGGAGGTAATGGTATTTTGGAGTTTTGGTACTATATATATCAAGTTGACTCGATGTTTCGTCATTGCACGAACTCTCCTCCCCACCTCTCTCCTCTCACCTGAGATTTCCCCTTCCCCAAACCCCTCTTTTCTCCCTTTGGTAAAAATGGCTAGAGGCTCCGGGAGCCGGATTTCTCGAAGATAATAATGTATTATTCTTCTCCTCGCTCTTATCTTCGATTTGATAGTAATATGGTGGATTTTGGTTGAGTATTTTGTTGGGTTTGGAAATTGGGGGTTTTTGATAAAAATTACAAAGTTGAGTTTTTAGTGTTTTTATTGGTTACAAATGGTGTATTTGAGGTGTTGAAAATGTATGTGGTGTTGGTTTTGAATTTGGGTGTGAAAAACCCCATTAAAACTCGAGTTTTTTGGAATATTGCAGGTCGCGATCGATCACGGCTTGGCGCCGATCGATCGCGACATAATTCTGAAAATTGGGTGACGATGAATAGTACTCACGATCGATCACGAGATGTTACCGATCGATCGCGGGTGGCAGAGAAAGTTGGCAATCGATCGGCATTTGTGGGCGATCGGTCGCGGCCTTATGTTTTTCCGGCAGTATGGTTGCGCGATCGATCGCGGCCCTTGTTGTTGTGTTTTTTTGAAATGTTGAAAAATGTCGGGATTTTGGAATCGAGGTTTAATTAGCCGAATTCCGAGGCAATGTCTACATTCCAATGGGAATGCTATACCTTTAAAAAGGAATAATTGGAGCCAACTTTTATTAATAAAATGGAATACTCGGTTGAGTAATTGGTTAACTTTTGAACTTGCAAAATGGAATATTTTGGGTATTATGCATGTTTAGCCGAGGGGCTTTTATTTTGGTAATCGTCATGGTTGGACGATAGATTTGGAAGTTGTGAACGTGCTTGGGCACGTGATTTCATGCCTATGTTTAATTGAGAGTTATTTGCACGTTAGCACTTAACTCATCGGGTCGTGGGACTCAGGCAAGATTGGACTCGAACTACGAAATTATAAGGTACGTATGCGTACGAGCATAGCCCTTTAATATAATTGCAATTGTTGAGTGCTTGGTACGATGTATTGCAATGAATGTATATGGAAATGCATGGTATATGGTATTAGCAATAAACGGATATTGAAATGCATGGTTTATGGTATTTGCTACAAATGTATATATATGCATTGAGAATTATATGCTACCACTTTTGAGCGAGCAATGATTGGAATGTTGTCACCTTTGAGCGAACATCGGTTATGACGCTACTGCTGTTGAGCATTCGTGAGAATGAAATGCTGCTATTGTAAAGCGAGCAATGAAATAGAAAGATGGAACCATAAGTGAGATACATGGAATATTTGTAATCATTGTTTAATGATTTGATATTATTGATTATGATATCGGTATGTGGCAAATGGATTTGTTAATCAATGTAATGATTAACTGGCATTTGGGAATTTGATGGTTTCAGTTATTTTGAGAACATGGACAGTACAGGGAATCCCGGATGAGGATGATACCATCCAGGGAGCATCTTTATATTTCATAGCATTTATATTTTTGTAAATTATGAATTGTGTTATTATGATTATTGGATTTGGGATATTGGTATGCTCACCCCGTGTGGGGGCTGTCTCTGTTGAGGCAGGTTATTAGGTACATCGATGGCTTGGAGTTGAGCTCGAGCTGTGGATTCGAGGTGTTTCCAGGATCGAGGTACCAACGACGGTATTGAGCATGATACTTTATACATTTGATACACACATACTTTTTTGATGCTCGCATGTGAGCACTATTATGTGTATATGGTATGTATAGGAAGGCAATGGTAATTCTCTCTTCATTTATGAGTTGCATGCAATTATTTATTGAATTGCTAAATGAACTGAGAACATGTTAGTGTATTATAATGGTGCATGATATGTATGTGGACTTGGCTGGGGGAATTAGACATTATATGGAATAATTAAAGAATTTTATTATTGTCATGATTTGCTATGATGACAAATGAGTTTTTCCCCTACATATATGATTACATGCACTAAATGCTTGGGTTAATACACTAATAACGGGATAAGGGCACGGGGGTCCTTACACTATCACTCATCGCACGCTCAATAGCGGCGACACAATAACCCTCACACGCTCAACAGCTGAGGCACCATGACCCATCGCACGCTCAATAGCGGCATCATAATTAGTCATCATCAATTACAATCCATTTCATACAATTACGACCCATAGTTCATAATTTACATTTCGCATACCTGCTCGTACGTCACTACGCACCTTAAAGACGACAACATTGTTTAGACGTCCACGACATCCGGAGGCTCGTACAATATCTATATTGAATATCAATTCAATATTAACATCTTGGCAATAACCCCCAACAATCTCGTAATATTACATGATTTGTCCATGCCTCCTATTGTACTTATTTACAATTTATCGTACTCAGTATACAACTCAAACCATTCCAATTTATCATTTATTAATTCGAGTCATCGACTAACTCGTCGGGCCTCGCTACTTAATCCTTTAGTGCGTCACATCATTGCACAATGTATAAGTAGGATTAAGATAAAACTCTTACTGATTAAGAGTATTACTATGTCAACTATTACATTATTCTCAAACATGACATAATTTACATCAATTACATGTCATAAAGTTCTAACAAGTTCATCTCTCAATCAGTAATTTGTCTAGCAGCAGAAGGTCTCACTCACAATCCCGACATCTACTGTCTTTGAGTCCCTACAGAAACAACCACACACCATGAGTATTGATATATATAATCATCACAATCCAATCTCAATAAGAATGCAAATACTATATAAATGTGTTCCTGTATTTTATGCAATCATCTGTGATGGTTCCTGTATAAGCATTACCAACAAAAAATTCAAATATGTGATGACATGTCTCATTCATCAACCTATTAGAATGGGACATATATGATATCGCCTTCCAGTTCAATATGTCAGTGGCTCATCCTTCACGTCCCCTATTAGCAGCACATATCATATTTTCCGTCCTCACACGTTATAACAACCATTTATCATGCCAACGGCATCATGCCTCACGGCATCAATCATATGTCTCAATAACAATATGTACAACAATCTCATATCTCAATAAAGATGTATAAACATCACCACATAACAATACATACTTCATAACTGTAGCATCATACTCGTACGTCAACACGTACCTGTCGTGCTGTACAAAAGATAGAAAATCAGGAGTCAGTGCTTCCTCTCTGTCCCGTCCCCTGCGATGGTGCTATATGAATATCAACAATTTATAATGTTAAAATATGCCCACTACAAAATTTTATGAAATATAACATTTTTCAAATAATTGTCCCTCGCAGTCGATTGCCAATTTCTCACGATCGATAGCCAAAAAGTTCTGTCTCTCAGCGATCGATATTCAGTCTCATGCGATCGATCGCCACAATGTGCTGTTTTTCAGCGATCGATCGCTATGTGTAGCGCGATCGATCGCCAATGTATTTCATCGCCTTAATTTTTCCCCTGTCACGGCGATCGATAGCCATATTGCTCACGATCGATCGCCAGACTCTGAACATTTCAGAACATGGCGATTTTGAGTTTATCCTCATGATTCACCTCCTACAACTCAATTCATACCTTCAAAACTTGTTCAAAGTAACACTTAACATCATATAAACACATTTTCATAACTTCTACCACTTATTTCATGGAATTCAATCTCATATCAATGCAAACATGCAAAATTCATGGCTAACTTCATATCAATATACATCTATGTTTTTTCTTTCAAAACCACAAATACATATCACATAAAATCATTACCAAATAGCTAGATTTCCTCTTCACAATACTTTACCACAGATTTCCAAGTCCAAATCAAGCAAAAGGTTCTAGCAAGATTAAGGGTTTGGAAGAAAGAGTTGTAGAGATTTCTTGGTGTGTTTTGGTGTACTATTTGATTAAAACTCTGATTTGTACTATATATATATATATATATATATATATATATATATATATATATATATATATCAACAATTCATACACCACATAACCATGTACACATAGCTCATTCCATAACTTAATATAACAATTGTATAATCAACAATAATCAAACATGGTTGATACCAACTCCATATAATGCTTCCCACTTGATTACATCTCATTTAGTCACATATGTTCATATATCAAATAGAATTATCATATCCATTTGCCATATAACCACACCTCATATAATTTCTCGTACTCGGTTCAACCCGAACCGAGTCTACGTTATAACATCATTAGCTCATAATTACTCATAATTAAACAATAATCACATAAAACATGTATGATTCATATCTAGGCATTACATAACTCAAGCATGCAGTACATACGTTCTAAGGTTCATCACATATGACCTTATTTCTTTGTTCAAGGTTTTCTTAGAATATCATAATTACCATATGAATCAATCACCAAACACCATATCTCAAATTACCAACAAAATACTAATTTTACAAAAGTTTGCATCTCGCGATCGATCGGCAATAGCTCGTGATCGATCGCGAGCCTCAATAATTCACATTTCAAAGTTCGGCCCTCCGCGATCGCTTGCCGCCTAGTTGGCGATCGATCGCAGAGCTGCATCTCATCCAGAAACATGCATACATAGCGAGATCGCTTGGGGCATTCTTCTCGATCGATCATGAGACCCTGAATCTGTGAAAATCTACCATTTTGGGTACAAACTCAACCCAACAAACATACCACATTTTATAATACTCATGTCCCAACCACAATAAACCTAAACACCTCAAAACACAACATCAACATCTCAATTCCATAGTACTTAAACATACTACAATTTACAACAATATAATTAACTCAATTTCCAATCGAGAACCAACATAATTCATTAAAGCTTATACCTTTACTCCATACACTTTAAACCTTCAAATCCAAGTCTCAGCAAGATGAGATCAAAGAAATTCCATGTGAATTTTGTTGGAAAAATAAGAAAGAAAATTGGGGGAAAAAGTAGGGATTTAGTAGGTGTAATTGGTGAAATGTGTGAAGAGATTTAGTGTGTGAATGAGGTGTGTTGTGTGAAGATAGTTTGTTATAATATTTCATTTTGCACTTGAGTCCCTCAACTATACATCACATCTAATCTCACCCCAATTCGCTAATAATCATGTCAATCATCTTCTAATTCATTTCATAAATGTCCAAGGCATTTAAATATGTCATTTCAACAATGTGAAGTCCATAATTATGATTCATAATTGATAATTAACTCTCAATTATACAAATCCATAAATGCCTTAATAATCCAACTAAATCAGCTTCACAAGTTACATGACAAGTTTAAGACTAATTCATAAAATTTAAGCATACTCGGTCTATCCTAAAACCGAGTCCCAATACAATCTTGTAATTATCTCATAATTACTAAAATCAAGTCATAATGCAATTAAATCGTCTCGACCATTAATCCGTTCCATATATAAGACTCCATTTAATTGAAGTAATTAAGTTCTAGGCATCACATTCAATATAAGATGAGTATATAAAATGAACATTTATAAAGTTATATATATTCACATTAACTTATGAATACTTAACACTTTCGTAATCCCATGCAAAATCTTCAATTGAAAGAGGCATAGTATTCCAATCAATGCCCATTGAGCTTTTTCACCGGTCACAAGACTAGCTTTCATCTTATGTGCACATGAACGACTATTATGCCCCACACTTTAACAAGTTGTAAAACTTTGAGATGCATCGACAATCTCAAAGTTTGAAGGATCTCGCTTAATGGAACTTAATGCCTTCCTTTTTTTGGATTTTGGAGGTCTGCCTTTACTAGGTTGAACAATTGGTTTGAAAATTAATTGTGTCCATTTATGAAATGAGATAATTTGTTTCAAGCATCCTCTTTCTCAATACTGGGCCACTGTTGATAATTTTCATGTAACTCATGAAGTAACTTTTGTAATGCACTATGCTCATCATTGGACACATCTTCGAAGAGAAGTGTTGCTCTCGTATCTACGTGCCACTGAGAGTGTATAGAGTTAAGAGACAATTGTATGAAACAGGGAATACCCATTGTTGTTGTACAATTACCAGTACATTCCAATTGCATCGTACCCTTCTTCGCCAAATCTAGTTGTCTATTCAACTCTTTCAGCTCAAAAATGATACTAGAGTGAGAAACTCCTTACAAAATGGAATATTGCACTTACGAGGAATACAGAGTCTTTCTCTGGCCAACTGTGTCCTTATTTCTTTGAATTCGTTTCAAGCATAAGATACATTTTTTCTTTTATAGTACGAAGATCCCCAATAGATACCATTAAGTACTTCTTAAGCTTTGAATGTGCACCCTCCGCTCTTGACAATGCTCTATTTTTGAAATGCAAGTGCTTCCCTGTCCACGCTTCAACAAAACACTCTTTATATGGAAGCCATGTGTTGTAATATATCTCAGTACACCACATTTCTCTTTATATGACAATACAAACTCACTCCAAGATTCTTCAAATTTAATTTCACTTGAACAATTTATAACCTCATTCCATGCTGCCAAAAATCCATCCCACTCCTCCAGCTTTCTGAATTGAGACTTACAATTTGCCACCAATTTGCTTTAATGTGCCACACACAAAGAATGTTCTCGGCTTTCGGGAAAACAATTTCAATGGCACTCATTGTAAGGCCCCATCACTTAATCTCGTCATTAGTTCGTTTATGACGTCGTATGTGTATAAATTTTTCATTTTCTTTTCATTCTTAATATTTTCCCATTATCCCATGGCATAAATAATTTCCAACATTATATGATCATCTCTATCGACAAATAGACTCAAGGATTTCACCCAATACCAACCCCATTACACCACTTTTACATTGTGGGTTTTTATAAAAATTTGGGCATAGTCTCCCCACAAACTGAGCTATCCGGAAATAAAAACACATCACATAACATAACTCCCGACCAGGGACAACACAATACTAAGCAGAATACAGAGACACTAAGTAAATTCCCAGCCAGGGAAGACACCACACTAATAAGACAACAAAAGTGGGTTTCAACACCCTTATACAGTCCATATACAGATACAAGTGCTCACAGAAGAGCAACGAATAACGGATACACATCCGGATGCATAATTAATATTTACCCACAGCTCAACCTCGTATATCGGCTCAATCTCATACTACGCTTCTGGAAGCATCATCCAACAAGGTTCGAGCCTAGCACTCCAAGACAACATCTTACCTGTTGTACCTGTTTCAACAGAAACAGCCCCCACACAGGGTGAGCACACTCCAACTCGATATTCAATCACAAATCAACATACGAAATCATAATGCTACAATTTAGATTATTCAAAACTCATAAAATATACTCCCTGTACAATTCCGAATCTGTATAGCTTCCACACACTGTTCCTGTTTCAAACTCACGGACTTTCATAATGTCAAGTTCAGTATTATCATTGAAAATATGATGTCCAACAACACTATGAATTCAATACAACAACAATGCATCATTTATGCTCAACATAATTAATTCAACATCAATGTAAACCTGGTTATCCCAATGTAAACCTGGTTATCCCACTATCTCATTCTCGATTTTTTCTCATATCGCCCATGCCCACGGCATCACTACTCAACAAGTAAAATCGGATCACGTACCACTACGTGTCCCCCATAACTTGTATATGAAACTCAGTTATTAAAGTCAAATACTTACCTGAATCATCATATTCAAAATTGCATGTATACATGAATGTATAGATACTAGATATACCTGCTCGTACGTCACCACGTACCTTATAGTAGACAACATGAACAAGCTATCATCAACGTCCGAAGTCTCCTGTAGAGTCTATATCGAATATCAATTCAATATTAGCTCATAATCCAAGCAGTGAACATCCAACAAATAGTTCTTACTTTCACTTACATATCACAAATCAATAACTCAATATTATGAATCAAATCATAATCAATACTTTGATGCACACATCTTCACAAGAATCATGATATTTCATTGGTAATGCAAAATCCCATTTTCTCCCATCATCCGCTACATCACACACATGATGCAGGATACACACACTCATACGTGCAGGATCACGCCCAACTCACAAAGTAGTTCACTAGCCACAGCAGTTCAACAGGGGGAAAGGGAGTGCAAGGGTGTATGCATAATAATCATCCAACCAGTGTCTAACCAAAACAATCCAATTAAGCCCATTATCATGCTCCAAACATTCAAACCCACACCGAGGTGATTCAAGCAACAAGCCATGCAAGGAAGAATCCCATGTGTATAAGGGATTCTACCATTTATAACCAATTCTCTTAATCCAAACATAAAGTCTTTATTTCATTAAATTCAACTTTAAACAAAGAAAGGATGCATTGAGTTCCATAAATATGATTCATGCTTACCGAGATACTTCAAATTTCCAAAGAAAGCGGCTAAGAATAGAATCACTTTAAACAACATTTTTCTTTTCAAGAATGTCTACAACTCTAAATGGCCAACAAGATGCTATCTCATACCAATTCAAGGCCTTTCATACTAGCATGAATCTAGTCTTCACCTTTTAACAACAATGACACTAAATCACGACATTTAATCACCAATTCATTTTCAACAATTATCCGTTCAATAATGTGAGTTATGATTAAATCCCTACAATTAATAACATTTTCATGCTATCCAATTCCCAATTGTTCATACTCAATTTATCGTCACATAACCGCCTTAACCCATTACACTAATTTAAGTTAACATTCTTCATTGTTAATACCTCCTCCAAACATGAAATCATCACTTAGACGCACATGCACACACAGTACACACACTTACCTGCACACATAACACACACGCACACACACTAATCTGCTCACAGAACACACACACGCACACACACTAGCAACCCTTCCAAAATGCTAGCAAAATCGAACCAATCTTCATCAAAAATTCGAGGGATTTCAGGGGAAAAACGACTGAAGGATGAGGAGGATTACCCACAAAAAATCGGAAGAAAATCGTCCCAAAATCGGACGAATTCGGAAATTTTATCCGCGCGCTTCCTTGCAAGATCCGGACGCAATCCGCGACGAAACTTCATGTTCTTGGTATGGAAAGAAGCGCCTGGAAGAGACAAAGGCGGTGGCGGTTCGGACGCGTCGGAAGGAGCTCGGACGGTGGCGCGCGCGCGCGATTTAGCGGCGAGGGTCGAGCAGCAGCGAAGAGAAAGTGGATCGGGTTTTGTGTGCGTGCATTAACACGTTTTAATGTGTCCGAAAATGCCCAACATAACATATTTATTTTTGTACCCTGACCCGGTTTTGTACATCGAAGTGTCGCCGGTGCACTGACATATTATTTATAGACAACGATTGGGATTTATACACACCCCAAAAACCCAAAACTTAAATTCTTCATTTTAATTAACTTATCTCTAAAATATTATCAGAGTATATTTTACAATCTCAAAATATTTTAGGATCCGATTAACTTGTCAGTTGACCTTCACTTGGTCAATTCCCCTTCTAATTAATTAATTCTAAAATTAATTATCAATAAAATCTAAATCATATTTAGTCCAACAAATGATTATTAATAAATCTGGACATCACACTCATCAATGCTAATTCTCTGTCAGTTACAATAACATAAGGTTCACAA
Organism: Haberlea rhodopensis; assembly: GCA_907163345.1. Lineage (NCBI taxonomy): Eukaryota > Viridiplantae > Streptophyta > Magnoliopsida > Lamiales > Gesneriaceae > Haberlea > Haberlea rhodopensis. The sequence continues at coordinate 4,518,724 of CAJQUN010000019.1, forward strand.
TTCGGCCAAGAGTTTTTCGAAATATTTGTAGAGCCCAAATATAGTCTTCTTGCCTTTCATTTCTCATAAAGACAAAGGAAATGATGTATTGAAACTTGTAATTCCAATAATTTCAAGTAGCGGCATACAGTATCATTGAGAGATTGAATTATAATACGCTTGAGTAAATCATGTTGTATGTTCAAGATTTAGATCGAGAGATTAAATCACATATGTGATAACTTTGGATTGAAAGATTTAAAGTTAGAGGTTTTCATCGAGATTTATGCAATATTAAGTTGATGATTAAGTGAACAAAAGTTACTTGTTTCAATTTGATATTAGTTTCAATATAGCTTGAGAAAGTGTATTGAATATTTACAGGAACCCACCACCTTAAGAATTAATTGGATAGTAATTGTTTTTACAAACGAATCATTGATAATAAGACAAGTGAACCGACATGTTGATTTTCTCGAGTGGAATTCCTCCGCATCTTCAAAGTAGTTGATTTAATTTTCAATTTTTAAGTCTTTATTTTGATTAGTTAATTATCCATCTATCTCGTAGGCTAAATATAATTTTTCTAATTTTCTTTGGTACTTATACGTTAGTCCCTGTGGGTATGACATCCCTTCTTTTCAATCATTATACTAAAACTTGACACCGTGCACTTGCGGTATAAAATCGCTACACTGGAATTATATGTTTAAAATAAAAGGCGATCAATCTCTCATCCTCACTCCATCGATTTCCCTTCTCCCCTTCCCCCCTCTTTTGAAGAATCGATGGAGGGATCGATTATTGATGGATTTCGAGCCAATTGTTAGGTAAACTTCTTCATATCATAATTGTGGTTGTTTTGAATGTGGTTTTTAAGGTTTTGGTTAATGTTTTGAGTTGGGTTGAGTTTTTGTAGATTTTTGAAGAATCTTGAATCTTGTTGTTTTTCTTGAAATAAAATGTGTTATAATCCTTGATGAGTGTCCAATGATGTTTATTGTTGTTGGATTCGGGTTGTAGGAGGTTGTCATATAGATGGTTGAGGCTTTGAAGAATGAAAATGACAATTTTTTGGATCTGTGCAGCGATCGTTCGATCGGTAACATTGCACCGATCGATCGATGCAAGACCTTAGCGAATGGTGAAAAATTCTAGCGATTACCGATCGATCGAAAGGACCTACCGATCGATCGGTCGATCCAACCGATCGATCGGTCGGAGTGCTTAGCTAAGGTGCAGGTTTAGATGGTTACCGATCGATCAGTGGTATTCATGATAGGGAACCATTAAGAAAATGTCTAACGTGAAAAATTAACAAAAATGGTATGCATGTATACTTATGAGTGAGTAAGAATTTAGATATGATGAATAATAATTGGTGGTGTGCTGACACTAATCTGTTATGATAGATAATAGTGGAATATTGATAAACAAGTAAAGATATTGATCGAATGAAAGGGGTTAGCGATGGAAATTAGACGATATATTCTCTTCTACGTAAGACCATTATGATATTGTTATACTAATAATGTGTTGAAGGCATGTGACATTTGAAATGTGGCATCGTGTAAGATGCAATAACCATTGGTACGTACTAAATGAACATGCATATGTTGTAAAAGAGTTGAATGGTCTTATAAGGGCTTTGTCTAATATTGAAAACCTAGTGAACAGTAATGAAACGTCGTGATATTACATGATATATTATAGATGATGTAAAGAGAAGCAATATGGCTGTGAAATGTTAAAAGAACATGCATATGTTGTAAAAGAGTTGAATGGTCTTATAACGGCTTTGTCTAATATTGAAAACCCAGTGAACAGTAATGAAACGTCGTGATATTACATGATATATTATAGATGATGTTAAGAGAAGCAATAATGGCTGTGAAATTTAACATTTTGATGTAAGTGTATGTAAGAAAGGTTTGACTGTTTAGATCACAAAATTGGTTGTGGCCTAGATCTACTTGAGATACATGATTATATATTTTTAATGTGACTAAGGGGGTTAACGATGTCTATGAACATGTATATGTGATTAGAGAGTTTAAATATTCTTGCAAGAACTCTGACTAACATCGAAACCCAATGAATATGAAAAACGAAGTGTTGTCATGTTGAAACTTGGAATTCTATTTACGAAACTACCTTAAGAGATGTAAGAAATCTTCGATGGTTTATCAAAGTTACCTTTGACACCTCGGATTGGTGTATGTGTTTGAATTTGGAGTATGACATTTCATTAGTATGGGAGAATTGTGACGCAGGAAATTAATTATCTAAATTAGATGGAGTTAATGTGTTAAAGGAGAAAATTATTGGAGTTGAGAAATAATTATGGAATGATTGCGGGAACTGAGATTCCAGGAGATTATTACCCGGTGTTGGATTGTTGGATTCAAGGTCCGAGATTTTATGATCATGGTATGTTGAACCTTAGAATCATATTGGTAATAGAATTTCGAGGTTGGGAGATTTAGGATTGAGGTTTAGGATGTTTTTGAGCGAGTTGGAGATAATTTAATTGACCAATTATTTTAGGCTTTTTTTTAAAAATAATTCAGGAAAAAAAAAAATTTCACAAATACATCGAATTCAATTCAATTGCAAATATAGCTTAAACCGCCCTCTCGGAGGGCGGTTACTTAGTAAACGAGTGGCCGCCCTCAGCGAGGGCGGCCACTCTCTCGCTTAGTAGCCGCCCTCAGCGAGGGCGGCTACTTACTTGTTAGTAGCCGCCTTCGCTGAAGGCGGCTACTCCCCTCACTAGTAGCCGCCTTCAGCGAAGGCGGCTGCTCCCTCAATTAGTAGCCGCCCTCGGCGAGGGCGGCTACTCGTTGGTTAGGAGCCGCCGCCTATGAAGGCGACTCCTAACTTGACCCGGGTTTACCGCTTATCGCGTGCTCTTTATGTCTATTCGTACTGTTTGTCCGTTGTCGCATGCTTCTTTATGTTTCGTCGTAGCATATATAGTCAACTTATATGTCACTTCATATCAATCATATTATATATAATATAAAATATTTGTAAATATTATACCCGTGAACTTTAACTTTTACGAAAATTGATATCTGAAAATGTGTATAAATAACATGAAGATAATATATTTCCGACACCAGAATCCTTCAACAAATTTGCTCTTTCAATATTTTCGGTACATCAAAAGTTTTAATCAAAATATTTCTTAGTTTCTTCAAAATGGATTCGATTTCCGTACTGCTATATTTTGGTGGTAATATTATTATTGGAAACGGATCGGTGGAATATAGCATTCCACCAGTTAGACCGATTAGAATTTCACGTTCTATTATTTTATTTGATTTGATTCAAGTAGCACATAGAAAGTTAAACATCGACCCAACGATGTTTAATATCAAATTGTCAACCAAATATTCATTCATGGAGAAATCGTCTTGGAATGAAATATCAATCAATATTGTAGATGATGATGTTCTACAATTTATAATGGAATGTCCCAATATGCAGATGTTGCATTTGTACGTCGATTTAGAGGCAAGTAATCATGATTTTGGTCTTGAAGGGCCAGAATCAACTCTTCCATATGTCACTGAAGGATTGAGCAATATGGCGGTACATGATCAACCTTCTACTTCGAGCGCTCGAGATGTTGAGCAACAACAAAATTATCCTTATTTCGAGCAAAGAAGTGGACCTTGGGATCAATATATAACCGGCTCTTCTGAAGAAAATCCTATATATTGGCCAAACACAGCAGACGTTTGGGGATTACGAGAAGAAATTACACCAATTCATAATGTATTTGATCCTGATGTTGGTGGTTCGGAGCATACAATTATGTTGGCAGCAACTGATGCACCAGCCACACATGACGTACACGGAGATAGTCATCGAGATGTTTACATGAGTGATAGTGAACCCGATAATTCATCGAGTGATTCTGGTGAACACGGTGCTGAGGCTTATGAGATGAATGATGAAGACGATGTTAATGTCCATGCATGTCCCGGTGAAGAGACAACATCCCGCGAACCCCCTTATGGTCCGAGACATATGCAAGATGCACCATTTTTGTCAAGCACGATTGAAATGCCACCATTTTTTAATGCGGTCAACGAAGAGCAGGTTCCTGATTCGATTGATGTACCTTCTGGATCGCGAACTCGATATTACAACCCGGAGGTCGGAGAGCTGTCCTTGAACATGATTTTCAAGGATAAGAAAGATCTGATTGCATCTGTGAAAGATTACTCTGTTAGAGTTGTCAGGCGTGAGTATTGTGTTGTGGACAACACACGTACTCTGTGGAAATTACGGTGCAAAAAGACTTCTCCTACCGTAAGGTGTAGATGGGGTCTTCGAGCGTCTTTGAAGCCCAAAATGGGTTTTTGGAAATTAACGAAGTATGGTGGTCCTCACACATGTATCTCGAGTAATGTTGGGATAGACCACCACAACTTGGACAGTAATATGGTGGCAAATACATTGTTAGGGATTGTACGATGTGATCCTTTGTACGAGATTAAGTATGTACGGGAGAATGTTAAAGATAAACAGGGCTATGATATCTCGTATACGAAGGCATGGAGAAGTTTGCAACGTGCGGTGGAAAATGTTTACGGTACATGGGAGAGCTCAGTGCGTCTACTTCCGAAATACATGGGTGCCTTGTCAAAGTATAATACTGGAACAATTGTGGAGTGGAGGCATTTAAGATCTAACAATCGAGCGGTGAATACATTGAATTATGTATTTTGGGCTTTCAAGCCATGCATAGATGGGTTTCAACACTGTCGTAGAATCATTAGTGTTGATGGTACTCATTTGTACACAAAGTATAAGCATAAAATGTTGATCGCCGTCACTCTGGATGCCAACAATCAGATATTACCATTAGCGTTCGGGATTGTTGATGAAGAAACATACGACTCATGGAAATGGTTTTTGGAGAATATCGGCCGACATGTTATACGTGCTGCAACAGGTGTATGTCTTATTTCAGATAGGCATAAGGGAATTGTGCGCGCAGTTGAGGATCTACCACTTTTTCAACCTCCAAATGGCGTGCACCGTTTTTGTCTACGACATGTGTGCTCCAATTTTAATGCAAAGTTTAAAAATATCCACTTGAAAGATCTATGCTGGGAAGCAGGCACACAACATCAGAATTGTAAGTTTGATGCCACAATGGAGGCAATCAAAAACAAAAAAATTCTGGCATATAGATATTTGGCAGGAATTTCAAAAGAAAAATGGACTTTAGCCCACGATGGGGGTTGGCGTCGTGGGGTAATGACTACCAACATGTCAGAATGCTTAAATGGTGTGTTGAAGGGTGCTCGAAGACTACCTATTTCCGCGATAGTACAATTGACCCTTCAAAGGTGCGTTCAATACTTTATTCAACGTGTCACGAAAACTCAACGTATGATTCACAACAATCAGCCCTGGCCCGATTATGCATATCAAAAATATGAACAATGGTCAAGAAAATCCGTTGAGCATCGTGTTACCCGATATGATGTACGTGATCAAACTGCTTCGGTTGCGACCGGTGGAAGACCAGGTCGGGGGCAACATGTTCAAGTTGTCAGAATATCAACAAATGAGTGTTCCTGTGGTAAATGGACGATTTTTGGAATTCCATGTTCCCATGCTATTTGTACTGCCAAATATCATTCCTTGGATCCTACCACACTTATTCAACCATGGTATAGCATGTCGCAATACTCATCAACCTACATGGGCAAATTTAGTCCTCTTGCAGACATTCGATACTGGGATCCACCCACGTTTGAATTGAACCACAACCCTGTAAGACATGAAAGAAGAAGGGCCGGTAGAAATAGGACGAGCCGTTTGAGAAACGAGATGGATAGACCTGTTATTAGGGAGAGACAATCACAAAATGTGGAGAGGTCAAATTAATTATATTTTTTTGTTATGCGAAAATTGTATTTGTGACAATGAAAATTGTATTTGTGACTATTATTAATATAGATATACATATATATTATATATACATATTATTATTATTATTTCATAGAATTTTAAAATTCATCAGGCGTAATTACGCCTCCGAAGTGGCGTAGTTACGCCTGTCGACGTGTCAAAAGTCTGGCTTCCCGCGTGATAGGCGTAATTACGCCACCTTAAATTCTTCAAAATCTCAAATGCCGTGGCTTAGGCGTAGTTACGCCTCAAATCAGGCATAGTTACGCCTCAAGAAATTCTCCAAATAATGTTTTGCCGTGGGTTAGGCGTAGTTACGCCTGTTGCCATGATTGAAAATGTAGATTTTTGATTTCAATTCATCCGTTCTTTCCGTCATTTGCACCCTTTTAGTCCACAAAATATATAATTACCTGGATTCCTGCAAAACAACCAAAACAACAACAAAAGACGTAATTCTGCTCGAATACCAACACTAAATCATGCAAAATAAGAAGAAATATAAGTGTATAAAATACACTTATCAATACTATTATTATTATTATAAAGTTAAATATTTTAGTCATTTCATCAATCAAACCAAATGGTACCTTAATATATAGAGTTAACGATTACAAATGTTAAAGACATAATATCAATATACGAAATAATACCACTACAGTTGGCCACCGGTTCCACAATGACGTTGCCTACGATTTCGTTGTCCTCTACGTGGACCAGTATTACTAGGAGTATTTTGTTGTGTTTCATCAGAATAACTCGGAAACTGGATAGGTGTTGGAATGTTTCTCGCTGGTTGCACCTCCTCCAAATTTCTCTGGTATTCAAAACCCATTAGAGATGTATAATTTTGAGCCTCTGGGGGTTGTGGAGTATAATAACCTGCACTATCGAAATCAGTAGAGGGAGCAGAAGCAAATGATGCAAATCCACTGGATGGCCCAACAAATGATGCAAATCCACTGGATGGTCCAACAAATGATGAAAAACCACCAGCTGACCCAACAATTGTACCTAATCCACTAGATTGACCAGCAGCAGTATCAAATCCACCGGATGGCCCAATAACATCAAAATCACCAGAAGCATCAAAACCACCAGATGGGCCAGCAGTGTCAAAACCACCAGATGGGCCAGCAGTGTCAAAAACAACAGATGGGTGGAAACCAATCCCATGTACACGAGGTGATATAACCCTTACAGTGATTCTCTCGTACCACTGCATATAGTCATCGTCTGTTGAGTTTGACCGACCACATGGTTCACCAGTGGCGACATTTCTTAGCCTCCTACGCCACGTCCGAATATGTATTTTGTGAAATTTGGCCCAATCCATATTACGATGACCAGTTCGGGTGACGTCATGTAGCTCATTATCGTCAAGTGCAGGTGATGGAATTGACTGGCATATATTGAATTGTCGCATGACCCGGTTAGTCTCCACAATTTGGAAGCAGATGAGTGGGCAAACGCTTCTCCAAATATTATTATTGTAGGTAGTAATAATAGAATTAACATCAGCGGCCTCTAGGTCATACACGATCCAGTTAAACTGCACATCGTTAAAATAAAAAAATGATCAATCAATATATTGAAATCATCATAATTTATAAATTCAATTAAATAATTTAGGTTTACCTCGTCATTACTCATTTGATCAAGAGAATGTCGTATAATTCTAACCGAATGAGTTGCTATATGGGTGTGACGAAACACAGTGTTCCACCTATTATAAAAAATGTTAAATATTGCAATATTTTATGATTTTAATATTAATATTCAATAAAAAAATTAATTATTACCGTCCACCATAGGGAGCAACAAGAACATTATTAGGGACAACCAAAGTTTTTAGTTGTATGTCAGGATTCAAACATTTTATCCTACTCCATGCCCAAATCTGTCAATAACCATGAAAATATTTTAAAAAAGTGATAAGGTATTATTAGTAAGAGAAAAATATTACATACCTGCAAAATATACAAAGGGCCAGTGATAGTGCATTTTCCTATCGTTGACGCATTGCACATTTCACGGTATAAGAAAGCCAACACTGCACTGCCCCAACTATATGTGTTCACCTCGTCCAAATCTTCAAGTAGCTGCAAATACATGAGTTTTACAGCGCTACTATTATAATCTGGAAGCAAAATTCCACCTATAATCATCAAAGCAATACACCGAGTGTATTTTATCACATCCATCTCTGAGCTCATATCAGAGATACGATTAGCTCGGCAATGATCGTCTAGAGCAGTCATTCTTAGGTGACCGCCTTTAAATTTTGCTTCGGGAGGCTCAAATCCTAGTAACTCAAGACATGTTTCTTGCCATTCTTTCACACGATGTGAATCATCTATCCCAGTTACTGCTTCACCATCAACTTTCAGACCCCAAATTATTGAAATATCTTGTAACGTAATGGTAGCTTCACCAAATCTAAAATGAAATGTATGGGTCTCAGGCCGCCATCGCTCAACAAGAGCGGTAATCAAATGATTATCGTACATACAGTAACCAGATTGCAAAACACCGTAAAATCCCATATCAATGATATACCTCCAAACGCGATCGTGTATCACGTTCTCATTATACAATCCCCAAATAAGGTTATCTGTACGCTTCACCTTTAGAGTATAATCAATATTATCAGAACAAACAGCACTGGAGATATGCGTAGATTGTAGATATAATATAGTTGAATCTTCGGGACCTCAATTTAATGCCATCCTAAAAGTTAATAAAAAAATTAACACACATATCAATCATTAATATTATCATTTATAATATTATAAATAAAAATATATTATACGTACATATTTAAAAATATAATGAATTGTTTAATTGATTTAAAAAAAATTATATAATAAAGAAACATACGAATATTTTTTAATATTATTATATTTAAAAATATAATAAATTGTTTAATTGATTTTTTAAAAAATTATATAATAAAAAAATACGAAACAATTTTAATATTATTATATTTAAAAATATAATTAATTGTTTAATTAATTTTTAAAAAAAATTATATAATAAAATAACATACGAAACAATTTTAATATTATTGTATTTAAAAATATAATGAATTGTTTAATTGATTTTAAAAAAAATTATATAATTAAAAAAACATACGAAACAATTTTAATATTTCTAATAATTAACTGACCTTCAAATATAACGTAGATATCAACCTGATGGAATAATTTATTTCTGGCGATAAGAGAAGATGAAATGAATTGAATATTTTATTTCTGGCCAGAAGAGACGGACGAAATGAATTCAGAGAGACAAAAGTCACACGAAGCAAAAATTTTATGTTATAAATTATTTTAAAGCTTTGGATCAATTTTATAGATGAATTTTGAGTTAAAAGGGTGCAATAATGGAGCTGGTTGTAGGTGGTTGGCGGTGGTTGGGGGATGACACCGCCCCGTATAATGACACCGCCCATGGTTTTACCCACCGTATTGAGTAGCCGCCTACTCAGTGGGCGGCTACTCATCAAAGAGTAGCCGCCCCAACGTTGGGCGGCTACTCATCGATGAGTAGCCGCCCAACGTTTAGGCGGCTACTCATCGATGAGTAGCCGCCCAACGGGTGGGCGGCTACTCATCGATGAGATGCCGCCCTCCCGCTGGGCGGTTTATGGTAGTTTTGCAAAGGATTCGATTTTGATGTATTTGTGAAAATTACTTTTTTTTTCAGAGTATTTTTAAAAAAATCCAACTATTTTAATAAGTGTTTTGGCACGAATATTTGAGACTCCGGTTTCCGGAGCCTTGATACTATAAATATCAAGTAGACTTGGTGTTCAATCATTTCACTCGCTTTCCTTCTATCTCTCATCATCACTTCTTCGATTCCCCCCTCTCCCTTTCCCCCTCTTTTCATTTCCTTTGAAGAAGAATCGAAGGAGGGCTCGATTCTTGATGGATTTTCGAGTCAATTGTTAGATAAACTTCTGCATCTCTTAATTGTGGTTGTTTTGAATGTGGTTTTTAAGGTTTTGGTTAAAGTTTTGAGTTGGGTTGAGTTTTTGTAGATTTTTGAAAAATCTTGAGCGACCGATCGATCGATAACATTGTACCGGTCGATCGGTGCAAGACCTTAGCGAAGGGTGAAAATTCTGAAGATTACCGATCGATCGGAAGGAGCTACCGATCGATCGATGGAGGCGGGCGATTTATCGGTCGATCCAACCTATCGATTGGTCGGAGTGCTTAGCTAAGGTGCAATTTAGATGTCTACCGATCGATCAGTGGGTATGGACTGATCGATCGGTAGAAGAAAAATGTTAAAAATTTATCATTTTTTTGGAATTTAAGCTATGATACTTTTTAATCGATTTGTTAATATAATTATGATATCTTGGGAAAAATCAGTTACAATGAGTTAAGGTCATATGTGGCGAACCTTAGACATGAACGTACTACTTGATAGAGTTAAATGATAACTCAAATGAATAATGGATGAATGAGATCGTTTGAGTCGTATATGGAGTACGTTAAATCGTGACTGGTTATAATAGGGGGATGACAAATCTATTGTTGGGTTTTGGAAACCCGAATAATCTTGGTTTGATGTTAACAAAACTTGTTATTGTGTTGTTAACATATTTCATCAAGTGTGCAGTTCATGGATCATAATTAAGAGCTTGATGAATTACAAAGAAGTAGCTTGAAAATATCAAGCTGGACCAAGACTGAAATCCTGACAGAGCGGATTGCTTCGATCATATCTCATAGCTCGGATATCGAAATGGCGTGATTCGAAAGAGGTTGAACAGCCAACTCAAAATACTAAAAGTCATATTTCACAACAGATCGGCTATTTCGAATGTTATCAAGGAGAAAAGACGCTTGCAAGATCGAGATGTACCGCGAAGAAACAGCAAACTGTTACAGCAAGCAATTGTCAGTATGTTGGGCATAACTCTTAGCTCGCTTATCGGAATGAGACAATTCAGTATGGGTTGGACTAAGACAAATATCTACAAGTCGTCTTTGGAAGTCAAAGATTGAATCGGACATTAAGATGGCCAAAAAGCTTCTGCAAGTCACGCCATGTGCTGCTGCATCCAGCAAACATACAGCAGGACCATCACCTCGTATTTTGAGCATAACTCTCGCATACAAACTCGAAATCGAGCGATTCTTGATTCCTTGGAAAGATAAGAGAAAGAACTACAACTTTCATGTAGATCACGTTGCCCAGAAATCAAATAATCAAGAGCTACAAGCAACAGATCGAAGAGCAAGTTTATCAAGCTGTTTTGTTTCAAGTCTGTCTTGCACCAGACTGATCCGGCCTGTGATATCCCCGAAATAATTTATTGCAAATTGGGCATTAATTGTGTTTATATGATTAATTATGGTGGTAATTAATTAATTGTGCTTGATTTATTTATCATATTGAAATGCTTAGTCACATGATAGAGTGACCCGGGAGAGCATTTCAGGGTGCATGTTGTGCATGCTGGGAAAATTGTTATTAGCATGATTTATTTGCCATGGTTAGCAATTAATTGTAAAACATGAGTTTAATTGTGATTATGGTGCATTTTGGTGAAATGCCTTTTTAAACATCATGTTGGGGTGTTTTATACACCATGGGTTTGTGGAATGCATTTTTAATTTAACCCAACCCCTTATACCCCAACCCCCACCTCACCTTCACTTTACTTTCCCAATCCACCACCCAAACCCTTCCTTTTCTCTTCATTTTCGAGTTGGAGCATAAGGGTGAAGAGAAATTCTTGCAAAAAGTTGATTTGTGAAGTTTATTGGGAGATTTGAGGTCCCCAAGAGGTATGGATACCTCATTGTTGATTTTGTAGTGTTTGGTTTAGTTTTGAAATGGTTTTGAATGATTTTGAAATGGGTTTGTTGTGGGTTGATGTTGTTTTGGTTGAGGGTTGGATTTATGCTTGTTTTGAGGTGTATTTTGGAGGATTATGATGTTATTTATTGTTGGGTTGTTGGGAGAAGTTTTAGTATGGTTTGGAATGGTTTTGGGTGCATTAATGGTGGAAAAATCGCGAGTCTGTGCGAGGCGATCGATCGCCTGAAATGGGGCGACCGATCGCCGATGGGCAGTACCAAAATCGCAGGGCAGGCGATCGATCGCCTGAAATGGAGCGACCGATCGCCGAGAGGCAGTAGCCAATTCATGGGTTAGGCGATCGATCGCCATGTTTGGCGCGATCGATCGCTCAATGAAGAGGTGGGCGATGTGGGCAGTGTTAATGCTAGTATTGGTCAAGCAAACCCTCTACCTCCACCAGCTGTAGGCATGGAACCAGTGGCTCAGTTGTTACTGCCTGGTGAGATTAGCTTGACTCAGTTTCTGTCTTACCACCCGCCCCGGTTTGAGGGAACAGAATCAGGAGAGGAGGCTGAGGAGTGGCTAGAAAGACTTGAGCAGATATTTGTATCGGCTCCTTGTGCTGTTACAGCTTGGCTGAGGCTGGCAGAGTTCCAGTTGGCAAAGAAACCTCTAATGTGGTGGAGGAGCACGGTAATGGAACTGAGAGCACAGGGTGCAGTGATTGATTGGACACTCTTCAGAACCCGGTTTCTAAACCGGTACTTCTCCGCAGCGGCGAGACAGACGAAGGAGGATGAGTTTGCAAGTTTGAAACATGGGAACATGATAGTGTCAGACTATGCCATGCAGTACTCTTCGTTGCTGAGGTATGTTCCCCACATTGCCACCAATGGGCACGCAAAGATGAGGAATTTTATGAAGGGGTTGCGACCGGAACTCTTTGACCGGGTTATCACCAATAACCCCACTTCTTTTGATGATGCTCTCACGAGAGCGGAGCTTGCCGAGATTGGAGTAAGAGCTTATCCTAGTGTCGTACCACCACAAGTACCACAGCAGAGGCAAGCTAATGACAGCTTGAGGCCCCGGGGAGAGCCATTTAAACCTCGTGGTGCCTCTTCATCTTCGCGGTTCAGAGAAATTCTTTGGGCAGAAGCAAGAGGGCAAGAAGAGCAATTGGTCCGCCAACCGAGGGTCTACGCAGGGAAATAGATCGGGGGAGCCAAGGTGCGACAATTGTGGAGGGCCACATTCTTCGAATAAGTGCCCTGCCTGTTATAGCTGTGGCAAGATGGGCCACATCTCTCGGTATTGCCCCACCCGGGGAGGACAGTCAGAGTTTCAGGGCAACAGGCCAAGATTTGATGACAGGACAGTGCACCAGAGGCAGCAGTTTGTGCCTCGACCATCGGGAGGTCAGACAATGGGACCGTCCCAGGGACAGGTGTATGCACTGACCAGAGAGCAGGCCCAGGAAGCCCCAGAGGAGGTGATCGCCGGTACGTGTCATTTATTTATGTACCCTGCTTTTATTTTGATAGATACAGGTGCCTCCCACTCTTTTGTATCTGTTGGCTTTGTGGAGAGACACCATATGCGCACGTCTCCTTTACCCACGCCTCTCTTGGTCTCGACACCCACTGGAAGAAATGTCGTTGCTGATCAGTTTATGGCAGATTGCCTCATTTATTTTGAGGGCAACGAGTTGAAGGCAGACTTGATCGTGTTGGGCATGTCCGACTTCGACTGCATCATGGGTATTGATATTCTGAACAGATTTCAGGCAGTGGTAGATTGCCGGCAGAAAACAGTGAAGTTCAGACCTGATTTGGGTAGTCAGTGGACTTTTTATGGCAACGGTTCTCGTGCGAAGATTCCGTTGATTTCAGCGATCAAGATGACTCAGCTGTTGGAACGTGGCCACACGGGCTATCTCATCTATGCCGTGGACACGTCTGGGAAGAATAAAGAATTGAGAGTTGAGGATGTAACAGTGGTAGCAGAGTTCGCTGATGTATTCCCAGAAGAGATCCCAGGATTCCCACCGGCTAGAGAAGTTGAGTTTGGGATCGAGTTGTTACCGGGGACATCCGCTATCTCTCGTGCAGAGTTGAGAGAGTTGAAGGAGCAGTTGCAGGATCTCCTTGACAAGGGATATATACGCCCGAGCGTATCGCCATGGGGCGCACCGGTTCTCTTTGTGAAGAAGAAGGACGGTTCGATGCGGTTGTGCATCGATTACCGGCAACTGAATAAGGCTACAGTGAAGAACAAATATCCTCTCCCAAGGATTGATGATTTGTTTGATCAGTTGCATGGTACCAGATTATATAGCAAGATTGATTTGAGATCCGGGTACCATCAGATTCGTGTCAGGGAGGAAGATGTACAGAAGACAGCATTCCGGACTCGATATGGACATTATGAGTTCCTAGTGATGCCGTTCGGCGTGACGAATGCTCCAGCGGTCTTTATGAGCTTGATGAACAGAGTGTTTCAGCCGTATCTTGATCAGTTCGTCATTGTATTTATTGACGACATTCTCATCTACTCCCGGAGCGAGGAAGAGCACGTGAAACACTTGAGGACAGTGCTTCAGATTCTCAGAGACCACCAGTTGTATGCCAAGCTCAGTAAGTGTGAATTTTGGTTGAGCAGTGTAGTGTTTCTGGGGCATGTCATATCGAGCAACGGGATATCAGTGGATCCCAGGAAGATTGAAGCTGTGATGGAGTGGGCTGCACCCACTTCTGTACCTGAAATACGGAGCTTCCTTGGTTTGGCCGGTTATTATCGACGCTTCGTCGAGGGCTTTTCGAAGATCGCCAAGCCGTTGACACAGTTGACCCAGAAGGGAGTACCTTTCTTTTGGTCAGAAGCTTGTGAGGAGAGCTTCCAGGAGTTGAAGCACCGTTTGACCACGGCGCCAATATTGGTGATTCCTACGGAAAACTCCAGATTTGTTTTGTATACCGATGCATCACTTCAGGGCCTTGGGTGTGTACTGATGGAAGATAAGCATGTGGTAGCTTATGCATCGAGACAGTTGAAGCCGCATGAGACTAGATACCTAGTCCATGACTTGGAATTGGCGGCTATCATCTTCGCCCTGAAGATTTGGAGGCATTATTTGTATGGTACTTCATTTACCATTTACAGGGATCACAAGAGCCTCAAGTTTTTATTCACTCAGGCGGAGCTGAACATGAGGCAGAGGAGGTGGATGGACTTACTCAAAGACTATGATTGTGAGATTGAGTACCATCCCGGAAAAGCTAATTTGACAGCAGACGCTTTGAGCCGGAAAGTGAGGAGTTCTGCTGAGGATGTCATCCATTTGTCGGCTATGATGACCTCCTATTGCCATCTGGGCTATGATTTCGACATAGATGCATCACATGTGCATGTATCGACCTTGTTAGCTGAGCCAGATATCTATGAGAACATCAGGAGAGCTCAGAGGTCAGATGATGAGGTTCAGAGGTGGTTATCTTTAGTACATCTTGGTCAGCCAACGAAATTCAGAGTGGCCGATGACGGATCTTTGAGATTGGGTAACCGTTGGGTGGTTCCGAGTACGCCGGAGTTTACAAGAAGAAAACAGCTTGAAAGAGAGCAAGCCCATATTTTAGGCACCACTTACCTTGCTATATCAGATCTAGTTAGAGATCATTTGTGCCATATATAATCACTTTATTCATTGTATTTGAGAGCTTAATAGATGAGTGAATATCATTGTAACGGTTGATGATTTATCACAACCGATGAGAGGTCTTTGTATGTGAGACATTAAAGAACATACATAGTTGAGTTGCTAGGAGTTCTAGTTGGATGGGGAATTCCCAACTGGATCGGGTTTGTACAACGGGATTATATAAATCAAAGTCTTCTAGTGGAATCCTTCCATGCGGTGGAAGAAGGGGAGACGTAGAAGGATTACACCACCTTCAAACTTCCATAACAAATGCTTGTGTTATTTACTTTACTGCATTTATTTATCTAACTGTTTTTACATACTTTTTTGCATATCTTTAAAATGACTTTCAAATGTTTAATCGGTTATAGAGTCGGGTTATGTCGAGTGTCTTCCGCTCTGTTTTGTAACCGAACTCGATATAATCTCTCGGTGCAATTATTTCAAGAACACGAGCTATTGAAGCTCAAGTTGGTTGAACTCGCGTGTGGAATGGCAACCCACCCCGATCGATCCTGACATCTATGTTATAAATGATTTATGAGATATTGATATTGAATTAATAGTCAGTATAGATACTGTCCGAGCCTCCGGTTTTCAAGGATTTCCAAATCATGTCATCAATTTTAAGGTACGTGTGATGTAGAGCATAGGTAAATATATATATGTTATGGTGAACGAAAAATATATAATATATTATTGTTGCGTTGAATTGCATTATAAATTATTGTGATGTCGATATTGAGCATGCTATGGTTATGATATTACCGTTGTATAGCGAGCAATGGTTATGATGCCGCCGCTGTTGAGTGTGCGAGAGATTGTCGTAGTTATTGAGGGAGTGATGTGATATGATGAGATATAACCCAGGAATAGTTGATTGAGACGCATATGAATTCAGTAAATCATTATTGTAATGCTTTAGTTATTATTGGTTATAGAACCGATGATTAATGAATATGAGTATAAAATTCATTGTTGTGATGATCTAATTGATTTGGAATTGATGGTCTTGATTGATGTGAGAACAGAAACATCGTGGAAGATCTTATTTGGCCTTAGTATATTCAGGGAGTATTATCTTATTTTGCAGCTTTATATTCTGTAAATTATTAATTGTATAATGTGATTATGTTGTTAGTATGCTCACCCAGTGTGGTGGATGTTTATGTTGAAATAGGTATACATGTATGAAATTGGTACTGGAAATGAATGAGAGTTATTGAATGAGGATGCTCATAGGAGCGATGTACCAGTATTGATATTGGTAACATGATTCACACATGTAGATACACTATGTATTTAATGTACGACTGTGAGCATAGAGATATGTATATATGAGTTATATAAATGTCCTTGCATTTTTCATTTCAATTTGGTCATTGCATTCAACACATTTAAGAGTAAAAGTGCATGATGCATTATAAAGTATTACATATGTGAATTAAGTTGTGTTGGGAAGAAAGTAAGAGAGGGATTATGTCAAAAATTTATATGGAAGTCATGTCATATTTAAGAAGCATGTGATGAGAATCCCATAATATGAAAAATGTATACATAATTATACGTGATAAATGCACTAGTTACGAGATTATGAGTTGGGGCACTACATCAGTAGTCAATAGACTCTTGTTATCACCAAAACTTATAATATGTGTCAACAAAATTTTATCCAAATATTTTAACATCTTGTTCTTAAAATAAGACTTCACAACTTATTAGTTGTTTAAAATAAGTTTAGCCAAATATATTTTAGACAATTATATATTTCGATGTTGAATTTAAATGATGTGTTTAAGACATGATCTTTAATGATAATCGATGTTCTATCGAATTGATATGTTCAATTTAGTAAAAATCAGCCAGTTCGGTTAGCTAAAAAATGAATACGGTTAGTTCAGTTTTTTAAAAATTAGGTTCGATTTTGACCGAATGCTCAGCCTTAGTTGACTCGTATTTTCGTAGTTTGTTTTCAAAGTTTAGATTTTTATATCGTTTCTCAAATTATTAATCATATATTATTTACATTTTATCATTTATTGAAAATACGATGATTGCATATTATCAAGTTTTTATGGTAATTTTTGATAAACCAGTATTTATTGACGTCAATTACGAAAATGACAATCAAACATACTATTCTTGAATTTGATTTTCAATTCAATTTTATTCAAATATTACAAAATGATGTTTTGAAATAAATAATTCGAAATATAAAATAATGGTTTCATTACGATCCACCCCCTAAAAATACAATAATTACAAAGACACACCATCTGAAAATTTTGGTCAAAATAGAGGTCTAAAGAATTTGGGGTTTTCATAAAAATTAGGGGATATTTCTGTCACGGCCGTTTATTTTACAAACGGTAGGACTCGTCTATAATATTTAACCTAATTTTGATGGAGTGTTTGTAATTTTTCAAACTATAAGAGAGGTTTCTGTAATTACGGCATAGTCGACTGAGTATTGATGTAATTATCCCTAAATTATATTATACACAAAAATACGTAATTAATTTACGATTTCTTATCGTACGATCAGGAGCAAAACCATTAAAAAAATTTAATCTGTTAAAATTTTTAATTTTTTTAAATTTCAATTTTCGGTTCGATTTGGTTAACGAATCCTATAACCCAAACCAATTTTTTTTTAAATTTCGGTTCAGTTCGAACAAAGATTGTTTTGTTTTGTTTGGTTCGATTCGACCGACTAATCGAACTTGATGCACACTCGTATTACCTGGGCAGCACTAAATACTACTTTGTCGATATGATCAGCCATATTAAATTGCAATACAAGTGGCCTAGTGAGTAGTGGATTACATAAATTGACACCATGTCAATCCTTTTTCTTCTTGATTAGTCACCATAATATACGTATGGAACTATGCTAAAAAAAAAAACGTATGGAACCACTTTGTTTAAAAATAGTTTTTATAATATTAAATTTGATAAAATTATTAGGTGGGATAATTTTTGTTAATAAAATATTTTTATATTAACTAGTTTTAAAAATTTATGACTAATATTATAAATGTCCTATTTTATGAGACTATTTAATAAAAAAATTATATATGTTTTCTCCATGGGGGATGAATCATATAGATGAGAAGAACAGAAGTTATATTATTACACGAAGTTGGCCATTATCTCTGGCTCCTTGTCCTATAATTTTATATTAATTAAAATGCTATATTTGTTTAATTAATTCTATTTGGAGCGTGTGTAGGGATTACTAATACTAGGTTGCCTAATCTCATCTCATATTTGTTTCATTTTAAAAAAAAAATTATCTCACAATATTTATCGTTTTCTAATCCCTATTTATAATAAAATGACATAAATATATATATTCCCCACAGTTTATCTGTATTATTATTATTATTATTAATATTATATACACATATATATATATATATCATATATTTATATTTTTTTATTATTATATATATGTATAAATATAATACATTATATATATATTTATATTATATTATGTAATTGTTGGGGTTCAACAATTGCATCTGCTTTGTAATCGATCGAACACGTGGCACTTGTGCTAGTGTATGGTTGAAAATATTGAAGTTGTGTCATTACCCTTAACTATAGTTATTGATAAAACGGTAAGTGGTCGATCATACAATTGGTATCAGAGCCAATTTCATGTATTCCCATGAGGTGCAGAGAGTGCAATTATTGGGGGATGAATTGTTGGGGTTCAACAATTGTCTTTGCTTTGTGATCGATCGAACACGTGTCGCTTGTGTCAATGTATGGTTGAAAAGATTGAAGTTGTGACATTATCCTTGCTATAGTTATTTGTAAAGTGGTAAACGTTCGATCCTATAAATATTAAAAAATATTTAATATAATATTATATATATACTGATATTATCATTGTATATATATACTATTTTAATATTATTATTATTATATATATATATATATATATTATTAGGTGCGATCATATAAATAGACAAGGACAATATATTTACGATTAGTTGCGGTCATATAAATAGACAAGGACAATACATTTACGATTAGTTGCGGTCATATAAATAGACAAGGACAATATATTTACGATTAGTTGCGATCATATAAATAGACAAGGACAATATATTTTTTAATAAAATAATTAAATAATGTTTTTTTGTGGATTTGTGACATTTTGTTAGACGATAAGTTGGTATGAAACATATACAATTTTGGTACTAGTTACACATGAAGTTGGTATGAAACCAATACAATTTTAGTATAGTTACACATGAAATTGGTATAAAACCTATACTATATTTGATACTTATTACATGTGAAGTTGGTATGAAACCTATATAATTTCGATAATAAATATACATAAAATTGGTATGAAACCTATACAATTTTGGTACTAATTACGAATAAAATTGTTACGAAACTTATGCTATTTTCAGTACTTGTTACATATGAAATTGGTATGAAATCTTTACAATTTTGGTACTAGTTACACATGAAATTGGTATGAAACCTATACAAATTTGGTACAAGTTACACATGAAATTGGTACGAAACCTATACTTATTTCGGTACTTATTACACATGAAGTTGGAATGAAACATATACAGTTTTGGTACTTATTACACTTGAAGTTGGTATGAAACATATGCAATTTTGGTACTACTTACACGTGAAGTTGGTAAGAAACCTATACTATATTCGAAACTTATTACACGTAAAGTTAGTATGAAACGTATACAATTTTGGTACCAACTATGGATAAAATTGGTATGAAACCCATATAATTTTGGTACTAATTACGAATAAAATTGGTACGAAACATATTCTATTTTCGGTGCTTATTACAAACGAAATTGGTATGAAATCTTTACAATTTTGGTACTACTTACACTTGAAATTGATATGAATTTTGGTACAGTTATACATGAAATTGGTATGAAACCTATACTTTTTCGGTACTTATTACACATGAAGTTGGTATGAGACATATACAATTTTGGTACTTATGACACTTGAAGTTGGTATGAAACATATATAATTTTGGTACTAGTTACACGTGAAGTTGGTATGAAACCTATACTATATTTGAAACTTATTACACGTAAAGTTGTATGAAACATATACAATTTCGGTACTAAGTATACATAAAATTGGTACGAAATCTATACAAATTTGGTAATAGTTACACGTGAAGTTGGTATGAAACCTATACTATATTCGAAACTTATTACACGTAAAGTTGGTATGAAACCTAAACAATTTCGGTACTTAGTATACATAAAATTGGTACGAAACCTATATAATTTTGGTACTAATTATGAATGAAATTTGTACGAAACCTATACTATTTTCGGTACTTAATACATATTAAATTAGTATGAAATTTTTACAATTCTAGTACTAATTACACATGAAATTGGTATGAAACCTATACAATTTTGGTACAAGTTACACGTGAAATTGGTATGAAACTTATACTAGTTGGTACTTATTACACGTAAAATTAGTATGAAACATATTTAATTTTGGTACTAGTTACACATGAAGTTGGTATGAAACATATACAATTTTGGTACTAGTTACACATGAAGTTTGTATGAAACCTATACTATTCGGTCCTTATTACACGTGAAGTTTGTGTGAAACCTATACAATTTCCGTACTATGTATACATAAAACTGGTATGAATTATGGAACATATATAATATCCTTACTATTAAACCTATACTTGAAATTTGTATTAAACTTATATAATTTGGTCCTAATTACACATGATAAGAATTAATACAAATTATATGCTCGTTTGTGAGCATAGAGATATGTTATATATGAGTTGTTTAGATGTCCTTGGCATTACGTCTTTCAATTGGGCATTTCATGCAATGAGTTTAAAAGTAAAGATGCTTGATGAATCGAATTACGTGGAGAATTAATTAAATAACTAAAATAAACTAACAAGATGATGAATATTTAAGTGGAGAAAATCAATGAGAACGGATTCTAGAGATTCGACTTCACTCAACTATCAACTATGTTGTGTTCTTCAGTTTATTAGCCAAAGAATCCTATGTTATCTATTATCTCTTCCGAGTGTTAAGTAGCAATAATCATTCAACAATCATCTTGATGTGTCCACCTAAGATAAACGATTAAATAATTTAAATAGCACAATAATTCGTTGGAGTTATACGCGTGTCGACTATATAATTTTCCTATGATGTAAATTCTTACGGTCCTATTCAAAACCCCCTCTCCCGAGTGATAGATTCTAAATAAATATAATGATTCAACTATCATACAGTTAATTGAAATGCATTAAAATTAGGAATCACAAATAAAGCACGATTTGACATAATCCTTTATAATTGCACTAATCATATTCTCGATTCATCATGCACGTTTACTCTTAAACCCATTGCATGCAATGCTCAATTGAAAAGAGTAATGTCAATGATATTTATACAACTCATATACACATATCTCATGTGTAACTAGTATAGGTTTCAGACAAACTTCACGTGTAATAAGTACCAAAAATAGTATGTGTTTCATACAAATTTCATTCGTAACTAGTACCAGAACAAACAAATATTGTTTGTACAGTTTGAAATTGATGTTATTTGAAATTGATATTTTTGTTTGTTCGATATAGAAGAATAACATTAATATAGAAGATTCTATAGAAATTTTGTTATTGTTGTTTGAATTTGATATTGTTTGTTTATTCGATATATAACTTTAACATTGTTAGGATCGGGGTAGTGTTTAGAAGGGGGGTTGAATAAACACTAGATTCAATTTCGATTTTACTTGGTTTACTGCAGACTATTAGGTACTGCAGTAGCTTCTCAATATATTGTAAGTCAGCAGACACTGATTATAGTGCGGAAGACGTCTGCTGGACTTGTGAGTAGTAATAACTGAATGGAAAATTGCAGTAAGTAAATGACACAAATATTGTTTCTGGAAGTTCGAAGCACAACGTTTCTACCTCTCCCCTTCTTCCTTTGCAAGAAGGTTACACTAGAAGACTTTGGTTTACACTTTACAGTATACAACCTACTTAGGCACTCACACAGCTTGGCCTAAACTCCTAGCAATCACAACTTCATAAGTTGTTTACAATGTATTCTGTAACACTCACACTAGATATGAAACTATTTTTCTTCGAGTGTTCTTTGAGCAGCAGACTCAGTTGTAATTGATCTTTCCAGATTTCAGTAGTGGTTCTCTTCTGCTCTTGCTGAAACTTTAGAGTATATCAATGAAATGATTTGCTTTGACGTTGATGTTTTTCTTGTGTTTGATCAGATGGTTCAGCTAACCTCTTCATTCTTTACTTGGATGTATTTATAGACTCAGTGGTCTAACAGCAGCTTTTCTATATTTAGAAGAGATCAATTTCCTGTCTTCATTCCAAATTCTGATTGTCTTCTTTCCTATTTTGTTATTCAACGACTCTTTTATTCTGACGCTAATGGTGGCAGAGATATAGCAAGGTGTGACGCTCTGTTGTACCTTTGTCAGAATAGGTTGTACTTGTTTTGTCTTGTTGCTTTGTGCACTTACTGGATAGTTAGACGTCTGCTGGTTTTCTTCTAAATGATCGTTCATTCTTCTGTACTCAGTAGATGTCTTTCTTCAGTAGATGTCCATCCGGTAGATGTCCGTCCAGTATATGTCCATCCAATAGATGTCCTTCCAGTAGATGTCCATCCGGTAGATGTTTGTCCAGTAGATGTCCATCCGGTAGATGTTTGTCCAGTAGATGTCCATCCGGTAGATGTCCGTCCAGTAGATGTCCATCCGGTAGATGTCTTGTAATCACCAAAACTTAGAAATATTTTCCCAACAATTTCCCCCTTTTTGGTGATGACAAAACTTAGTACTGGAGACTCTTGCTTGATTATATTGAACAACAACTTCTGTTAAGACTTAGAAACAAAACAACGTAGACTTGCAATTTGTTAGATAGATAAGCAGATTACAAGTAGTAATCAAACTGAGTATTTAAAAGAATGTCATTTTTATTTAAAATGAATTCTGATTACATCGTACTTCTTACAAATCTTTCAGCAAACCTATTTTACAAACGATTCAACAGGGTAAGGACAACTTGAGAAACATATCCAGTATGGAATGATCCGAGCCAGCTAGTTTCAGAGTTGTTGACAAATGGAAGGGGAGAAAGTGCATACAGAGAGGCTTAGAACAAAGGAAAACCTAGAAAACCAACATTATCTTCAAAGTAGTCCTCTGTTCATTTATCAAGGTCTCTGTCTTCAATGAAAATTCTCTGTCTTCCCCCTTTTTGTCATCAGCACCCATGCATCTGCTGTTCAAATTCCAGGCTGGTGGAGAACACCAGGACTGGTCCAGGAAGCTAGAGCTAGCAGGGATGGGTTACATAAGTAATCAACCCATGGAGGGTTGATTTAGATAAGTAATGAACCCATGAATATGTGTTGCAGATAAGTTTGCAAGAATAGTAAGCATGATTGATGAGTTTAGTTTGAGGAACTAGCATGCTATTTATAGTGAAAAGTTAGCAAGTTGCAGTATGAGTTGTTATGTCATGCGTAAAGTAGAGCAGATAAAAATAGATAAGTATGGACAGAATCATGAATATTGATGATAAACATATAATAGTTAAACACGAGAAGACAAGGAAAATGTTACTGTTTTATCCCTAGCCAATGTTGGGAGTAGTCACGGGTGGAAGAGGGAGTGTCAGTAGGAGGATGTCGTGGACTGTGGGACCGTTGCTGGGAGGGAGGTCTTGACCGACTTGATGCTCCAGCTGCAGCAGATGATTGTTGAGCTGGATTCGGTTCTCGTTGGGGCAAGATAGCAGGTCTGCTGCGCTCCGGTAGGCGTCTAGTGGTTTGAGGAACAGCTGGTAGACTGTTGCTCAAATTTTGTATCTGTGAAACAAAGGTCGTCTGCATATTAGCCAACTGATCGGATAGTGCTTTCTTGGCATCCTCAATTTTGTCTTCAAGTGCCAGTGAGGTGGCAGTTATGAAGAGATTCATTTTGCTGAGTAATCTGAAGACGAGCCTGACCTATCCGAGAGAAGGAATCAGCAAAAGCATCCACAACAAAAGTTTGGAGCCTGGTTACGGTAGTCGTCAGATTACTTAGGTCTCAATACACCTGCTGAAATTGGGAGTCGGTATGCTGCTGGTGCCCCCAATGATAAGGCTAGCAGTGCGTTCTTCTTGCTTCAGCTTGTTTACATCACTGGCTAGCTCAGAGATTACATTGGACATATGCCCCAGTTGATTAGCAATACTAGGAGGTCCTTCAAGAGGAATATGAGTGGAAAAATTGAAGAAATCCTCAAGAGGATCATGTTCCAAGGATTGATCCAGGGCATCCGTCTGAGTCTCACCATTTGTGGTGATGACGCCGGGAGGACCCTCAATATCAGCAGTGGTCAAAATAGCAGTAGCTTCAGTGGGTGGTGCCAGCAGGTGTGACTGTATCAATGGCATCCATGCCAGTAGCAGCGTGTTCCAGTTTAGCTGCAGAGGACTGAGTATGATCTGCAGAGTGTGGTGAGGACTCGCTAGGTTCATCATAACCCGAGGAGACGGTAACTTGATGAACCACAGTCTGAATGACAGTGTCAACATTGATATGATCAACATCCAGCACTTGTAAAGGTTGATCACTGATAGAACCTGGAGCAGAGGTGATAAGCTGGTCAGGGGTAGGAGCGGTTAGAGTAGGATCGACCGCAGAGACATCAGCTGGGGCGGGAGGAGCTATCTCCAAGTCAGTAGGAGCTGGACTTTCATCTCTTGATAAGGCATAGCAAGAGTGTAGACCTGTTGAGATTATGAGATCATGAAAAGCATGCTCAGCCATATCAAGCTTGGGTCCTAATACATTTAGAATAGCCCTATTATGATTTGATGTGCCAGAGTCAATGTTAAACTGCTAGAGCCTCGAATGAACAAGAGCTTGAAGTTCTCCCACATAATTCATCATGCGGAAGAGATCACGAAGCTTCAAACTCTTCTCAGTGTCAGTGAGCTGAAGGTAGGCCAGGATGAGGTTCTGATCTTGCCGTGCTTGTTCAAGAATGGGAGAGAAGTCATCGAAGCAAATTTTTAGACGCGCCGCCACCCATCGATCAAATATTGCAAGCTGCGGTTGCATCTTGGCTTCCACTTCATCCATGACCATTTGAATTTCAAACGCGACTGGGTGGACACTGGTCCCATAACTGCTTTGCCCTTTCCGGTGGTAGTGTCCTTAGGATGACAATAAGGGCAGGTAGACTTTGGTTTCCGGAAGCTGATAGAGCCAGGTGCTTGTTGAGAGCTCACAAGTTTGGAGGAGTGGTCAGTTGGAGCGGCTGGTTCAGTGAGTACCATGGCCAAAGAGGCAGCGGATGCAGTTGGTTCCTCTGGTGGAGGATTTACGGGACTTGTCTCCCTAGAAGTGGTGGTAACTACTGCCGGAGCTGCAATAGAGATGGTATCAGCGGCAGTTGAGGTAGTAGCAGTAACTAGCTGCTTGAGGACAAGAGGAGCCCCTTTTCTGGTCCTGGGCTTTTTAGGAGGGGGAGGAGGTGATGACTCAGCAGACTCGGATATCATCTATTCAGAGTCACTTACAACTTGAGTTGTCCGTCGCTTCATCAGACCAACTTCTCTGCAAACTCGTTGACGGTGAATCTGGAGGTATTTGGCAGTGCCAAGTTTTCCTGGATGAAGAGTGGATAAAGCCCCCGCCTTAATATGTTTACTGTCGAAGATGCGGCTGAGAGGAAGAGCAAAACCCGATTGACCCTTCCCTGAGTTAAAGTCCGATAAGAACCTGAAACAGAACGACTGACCAATTTCCATCTAACCCTTTGATAATGGCACGCATGACATCAAACCTCTCTGGGGTGATGATATCGAAGGATCCAGCTTTGCACAGGAGACCTTTGGAGATGACATCAGCCAGTTGGCGGAAATGACTCTTCATTAAAATCTTTTTCAAGGGAGGACGTCGCAGACGAGCGTCAGAGCCTGAGAAGATGGTGCGCATTTCTTCCCGAGTAGCCATTGAAACAGTGGAGAAGTCTGTGAGTCCAGTAGAGGGAAGAAATAGGTGGGTGGAAAAGTCCAGTTGAGTAATGGTGACAAGCTGACCAGAGATGGACGCCACCACTGAGTCGTCTACAATTTTGACAGTGGCGAAGAATTCATGGAGAGCTTCTTTGTAGAATGTAGGAGCTTGACTGAGTATCACCAGAAGTCCAGAGGTATCCAATTTATGAAAAACTTCTTTACTGTCTTCATCAGAGTTGGTGGAAATCGAATGGAAATCCACGTGAATAGCATTTGTGACGAAGCTGTGCTGCGTATTCTTTGACATTTTGGTGAAAGATACAGAGAATCAGATGATCTGCAGAGTAAGAGTTTCTGGAGAGAAAGTTAGCGCAGTAAGTTTGGAAAAGATACGAGTAAGAGAAAAATGAGAATGATAAAGGCGGTGAAAGAATGAGTAGATGTAACGTCGTACTGTAGATGAGCGGATACATGGATACATGGCGGTCATCTAACGAGTAAAAAAAAAATTTTAAAGTAAATAAAAGGACAAGAGTTGGGCGGGATTGAAATAATTTATTTTTATATAAAATTAAATTTGAACTCCGACGTTCCAGTAGGTTAATAGTTATCGAAGGTTATTTTTAGCAAATCATACTTGGTAAAGTCTGTTGATATGTAGAGTCCTACTGGTAAGGTACATCTACTTGTATGTAGAGTCCTACTGGTAAGGTAGCATCTACTGGTATGTAGAGTCCTACTGGTAAGGTAACTTCTATTGCAGCAGACTATTGTTTTACCAGCTAAGCTTCAATAGACCAAAAAAATATTTAACTAACATTCCCCCTAAATTCATGCAGTTTCTACTAAGTAATTCCCCCTGAATTCATCATACAGACATAATCCAATCAAGGGTTTATTTCAATTAAGCCAAGAATATTTCGAAAATAGGAGAACTTAGCGTCAGGTAGGGGTTTTGTGAAAATGTCTGCTGCTTGTTATTCGGTGGATATGTGCTCTAGCCGAATCTCTTTCTTCATAACGTGATCTCTAATGAAATGATGACGATGTCAATATGCTTGGTGCAAGTACGAAGAACCGGGTTGTACGTGATAGCGATGGCAGACGTATTATCACAAAATATTGGTGCCTCAGTGGATTCAATTTCATAATCTCGCAGTTGCTGTTGAATCCAGAGCAGTTGAGCACAGCAGCTTCTAGCAGCAAGGTATTCTGCCTCTGCAGTAGACGCTACTATGGATGTTTGTTTCTTGCAACCCCATGAGATTAATCTATCTCCGAGAAATTGACAATATCAACTGGTAATTTTCCTATCAATTTTGCATCCTGCGTAGTCAGCATCTGAATATCCAATCAGATTAAACGTTGAGTCTCTTGGATACCATAGACCAACATTCTCAGTGACTTTCAGATATTTGAGAATCCTTTTGACAGCTGTGAAGTGTGATTGCTTGAGATTTGCTTGGAAACGAGCACACATACAGACTGCAAACATGATGTCTGGTCGGCTGGCTGTCAAGTAAAGTAAGGATCCGATAATACCGCGATACATTGTTACTTCGACTGATATTCCTGAATTATCCAAGTCGAATTTTGCAGATGAGCTCATTGGAGTGGCAGCTGCTGAACTTGTACTCATCCCACACTTCTTCAGCAGTTCCTTGGTATATTCAGACCGAGTTATCAGAATTCCGTCATTCGATTGCTTGACTTGCAATCCTAAGAAAATGATAATTCTCCCATCATGCTCATCTCAAATTGGTCCTGCGTTATTTTTGAAAATCTTTCGCAAAGTTTGAGTTAGTACTGCCGAAAATAATATCATCAACATAAATTTGAACTAGCAGAATATGGCCACCCTTTGTGAATTTAAACAGGGTCTTGTCCACTGTGCCAATGGTAAAGTTATGCTCAGTCAAATATTTTGACAGAGTTTCATACCATGCACGAGGAGCTTGCTTTAAACCATACAAAGCTTTGTTTAGTCTAAAAACAGACGAAGGCTGCTGATGGCTTTCAAATCCAGGAGGTTGCTCAACATAAACTTCTTCCTGGAGTTTGCCGTTAAGAAACGCACTCTTAACATCCATCTGATAGACTTTAAAGTCTTTAATGCAGCAAATGCAAGAAATATGTGAATTGCTTCTAATCGAGCTACAGGGGCAAAAGTTTCATCATAATCAATGCCTTCTTCCTGTCTGTAGCCATGTGCAACTAATCTTGCTTTATTTCTGATGACTACACCATTTTCATTTAATTTATTTCTAAAGACCCATTTGGTACCTATTACTGTGTGATGCGGTGGTCGTGGTACTAAGTACCCTACTTTGTTTATATCAAATTTATTTAGTTCTTCCTGCATTGCTTCTACCCAGCTAGGATCTAACATAGCATCATCAATCCTTTTGGGTTCTATGTGAGATATGAATGTAGTATGAAGGAATTCATTTATCATCTGTCATCTGGTGCGTAGAGGAGCAACAGGGTTACCTATGACCTGCCCGGGAGGATGATCCTTCATCCATCGGAGCGGAGGTCCAAGAGGATTGATTTCTTCATTTGGGTGAATATGAGTGGGTAGCTCGGAAGATTCGATTAATTCATCTTTCTCGTTAGTTCCATCTACTGCAACAGGGGTGTTTATAACAGTGTCATTGCCAGCTGGGTGCAGTGCTTGTGGACCAGCAGACTGCTCTGCCTGTGCTTCAGGAACTTCTGGTTCCAACGAGCAGTCAATCCTGCTTCTGTAATCTATCTCATCATCAACATTTTCATCAATATAAGTGGTTTCCAGTCGATTGCTTAAGTTGTTGATTTTCAGATCAGATACAGTACAATTAGCAGATTCATCAAATTTTACATGCACAGTTCCTTCTACAGTAAGTGTTCTATTATTGAAGACTCTGAATGCTTTACTAACTGTAGAGTATCCAAGAAATATTCCAGCATCAGATTTAGCATCCAAAGGGGTTAGATGAGTCTTTCTATTGTTGTGAATAAAATATTTGCAACCAAACACATGGAAATAAGAAATATTTGGCTTACTGCCATTCCAGATCTCGTAAGGGGTTTTATTTGCTAGTTTATTAATCATCGATCTGTTCTGCGTATAACATGCTGTGTTGACAGCTTCTGCCCAAAATCTCTGTGAAATTTCTGATTCTGCAAGCATAGTTCGCGTAGCTTCTTTCAAAGTGTGGTTCCTACGCTCAGCAACTCCATTTTGCTGTGGGGTTCTTGCAGCAGAGTATTCATGTTTAATACCAAGGTCATCTAGATATGATTTGAGTGATTGATTGGTAAACTCGGTACCTTTATCACTACAAATTCTATGTATCCCACGCGATTTCTCATTTTGGAGTCTTTTCAGTAGTTTGATCAGCTTTGGAGTAGCCTGATCTTTGCAACTTAGAAACAAGACCCACGTAAAGCGAGAGTATTCGTCTATCAATACCAGGTATACTTCATTCCCCCTAGACTTGTTACTGGTATAGTACCGAAAATATCCACATGCAGCAACTCTAGGCACCGAGAAGAAGATTTACTCCCTTAGTTCTTAAAGGAGGATCTGATTTGCTTACCAAGCTGGCATGCTGAGCAGATCTTGTCCTTTGAGAACTCTATTTGGGGCAGTCCAATGACTAGATCAAGCTTACGCAGACTGGCAATAGTTTTAAAGTTTAACTGACTCAACGCTTGTGCCAAAGCCAGTTTTTGGAAATATTCAAGGCAGCAAAGCAAGTAGAGGAGGTAGGCTGATTAAGGTTCAATCTTATATGTGTTCTCATGCCTTCTTCCTACAAGCAATGTACTGCCATCAGTAGATCTGATTGTACATGTGTGCTAGTTGAATTCTACAGAGTGACCATTGTCACAGAGTTGACTGGTGCTAATTAAGTTATAACATAGATTTTCAACCAACATAATATCTTTAATAATAATATTACCGTAGATAATCTTACCCTTACCCACGTTCTACCTTTCTTGTTGTCGCCAAAAGTTATTCTCGGTCTGTCAACCAATTCGGACAATAAGCATGCATTCCCTGTCATATGTCTAGAACATCCACTGTCCAGAAATCATTCTGAGCTCCGAACTTGATGGATTCTAGATTTCTGCAATTAAAGCGATAATATGATTGGTACCCAATCCTACTTGGGTCCAGACAGGATTAGTCCTTTCGGGACCCACACTTGTATAACCCTGAATTGTTTGGGTCTGTGTGTGTGTGCATTAAGTGGTGAAGGTGTTTTTGGGCGATGTGTGTGATAGTGAGTGTATGCATATTGTTTAGGTTTTTGGTTTCTGTTGGGTAGCGTATACCTCTTCTGGACAGGCATACAATTATAGTTCCAGCGAGTTGCTTGACCAGTGGGCTTATGTTTATTTCTAAACTTTTGTCCCGTCAACATAACCGATACCTTTGTGTGATGCCCTTTCCTTGATGAGTATTGGCTTAACAGGTTCCTTAACCAATTCACTTGGTTCATATACTGTGCTTGATCTTACAAAATTCATTGTTTGAATCTTGTTCTTTTCTAGACACAGTTGAGATTTGATGTCAGATGAGTTACTATCATTGTTAGAGTAGCCTATACCGGTAAGATCACCAGCAAACCTTATTGGCTCAAGCATCTCATCTTTTCTGGCAGTAGATGCATTCCATGTGTGAACCAGCTTAATGAGTTTCTGGTGTGCACATGTAGCTTCATCCCTTTCTTTCTCGAGTCGACTTACTTTTTCCCTTCAGCCTTTCTACTCCTTTGATTGTTCACAATCAAGTTTGTTGTTTTGCTGTTCAGTTGGGATTGATTGTTTGGTCTTATAATTCTCGAAGGATTCATACAACATCTGATACTCAATAAGCATGTTCTGCAGTGCGTTGGTGAGTTCATTATGTGTAAATTCAGAGAGATTAGAATTAGTTATCTCACATTCATCGTAGGCCATTAAACAGTGAAATTCTTCATCTTCACTTTCACTGGATGAGCTGGTAGTTCTGATTCTGATTCTGAATCAGCCCATTTGCTCGTTTTCTTCAGCCACAAGTACTTTCTGATCTCTGTCCCTTCTGGATGATCTTCTTTTTTCTTTTGACTTTCTATAGTCTTTGGATCCCCTCTTTTGATCATCTTTCTTTGGCTTAGGACAGTCCGCAATAAAATGCCCTGGCTTAAGACAGTTGAAGTAGACACAGTCATCCTCATCTGATCTATTTTTGAAGTTCTGCTTCCTTGGATAAGATTGATAGGTCTTTTGATTCTTCTTCATAAATTTTCCAAATTTTTTGACAAACAGCACCATTGTATCATTGCACATTTTTTCGGGAGTCAGCTCTGTCGTGGTAGACAGAGACTCTGATGCAGTCAAAGCTTTGGTTGGTTGACTGGTGCTGGGTTCATCTTCAATCCGAATGCCTAGTTCAAACTCATATACTTTTAAGTCAGCAAATAAATCATGTAGATCTATCTTGTTTAAGTCTTTGGATTCTCTCATGGCAATCATTTTTACATCACATTCTCTTGGGAGACCTCTAATGACCTTTATGATGACTTCCCTGTTGGATAGATCCTTACCAAGGCTATTGAGTTCATTTATGATTCCAGTTACTCTTTCATCATATTCACTGAGAGTTTCTCCGGACATCATTTTGATGTTTTCGAACTTCTATAGGGCGACAATGAGCTTGTTTTCCTTGGTTTGATCATTTCCTTTGCATAGCTGAGCAATCTTTTCACAGATGTCTTTAGCAGTGGGACACATCTTGATCTTGTTGAACATGTTTTTGTCCAATGTTTTGAGCAATATGTCTTTGGCCACATTGTCCAGATTTGCTTTTTTTCTTTTCTTCATTTGTCCAGGAAGCTCTGTCCTTCTCGACCATCTAAGGTTCACCACTAGTAATGGCAGTTGCTGTATTGATCTTTATGATCTTCATTGGTCCATCAGTGATGACAAACCACATGTCATCGTCTTGGGCACTCAGATGTGCTTGCATACAAATTCTCCAGTCATCATATTCATCCTTCTTGAACATGGGAATCTTGCTGAATGAGGTCATCAGTTTTTAGTAATTCTCAAGATTGGGAAGACCTATGCTCTGATACCACTTGTTAGGATCAGGGTAGTGTTTAGAAGGGGGGGTTGAATAAACACTAGATTCAATTTCCATTTTACTTGGTTTACTGCAGACTATTAGGTACTGCAGTAGCTTCTCAATATATTGCAAGTCAACAGACACTGGTTATAGTGCGGAAGACGTCTGCTGGACTTGTGAGTAGTAATAACTGAATGGAAAATTGCAGTAAGTAAATGACACAAATATTATTTCTGAAAGTTCGAAGCACAACGCTTCTACGTCTCCTTTCTTCCTTTGCAGGAAGGTTACACTAGAAGCCTTTGGTTTACACTTTACAGTATACAACCTACTTAGGCACTCACACAGCTTGACCTAAATTCCTAGCAAACACAACTTTCTAAGTTGTTTACAATATATTCTGTAACATTCACACTAGATATGAAACTATTTTGCTTCAAGTGTTCTTTTCTTTGAACAGCAGACTCAGTGTTAATTGATCTTTCAAGATTTCAGTAGTGGTTCTCTTCTGCCCTTCCTGAAACTTTAGAGTATATCAATGAAATGATTTGCTTTGACGTTGATGTTTTCCTTGTGTTTCATCAGATGGTTCAGCTAACCTCTTCATTCTTTACTTGGATGTATTTATAGACTCGGTGGTCTAACGACATCTTTTCTATATTTAGAAGAGATCAATTTCATCTCTTCATTCCAATTCTGATTGTTTTCTTTCCTATTTTGTTATTCAACGGCTCTTTTATTCTGACGCTAATGGTGGCGGAGATATAGCAAGGTGCGGCGCTCTATTGTACCTTTGTCAGAATAGGTTGTACTTATTTTATCTTTTTGCTTTGTGCACTTACTAGATAGTTAGACGTCTGCTGGTTTTCTTCTAAATGATCGTTCATTCTTCTGTACTCAGTAGATGTCTTTGTTCAGTAGATGTCCATCCGGTAGATGTTCGTCCAGTATATGTCCATCCAGTAGATGTTCTTCCAGTAGATGTCCATCCAGTAGATGTTCGTCTAGTAGATGTTCATCTTGTAGATGTCTGTCCAGTAGATGTCCATCCGGTAGATGTCTGTCCAGTAGATGTCCATCCGGTAAACGTCTTGTAATCACCAAAACTTAGAAATGTTTTCCCAACAAACATCAATATTGATGTGTAATTAGTACCGGAATTGTATACATTTAATACCAATTTTCATGTACAACTAGTACCAAAATTGTATAAGTTTAATACTACTTTCATGAGTAAATAGTACCAAAATTGTATAGATTTGATACCAATTTCATGTGTAATTGTACCAAGATGATATATGTTTAATACCAATTTTATATGTAACTAGTACCAAAATTGTATAGTTTTAATACCAATTTCATATGTAACTGGTACCGAAATTGTATAGATTTCATACCAACTTCACGTGTGATAAGTATCGAATATAGTATATGTTTTATACCAATTTCATGTGTAGCTAGTATGAAAATTGTATAGATTTCATACCAACTTCATGTGTAACTAGTACCAAAATTGTATATCTTTCATATTAAATTCACGTGTAATAAGTACCGAAACTAATATAGGTTCCATACAAATTTCACGTGTAACTTGTACCAAAATTGTATAGGTTTCGTACCAAGTTCTTGTGTAATTAGAAATAGAATTGTAAAAATTTCATACTAATTTAATGTATTAAGTACCGAAAATAGCATAGGTTTTGTACCAATTTTATGTATACTAAGTACCGAAATTGTATAGGTTTCATACCAACTTTACGTGTAATAAGTTTCGACTATAGTATAGGTTTCATACCAACTTCACGTGTAACTAGGCCAAATTTATATAGATTTCATACCAATTTTATGTATACTTAGTGTCAAAATTGTATAGGTTTCATACTAACTTTACGTGTAATAAGTTTCGAATATAGTATATGTTTCATACCAACTTCACGTGTAACTAGTACCAAAATTTGTATATGTTTCATACCAACTTCAAGTGTGATAAGTACCAAAATTGTATATGTTTCATACCAACTTCATGTGTAATAAGTACCTAAAAAGTATAGGTTTCATACTAATTTCATGTATAACTGTACCAAAATTGTATATGTTTCATATCAATTTCATGTGTAAATAGTTCCAAAATTGTAAAGATTTCATACCAATTTCATTTGTAATAAGTACCAAAAATAGAATAGGTCTCGTACCAATTTTATTCGTAAATAGTACCAAAATTTTATGTGTTTCATATCAATTTTATGCATTGTTGGTACCAAAATTATATAGGTTTCATACCAACTTTACGTGTAATAAGTTTCGAATATAGTATAGGTTTCATATCAACTTCACATGTAACTAGTACCAAAATTGTATATGTTTCATACTAACTTCAAGTGTAATAAGTACCAAAATTGTATATGTTTCATACCAACTTCATGTGTAATAAGTACCGAAAAAATTATAGG
Source organism: Haberlea rhodopensis (assembly GCA_907163345.1). Taxonomy (NCBI): domain Eukaryota; kingdom Viridiplantae; phylum Streptophyta; class Magnoliopsida; order Lamiales; family Gesneriaceae; genus Haberlea; species Haberlea rhodopensis. Next base: position 4,553,773 of record CAJQUN010000019.1, read on the forward strand.
TTTCGTACCAATTTCATGTGTAACTTGTACCAAAATTATATATGTTTCAAACAAATTGCATGTGTAACTAGTACCAAAATTGTAAAGATTTCATATCAATTTCATATGTAACAAGTACTGAAAATAGTCTAAGTTTCATACCAATTTTATTCATAATTAGTACCAAAAAATTATAGGTTTCATACCAATTTTATGTATATTTAGTACCAAAATTGTATAAGTTTCATACCAACTTCACGTGTAATAAGTACCAAATATAATATATGTTTTATACCAATTTCATGTGTAACTAGTACCAAAATTGTATTGATTTCATACAAACTTCATGTGTAATTAGTACCAAAATTGTATATGTTTCATACCAACTTCACGTGTAATAAGTACCGAAAATAGTATAGGTTTCATACCAATTTCATGTATAACTTGTACCAAATTTGTATAAATTGCATACCCATTTTATGTGTAACGTGTACCAAAATTGTATAGGTTTCGTACTGACTGTAATGATTTCTCAAAATTAAAAATTTAACTTTTAGTAGAGGGGTATTATAGTTATTTTAATAAGATAGGGAGTTAGAACCAAAATTTTAAGTTGCAGTAGGGAGTTTGAATTATTTTTTTCTGATATAGGGACTGATTCTATAATTAAGTTTGACAATGGGGATTTTTTTTTAGTTTTCCCATAGATATATGCATATCTATATATATAATTATTATTATTTTTGTTAAATACATATATGTATAACAATAATTACCATAATATAATACATATATATATATATATTTATTTATTTATTTATTTATGATTATTATATATATAGATTAATATTATTATTTATATATATATAATAATAGTAATCATAATAATAATAATAATAACAAATAAATAAATACTAATAATGTTGTAGGAAATAAGTTGTAATTTTTGCGGGAATTTCAAGTTTCGAAATAGTAAAAAAGGTGGAAATGTGTATATATATATTTTTATTATAAAGTGAGATTAGAATGTGATATATCTGGATAAATTTTTTTTATACATCAAAACAAACATAGAATAATTATCCAAAAATTAATAATCATATTATTTAATCCAAACACTTCATAAGGGAAAGAGAAAAGTTACATTGAATTATTTAATGGAGAATGAATCATATCCACAATTCTTTAGGCTCTATTTTCTATGCTACATTTAGGGCTGGGATCGGGTCGGGTTTTTCGGGATTCGGGAAGTTCGGTTCGGGTATCCGAATTTGTGGGTACCTCCAGAACATACCCAATACCCGACCAAATTTATCGGGCACCCGATATTTCGGGTACCCAAAAATTTCGGGTTCCGGTTACCCGATTTTTTTATTTTTATTTTTTCAATTTCAACCTTTTTTTTCAGATTTGAGTTTTTAAAAAAAAACGGGCATGGTCTCCCCTTAATTTCTGTACCCCGTGATCAACCAGATCACTCAATTCAACATCAACAATAATCCAAACAACAATAATAAGTTCGAGAGGGGATCGCGAACATGGGGCATGTAATTGACATACAGTGCTTAAAACCTGCTTTCTCCACCATCCTAAATGGCATCTCATCCATAATCAACATTTGGCATAATGCATCTAAAGCTTTATCTTGCTCGAAATGCCAATTGGATAGCCCACCTCGTTGATTCGTACGAGGTGGTTGAAACCTAAGACGGTTTTGATTTGTTTCAACTTCTTGTGGTTTCTTTTTGCAAGATTTATAATGGTTAGCAAGACCTGTAGTCCCATGTAATCTAGGGTCTGCTCTAATTTCAGCTTTACAATATCTACACCGACCCTTCTGAATCTTATCGACTTCACAATCAAACTTGTCAAAATGATCCCAAAACGGTGACCTCGACGCCATTTTTTTCCTCTTTTTATTTTTTTCTCATCTTCGTTCTCATCTTCATCCACGTTCACATTTACATTTTGAGCATCAATATCGTTAAATTGTATCTCTGGTTGTGGTTGGTATGATCTGACCTCAAGATTTTCAACATCACTGTGTGATTGTGAGGAGCCACCAACTAAGGAGCCACCAACTGGTTCCATTACCTACACAACTTCCAGATCATCAGAACAATCAAGACACTAGTTGTTACTCTGAATGAAAATTTCTCAAAATATAAAAAGTCATACCAAGAAAAAAGATGAACATTAAAAAAACAAGTGGATGCGGTGTAGAATGAGAATAAAATAGCTGTTGGTTGAGCTATTGAACTAGCTGTTTGGAACTAATTGAAACAGCTATTGAACTGGCTGTATTGAAACTGAAATAATTGGACTACTCTTTAGTCCTGTAATAGAGCTAGCAATCTCATCCTTCGATCTTAAAGTGGTCCACTCTCCCATCATGACTAAAGCTGCTCAGTTCTTCTATCTATAATGCTCAAATTTCAGTGTGTTCTCCCACTTTAATTCGATCTTAAAGTGGTCCCCACTTTTCAAAATTTTGATTTATTCCCTTGTGTTTAGAGCTCCTTGTCCATGAGCAGACTTTTCCGGACAGTGATAATATAAAATTTTATGGGGCAACTTCATTGTAGTTGCTCCTTGTAGACATGAATCTTGAATGTAGAGAAAGATATGCACATTGGAATATTAATTGGTTAAATAAGGACACGAGATTTAGAACTTGTGAAACCTATTTAACACCATCTTTCATATGCTAGCATAATATAAAGGTATCTTATTTTTTAATGACGATTTCGCATAAAGAAGAGGCTGAGATAATGCTGATTCAACGAATTTCTTTCCTTCACAATATCATCCTGCATCTGTTCATGAGTTGAAAAGGAGTTTGAGGCTATAGAAAAATAATATCATTCAGATATTCCGCATCTAACCAAGCTTCCATTCCTTCTAGTCTTTTGCTTAATTCACTTCTCTTCTCAATCATCAAATCAACCTAAAATTTGAACGAATTTTCTACCGATTTTCCCTCATTTTAGTCGCATCCATAATAAAAAAGCGAATACACTAAATTACCTCAATGAAGCTATCGCGCCTCCCGTAGCCGGAGTATCGCCGCCGCTGAGAGACGAGCAGAGGCGCAGAGTTCCAGTCGAAGAGACGAACGATGTGGAAGAGACGAACGAAGGCGAGCGACGGCCGACGGAGATCAGGCGTAAGCGGTAAGCTTACTGGTGGTGGTGATCGGTGACACTTTAGGGAAAAATGGGAAGCTTACCGGTGGTGGTGGCTGAGGTGGGAATTGATTTAGGGAAAAATGGGAAGATGAAATATTGAAATGGGTCTGACTCTGAAGCCGTGAGGAGAAATCAGAAATGGAAGGAGTTAGGGTCTTCAAGTTAACATTAATTACAATTTACAAATATATTTTTTTTAATTCTTTGGAACCCGATCGGGTTCAAAAAAATACCCGATTCCTGACCCGAAATTTTCGCGTCGGGTATCGGGTACATTCCCGAAACCCGAAATTTCCCGTTTTCTTCAACAATTTCGGGAATATCCGATCGGGTCGGGTCGGGTACCCGAAAACCCGACCCGAATGCCCACCCCTAGCTACATTTCACCCCAATTATTAGATAGCAACATAAAGAGTGGTCCCTAATAAAATTTGTAATGCCAATACAATCTAAATATTGTATCGATGAATTATTACAACCATAATTGGGGTTGTAAAATTATTTTTACATGAGTTTGAACTTATATATCTATGTAAATGAGAGAGGTTTATGACATTAAATCAAGTGGTATAGGGCTACAATCTACATATTTTAAAACCATGTGGTGTTAAGTCTTTATGAACGGTATATGTTATGGTTCTATGAACCCTACTGATTTGAATTTTGATGTGACAAATTTTGTAGGATCGAGCGCTTACCGCTTTACCAATAACTATAGTTAAGAGTAATTGTGCAACTTCAATCTTTTCAACCATATAATCGTATAAACGCCACGTGTTCGATCGATCACAAAGCAGAGTTAACACTACACAATAAAGGTTGCAAAACTTACTTTTTGAAAAAAAAAATTCTAATTTGTCATTAGCATCTATATGTAATCAAAATTAACAATAATTTTTTAAATTAAAAAATTTATTTTCACGTCAATAATAAGATTTACATAATTCAAATATCTAAGCAAAAAAACTAAATCACAATACAAAAAATACAAAATTCAAGTAAAATATCTACATGTTTAGATTCTTAAAGATAAACAAAGTACACATTAAACTAAAAATAAAAAAGAGAAATAAACAAATTTAGAAGAATAATGCATTTGTAAACTTTAAAATAATCCGTACTTTATGAACTAAACAAATAAATTCCTACGTGAAATATCCAATTATTTCATGACAATAATAAATTGTAATTAAAATCACAAAATTTATTTGGGGTCTGAACCAGGCATTTGTAATTTTATTTGCAATTTGGTTTGAAATTCTTAACTTTTATTGGCTTAAAAATTAATAGCATATCGGACATTTGGATTGGGTTTTTTTTTAGTTTTTCATTAACTTTAAAATATCAACATGTTTCAAATCTAACCTCTAAAAATAAATGCTTGTGCTATTTACTTTACTGCATTTATTTATCTTACGGTTTTACATATTTTCTTGCATATCTTTAAAAAGTCTTTCAAATGGTTAATCGGTTATAGAGCGGGTTATGTCGAGTGTCTTCCGCTCGGTTCGATGTAATCTCTCAATGCAATTATTTCAAGAACACGAGCTATTGAAGATCAAGTTAGTTGAACTCGGGATTGGATTGGACACCCACCACAAAAATCGATCCTAACAATATATATATTTTAGTATTTTACGATTAAGAAGCAATATATATATATATAGCTGTATACACTATACAACTAACATATATATCAATCGATGATCACCACACCGAAAAGATAAGATCCCGTAAGTTTTTTTTTTTTTACTTATGAAGAACTGTTCAACCAGTTTAAACGAATCGGTTCATAAAAAATAGGACAAAACTGAATGTCAGAATTCACTGACCAGGCCAACGTGTTAAAGAATAAATAATAAATTGTTTAAGCTCTCTATAAACTTGGGCTTTTAGATGAGACATCAATTCTTTATAATATCAGAGCTTCTGGTTAACGCCAAAAACCTGAGTTCAAAACTCACAGAACAACAATTTCACCCACATTAAATATTTATTTGATAGACCTTCCAGAAAGATGAACAAATCGGCCCACAAGTGAGGGTGAATGTTAGATAATAAATAATAATTTGTTCAATCTCTCTACAAGCTCGAATTTTTAGATGAGACGGCAATTTTTACAATGCTCTCCTTCATTGGCTTGTATATATGATCCAATGGCAAGCTTGTATTTCTCACGAAATACCGAAATTAAAAGATTCAAACTCAAAGTGTTTATGAAAACAAATTATGGTTTCGGGGTAGTATTGTTGGAAATTGTGAATTAAAAGAAAAGGACTCGCGATCGATCGCGGCTTATTGCACGATCAGCAATCGATCGTGAGTGGCAGCAAGTTGAAAAAAAAATAGAGGGGCGTGATCGATCGCGCAATATTGCTCGGTCGATCGCGCCCTGCGTAGGGTTGCGTGTTTTGTCGTATGGCTGAGTTTTTTTCATGATTGGATGCTTCCAAATGGTGTCTTTTGATGACACTATTTGGTATACTAGATAAGAAACAACCCTTGGACAAATTAGAACATGACACCATTTTTTAAGATCAAAATTTGAGTACTTTTGTGGGTCTTCATCCTTGTCCTTATTTGAGTGTTTTTAAACCTTTGTGGATTAAAAGACTTGTGATTTGGAGTGCTTCTATCACAAATCATAGTTTTTGTATCTTGGGAGACAAATTGCCAATTGAACCGTTAGCACCGTACCTGGGCAATCTTGTATTAAGGATGGAGATTCCAAATCTCGCCTCGACATTTCTACTACAAAGCCAATTGTTGTTTTTGCTTGCTACTTTCCTAAGATACAAACCCATAAATTTTGTACTACAATCTTAAGACAATAAAATGGCTTCATCGAGTGCACTAACGACTCAAGTTCATCATGGTGAAAGACCTGAAAGTTCAATGGGAACGATTTCAAGCGATGGCAAAAAATATGTTGTTTTATTTGACAACATTGGGGTTGGCAAGGTTCCTCAATGAGGATGCCCATACTATTATGGAGAGTGAAACCACAACCAAAAGAGGGCCGCAGTTGATGCATGGAATCAAAGCCATTTCCTATGCACGAATTATATTCTCAACGAACTGGACAACACATTATACAATGTGTATTATCTAGTGAAGACAGCCAAGGAATTGTGGCAATCATTGGAGAAAAAATATAGATCAGATGATGCCGGCATGAAGAAATTCATCGTTGGGCGATTCCTGGATTTCAAAATGGTTGACACAAGCCGGTGATAGTGCAAGTGCAAGATTTGCAAGTAATCATGCACGAAATTCATGCGGAGGGAATGGTTCTAAGTGATTTATTCCAAGTGGCCGCAATGATTGAGAAGTTGACTCCGTCATGGAAGGACTTCAAGAATATCTCAAGAACAAACGAAAATAGATGAATCTTGAAGACCTAGTTCACTTGAGAATCGAAGAGGACAACATAATTTTTGAAATGAAGGAAAATTGGCACCAACATGAAGCACGAGTGAATTTAGTGGAAAAACAAGCCGGAACAAAGCGCCAAGTTTGACGGCATGGCCTCCAAATCTGTTCAAAGGCAAGTGCTACAAATGTGAAAAACCCAATCACATGGCGAATGATTGTCGCAATAAAGACGGTTGTGGGAAGACTGTGGATCAAGTAAATATGATCGAAGAAGATTGTCTCTCAAATGATTTGGATGATCTAGCGCTTACCGCTTAATTAGATTGTGTATCTTTGAAAGTTGTAAACTCCAAGAATGGAGTGATTCTAAATAAATGTAACGACGATATTTGTTGAAAGCAATAAAATGTATGTTATTACTTCTTGTATTGAATCCTATGGTTTGTGGCATGATTGTTAGGATCCTATAAACCATAGTTCACAACACAAATTGTAATATTAAATTTATTGCTTGTGTGGACACTAAGTTAACAAAATCGTCATTCATTTGTTAGAAGAATCGTAACGTCTCTAGAGTTAACTCACAATGATGTTTGTGATGGAAAGATTGTGCAAACTAGAGATGTGAGAAAAGTAATTTGTTACTTTATCAATATTTGCACATGATATTGTTGTGACTTTTTTGTTATGAAGCGAAAACGAGGCCAATGGGTGTTTAAACACTTCAAGAATGAGATTGCAATAAAATTTAGAAAATGAGTATTGCTATGGGAAATTGTGAGTAGATTATACTTGTGTTGTCTAAGAATTTGACGATTAAGCTTGAATCTGCAAGACTATAAAATCTTGAATTCGAGTTTCTAAGCTTTGTACGCTTAAAACACGAGTGATAAATCGAAGCCACAAATTTTGACTAGGCGTTGTAGTATCTCAAATTGGTTCATTTTGAATTTCTAAGCTAGTACACTTATAACATGAATTTGCAAGATTTAAATCTTGAATTCAAGTTTTCTAAGTTAGTGCACTTAAAATGCAAATTGTGAACCGAGTTTGAGAATATTATCCAAGTTTCAACTTTTGTAAGCAAGTACGCTTAAATCCGAGATTTTCAAGAAATAAAAACTTGAATTTGGTAAGACGATAACACTTAGAACTTCAAACACGAAAGTTTGAACACCAGTGCACTTCGTTACTACCCGAAGTTGTGAGGGGTTGCAATTCTATACTAAGTATCACATAAGCAATGACAAAAAACCTTGTGATTGAAGGAAAAAAGAGTTTCCTATAATATTTGAAATGTGGGGGTACTTGGCTAGAAATATGAAAGCCAAAGTAAAGTATAACAAACTCCAAATAAAAGACATGAAGTGTTTGACAAATCATGTTGTCAAATAGATTAACGAGTGTGACAAATATATACACACCTAAGCATATGAATGCTTGTGCATTATGATATGCTCTGTTGGGTTATGGAAACCCGAAATAATCTTGGTTTTGATGTTAACAAAACTTGTTATTGTGTTGCTAACATATTTCATCAAGTGTGCAGTTCATAGACCATAATTAAGAGCTTGATGAATTACAAAGAAGTAGCTTGAAAATATCAAGCTGGACCAAGACTGATCCGACCAGACTGATCTGCCCAGACTGATCCAGCCAGATCGATCTGTCCAAGCTGATCCTGCCAGACCGGTCCGAAACACAAAGAGCCCAGAAACCAGAATATGACTGTTGCAAGCTCGGGAATGGTGCACAACATTTTCCAATGGGCATACTATTGTGTCTAACGTATATATCATTGTTTGGGGCTATATATACAAGTCTTGGAAGCTCAAATAAGCTGATTGAAGATCAATCCAAGCATTCCAAAGCAAACCCACTTGGGATTCAATTGGGGAACTTCGAAGACAAAAGCTGCTAAATGAAGAGCACTCCCCAAACCTTTGACAACTCTTACCTTGTTGTATCAGATCTAGTTAGAGATCATTTGTGCCATATATATTCACTCTATTCATTATATTTGAGAGCTTAATAAATGAGTGAATATCATTGTAACAGTTTGTGATTCATCACAACTGGATGAGAAGTCTTTGTATGTGAGACATTAAAGAACATACATAGTTGAGTTGCTAGGAGTTCTAGTTGGATGTAGAATTCCCGACTGGATCGGGTTTGTACAACAGGATTGTATAAATCAAAGTCTTCTAGTGGAATCCTTCCATGAGGTGGAAGAATGGGAGACGTAGAAGGATTACACCACCTTCGAACTTCCATAAATAAATGCTTATTTATTTACTTTAATTGCATATATTTAAAATGTCTTTCAAATGAGTAATCGGTTTAGAGCGGGTTATGTCGAGTGTCTTCGGCTTGGTATTGTAACCGAACACGATATAATCTCTCGGTGCATCATTTCAAGAAAGAACCCGAGCTATTGAAGCTCAAGTTTGTTGAACTCGGGTATGGATTGGCCACCCACCCCCGAAAACGATCCTAACAAGTGGTATCAGAGTAGGTTGTTCTTGGAAAGCATTTTAACCGGTTTTAGACGGAAATCTTTTAAAGAAAATTTCTCATGAGCATGAAATTATTTTCATAGCATAATTTTCTAAAACTTGGTGTATGAAAATATTTAGCATAAAAATCAATTTCATTACATTCATTTTGCACGGAAAATAATTTTAAAATCTATTTTAAATGTTCAAATTCTCGTTCAATATGTTCTAAACTCATTTTAAGTTTAAAATTTTTATTTTGAGATTTTATCTAACATTATTCGAAGCATTTTAGTTTTTCTGGCAGATTGCAGCGACTTTGGGAAAACTGGCATAACTTCTTGCTCGGAAGTCCAAATGACAAACCGTTTTTTGCGTTGCAAACTAGACTCATAGAGGATCGTAACGGTATAGGTCTTGTAGCCTAATTCTTCATGAGAAGATACAGTTTATTCCACAAAGTTGGACTAAGTGTGTTGCCATCGCTGAAAGATGAAATGAACATTGTTGAGTTTTGTCAAAAAAACAAAATATTCAAATTTGTTGCCAAGTATGCTTCATCCATCATCAAAAGAGGTTATTTTTGTTCACAAATTAATGTGCATTGTATTTTTTTTAATTTGTTTTAGCCTACCACATTTGCTCCTCACTTGCTCAAATTTTCAAACTTTTTAAAATTAAGGGGCAGAATTTAATCTCAATCCTTGAGGGGGGGTAAATTTTATTTGTCTTCCTTTTTGATTCACACAAAAAGGGGGAGAAATATGTTGTTTAAAAAATATGTTTTTTCTTGTTATGCAACATTGTGCTTTAATGTTCATATATTTATTCAAGTTTTGTGATCATCATCCGGCCAGATCGATCCGAAATTCAAAGAGCAGACTGATATGTCCAAGCTGATCCGGCCAGACCGGTCAGAAATACAAAGAGCAGACTGATTTGTCCAAGTTGATCCTACCATACCGGTTCGAAATACAAAGAGCCCAGAAACCAGAATATGGTCGTTGCAAGCTCGGGAATGGTGCACAACCTTTTCCAATGGGCGTATTCTTGTGTCTAACGTATATATCATTGTTTGGGGCTATATATACAAGTTTTAGAAGCTCAAATAAGCTGATTAAAGATCAATACAATCCTTCCAAAGCAAACCCACTTGGGATTCAATTGGGGAACTTCAAAGACAAAAGCTGCTAAATGAAGAGCACTCCCCAAACCTTTGGCGCCTCTTACCTTGCTGTATCAGCTCTAGTTAGAGATCATTTGTGCCATATATATTCACTCTATTAATTATATTTGAGAGCTTAATAAATGAGTGAATATCATTGTAACAGTTTGTGATTCATCACAACTGGATGAGAGGTCTTTGTATGTGATACATTAAAGAACATACATTGTTGAGTTGCTAGGAGTTCTAGTTGGATGAGAAATTCCCAACTGGATCGGGTTTGTACAACAGGATTGTATAAATCAAAGTCTTCTAGTGGAATCCTTCCATGAGGTGGAAGAAGTGGAGACGTAGAAGGATTACACAACCTCGAACTTCCATAAACAAATGCTTGTTTATTTACTTTAATTGCATAGCTTTAAAATGTCTTTCAAATGAGTAATCGGTTTAGAGCGGGTTATGTCGAGTGTCTTTCTCTCGGTTTTGTAACCGAACTCGATATAATCTCTCGGTGCATCATTTCAAGAACACGAGCTATTGAAGCTCAAGTTGGTTGAACTCGGGTATGGATTGGCCACCCACCCCCAAAATCGATCCTGACATGCTCATTAGAGAGCAATTTAGAAATCATCAAGTAACAAAGAAGAACATTTTGATGTGTGCATCAAGAACAATGCTTGGAATTAAAGTTTTCAAGACATTTGAAGAATGAAAATTCAAGTTTATAAGAAATAAAATCTTGAACTTGTAATTTTTAAGAATATGTGCGCTTTAATATGAATTGTGAGTTAAAGTTGGGTATTTCTTCTGGTCTTGAATTTTGTAAGAAATAACGCGTTAACAACGCTTAAAAATTCGATGATGGAAATATCCTAAAAGGATAAAATGATGCAAAGGAGGTAATGCGATTACCAAAACTGAAGATATACTGTTTTGAAAAAATTCTCTATGGTAAAGCTTCTTTGGCCAAGTGTCTTTATAATTTGTTAGAGAAAAATCATGTGCATGCAACTAAAATGTGTTGCGCTAATGCCATATGCCAAAATGATCTCTAGTGGCATAATCACGAGTGATTATGTGAAACCGCGGATCCACATATGAAATGGTTAACCGAGAGATCATGTGGACGTTTATCGAGGGGAATGGGGTTAAAACCCTATAATCAAAATCTCATAGTAGATACCCAACCTTGTTGACTGGAGATCTCAAGATTTAGGTTCAAAAGGGACAACTAAATTATGAGATTATATAAACACCTTGGAGATCAATCTACAACCCATTCCTATGATAAGGGGTGTAGCCTGCAAAAGAGGTACGAGGATAGGCAAAAGGCCTTTAATGATTCCTAAAACATATAATAATATGTTAGAGTATAGCGGGATACTTTTCTAGGAGATCACCTACGTGAGTGCGAAGTGTGGCCTCTTTTTTAAGATGAAAAGCACTTATGAAACCAAGCATGGTCCAAGGCCGGAATGGACATAACCGTAAGAAACCAATACGAAGATTAGAATTGTTATGACGTGGGTCAATTGTCTAGGTTTACACCAATGACTAAATAGTTCAAGACTATAAGTTCATAATTAAGTCAAGTGAATCCGACTGAATACTACGGAAGATTCAAAGCCACAAGTTATCTCTCCAGATGCCATAATAGTTCGTTAAAAGCGCTCAATTGTATACATGCGTTAATTTAATTCATGTGGGTGTTGTTGAAAATTGGGAATTAAAAGAAGAGGACTCGCGATCGATCGCGAGTGGCAGCAAGTTGAAAAAAAAAATTTAGAGGGGGACGATAGATCGCGCCCTGAGCAGGGTTGCGTGTTTTCGTGTTTGGCTGCTTTTTTTCATGATTGTATCTTCCAAATAGTGTCTCTTGATGACACTACTTGGTATACTAAATAAGAAACAACACTTGAACAAATTAGAACATGGAATTTTCGAAATTCACACCATTTTTTAAGATCAAAATTTGAGTAATTTTGTGGGTCTTCATCCTTTTTCTTATTGAATGTTTTTAAACCTTTGTGGATTAAATGATTTGTGATTTGGAGTGGTCCTATCACAAATCATAGTCGTTTATCTTGGGAGACAAATTACCAATTGAACTGTTAGCACTGTAGCGGGATAATATTGTCTTAAGAACGGAGATTCCAATCTCGCCTCGATATTTCTACTATAAAACCAATTGTTTGCTTGTTACTTTCTTAAGATACACACCCATAAATTTTGTACTACAAGTATTACACTATGTGCAAAAGTAGCTTGGGTAATTTGAATTTTTGTGCCCGGCTCATAACATGATGTCAGACGTGGCTTAGAGGGTGTTCGACCATGAGTCAAGGTTTAACCCTGATTGTAATTCAACTTCATCAAATTTTTTGGGCCATGGGATCCACACAATATGGACCCGACAATCCAAAATGATAGGGTCCCAACAACCCGGCTTAAGACTTATACTACCTCTATTACAATGCGGGCAGCTAAGGCGACTATGGTTTTATATTATATAGAGCTCAGATACAACTTTTTACCACTGTATAAAGATTTATTATGCGTGGGATTTTATGGTTTTGTGATATTTCTGACACAACCGGGAGTTAAGGGTCGGGGTAAATGGTGTCCTTGTGGCGATATCTTATAATATATATTTGTCTATTTAAAAAAATTAAAGACGTGTCGCAAAATGGCATTTCAAAAACATAGCCGATAAGAGCAATATCAAACAAACGGAGGGGTAGAGCTTTTACCAATTCGTAGCCTGAAGCAGTTTAGGGCACATGACTGAAAAGTGGTAAGAATTTACTTGCTCAAAAAAACTCTGAGAAAGAAATTTCTAAAAAAAATTATAGTTTGCCCCTTATAAATTATATTTGTCCATTTAAATTATATTTTGACTCCTAGATATTTTTTGGCAAAATTCCCAAAAATCATATATATATACAATAGCATGAATATAAATTAATAATAATAATCACCATGAAGAATCTCATCCCCATCATCATTCACTTAATCTTCCTGCTCAGTATCACTAATTATTTGGTCGTTACTGAAGCTAGGCATGATCCGGTGCTGGACACGGACGGAGATGAGCTCCGTGCAGGCACCAGTTACTTCATTCGGCCGCTCATTAGACCCATGGGAGGTGGCGTCAGAGCAGTGCAGATGAATGGAATCTGCGAATTTGCTGTTGCCCAAGAAAATTCAGAAACAGAATGGGGAGAACCAGTAGTGTTCTTCCCTCAAGTGGGACACTCAGTCGAAGAATCTACTGATTTGAACATTGGGTTTCACCTTAGCATCGGCTGTCGTCCAAGTATTTGGAAAGTGGGTGATTACGACGAATCCACCAAACAAAACTTTATTATTCTAGGTGGAGTTGTAGGGAACCCTGGGAAAGAAACTGTAAACAATTGGTTCAAGATTGAAAAAATGTCGACAATTGGTTAAAGATTGTTTTCCGCCCCAGTGTGTGTGATTCCTGTGTTGTGTCAAGCGGCGATGTTGGGGTTTACTTTCAGAACGGAGTGAGGCGCTTGGCTCTGAGTGAAATCTATCTCCCTATTCAGTTTCATAAGGCCCGATTCGCCCACAAGGAGTACTGAAGATGGCGGGTGCGTGGCTTCACAGATGCAATTGTGTTAATAAATAATTATATTTTTATATTTAATTAATTTTTAAAAATTTATGACTAATATTGTAAATGTCCTATTTATGAGACCATTTAGGAAGAACAGAAGTTATATTATTGCACGAAGTTGGCCATTATCTCTGGCTTCTTGTCCTATAATTTTATATTAATTAAAATGCTATATTTGTTTAATTAATTCTATTTGGAGCGTGTGTAGGGATTACTAATACTAGGTTGCCTAATCTCATCTCATATTATTTTATTTTTTTAAAAAAAATTATCTCACCATATTTATTATATTTTAACCTCTATTTATAATAAAATGACATAAATATATATATTCCCCACAGTTTATCTATATATTATTATCATTATCATTATCATTATATACATATATATGATCTATTTATATTTTATTATTATTATTATTATACAATATTTTTATTATATATGTATATAATATATATATATTATGTTATGTAAGAATAATAATAATTACTATTATTATATTATTTAAATTTTTTTGATATAGTCTTATATATACGTGTTATTATCATTGTATATTTAAAAATTATGTAATATAATATTAGATATATATACTGTTATTATCATTGTATATATCTACTATTATTATAATTATTATATATATATATATTTTTATTTATTTATTATGTTATTTTATCACTTCAAACGATTAGGTGCGATCATATGAGTAGACAAGGATAATATATTTTTTAATAAAATAATTAAATAATATTATTTGTACGGATTTGTGACATTTTGTTAGATGAGCAGGGGACCAATTCTATAATAAATAAGGGAAAGAAAAAAGTTACATTGAATTATTTAATGGAGAATGGATCATATCGACAGTTCTTTAGGCTCTATTTTCTAAGCTACATTCACCCCCAATTATTAGATCTCCACATAAGGAGTGGTCCCTAATAAAATTTTGTGACACCAATACAATCTAAATATTTTATTGATGAACTATTACAATCAATGTTTTGAAAATCGATCGGATCGGTCACTTTAATCTGTTTAATCGATATTTAATATTTGGTTCTGTTTGGTTGAGCCTCTAAAATAACAATGTTAAAAAGTCAGTGGAAATCGATAAAAAATTGATTCAACCAGTGAATCGGTCGATGACTAAATCGGTCGGTTCCTTCATTTAAAAAAAACTACATTTTTTTTATTTTTGTTAAAATTATCAATCAAATTTTTAGTAGAAAAGTATATTATATATAATTTATTGTTATTGAAATTATTACAAAATAATATTTTATATATGACTTTATCAAAAAAAATCCATTTAATTATATAAATATATCATTCGTATTATATATAAACATATTTAGTTTCTCGTAAATTATAAAAAATATGAATCAGTTCATATTTTTTTAAATATTTTTTTTATAATTTTGGGATACTATTCTTTTGGACATTGCTATTATTTTTTGTGTTGGACATTTGATTTGATCTAATTTTTGAAGTTTGACATGTTATATTTGGTGTAATGATATTATTTTTATTGTGAACAACTTGAAACTATAGCAAATATATGGTATATATATTTTACAAAATTAAAATAGATATTATATAATGCACACGTCATCACATATTGAATCAATGGTTCAATCGGTCGAATCGATCGAACCTATAACCAGTAAGGACACCGGTTCCATGCCCGATCCGATTTCGGAAACATGTTTACAACCATAATTGTAGAATTTTTTTACATGAGTTTGAATTCATATCTTTCTGTAAATGAGAGAGGTTTATGGCATTAGATCAAATAGTATCGGGCTACAATCTAAATATTTAAAACCATGTGGTGTTAAGTCTTTATGAACGGTAAATGTTATGGTTCTATGAAACCTTAACCTACTGAGCTGAATTTTATGTGACAAAACTTCTTTCGGGTTACTGATGAATCCATCAAACGTACATGAAAACATGCTCAGAGCTTTTACATATAAGCAAAGTACTAAAGTTAAATTCAGAGAGTCCAAATTGAACTAAGTCTAGCCGAAGATTGTCATAACCAATCTCCGTATCCAACCGAGGATTGTCATAACGTATCTTCGTATCCAATTGAGGATTGTTTGAACTAGTCTATGTTACGACATCAAAGCGGTTCGCTAAACACAGACAATAAGACTAGTTCCAGTGAATACTGGAGTTTAATGAATCTTCACTGAAAATATATAAAGATCAGTTAAGTAATGTATGAAGATAGATCCAGCGAAATGGTTGTTAGCGAGGTACCAACGAAGCTATTACGAACCAAATTTCATTCAAAGAAATTACAAGGAAGGTCAAAGAATAAGCTGCAAATAGCCAACAATTCAAACATAAATGTTAGAGAAGTCAGAAGAAAATACGAAGGAATTAGAATCGCACAAATACTTCTCAACATACATATTCACGAATATAATGGACAAAACTTTATCATTGCTTTTTAGACACTTGAAGAGAGAGAGAGAGAGAGAGAGCGAGAGAGAGAGATGATTTCGTAGCTCGCAACTATCGTAAATATCATTTAGAGATATCAATTCCATGTGGAGATTCTAAGACATATCTGCTTCATGGAGAGCACTCACATATAGAGCAGATTAGTTTGAGTCACATCGCTTGATATTTTAAATCTAACCAGATCTATTTTTTCGGTGCATTCACTTCAAGAATATAAGATATTACAACTCAGGTTGTTGGACTTAGCTTGGTGAACTGACCACCAGCTGTATCGATGACATCAATATAGTCTATAAAATTACTATGCTCAAGAATTTTATATATATTTGATTTAGTTATTTTCATTATTTTAAATATAACAAATCAAATTAAATAGTTTATAAAACTAAATAAAATAATATGTGAAATTATTAAATTTGATATAAAAATTAGTAAATCTTTGATAAAAATACGACTGAGAACTGATATCAAAATTTTTATATGTATTAAATTAATTAATTCTAATAGTATAAATTTTGTAATAATCAAATCAATAAATTTATATTAAAAAACATATTAGTGACAACTCACTTAAATTTTTTTGAGGTACTAATTTTTAATAATTTAAAAGTTAAACATCATTATTAAATAAATCACTGATTTTATTGGAATTGTATTTTTGATATTTTACATTTGTCTCTGTATGATGTTGGTCGTCTATGTTATCAAATTTCAGTTTTAGTTTACTATCTTTGTATTTTTTTTGTAATTTTATTCATTTTTCGATGTAATACTGATGTGGCGTCGAAATGGGATCGATGAATGAGTGTGCCAACACCCTCAATGAACAATGACTAAAATTGAGAAAATAAATTAAAGATAAATGATTAAGACTGAAATTGGATAATATAAAGGATTAAATTGGGAAAGCAACAAATTTTTTAAAAAAATAATTTTAATTGTATGACCTTTTTGAGGTAAAAAATACATAAAATAAATGTTAATTTAAAAAACATTTTAAGGTGTTCACTCACCAAATTTCTATGTATCGATGAAGTAATCTAGAGTAAATTGAGTTTTTTTCTTTTTTAATGTTATCCCATAAAGATATGTTTTGTGGTGGAGGGTATTATACTTATGACCCGCTGAGGACAACTGTACGCTTACAACTGAAGCATGATTTTCTAAAATGATTGATTATTTTTCTGGCATCCCAAAAAGGGATATTTAATAACATAACTTAAATTTAAAAAAGATATTTGACAAAATAATCTAAAATATAAATTTTTATAAAATAACCCAAAATGTCAATAGAGTTTACGTCTTTTAATGAAGACACCAATATACTTGGCGTGTCTAACTTGGAAGTTGGACAAACAAACTTGATTGGTGTTATCCCGGAGTTTTGCTTCTTTTTTTATTTTTTTATTTTTTTTCAAAAATAAAAAAATAAAATAAAAAATTTTAAAAATACAATAAAAATATGCATTACATTATAAGATAAACTGCAAAAAACACATCCATATTTTTCATATTTTACTTAAATATTTTTTTTGTTATCAAATTCAAGAATTTGTTTTTCAAGAAGTAGAGTAATGCCTCGTTACGCGATGCTACATCAGTTCATTGGCTTGAAGTGGAACCGTCGTTCACCGTTCCAAGCCATAAAATCATTGTTCATCGTTCCAAGCCGCAAAATCGTATTAAACCCGCCTTTATGGGATGGGTCTGAACCCGATCAAACTGGTCCCAGACCCGCCCGACCCTCCCAGTATAAATTTTAATTTTAAATATTTTTATCTTAATATTAATATATACATTCTCATATATGTCCTTTCTTCTTGCAAACCTTTGTATCAAAGCGAACTCGATTCTCGTGTAAAATCACAGTTCCAAGTAGTAAAATTGTCGTTCCAAACCATAAAATTCCCTGTTAAAATTCTCGGAACGACGATTTTGCGGCTTGGAACGGTGATTTTGCGGCTTGGCATGGCCGTCGCGGAATATTCGTAAAACTTTTCAACATAAAATTTATATAATTACATCGTCATCTTCCTTGTAACGGTTTGGAACGGTGATTTTGCGGCTTGGCATGGCCGTCGCGGAATATTCGTAAAACTTTTCAACATAAAATTTATATAATTACATCGTCATCATCCTTGTAACGGTTGATGATGTGAAACACAACACATGGTTTCACTTCAAACCAACGAACGGGTGCAGCATCCCCTAAACGAGGCATTACTCTAATTCTTATAACTTTTTCTTTCTCGAATTTGATAATAAAAAAATGTTTAAGTAAATCTGAAAAATATAAACGCGATTTTTGTAATTTATTTAATAATGTAATGCATATTTTTATTGTATTTTTTATTTAATTTTTTTTTTATTTTTGAAAAAAAAATAAAAAGAAGAGCAAAACTTTAAATTTGGCCAAGTTGGCTTGTCCAATTTTAACTGTCTTGACATCATCATTAGAAAACGCAAATTCAATTGGCGTATTGGGTGAAATTTTTATACTTTAGGTTATTTTGTCAAAAAAATTTAGATTTTGGTTATATTATTAAATAACCCCCAAATCCCAACTAATTACTAATCTTATATACTTTTGATATTAAGTGCGATAAGATGATAACAATGTTATATTTTCTAGAGCTGCAGCTATTGGAGCTTATGAGATGATGTTATCATTTGAATTTATATTTATCTTGTATTTTCTACTTTAATAATTGGGAAGGACATGTGATCTTTATGGAATGCTATAACAAAGATCTCAAGATATTATAATTTCAACGGATGCAGTGTCTGATACCAAAGAAATTATTCAGAATTTTAGAGAAAATTGGTGGAATGAACTGTTCGAAAATGTTAAGGCATTCTATAGAAATGAGATATATAAATGCCTGACAAGAATGATCTTCGTCAATCAAGTAAATGTCATGTTCAAAAAAACAATCATATTACGTGGGAGCATTATTACTGGATGGATATATTCTGTGCGATAAAAAGATTGCATATTACAAGATATGGACTCCGAATTAATGAAGAAATGATGGAGTTGTTAAAACTAAGTTTAGCTTTGGATCCTATAGGTGGGTGTTTGATAATACAAAGATCTGGACTCCGATATAATTTCTTTTCAAGATGTTTCGATACTTTTAAGTTGTGCAAGTTTTGTCAGAGACTTGAAAGTCAACTAAGTACTCTCTAGCTGACAGGTTGATTCGACTTCTTTCGACTCTTCTAGTTTAAACAATGACATCTGAACATGTATTTTCTGCTAAAATTGTGAAGACTAGATTGTTGAATAAAATGAAAGATGATTTCTTATTTAATACGTTACTTATTATATTGAAAAAGAAATTTGCTGAAAGCTTTGAGACTTATTCAATAGATGAATTTGATTGCATCAAGATATGTAGTGTTTAGGTACAATTGATAATACATTACACATTGTGTCATTATTGTTAGATAACTTTTGTTATAAACTCATATTTTGTGTTGCTTTATGAAGATGTTTTTTTGTTTTAAAGGTAACTATGTCTTGTTTTATCAATATATATATATATATATATATATATATATATATATATATATATATATGTATATATATATATATGTATATAAATCTTATCACAATTTCTGATTCTTATAGAAAAAAATATGTCGCCCCAACCTTAGAATCATGGTTCCAACAATGCATAAAAAATAGGGAAAAACCCGAATGTCAGAATTCACCGACCAGACCAATGCTCTCATTCATTGGCTTGCATATATGATCCAATAGCAAGTTTGTATGTCTCACGAAATACCGAAATTAAAAGATTCAATACAAATTATGGATTCGGGGTAGTATTACACTATGTGCAAAAATAGCTTGGGTAATTTGAATTTATGTTCCTGGCTCATAACATGATGCCAAACATGGCCTAGAGGGTGTTCGACCGTAAGTCAAGGTTTAAACCTGATTGCAATCCAACTTCACAAAATATTTGTATGGCCCCCATCTTATTTGTAAATAGGCCCTTTCTTGCAACCTTTATCTAAAAATGACCTCAGTACTACAACAGTATTTCCTGAAGAAGTTTACGGGGGCAAAGGAGGTGAGGCAAGTGCCCCCTTGCCAATTTTTTTTCTTTTTTATCTTAAAAAAGAAATTTAAAAAATTGTAAATTTATTAAAATTGTATTTTACTACGTAAAATTTTATTTACCCCTTTAAATTATATTTTAATCCCAAAATATTTTTTGGCAAAAAATTTTTAAATTTTTTTCCCTCTTTTCCCAAAATCAATTCATGCGTCCTCCACTATATATATCCTTACCCACGTTTTACTCAAGTTCGTTCTCGATTTTGTCGACTTATATTAATATAATAATAAAATAATAATATTGTTATTATTTATTATTATTATTACATATATTAACACATGAAATTGGACACTATAAATTCACACTACCTGCTCTGATTCTTCGCACCACACATCACTTACAAATTAATAATAATAATCACCATGAAGAATCTCATCCCCATCATCACTCACTTAATTTTCCTGCTCAGTATCACTAATTATTTGGTCGTTACTGAAGCTAGGCATGATCCGGTGCTGGACACGGACGGAGATGAGCTCCGTGCAGGCACCAGTTACTTCATTCGGCCGCTCATTAGACCCATGGGCGGTGGCGTCAGAGCAGTGCAGATGAATGGAATCTGCGAATTTGCTGTTGCCCAAGAAAATTCAGAAACAGAATGGGGAGAACCAGTAGTGTTCTTCCCTCAAGTGGGAGACTCAGTCGAAGAATCTACTGATTTAAACATTGGGTTTCACCTTAGCATCGGCTGTCGTCCAAGTATTTGGAAAGTGGGTGATTACGACGAATCCACCAAACAAAACTTTATTATTCTAGGTGGAGTTGTAGGGAACCCTGGGAAAGAAACTGTAAACAATTGGTTCAAGATTGAAAAAATGTCGACTATTGGTTACAAAATTGTTTTCCGCCCCAGAGTGTGTGATTCCTGTGTTGTGTCAAGCGGCGATGTTGGGGTTTACTTTCAGAACGGAGTGAGGCGCTTGGCTCTGAGTGAAATCTATCTCCCTATTCAGTTTCACAAGGCCCGATTCAACCACAAGGAGTACTGAAGATGGCTGGTGCGTGGCTTCACAGATGCAATTGTGTTAATAAATAGAAAAGGTTGTAATCCTAAAATCTGTGAGCTTGAGTGTGTGTCTGCAATAAAATTATGTAATTATGGTGAATGTGGAAGATGTTTCTTGAAATAAAATCATATGCAATCTATTGCTTCTGTTTCTTGCCAATCCATCATGAAGAATCAGGGGTGGGACTATACGGGTAGGAGAAGTCTTGGAATAATATCTTACATTATATATTTTGTAAATGATAAAAAATGCTCTTTATCATTTTAACTGTTTTTTAAAAAAAATTGTAAAAATCATTTTATAAATTACTTTTGGGGGGTTTTGATTCTTAACATTTTATCAGTTTATATATATTATTTTTATTCCTTTTTTGTTCGAATATATTAGCAATATCCGGCGACATATTAGTTTAGTTTTATCTATTATCATCGGTAAGTATTCGGCTGAGTACTTTGATAAAAAAAATCGTATTAAATTTAAGTTTAACTAATTAAAGCACTAAAATCCAAAAGCATATTAATATTTTTTTTAAGTTATCCTGTTTTAATCATTTTCTATGTTTAAAGTCGGTTATATACCAATATATATTATACTAAAATAGAGTTTTTTTGAAAATAAAAAATAAATCTGATATTGTCTTGAGGTTGATCATAATATGATTAATTTTTATATGCAAATAGATTATTTGAATATAGATAAATGGAATGGCTTAATTGATTTGAGGGCATTTCCATCCTTTCACAGTAAAGATTTTATTTGGTATAAATGATAAAACTCCATAGTCTTGTTTATCTTTCATTTGCTCGAGTTCTACAGTAATTATAATTAAAAATAATTATGTTGTCAATGTCACATGCGTGTGTATCAATTAGTAAATGTAAACTAAAATATGTGTATCAATTAGTAAATGTAAACTAAATTGATTGATAATTACCATATCCTCATATCCTCAGCTAGAACATACCTGAAGATACAAAAGCAATCTAAAATTGATCACCAGTCTCTGCGTAAGAGAATTTTTGATGTCAGTCCACATGTCATAAATTACATTAGTTCTAACTCCATATTCACTTAAAAATACTAAATAGCCTTGCATTCTCACACGTAAAGTTGGTATGAAACCTATATAATTTAGGTACTCAGTATACATAAAATTGGTTCGGTACTAAGTATACATAAAATTGGTATGAACACTATAATAATTTTGGTACTAAGTATACATAAAATTGGTAAGAAACATACATGGTAAAAAAAATTGGTAGCGGCCGCCCAA
The DNA here is from genome assembly GCA_907163345.1 of Haberlea rhodopensis. NCBI lineage: Eukaryota > Viridiplantae > Streptophyta > Magnoliopsida > Lamiales > Gesneriaceae > Haberlea > Haberlea rhodopensis. The sequence continues at coordinate 4,576,494 of CAJQUN010000019.1, forward strand.
CGAGTGGCCGGCTGTTAACTGATTTAAGGATCGCTACATAATAATTTTTGAAACTCATTTTTATACCAAATAATAATATAATATTAATTATATAAATTATAATAAATTAATATTATTAATATATATTATAAGTTATATAGTAATATTATTTAGTAAAGTAATAATAATATAATATAATTAATATAGTATAATATATATTATAATAAAAAATTGAGTGTAGAGGCGACCACTCAATTTTTTATTATAATATATTATAATTAATAATATTAATTTATTATAATAATTTTACATAATTAATATTATATTATTATTTGGTATAAAAATGAGTTTCATAGCCCTTAAATCATTTAGCAGCCGCCCACTTGTTGGGCGGCCGCTATCAATGTTTCTTACCAATTTTATGTATATTTAGTACCAAAATTATTATATGTTTCATACCAATTTTATGTATACTCAGTATCGAAGTTGTATAGGTTTCCTACCAACTTTACGTGTGAGAAAGCGATGGTATTTTAGTATTTTTAGGTGAATAAGGAGTTAGAACAAATGCAATTTATGACATGTGGACTGACATCAAAAATTCTCTTACACAGAGATTGATGATCAATTTTAGATTACCTTTGAAGATTAAGAATTTGTCCTAATAATAATAACTATAATATATATATACATATATATATAATAATATATATATATATACAAGTATATATTATATATAATAATAATAAACATAATATATATACGTATATAATATATATATATATATTAATAATATATATATATATATAAATTTAAAAAAAAAATAAGAGGAGCCGCCCTTACAAGGGCGGCTCCTCAATGTTTTAGCGGCAGCCCAATGATTGGGCGGCCCTAACAAAGCAAGGAGCCGCCCTCTATGAGGGCGGCCACTTGTAAAGGAGGGGCTGCTTCAGCCACCGCTGCATTGGGCGGCCGCTAACAAAGCAATGAGCCGTCCTCTATGAGGACGACCACTTGTAAAGGAGGGGCTGCTTCAGCCACCGCTTTAGACGGTGGTTTATGATATATTTGTAATATTTTCATTTTCGAAGTGCTTTTAAAAATAAATTTTTTTTTAATCATTTTTAAAAAAAACCCTCAAACAATTTCGATTTTATGAGTCCCAATATATTTTTAATAAGAGGGACCCATTTTTATCTTCGGATCTAATAATTGAGATTTTGCCAACACATGTTAGAAATATAGCTTAGAGCCTCTATCCACATTGGACCACAATATAATGAATATGAAATATTCCATATTAATATCAAATGAATAATTGGACTGACCCTAGTATTTGATTAGCATCAATTAAACAAATAGAGTAAAATCTCTGTAAATTAATAATATTGGGATCATAAAATTTTATTAATTTAGAGGAATTATTAATTTATCTAGTATTAAATTAATAATATTAATATTAAATTAATTTATCTAGCATAACTAAAAATAAATAAATGAGAGCTATTTTATATCATACAATATACTCAGCTAGAACATACATGAAGATACACATTATTTTTTAAAAATATTCGAACAATGTTGGGTTCTGAGGAACCTAATTAATCCTTATGTTGATGTTAACAAATTTTATGTTGTATATAGAAGATGGCTTACTGCTTGATGATTCGCAAAAGAAGCCACCATGCTGGAATCGGACTTCGACATTGTTGAAACTCGCTAAAAAACATCAGGTTTGGAGCAGTTCTAGTATATTTGCAAAAACTCTCAGCTTGGTTATCTATCAAATCGGAGCAATTAGGTATGTGTTGGAAAGATAAGAAGAAGATCTACAAATGATCTTGAAGTCAAAGTCTGAATCGGATCTGAAGTGGTGAACATAGTCCGAAAGAAATAATCATTAACGAACTAGCAAAGTTCAAGAGTGAAGTCAAACCAGCGAAGGAGAACCATTTGAAAAGAAGACTCGGTAGTGAGTCAACTAAGCAAAGTTCACTCTGCTGAAGCAAAAGACCAGCCTGGTAACTGAGATTGGATAGTCTCCAATATGACTGTTGCAATATCGGATTGTCGCAGGAACTTTCCAATGCTCATATTCTTGTGTCTAACGACTATATCATTCATGGAGTTATAAATACAACATCTGGAAGATCAAAGAAGATGATTCTAAGTTGAATCCAAAGAATCCAAGATAAATCAAAGAAACCCAATATGGCATCTAAATGAGGAGATACTGAGACAAATCAGGATGAAGATGAGAGCCGACCACAAACATCAGGCGCCACTTACCAAGCTATATCATATCTATTACGACATCACTTTTGCCAACTCAACACACTCTATTTTTGGCGAGCTTAATAAAAGAGTGTTGTTTGTAATTGATAGAAGTGTTGTCTATTCAGAGTATTTGCACATAAAACATTAAAGAATATGCAAGTGTGTTTCTAGCTGTAAAAACGACCTCAAGTTGTGGAGTAGATATGCTATGAGTTTAGGCCATAAGAGTTACCTTTTCGTACAAAAGTTACTGTACAAATGAAAATCTTCTAATGAAATCTTCCATGCGGTGGAAAAAGAGAGATGTTGTAGTGTTACACCACTTTCTTACTTCCAGAAAACGTATATGTGCATTTTTGCTTTTCTGTCTTGCTGTCTTTTAATTGTTTTTACTTTGATTTTTACAAATGCTTAATCAATTACAAAACAGGTTACTTTGAGCTTGTTCTAGGGGCAAAACATTTAGTGAGTTAGGTCTCCCACTCACTAAATGTTTAATGTATTCTTTATATAGATTACTTTCTTTGTGGGCTTCTGTTTTGGAAACCAAATATGGAAAATATAGTGTACACATGACAAGGTTCTAACATTTGTAGCATCGTGATATATGAACTTCTAAATTTCTAAGTATTTTCCCAAGCTTAATACCATATGTTTATATGATCTACTTGGTATTTAACAATTATTATATGTATGATACTTTGAGTTTTTACAAATGAGAAGAATTGAATAGAAAAAATCTAAAAGAAAAATTATAAATAAAATTGTTTCTTATGATTTAATTGCTCTTTTTTTTTTTTGGTTTCATTTGTGATTTAGTTGTTTTTTATAATTTTTAATTTTTTTTTATAGTGAGGTGCTTCAACAATAGACAATTGATAATTTCCTAGATTTTATTTTAAAGTTTCTTTCCGTTTTTAGATGTATTGCAGTCACAAAAATTAAATTTTGTAATAAAAAATAGAACAAATTATTTGGAGTTGCCTATTCTCTACTAAAACAAACTGAACAATTTAATATTATGACATAATTAAAATAAAATGGATGTATTTATTATTTGTATGTGATTCTCAAAATCCACAATAACCTATTATTTTTATTTACTATCGAAATAGTTGAATCTTTTTAATATTAACCTCAACTCTTGATTGATTGTTTTTACACTGCTTGGTATATATTTTTAATTCTTTTTTACTATTGATTCGTACATTTGATTGATATATTATCCATTATGATATATATATTTATTAACTGTCATCGCTCATTGTTCATAGAATATTAGTATTATACGATTAAGGAAGAGGTTTACACCTTTGACAACCTTCCCATTGCGATGAAATTCTTGAATGAAACTTCCATCAACAACTTTCAACAGATCCCTAAATTTTCTTAATAAACCCAAAATCAAATCTCCCGAACTTTTGTCACTGTCACAATTATGCACTGGCATTTGAATGAAATCTGCTATCAGCATCTCTAGCAAATTGAGTCCGAAAATGATCTTTATTACCACCTTTGATGTCTAGCGATTCCAACCACTGACCATTTATTTCCATATATAAGATCGGTTTCTTCTCTCTTTTGTTCATCTCATCATGAAAAAACTAGTGCTATTTTGCTCTTGAACTTTTTCTTCAAATCAGTCCAAGTTTCTCTTCTCAAATTGATTTGGGATTCAAATAGCCTAGAATCCTCACTTTTCTTATCAATATTCCAGATCATATCTTTATCTTCCTTTATTTTCTTGTTCAAATCTCCGAAGACTTCCTTGTTCCATGCTTAACTTCAAAGCCTTAAATTTCTCCTTAAATACATAACCAGGCTATCCTGAAATGTGTTGACTGGATGTCCTCATTAATGAGGGTTGACTGGCTGTCCTCATTAATGAGGGCAGCTGGTGGTTGGCGGATGGCAGCTGGCGGTTGGCGGATGTGCATTTAATGCACATCTTCAACCCTATAAATAGAGCTCATTTCCTTCATTCTAATTCATTCCATTTCAGAGTGTTCTCTCATATCTCTACATTTGAGTGTGCATTATATAATATTTGTGAGGTAGTTTTCTCCTATATTGAGAGTGTTGTTCTCTTTGAAAGATAGAGAGAGGTTGTAACCCACAAAATATTATAGTGGAATCTTTTCATCTTGCCCGTGGTTTTTACCCTAATATCTTTAGGGTTTTCCACGTAAATTCTGGTGTCCATTTTGTTCTTCATTTTCAGTATTTTCTATCTCATGTTGCCGCACCTGGGGCCAACAAGTGGTATCAGAGCCTCGTTGTAAAAATCTTAAAAATTCTAAGTATGCTCTGTGGTTGCAGCCTTGACTGATCTTCCACATCAGAAAAGTTTTTTGAGATATTTTTTTTTATTGAGGCAATTTTATTGTTGTCGGAATGGCGGCAGGGTTCGAGATTGAAAAATTCAACGGAAGTAATTTCATGTTGTGGAAAATGAAGATGCAAGCAGTTCTACGAAAAGATCGTTGCTTGGCGGCTATTGGAGATAGGCCGAAGGAGGGCATGTACGATGAAAAGTGGAATGATATGAACGGTAATGCTATTGCCAATTTGCATTTGGCTCTAGCCGATGGGGTATTGTCAAGTATCGCCGAAATAACAAATGCAAAAGATATTTGGGATACTCTGACAAACCTGTATGAGGCCAAGTCACTACACAACAAGATTTTCTTAAAAAGAAGGCTTTATACTCTTCGGATGTCGGAATCCTCATCGGTGACCGACCATATCAATACTTTGAATACTCTATTTGCCCAGCTCACTTCTTTGGGGCATAAAATAGAGGAAGTTGAACGTGCGGAGCTTCTACTTCAAAGTCTACCGGATTCATTTGATCAACTCATTATCAATCTGACCAACAATATCACTAATGATATGTTAGCCTTCAATAATGTTGCAGCCGCGGTTCTTGAAGAGGAAAGTCGGCGCAAGAACAAGGAAGACAGGTTGGCAAGTTCGAAGCATGCAGAGGCTTTGTCGATGATGAAAGGAAGATCGACAGAGCGTGACTCCAGTGGGAGCCACAAGTATGGTAGATCCAAATCAAGAAGTAAGAAGAAGAATTTTTACTGCTATAAATGTGGTGGTAAAGGGCACTTCAAGAAAGATTGTACAAGTAAGAAGAGTGTCGAAAAAGATTCTCAAGGAAATGTTGCCAGTACCTCAGACGGTGGAGAAATACTATTGAGCGAAGCAGCAACTGTTGCGGAAGGCAGACAAATATTTTATGACACATGGATAATGGATTCAGGAGCGACGTGGCACATGACGTCTCGGAGAGAATGGTTCGACCAATATGAACCAGTCTCAGGAGGATCTGTATTCATGGGAAATGACCATGCCTTGGAAATCGCTGGAGTGGGAACCATCAAAATTAAAATGTTTGATGGTACTATTCACACCATACAGGAGGTACGACACGTGAAGGGTCTGACAAAGAATCTTTTGTCTTTGGGACAATTGGACGATATCGGGTACAAGACCCGTATCGAAAATGGGATCATGAAGATTGTAAAAGGCGCGCTTGTAGTATTGAAGGCGGAAAAGGCTTACAAGAATATGTATGTACTTCTGGGGGAAACACACAAAGAGGCAGAACTAGCTGTTGCATCGACTAGTTCGGGAGAAGAATCAACAGTGTTATGGCGTAAGAAGCTCGGGTATATGTCAGAACGAGGGTTGAAGGTTCTCTCGGAACGGAAGCTACTGCCAGGGCTTACAAAAGTGTATCTACCCTTTTGTGAGCATTGTGTTACCAGTAAACAACATAGACTAAAGTTTGGCACATCTACTGCCAAAAGCAACGATATTCTGGAGCTGATTCATTCTGATGTTTGGCAAGCACCAGTTGTATCTCTAGGAGGAGCGAGATATTTTGTCTCGTTCATTGATGATTTCTCTAGAAGATGCTGGGTGTATTCTATCAAAAAGAAATCAGATGTTTTTCCAGTCTTCAAAGTGTTCAAAGCGCGGGTTGAACTTGACTCCGAAAAGAAGATCAAGTGTTTGAGGACTGACAATGGAGGAGAATATACAAGTGAGGAATTTGATGCATTTTGTCAACAAGAGGGCATCAAAAGACAATTCACAACGGCTTACACGCCTCAACAGAATGGAGTGGCGGAGCGGATGAATAGAACCCTGTTGGATAGAACAAGGGCTATGCTGAAGACCACGGGTCTAGCCAAGTCATTTTGGGCAGAAGCAGTCAAGACCGCCAGTTATATTATCAATTGATCTCCATCAGTGGCGATTGATCTGAATACTCCGATGGAGGTGTGGACAGGCAAGCCAGTGGATTATTCTCGGTTACATACATTTGGAAGTCCGGTATATGTTCTATACAATGAACAAGAAAGATCGAAGTTGGATTCTAAATCCATAAAGTGCATCTTCTTGGGCTATGCTGATGGTGTTAAGGGGTATCGCTTGTGGGATCCCACTGCCCACAAACTTATTATCAGCAGGGATGTTATCTTCGAGGAAGATAAAGTGAAGGGAGACAAAAACACTGAATTCAGATACTACTACAATTCAGGTGGAAAATAAGACAGAAGAAGGTCAAGTTTCTTCTGAGGTATTACCAGAGCACAATGAACAGGAACCAGATGAGTCAGAGGTTCTCAAAGTTCGGCAGTCTACTCGCGAGAGGAGACCACCGGTTTGGCTTTCAGATTATGATACTGAAAGCAATATTGCATACTGCTTGCTGACAGAGGATGGTGAGCCATCGAGTTTCCAGGAGGCTACTCAAAGTTTGGATATATCCCTGTGGATGCAAGCTATGCAGGAAGAATTGGAGGCCTTGGACCGGAATAAAACTTGGGATCTTGTTACACTACCACGAGGACGGAAAGCCATCGGTAATAGATGGGTCTATAAGATCAAACGTGATGGTAACAACCAAGTGAAAAGATATCGTGCAAGATTGGTAGTGAAAGGATATGCTCAGAAGGAAGGTATCGACTTCAATGAGATATTTTCTCCTGTGGTCCGACTTACAACAGTCAGAGTAGTATTGGCATTATGTGCGGTGTTTGACCTACATCTAGAACAGCTAGATGTGAAAACGGCTTTTCTTCATGGAGATCTTGAAGAAGAAATATATATGCTCCAGCCAGAAGGTTTTGCTGAAATAGGCAAAGAGAACTTGGTTTGCAGGTTGAACAAATCTCTGTACGGTCTCAAACAGGCGCCAAGGTGTTGGTACAAGAGATTTGATTCATATATCATGAGCCTTGGGTACAAACAGACTTAATGCAGATCCTTGTGCATATTACAAGAGATCTGGGAATGATGATTATATCATTTTGTTGTTGTACGTGGACGACATGTTGGTCGCAGGCCCCAACAATGATCGAGTCCAAGAATTGAAGGCACAATTGGCTAGGGAATTTGATATGAAGGACTTGGGACCAGCAAACAAGATTCTAGGTATGCAAGTTCACCGAGACAGAAGTAACAGAAAGATTTGGCTTTCCCAGAAAAACTATTTGAAGAAAATCTTGCAACGCTTCAACATGCAAGATTGTAAGCCAATTTCTACCCCTCTTCCTGTTACCTTCAAGTTATCCTCCGATATGTGTCCTAGCAGTGAAGCGGAGAGGATGGAAATGTCTCGAGTACCGTATGCATCAGCAGTGGGAAGTTTAATGTTCGCTATGATTTGTACAAGACCAGACATTGCACAAGCAGTGGGAGCAGTCAGTCGGTACATGGCGAATCCTGGACGAGAACATTGGAGTACTGTTAAGAGGATCCTTAGATACATTAAGGGTACCTCAGATGCTGCATTATGTTACGGAGGATCAGATTTTACACTCAGGGGCTATGTGGATTCAGATTATGCTGGTGATCCGGATAAAAGAAAATCTACTACTGGTTATGTGTTTATACTTGCAGGAGGTGCAATAAGCTGGGTTTCAAAACTGCAGACAGTTGTAGCTTTATCTACAACGGAGGCAGAATATATGGCAGCTACTCAAGCTTGCAAAGAGACGATATGGACTCAAAGGCTATTGGAGGAGATTGACCATAAACAAGAGAAAGTTTCTTTGTTTTGTGACAGTCAGAGTGCCTTGCACATTGCAAGGAATCCAGCCTTTCATTCTAGGACTAAACACATTGGCGTTCAATTTCACTTTGTTCGTGAAGTAGTGGAAGATGGAAGTGTGGATATGCAGAAAATCCATACGACGGAGAACATAGCTGATTTTCTGACAAAGCCGGTTAGTGCTGATAAGTTTGAGTGGTGCAGATCCTCAAGTGACCTAGCAAAAACGTAAGCAGCAGGGTATGGCAAGATTGAAAGGATGTGTGGAGATGTGCTTGAGTCTCAATCAAATCTCCAAGTGGGAGAAATGTTGACTGGCTGTCCTCATTAATGAGGGCAGCTGGCGGTTGGCGGATGGGCAGCTGGCGGTTGGCGGATGTGCATTTAATGCACATCTTCAACCCTATAAATAGAGCTCATTTCCTTCATTCTAATTCATTCCATTTCAGAGTGTTCTCTCATATCTCTACATTTGAGTGTGTATTCTATAATATTTGTGAGGTAGTTTTCTCCTATATTGAGAGTGTTGTTCTCTTTGAAAGATAGAGAGAGGTTGTAACCCACAAAATATTATAGTGAATCTTTTCATCTTGCCCGTGGTTTTTACCCTAATATCTTTAGGGGTTTTCCACGTAAATTCTGTTGTCCATTTTATTCTTCATTTTCAGTATTTTCTATCTCATGTTGCCGCACCTGGGGCCAACAAAATGTGTATCTTCTCATCCATTCATCCTTCACATACTGAACGAAACAAGGATGATCTTCCCAACAGTTCCAAACTTAAATCTTGAGTTTGATCATTGAGTAAAATTGTGCAGTGGTCAGACATGGTCCGCTTGAGAGCCCATTACGATAGGTTTGGCCAAGAATTAGCCCATTCTGCTGAAATAAGAAACTATTAATACTTTCCATCTGGATGATACCAAGTGTATTCCTACGCTGAAGAGGAAGAACCAATAGTTTTGTTTCATTGGTAAACTCATCAATTGCTTTGTCCATTCTAGAATATGTATCCGCTAATCTTCCTTTTCTTTCCCGACTATTGCGAGTAGCATTGAATTCACCAGCAAAGTGCCATCTTCCTGTTCTTTCTTGAATGATCTTATTTTTTAGATATTCCAAACTTCCATTTTGCCATTAACATCACAGTTGTGGGAGTATATTTAGTTATTTACTATATGGCAGTGTAATCCATCTATAAGACACTTCCCTGAAACGGCTAAGATTTCCCTAGCTTCCCACATCGATCCTATGGTAACTTTATTTTTCCGCCAGATGCACAACATACTCCCTGCTCTACCTTTCAGATTTTTTCATGACCCAATATCAATCTTCATCATCCCACAGTGAAGCACAAATGTCTCTGTCTAGAAGTTCAAGTTTAGTCTCTTGGAAATTTTTTCCTTTAAAACTAAGTTCCGAATTTCTTTTCTTTTTATTCTCCCCCAAGACCTCTAATATTAAATGATACAATCTTCATGAGATAACTACGATTCTGTCCCCTGCCTGACCAGTAGAATTCATCGCTTTTCCTGTCTTTTGTTCTGGTTATTCAACTTAGTCTTACTGTGTATAAATAACTGTGGTGGATGGGCGTTTCTTGTTTCAGATTTTGGCTAGGTTGTGCGATACTTGTTCCGACCAAGGTAACAGATGGCCCTGACTTCTTAGAGCTACCCCAACACACAATCGATTCAGGGTTTGAATCCAATGTGTTAGGGAACTATGCCTTCTGTCATGTTCTCGCGGAAGTTGCAGGAGCTATAAGGGACATTAAAAACAACGCACACACAAAAATAGAGACACAAAGATTTACGTGGTTCGGCAAAACTCGCATTCGTCCACGGAGCACACACACTTCACTATATCAAATATGAAAGGATTCAAGAGGAGTACAAACTCACAACTCTAGGAGAAGGAGCAAACTTGCTCAATTCAACTCAAAATCTCTCAATCTCACTTTGCTCTCTCTCAAAGCTTACTAAACTTTGATTTTTGTTGTGTTGCAAATGAGCAAATCTCTTGCCTATTTATAGGTGAAAAGCATGATGTGATACCAAGAAAATTATTGGTGTGAAATCATGAAAATCATGGTGTGAAATGATTACAATTTGGCATGTCTAAACTTGGGCAACTTTGTGGACTTCAAAGTTGGCACCCCATTGTAGACTTCAAACTTAGTTGCTAAGTTGTCTTCATATTAGTTGAATACTAATCCGACAATCTCCCACTTGAAGGCTGATTTCAATCCGTCTTCATACCTTGATCAGTGGTGTGCTCAACATTTTCTTCATCCTTGAAGACCAACTGAAGCTGTGCATAACTTCAGTTTGTCAATGGTAACAACATTTGTTAACATATCTGCTGGATTCCTACTGCCTTGGATTTTCTCGACTTTCAATACACCATCCTCTAACAAGGATCTGATGAAGTGATAGCGTAATCCAATGTGTTTGGTTCTTGAATGGAATGCTGAATTTTTCGCTAGATGAAATCGCACTCTGACTGTCACTGTATAATACATTCTTTACTTGATTGAATCCAATTCTGTTAACAATCCTTGTAACCATATCATTTCCTTGCTAGCCTCAATCACAGCTACATACCCAGCTTCTGTACTTGATAAGCTACAGTCTTCTGTATCTGTGATATCCAACTAACTGATGCACTTCCTACTGTGAATACATAACCCATTGTACTTCTTCTACGATCAATTTCGCCAGCAAAATCTGCATCTACGTAGCCTTGGATTTCTGTTTCTCCCTTTACAAATACTAAACATTTATCTTTAGCACCTCGTAGATACCTCATGATCCATTTCACCGCTCGCCAGTGGGTCTTCCAGGATTTGACATAATCTGCTAACAGCTCCCACTGCATAGCCAATATCTGGTCTTGTACAGACCATGTCATACATAAGACTCCCAATGGCTGAGGCATAAGGGACCTGAGCCATGAAGTTTCTCTCATCATCTGTCTTTGGAGACTGATATTTGGATAACTTGAAGTGACTGCCCAATAGCGTACTTACTTCCTTAGCATCAATCATGTTGAACCTATTCAATACACGGTTGATGTACTTCATCTGAGATAACTGCAAAGTACCATTTTGCTTATCTCTGGAAATCCGTATCCCAAGAATCTGTTTAGCTGGACCTAGATCTTTCATGTCAAACTCATTCGACAATTGCATTTTCAACTTCTTGATCTCGTCCATGTCTGGTCCTGCTACCAACATATCATCGACATAAAGTAGCAATCTGATATAACTGGACTCATACTTCTTGTAGTAGCAGCAATGGTCAGCATTACACTTGTGGAATCCTTGCCTATGCATGAAACCATCGAATTTCTTATACCATTGCCGATGGACTTGTTTTAGACCATACAAGCTCCTCCGAAGCCTGCAAACAAGATTTTCCCTTCATATCTCTGGGAATCCTTCTGGTTGTTGCATGTAGATCTCTTCATCCACATCCCCGTGGAGAAAAGCAGTTTTCACGTCCAGTTGTTCTAGGTGTAGTCCTTGAGCAGGAACAATGCTCAACACTGACCGAATAGTGGTTAGCTTCACTACTGGTGAAAAAATATCGTTGCAATCAATTCCTTATTTCTGTTGGATACCTTTGACTACTAACTGGGCCTTGAATCTTCTTGATCCATCACTTTCTTCATTCACACGATACACCCATTTGTTGTGAATAACTTTATTTCCTTTTGGTAACTTCGTTAGCTTCCAAGTGTTGTTGGAGATAAGAGACTATATTTCATCTTTCATTGCAATCTCCCACTTGCCAGCATCCTCTAACTGACATGCTTCATCGTAGCATTCAGGCTCTCCTCCATCTATAAGCAATAGATAATTCATATACCTTCAGTTTGGTACATGAGGCCGAGATGATCTTCTCAATGCAGGAGGACCCAGAACCCGCGGTTCGTCAAACTGCTCTCCACTGCTCTGTGCTTCGAGTTCCTCCGGATCTAAAATTGGATTTCCGTGATGTGACATATTGTTCCTGCTCAACATAGACATGATCACTCATTGACTCACGAGTGCCCGTTGTGTGTATGTCTTTGTATATAGCCTTTTTATTGAAGATAACATCCATACTGCGGATTATCTTCTTGCTCTCATCATCCCATATGCGATAGCCAAATTCATCCTCGCCATAATCGATGAAGGTGCAATTCTTGGATTTGGGATCAAGCTTACTCCTGCTTTGATCGCTGATATGTACAAATGCAGCACAACCGAAGACTTTAAGATGTGAGAGTTTTACTTCTTTTCCACTCCATACTTCTTCGGGTATCATGTGTTCTAATGGAATTGATGGTCCTCGGTTGATCAAGTAAGCTACTGAGTTGATTGCTTCTGCCCAGAACTGCTTTGGTAGACCTGACTGTATACGCATGCTTCGGGCTCTTTCAGTCAACGTTTGGTTCATACGCTCAACTACACCATTGTGTTGATGCGTACTTGGCACAGTTCTCTCCATTCGGATCCCATGTTCGAAGCAAAATTTCTTGAATCTAGTATCTGTGTATTCACCACCATTGTCTGTTCTGAGACATTTGATCTTAAGACTTGTCACATTTTCAACCATAGCTTTCCATTTGAAAATATCAAATACTTCGGACTTATGCCTTAGAAAGTAAACCCATACCTTTCCGAGAGTGATCATCGGTAAATGTCATGAAGTAATATTTTCCACCAATGGATGAGTTAGTGCCTGGTCCCCAAACATCAGAGTGAACGAGTTCCAGTTGTTCCTTCTTCGGTGTTCTGACACTTGTCTGAAAACTGACCCTCTTTTGTTTGCCATTTATGTAATTTTCACACATGTCAATTTCTATTGATTGGAGAGATGATAGTTTTCCCTTGGAATGCATAATCTTCATTCATTTCTCACTCATGTTGCCGAGTCTCTGGTGCCACAGAGTAGGACTTTCTGTGTTTGCTGCAACTGCAATTGAACAGCGTGCTCCTGCTGTCATGTAAAGAGTACCACTCTTATTGCCTCGAGCAATTATCATTGCACCTTTTGAGATCTTCCAAGTATCACCGTGAAAAACTGTTGTATAACCTTCACTGGCCAACTAAGGTTAAGTTTTTTCTCAGATCCGGAATATGCCTGGCATCCTTCAGCTCTCATACAGACCCGTTCAACTAAATCTTTATGATACATTTGCCAACATTCTCGCAAGATTGTTCATTACCAAGGTAAACTTTACCAAGGTTTCCGGGGACATATTTCTCGAAGAGTTCTCTTTGCGAAGTAGCATGGAATGATGCTCCGGAGTCTAACACCCAAGACTCTTCCTTGCACTCTAAAGAGTATATTAATGCATCATCTCTAGAAGAAACGTTTGCTTCTGCCTTCACCTCCTGATTCTTCGGTGCATTTTTGCACTGATTTTTATAATGTCTGGGTTGCCCGCATTTCCAGCACTCGATAGTCTTTGAATTCTGAGAATTAGGGGGATTCCTAGATTTGGACCTCCTGTCCTTTGATCTTCCTCGGTGGTTTGATCTGCAGCATCCATTTCCTCTGGTTCTTTCTCTTGATTCCGTAGACAAAGCTGAAGGGGACGACGTCTCACTTGACGCTCTCCTTCGGATTTCTTCGCTAAGAACAAGATCACGAACATCATCAAATTGTAATTTAGTGCTTCCTGACGAGCTACTCACTGCTCTGACTGTAGCATTCCAACTTTCTGGTAGAGAAGACAAAAGTATCAATGCTCGTACTTCATCATCAAATTCAATTTCAACTGAGCTCAGTTGAGTTGTAATTGTATTAAGCTCATTGAGATGTTGAGCCACTGATGCGCCTTTCGTCATCCGCAAGTCGAACAATCGTCTCATCAGGTGTACTTTATTTGAGGCTAAGGCTTTTCGTACATACTGGTGAGAGCCTTCATGAGGCCTGCTGTGGTCTTTTCTTTTGCAATATTGAAAGCAACATTGCAGGATAATGTCAAGTGGATTACTCCAAGAGCTTGTCGATCGAGGATTTTCCAATCTTCATCTGACATTGTTTCTGGCTTCTTTTCTTCGAGAAGTTGATACAATTTTTTTGATACAAATAGTCCTCTATTTGAATTTTCCCGAATCCAAAATCCGCACCATCGAACTTTTTGAGTTTTAGCTTCCCTTCGTCTGCGGCCATTGCTCCTGATACTTTGATGAAGTACTTGAATAGTACACGCTAATTAAGCTCCCAGGAAAGAACTGAACTTCAAGATTCTCAGGAAAATTGGTGGGGTCATACCGGTCCCACTTAAATACAGATTTTCTTAGACAGAACCTCCTTAGTCAATACTCATTCGCCTTCCACACCAAAGCTCACCCCCAGCACTGATATCAGTTGTTAGGGAACTACGACTTCTATCATATTCTTGCGGAAGTTGCAGGAGCTATAAGGGACATTAAAAACAACGCACACACAAAAATAGAGACACAAAGACTTACGTGGTTTGGCAAAACTCGCCTACGTCCACGGAGCACACACCTTCACTATATCAAATATGAAGGGATTACAAGAGGAGTACAAACTCACAACTCTCGGAGAAGGAGCAAACTTGCTCAACTCAACTCAAAATCTCTCAATCTCACTTTGCTCTATCTCAAAGCTTACTAAACTTTTTGATTTTTGTTGTGTTGCAAATGAACAAATCTCTTGCCTATTTATAGGTGAAAAACATGATTTGAAACCAAGAAAATTCTTGGTGTGAATCATGAAAATCATAGTGTGAAATGATTACAATTTGACATGTTTAAACTTGGGCAACTTTGTTGACTTCAAAGTTGGCACCCCATTGTAGACTTCAAACTTGGTTGCTAAGTTGTCTCCACATTAGTTGAATACTAATCCAACACAATGGACTTTCATCCACTAGATTTTCCTTAACCAATGATGAACCTTCAAATTTCCAATTTGTTCCAAGGCATTGTTTCCCACTTTCAAAACTTCATTAAGTTCGTTTATTCCCTCAGCATTAATTGCTCGTCTTTCGACTTGCCACGACTCTTCCTTTTCTGGATTCGAATCGGTTTCATCCGATTCGGTTTCATCCGATTCAAAGTTTGGATCGTCCGGCGGAATTCGATTGAATCTTCCATTAGAGTCGAACACTGCCAATCTGGACTTCGATAGTTCTGTTATTTATCTCCATATAGGAAGTAGAATTTGAATTCTAGCAGTTTCAAGATTTACCCTTGATATTGTGATATCGTCGATTTTCACTAATCTGCCGAACATATTGGCAATTAGACATGAAAATTTTATCCCGACCATTCAAGATTTTCTGAAACTCCCTCCTTCTGTATTTCTGCTTTTGATTTATTCATCTTCCATTCCTTACGAGACCATTTCAGCATATGATGCATGAGTTCTTAATGCCGCATTTCGATTGAAAGTAGGTTGAACACGAGTTTCCGTCTGATTTGCTTTGATCCTTTCTCAAAGCTTGGTAAGTTTGCTCCAAGTCGATAGGATCCAATCCAAATATTGTTTAATGCTTCCTCTGTATAAGATGATGTCTGGTTGACCCTTGAATCAACCCAACTTTTATCCCTTTTGTTTGGTACGAATACCTCGAAGATTTCTACACAATACTTTGGGGAGTGACTTGCATGTTCTTCTATTGTCCAATACTCAGGAAAATTGGTGGAAAAAAAAAGGACAATAGACCCTGTGGTGTATTGATTTTCAAAAGCTTCACTTGACTCGAAGAAGCAATCTGCAAATTTCTGAAACAAATCTGGATTCCTGAAAGTTCCTGATTTAATTCATTGATTTCATTCGAGCAGAATTGATTGGTGATTTTCGATCGTTACATTGTGTGCTTCGTAGTTGAATCTCGCGTTCTTCAATTATACCTATTTCGATCAACTCTTCGGCGATCGCGTCGAGTTGTATGTTGCTTTGTCGACGTCAATCTCTGGACATTACATGAGAGTTTGCATCGATTTTGCCGCGGTTGTCCGATTGTGCTCCTGCTTGAGCTTCCGAAGGAATTGGTGATTGCATTTTGTTCGCTTAAGCATCTCCTTCTCTGTTTCATTTATCCCGTGATTACAACCTCCGAGAATCAGAATCAAAATTGAAGAATTCAGAAAAGGAGAAGATGATTCAGCGGTCGCATGACTTACTACGGATTTAGAGCAGAGAAGCAGTAGCATTTCATTGCATATCGAATTCTACGATATATGACGGAAGGTTACCGATTGAATTTTTTTCCAACTCTCCATTGTTAAATCTTTCAGATTCAATCTCTGCTGTCAAATTTAAAGACTGAAGGAAGAAATCATATATCCAAATCGACGGTTTTACACCTGAATTTTTTCGTCTGCGTGATTGATTGGAACGAGTGCACTCTGCCATAGCCAGGAGTTTGGAGAACAATTTTCACAGAAATCGAAGCACAAATGCGGCAGGCAGATAATCAAATCCTTGAGAGTGAGAACACATTTTTTATGTCACGACGAAGATCGTAGAATTCCAGGAGAGAAATTCTAATTTTCACCTTAAGTTTACTGAACAATTCCACACCTTTCGATGGAGCCGCCACTCTCTGGCATAAATCCTACGGCATGATTTCTAAACTCCAAAGATACTTTGGTTACTACAATCAGTCAGATTCAAAACGTTTATTAATCGCTTCTTATTATTTGGATGGCGAAGTATTGGATGGCCGAAGTAATTTAATCTCTACATGGAATGAATTTTTAGAGGCTGCCATCTCAGTTTTGATTCAACCGATAACGTGCACTGCCTGATGATGCAAATTTTTCCCAACCCGAGGGCTGTGAGCAGCAACTGGCAGCTACCATTCACACAATGGCTGCTGCTGATGGGGAGCAAAACATGACAAAAAATACTCAAGAGTTTGATATGGAAGATGACACTTTTGATGGGGATATGTTGAAGAGCGCTGCCATTGTTGGTCTTGAGGAAAATATCAAAATCGAAGGCTACAAGTTTTCATAAATTATCATACAATATTGAGTGTTAAATAAGTGCATGACCATTGCATTGTTGCATCCTAATATTAGATTTGTTATAGCTTGACCAAAGTATAACAAGTGTATTATGAAAACTCGTCACCTTAGAACGTTTGAATTTAATTCTTAACTAATAGGCGAATTGTGGGGAATTACATGGGTTAACAGAATTCTTGATAATTGTCTCTACTGTTTTTATTCTCATTCTTTACTACTTGTTTGGGTTGGATATCTAGTCTTTAGTCAATTTAGTTTAATAATCAATAACTAATTATCGTAGGTTAAATATAGTTAAACTACTTGAGTTTGGTACTTATTTTCTAGTCTATGTGGGTTCGACAATCTTTTCTTAAAATCTACTATACTAAAACTTGACATCGTGCACTTGCAGTATAATCGCTACACTGATAATTTTCTGTTTAAATAAATAGCGATCAAGGTTCTGGTGCCGTTGCCGGGGACTAGTTTAAAGTAATATCAGACCAGATTAGTTGACTGTAATTTAGCAATATTTTTTTATTTTCTGCTTTTCAATTTTTACTTCACTACTATTGTGGTTTGGTTGATTTGTGCAGGTGTTATTTCTTGGTGCATGCTAAGGAGTAGAAAACCTACGCTTGAGCCTATTGATTACTACGAGAGGCTCGAGCAAAGCCCGAGAATAACTAAAGAAGAGATGGAGAGGAGAAACATAGGAATTAGGAAGTGCCAGTTACTAGATCGCTCATGGATTATGCACATCCATCATTCCAAGGCTATTTGTCTAGCATCACTAGACCAAGCATCCAAGCTAACAATTTTGAGATCAAGCATGCTATCATACATATGATCCAGCACTCAATCCAGTTTGGGGAAGTGGATGATCCCAACGCCCATATCTCCAACTTTTTGGAGATATGCGATACCTTCAAGCATAATGGCGTTATTGACGAAGCCATCAGGTTACGCTTATTCCCTTTTTCTTTAAAAGATAAAGCTAAGATATGGCTGCAATCATTGCCTACAGGTTGAATCACTACGTGAGATGGAATGGTGCAAATCTTCCTGTCAAAATACTTCCCACCATCCAAGACTGCCAAGATACGCAATGATATCACCACCTTTGCACAATACGACCCAGAGACATTGCACGAGGCGTGGGAGAGTTTTAAGAATTTACATCGGAGATGCCCATATCACGGTCTTCCTGTCTGGCTGCATGTACAAACTTTCTAAAACTGTTTATTTTCTGCTAACTGTTCTATGCTTGATGTAGCATCGGGGGGTACGATCATGAGGAAGACACCTGAAGCGGCATATGACTTGTTGGAGGAGATGTCTGCCAATAACTATCATTGGCAATCTGAAAAGAAAAGTGTTGATGAAGCAAGCTGGAATGCATCAAGTGAGCAAAGTCACTTCCTTAGCCGCCCAATTGGAAGCATTAAATAAGAAGATTGACATCTTGAGCATGCAACCAATGCAAGTTCAATTACATGCGAGCTTTGCCAATGAGGGCATTCGAGTGCTGAATGCCATGTAGGTAACCCTTTTGTTCAATCTGTTGAAAGTGCTAAGTTTGTAGGGAACCGACTTCCACCCAACTACCCCTATCCAAATACATACAATACGGGGTTGAGGAACCAACCACAACCACCACAGGGTATGCACCTAAACCGAGTATGGAGGAACTATTGACCAAATTCATCACATCGACGGAGACTAGATTCCAAAATCATGAAGCCTCGATAAATAATTGGAAGTACAAGTGGGACAATTAGCAACAATCATAGCCAGGGGAGCACAAGGATCACTACCTAGCGACACTGAAAAGAACCCTAGGGAGCAATTCCATGCCATAAAACTAAGATGCGGAAAGGAGGTTGTTGCAAAGGAGGTTGCTGAGAAGAATGATGCACATGATGAGCACGAGGGCGAGGCAGACATCAAGCAAGAAGAGGTTCAACCATGAGACAAAGTTAAGTCTACTAAGACCACTACACCCATCACACCACCTAAGGTACAAATCCCACTCCCCCGCTGCATATAAGAGAGCAAACTTAGATGCTAAATTTACTAAGTTTCTAGATTTGATTAAGAATCTCGACATTGATATGCCTTTCATTGATGCTATACGGCAAATGCCGAATTACGCTAAGTTTTTGAAGGAAATTTTGTCAAATAAGCGGAATTGGGAGATCATGAGACTATAAACTTAACTGATGAGTGTTCTGCTATCATTCAAAACGATTCACCTCCAAAGTTAAAGGATACATGGAGTTTTACTATACCTTGCAAAATTAATTCTATGGCTTTTCATAAATCTTTATGTGATTTGGATGCAAGTGTAAATCTAATGCATTTGTCTGTTTATAGGAAGCTGGGTTTAGAAGAGCTCAAACCGATCAGAGTGTCACTGCAGATGGCGGCAAGTCCATCAAGTACCCTCAAGGGATAGTGGAGGATGTGCCTGGTAGCGCTTATCGTGTACGCCCAAATTAACCCTTCTTCAGTTAATAACAAAAAATATGTAGTAGTGGAAGTAGGGATCGATCTCACAGGGAAGGTAAATTTATTTCGTGCCAAAAATGAATAGTAACAATGGGGTTTTAGGATGAATGATTACTACTAAGCAAATTCTATAATTAAACTAATTAACGAGATTACTAAGATGATTTAAACTTATGAGAGTGAAGCGATTCTTGGTTTCCAGGTAACCGTACTTTTGGAAAATTATCTTTTAGTCATCAAATCAAAACATTCGAATTCTTTCAATTATCTATCGATTGGAAATTCAATTCCTACTCATCTTATTCGTAGTCAAAGAGAAAACAACATTCAATTCAACCCTTACCAAATCTCTAATCATCACTACAGCCGTTAATGATTAAATCAATGATAGTTTCAAAACTAATAAGTTTGATAAATCTAATCAATGAAAACTACAGCCGTTAAAATTGATTACTCAGCCGTTTCTCCTAAGAATTCAATAACACCTACAGCCGGTTAATTATTAATCTCAGTTGTTTCTTAACAAACTATCGATTATGTAATTGAATATTAGGTGATCGGTCTAATACACAAACACAACAATCATGGAATTCGAAATCTGAGAAACAAATTGAAATCGAAATCTAATTCAACAATCAAACCAAATTCTCATAAAAGATTTAAATCCAAAAGTAGGTATCCCTTCAACCAAGAATCAAAGGGTTTAGCCTAACATAATTAAATCTAAAAACAATAAAAATTCGATGGAAAACATTAAATAAATAAAGGAAAGGAAATTACTAATATAAATCACGATTCCGACTCGATTCCGGTTCCGTTCTTCGTTGTTCTTGAAGAAAACTTGAAAGAAAATTAATCTAAAATCTCAAATTATTCTAAGAGTATGAAAAACTATCAAAAACTCAATAATCTCGAGTTATGGGGGTTGGTGGCTGATAAAATAGGTTACAACCTTTTAAACATGGTAAAAGACCTAATTTCCTTATTTCCGGACTCCTCGGCGATCGATCACCTTGAATGTGGCGATCGATCGCTGCATTATGTTTTTCGGAAAAACCCTTGAGGCGATCGATCGCTATAAAGTGGCGATCGATCGCCGAGCTCCAGTAGACTTTGGCGATCGATCGCCCCTTCTTCGCGATCGATCGCTGGCTCTTCAAATTTGATGCAAATGTTTCTGTCCATAGGCGATCGATCTCCTCTTCGTGGCAATCGATCTCCTCCTTCAAAATTACATTTTTGCCCTTTTCTTGATCAACTTTGAGTCCTTGTCATGTCCATGTCTCTTCTTGGTCTTTACACAACATTTTTAGCTCGTTTTCTTCGATTGTACCTATAATTACACAAATATACGATTAGGTAGCATACGTATCAATTTATCCATCAAAACCTACCAAATCATAAACAATTAAGCACTAAAGATGTGTCTATTTCTAGTCACATCAAACTCCCCCATACTTACTCTTTACTCGACCTCGAGTAAACAAACAAAACTACAATATTTTTGGTTGGCTCACAGGTTCATAACAAAACAACTTGTCCTCACTTTAATGCCTCAGCAATTTTAACATGCATAATAATGAACGGCGGTGAAAAGTTAACAGTGGAACAAGTTCAATCCCTAAATATTTCGTACCCAACAAAGTAGTGAACGTGTGTGTGTGGTTATAAACAAGTGTTGTGTACAAATTATAGATCCAAAATATGCAAAGCCATAATAGTTCAAGTCATACACTAACACAAGTATAAGCTCACTTGCACACTCTTCTCCACTATCTTAGCTACTTTGCAAACATAAATCAAGTAGATCTTTATTAGCTTGTAGCTTGGCCTAGGTATTGGCTTATGAAAGAAAGGGTAAGGATATTCAAACAGGAGAGTATGATGAAATGCACACTAAACGCTTCTCTTCTTGTATGAATTTTTCAACTTCGTTCTTTTTCACAAGGTTTATTTCAACACTTTGCTTCTTTTGTGCCTTGGCTCCCCTTGGAGTCATATTTTTATCTATTTTTTCAAGGCATCCCTTTTTCTTTCATGCATTCCATTCTTTTGACAATTAAGCTCACAAATATACTTCAATGATTCCCACGTGCATTTGAATGAAATACATCATACTCCCTTAAAAGGTATGGATTAAAATCACATTTAGGCTTAAAGGGTAGGATGATAAGCTAGTCAAGAAATGTTGAATGGGGGTCTTTAGTATGCTTAGCATACTACCATTCTTTTACATTTAAGGCTCAAAATAGGTACTAGAGAATGATTTTGTTTACATGGTAGGCTTGAAAGGCTCAAACGCATCAAAGATTGCCTATATCACTTTCATGTTTGCAAGTAGTCTAGACATACGCCTCAAAGAGCATGTAGTTAAGTTCTAGCATGTATTAGAGACTTCTTAAGACTATTACAAAGTTCACACAATCTTCACTAACCTATGCACACTTCACAAGCCATGACAATAATCTGCTCAAAATATTCAACTACTAAGTTAAAGTAAACTTTGCATTAGAGTTCAAAGTGTTCCAAAGTTAACAATTCACCTATGTTCAAAAGCATGCATGATATCAATTGGGTTTCATCATGGGCTAGTGATTCTAAGCATGCGTTCATTACTAACTATGAGCTCAAAATTTTCAAATTTTTCGATTTTTTTGTATTTTTGCAATAAGAAAAACAATAACACATTACTAATCCATCCCCCATACTTAAATCTTACATTGTCCCCAATGTAAGGCAAAAAGACAAGAGAAAAGAAAAGTCCAACTATTCTAACTACTAAAGCAAAAATAAAAAAAAATAAAAGGGAGAAAAGAAACTAACTCCCCTTGGGTTGCCTCCCAAGCAGCGCCTCTGTTTAACGTCGGTGGCCCGACGCCAGTCCTCTATCAAGGTGGTTGATGCAGTGTTGCTCTATCCTTCCTTAACCACCTCAATATCTTCTTCACTCCTCGGTATTTCGGCTTGTTGCCCTTTAAGTGGTCGTCCTCAGTCCTTACTCCTTCGGCACGTGATTGACATGGTCGATCCGGATGGTGCTTCTTTCCAATGGTACGATCCTGCAAGTGAGAAATAAGAGGATCAGAAGTATCGTGAGTAGACAGAGTATCAATCATATGAACAGTAGGAAAAGAGCTCGAATATATACCTCTCTTATTGTTAAGGTCATCAGTAGCCTTTTCCATCTCCCACAGCTCATCATTATCAAAATCAGAATTATAATCATCATGTACATCAATAGCGTAACTAGAATGCTCAAGAAGTTTAATGGGTTCATACATGTTGAATTTTTCAATTTCACCATTAGACTCCATGGTTATCAAGCCGCTATTTATATTGATCACTGATTTTGATGTTTTCAAGAATGGTCTTCCTAAAATAATTAGACTAGAAGGATTACCATTTTCCATGTCTAAGACATAGAAATCGGCTGTGAAGACCAAGTTCTTTACATGCACAACTACGTCCTCTACTATCCCCTTAGGTATGACTGTGGATTTATCAGCTAAGTGAATAACTGCGTTATTTCTTTTTAAAGGTCCCATTTTCAGTTGAGAGTACATTGAGTAAGGCATGATATTTATGGACGATCCTAAATCGAGCATAGCCTTCTCAATCCTAATACCTCTAATCTCACATGGGATAAAGAACATACCTGGGTCCTTGCATTTAATGGGGATGCTTCTTTGGTTGTCCGCCGAAACATTGTCATTGTGCTCGACCTTGGGCTGCCCTTTGTGTTCCTTACTTTGATCCTCTTTCACGGTCTCATGCAATGGGGCTTGCTCTTTGCAGCGTGTACTCATCTTGTAGAGCCCTTTGAGTCCGGCACCTTTCCTATTGTCCTTCAATGCTTGGGGGAAAGGGGGTGGTAATTTATATTCAGAAAGTTTAGGGAACTCACCTCTTGGTTCATCCCCTTACATTGGCTCTTCAACATCTGTCTCTATCTCCGCCATCTCTTCTTTTTGGGGTGGCGTCAGTACCACCTTTTCTTCAGCTGCATCTTCATTCACATTCACTGTGATAGCACTCACATTTTCCCGGGGGGTTCATCTATGGTTGTGATGGCAGTCCATTTGAAATCCTTGCTTCGATCTTGCTGATTGAAGTTACCAATTGTCCCATCTGCGTCATCAAGCTCTGGATGCTTGCCCTCGTCTCCTGTTGAAATTGTAAGCTATTTTCAGCAATAATTTTGATGCTATGTTCTAACCTGTCAGAAGGAGGGTGCACTGGAGGTGGTGGAGGTCTCTGATATGGCGGTCTGTAAGGTGGAGGTTGGTTCATCTGTTGGTTACCATAGCTTTGGTTCGGATGATCTCTCCACCCTTGATTGTAGTTGTTTGGTGGATGGTCATAACTTCTTTGTGGGGGCCTGGGAATCCTCCTGCAGCATTTACGTTCTCCGTGGTTGTCTCTTGTAGTGAGGGGCATGCGTCTGTGGAATGGTTCGCAGCCAAACAGATTCCACACGGCTTTGTCTTTCCTACATTTCCACCTGCCATACCACGCACAAGAAAAGTGAGGTCTATCAGTTGTTGTTCTAAGTTTGATACGTTTACCTCTTTTCTTTGCGGTTGTCCATGGCGCACAGATCTGAATTGTTGGGAGTTGGCCGCCATGTTAGCTATCAACCTTCTAGCTTCCTCTGTTGTTTTATCTATAAATGCTCCTCCGCTTGCCGCATCCACTAAGTTCCTGTCAGAAGAAAGTAAACCTTCATAAAAGTATTGGATGAGAATGTGTTCACTTATCTGGTGTTGTGGACAACTTACGCACAACTTCTTGAATCTCTCCCAGTACTCGTGTAGTGATTCCTCGTAGAGCTGCTTCACACCATATATCTCTTTCCTCAAGTTTGTTGCCTTTGAAGCTGGGAAGTACTTTTCTAGGAATACTCTTTGTAAGTCAGTCCATGTGGTGATCGATCCGGATGGTAAGTAGAAGAGCCAGTCTTTTGCATCGTCCTGTAGAGAAAATGGGAATGCTCTTAGCTTTATTTGATCCTCAGTGATTCCGGTTGGCTTCATGGTAGTGCACACCACGTGGAACTCCATCAGATGCTTATGTGGGTTTTCTCCTGCAAGGCCATGAAAAGCTGGCAATAAGTGAATTAAACCAGATTTAAGTTCGAAGTTTACGTTATTGGCCAGAGCAGGGAAACTGATGCAGAGCGGTTGTTGATCCAAGTTAGGATTCGCCAACTGCCTCAAGCTTTGATTTGCAGCCATCATGGACCTCTCTTCTTCTTCAAGCAGCCTTGCTTCTCTCCTTCTCTGATGTAGCGTCCTCTCAATCTCAGGATCGTAGTGAAAGTTATCTTCGTGATTGAACGATTCACCTGTACTCATTAACAAACCAAAGTAGTAATGCGGGATAAAAATAAAAAAAAAATTGACACAAATAAATGTTGCCTTCCCCGGCAACAGCGCCAAAATTTGGTAGCGCTTATCGTGTACGCCCAAATTAACCCTTCTTCAGTTAATAACAAAAAATATGCAGTAGTGGAAGTAGGGATCTATCTCACAGGGAAGGTAAATTTATTTCGTGCCAAAAACGAATAGTAACAATGGGGTTTTAGGATGAATGATTACTACTAAGCAAATTCTATAATTAAACTAATTAACGAGATTACTAAGATGATTTAAACTTATGAGAGTGAAGCGATTCTTGGTTTCCAGGTAACCGTACTTTTGGAAAATTATCTTTTAGTCATCAAATCAAAACATTCGAATTCTTTCAATTATCTATCGATTGGAAATTCAATTCCTACTCATCTTATTCGTAGTCAAAGAGAAAACAGCATTCAATTCAACCCTTACCAAATCTCTAATCACCACTACAGCCGTTAATGATTAAATCAATGATAGTTTCAAAACTAATAAGTTCGATAAATCTAATCAATGAAAACTACAGCCGTTAAAATTGATTACTCAACCGTTTCTCCTAAGAATTCAATAACACCTACAGCCGGTTAATTATTAATCTCAGTTGTTTCTTAACAAACTATCGATTATGTAATTGAATATTAGGTGATCGGTCTAATACACAAATACAACAATCATGGAATTCGAAATCTGAGAAACAAATTGAAATCGAAATCTAATTCAACAATCAAACCAAATTCTCATAAAAGATTTAAATCGAAAAGTAGGTATCCCTTCAACCAAGAATCAAAGGGTTTAGCCTAACATAATCAAATCTAAAAACAATAAAAATTTGATGGAAAATATTAAATAAATAAAGGAAAAGAAATTACTAATATAAATCACGATTCCGGCTTGTCGATTCCGGTTCCGTTCTTCGTTGTTCTTGAAGAAAACTTGAAAGAAAATTAATCTAAAATCTCAAATTATTCTAAGAGTATGAAAAACTATCAAAAACTCAATAATCTCGAGTTATGGGGGTTGGTGGCTGATAAAATAGGTTACAACCTTTTAAACATGGTAAAAGACCTAATTTCCTTATTTCCGGACTCCTCGGCGATCGATCGCCTTGAATGTGGCGATCGATCGCTGCATTATTTTTTTCGGAAAAACCCTTGAGGCGATCGATCGCTATAAAGTGGCGATCGATCGCCGAACTCCAGTAGACTTTGGCGATCGATCGCCCCTTCTTCGCGATCGATCGCTGGCTCTTCAAATTTGATGCAAATGTTTTTGTCCATAGGCGATCGATCTCCTCTTCGTGGCAATCGATCTCCTCCTTCAAAATTACATTTTTGCCCTTTTCTTGATCTACTTTGAGTCCTTGTCATGTCCATGTCTCTTCTTGGTCTTTACACATCATTTTTAGCTCGTTTTCTTCGATTGTACCTATAATTACACAAATATACGATTAGGTAGCATACATATCAATTTATCCATCAAAACCTACCAAATCGTAGACAATTAAGCACTAAAGATGTGTCTATTTCTAGTCACATCAGTGCCAATCAAGGTGGATAAATTCACCATTCCGGTGGATTTTATAGTGTTGAACATGAAGGAAGATGCTGACATGTCATTGATCTTAGGAAGGCCATTTCTAGCAATTGGAAGAGCATTAATTGATGTCCAAGAGGGGAAGTTGATCCTCCATGTAGGAAAGGATCAAATAACTTTCAATATGTTTCAAACTTTGACACAACCACACAACAAGCACATGTGTTCTAAAGTTAATGTGATTGATACTCTTCCATTTGATATGATGCTAGGTGATTGCAAGGAGAAGTTGGAGGTCACACCAAAAGTCCATAAAAAAGGAGGCAAATTCTGTAAGGGAGACATGGTCTTAATGAATAGAGCAAAAATGCGACTGTTTCCATGGAAGTCGAACTCACCATGGGCTGTACCTTTCAAAGTGGTTGATATTCTGCCATGCGACACTATCAATTTGCGAGATGACAAAGGGGCATTATTCACGGTAAAAGAAAAGTGGTTGAGACGCTATCACGTGGATGACGGAAGTTCATCCACCGCTCCTTTCGACACTTGAGCTTAAATGGTAAAAGTCAAGGTTGGGACTATAAATTAAGAACTATTTCTTATCCCTTATCTTTGCTTTTGAATTCTATTTTGGTTTGCATTTTGTTTTTGTTTTTGATTTTTGGTGAGCGGCTCCATGCGTGCTGTCATGTTTTCCCACAATATGCCCCACTAGCTGACGAGGAGTTGGACAACGATCACTGACGGTCGTCGTAAAAGGTAAGTGCTTTGTCTTATTTTCTATGCTTATTACATTGAGGACAATGCATAAATTAAGTTTGGGGGAGTGCATTACTATGTCATGCCTTTTCTTTGGTTTCTTTGGATTTGAGTCGTTTCTTGAGCACCAACAATTTTTGTTTTTGTTTTAAAAATGAGTTCAATTATTGAGAAAAATAATGAATCGTAGTAGTGATCTCTATTCCATGATGATATTAATCTCACTATGCATGTCGACTTGAGTTTTGAGGATTGTAAGAATTGTTTGTGAATATCTTGTTTTGAGTTAGCATGTCAAAGATGATGAATATTTTGAGCACATTTGAGTCATAATATAGTAAATTGCATTTGGAGTAGTGAAATATTTGTGAACTTGATGAATTATTTTTGAGCATCTTAGAGTACCTTAGAACCTATTTGATGATGACAATTTGAGGCGAAATTTTATAGTCATGAACTTGATTTGGAGATTATCTAGGCGATTTTTTGATCGTTTGAGCCTTTCAAGCTTACATAGTTTATATCAATCCCTAGTGTCCATTTTTTTAGCCTAATTGAAAGAGAATGGCATATGTTTAACATACTAGTAGCCCTCATTCAATATTTTTTGGCAAACTCGTTATACCCACTTATATGAGCCTAAATTGAAAAAAATTATCCTTACCTAAATGGAGTATAATGAATCTCATTAGATGCACATGAATTGCTATATTTTGATGGGTTTATTGTTGAAAAAATTATGAATGAGAAAAGAAAAGAATAGAAAGAGCCTTGAGAAAAAAATATTTAAATAAGACCCAAAGTGGCCAAGGCTAGAAAAGAAAAAGAAGAGAAGTTCAAATTGTGCTAAAATATGAACATTACATGATTATACTCTCTTCTTTGTGATATCCTATCTTTTCTTTGAAGCCGTCACCTAGTCCTAACATTACAAGCTTAAAAAGTCCTTTTGATCCAAGTCTAGGGAGTGACTATATTAGTGGAGAAGTGTTTGAAAATAGGTCTATGGGGAGTGCTCAACGATAATCTTAACTTTAATTGACTAGCATGACTTGATCTATGAAAATTACATTAAACTTGAAAGTGACAATATCACACACACGTTTTGATTTGGAGACATATTGCTTGATCTAGGAGAAAACACGACTTGTTAAATTCCGACTGACTTTTGTTTGTCTGTAAGTGAGATGTCTGAGCTACATGATTGACTGTCAATTGGGTCATTTGAATCTTCAACAATGAACTCTACTTTTGACCCTATTTCTTGCTCGAGGACGATCAAGTTTAAGTTTGGGGGAGTTGAGAAGTGTGATTTTTACACTTATTTTGCTATGAAATTAGGGGCATTTTTTGTATGGATTCCTTGACGATTTTACGTTTTTTGGTATATATTTATTGATTTTAGGAATCTAGATCCAAGTGCATAAAAGTGGAGGAAATAAGTTAAAAATGGTGAAAATGGCCAAACCGAGCGAACACGTCGAAAAAGGACGAAATCTAAAAAAATGGAATTTGAAGAAGCGATCGATAGCCAAGATGTCCCGATCGATGGCGGATGTGAAAATTTTGAAAAATAATTCCAGTATACTTGGCAATTGATCGGCATTTCTTCGCGATCGATCACCAGGTGCGAAAAAATCGAGATTCTGTTTCCTTGTTAGATATTTTGTGTCAAAAAACATGCAAACTCTTCTCCCATATTTCAGGAAATGAGTTGGTCAAATTTGGGGACCTTTGGCTCATTATTCACCCTAAAATATCAGCCTCCACCATACTCCATCTCCTACCTTCATCCATACCATCACAACCATTGAAGAAGAAGACAATCCGGGAGAGACGAGACGACGCAGCAGCGCAAGGAGTCAACGCCTAGCGTTATCTTCGTATTTCTAAACTTTGTTTTTCATTATTCTCAGATTTTAATGTTTAGATTGTTGCAAAACGTTTTTGTGCATAGTTATTTGATGACAATTGTTGGCTAAATTTTGTTGTCAAGACTTAGAGGATCCCATATTTTGAAACCATGATTTAAATTAAGTTTTGATTGATTCTTAGAATTCAGTGAGCATAATTTATTGTTTTTCATGCTTTCAAAGGATTGATCACATTTGAATGAATTTATATATTGTAACTGACTTGAACATACGATATCATAATCTGTCATAATAAATTAGGCTGTGGATTTAGATTGAGACTGGCCAAGTAAAATCGAACACATGTGTGATAGCAATAGATTTACCAAAATCAAAGGCTAAAAGTTTTCATAAATCGTCATACAATATTGAGTGTTAATCAAGTGCATTATCATTGCATTGTTGCATCTTAATATTAGATTTGTTATAGCTTGACCAAAGTATAACAAGCGCATTAGGAAAACTCGTCACCTTAGAACGTTTGAATTTAATTCTTAACTAATAGGCGATTTGTGGGGAATTACATGGGTGAACCGAAGTCCTTATAATTGTCTCTATTGATTTTATTCTCATTCTTTACTACTTATTTGGGTTGTATATCGAGTCTCTAGTCAATTTAGTTTAATAATCATCACTAATTATCGTAGGTTAAATATAGTTAAACTACTTGTGTTTGATACTTATTTTCTAGTCCATGCGGGTTCGACAACCTTTTGTTAAAATCTACTATACTAAAACTTGACACCGTGCGCTTGCGGTATAATCACTACATTGATAATTTTTTGTTTAAATAAATAGCGACCATATACCATGTTATAAATTGTATGAGACTTTGTCATGAGCTTAAAATGGTGCTTCATACGTTTCATCATGATGCTTCATATGTTGTATGCTTAAACTTTGCCTACTTTATGATGTTATGCATTAACCAACTTAAAATTCTTTGCATGATGCTAAATCTATTATTTGCCTTTAGTTCACTTTGAATATGCAATGTGCAATTTAATTAAAGGTAATTAAGCATGCTTCCATTGTTTAGATGCTCGATCTTGAATCATAGGCTTATGGCATAAGAATTGCTATATATTTATTGTTCTTATGACCTAAATGATTTTGCTCTCATCATGTGATATCCCCAAAATGGTTAATTGCATTTGGGCAATAATTGTGCTTATATGATTAATTATGTGGTAATTAATTATGCATTGGATTTATTTATCATTTGGAAATGCATGGTCATGTGGATAGGGTGACTCGGGAATGCATTTCAGGGTGCACGTGGTGCATGTTGGGTAAATTGTTGGGAACATGATTTATTTGCCTTGGTAGCAATTGATTAGAAATCATGTGTTTAATTGATATTTGGTGCATTATGAGTAAATGCTTTGAAAAATATCATGTTGGGGTGTTTTATACACCATGGAATTATTTGGAATGCTTTTTAATTAAATAAACTCATTTTATTACCCCACACCTTTACCAATCCATTTCACTTTACCAAAATCAACTTCCCACAAACCCTTTTCCCCCCATTTTCGTTCTTGAGCTTTGGGGTAAAGAGAAGTCCTTGCAAAATCTTGTTTTGTGGAGTTTATTGGGTGAATTGAGATCCCCAAGAGGTATGGGTACCTCATGGTTATTTTTGTAAGGTTTTGTTTAAGTTTGATATGGTTTGAGGGATTTTAAAATGGGTTTGTTGGGTTGTTGTGGTTTTGGTATTATTTGGTTGGATGTTAAATATTTGGGTTTATGTAGATGTTTATTGTTGGTTTTGAGTTGTTGGGTTTGGTTGATGTTGGTGTATGTGGGTATGTATGAGTTGGGGTTGAAGATGGGTGAATAGTGCCCAAACCCCGCATGCCCAGAGCTCGGCGATCGATCGGCGCCTTCTCGCGATCGATCGCGAGCAACAGAGCTGAGGCAGTGAGCTTCAGCGATCGATCGCGAGTTTGGCGCGATCGATCGGCGAGGCCGCGATCGATCGGCGCTAACTCAGCGATCGATCGCGGATTGCTTAAATTTGTTGCCCGAGACAGTGAGGTCTCGCGATCGATCGGGGCCTTATGGCGATCGATCGCGAGACACCAAAAATGGTGTTTTTGGTTTTTTTTTGTGGGATTTTTGGTATTGGACTATTATTGGGTTCTAATATTGGTATTTGTGAATATGTAGAACCAACCCAGGTGGCAACACAGCCAAGGAATTGAAGTCCTACCACATTCCACTTTTTGGAAAGGTACGTAGTGGACGTACGGGCACCCCAACGGTACATGTATCTTATATACTTATTGTTATGCATTGTGGATGCAAGTATATATGTGGTGTTGCATTGTGGATGCAAATACATGTTATGCATGATGTTTATAGATGCATATGATTATTGGTGCATATCCCATGAGTCGTGGTCATCCCTTGATGATTTTAATGCTTGCCGCTATTTGGTTTGGTTCCGCTAAATGTGAAGCGAGGGGTGGGAGCGCCGCATGTCACATTTGAGCGTGGTTATCATATAGGCGAGGAAAGGGTATTTGCCGCTCAATGAGAGGCGAGGGGTGGGAGTCCCGCAGTCCATTGAAGCGAGGTTATCCTATGCCGTCTATATGTAAATAAGCGAGGGGCATTAAAATACATTGTGATGGACAGACTAGGGATTGGTGATCAGTATTTGGTATTGATGAAATGGTATATGTTCATGACATGTTTAGACCATTAAAAATAATCTATTGATTATACTCATGAGTTATGGTACAGGGACAACCAAACGGGAAGCGTTGGAAATGCATGGGGAAAACAGGAAGTGTTTTATTATGATTATGCATTTACGCTTTATCTTCATATTGTGTTGAATATGAATGATTATTATTGCTCATGTTTGGGGGTTGTCCTTGTAGGTACCTTTTTGGCATGATAGAAGGGCTTGAACGGGTTGAGGTGGTGAGCTTGAGGATGCTTTTGGGACTTGAAGGACAGGATTATTTGGATAGTATCTACTCTAGGAGTAGTATAAAACTATAATTGAACATTCATTGATTGGAATGTAATTAATCCATTTGGTAGTCCTTATTTTGGCATGTAATGCTTAAGCTCATAGACTCAACACGTTATTTCACACTCTGATCATTTATATTAGCTCTATTATGCCTTGATTCCGCACTTACGGATTTGGGTCCTTACATTAATGGTATCAGAGCAGTGGTTAGAGAACCCGGGAACGAGTGAAGGGTAGCCTTAGCATGATAGGCTAGGTGCTTACATTTGAAGCATGTTTATGCATGTGGTGCATATTGATGTATATTCTGTTATACTAACATGCGTATTCTCATTCCTGTTATCTAACGGCATAACATATATACTGCTTTGGAATTGTTGTTAACATTTGTATTACAGCATGGCTGCTAATGAGGAAGTTGGAGATGTGGGTAGTGTGAATGCAAGTATCGGACAAGCGAACCCTCTACCTCCACCGGCTGTAGGAATGGAACCAGTGGTTCAGTTATTGCTACCGGGTGAGATTAGCTTGACTCAATTTCTATCTTATCATCCGCCCCGGTTTGAGGGGACAGAGTCCGGAGAAGAGGCTGAAGAGTGGCTGGAAAGACTTGAGCAGATCTTTGTATCGGCTCCTTGTGCTGTGACAGCTTGGCTGCGGCTGGCGGATTTTCAATTAGCCAAGAAACCTCTGATGTGGTGGAGGAGCACAGTAATGGAAATGAGAGCACTGGGTGCTGTGATTGACTGGACACTCTTTAGGACTAGGTTTCTGAATCGGTATTTCTCTGCTGCGGCGAGACAGACGAAGGAGGATGAATTTACAAGTCTGAAGCAGGGGAACATGTCAGTGGCAGACTATGCCACACGGTACTCTTCATTGCTGAGGTACGTTCCCCACATTGCCACCAATGGGCACGCTAAGATGAGGAATTTTATGAAGGGATTGCGACCGGAGCTCTATGACCGGGTTATTACCAATAACCCAACTTCTTTTGATGATGCTCTCACAAGGGCGGAGCTTGCTGAGCTAGGAGTGGGAGCTTACGCTATGCCACCACCGGTACCGCAACAGAGGCAGACTAGTGACAGCTTGAGGCCTCGGGGTGAGCCATTTAAACCCCGTGGTGCCTCTTCATCTTCACGGTATGGTGGAAAGAAATACTTTGGTCAGAAACAGGATGGCAAGAAGGGCAATTGGTCCGCCAACCGAGGATCTTCACAGGGGGATAGGCCGGGAGAGCCGAGGTGCAACAATTGTGGAGGGCCACATTCTTCAAACAAGTGTCCTGCATGTTATATCTGTGGCAAGATGGGCCACATCGCTCGGTATTGCCCCACACGGGGAGGACAGTCAGAGTATCATGGCAACAGGCCGAGGTTTGAGGATAGGACAGTGCAGCAGAGGCAGCAGTTTGGGCCTCGACCATCGGGAGGTCAGACAGTAGGACCACCCCAGGGGCAGGTGTATGCACTGACCAGGGAGCAGGCCCAGGCAGCCCCAGAGGAGGTGATCGCCGGTACGTGTCATTTATTTACGTACCCTGCTTTTATTTTGATCGATACAGGTGCCTCCCATTCTTTTGTATCGGTGGGTTTTGTGGAAAGACACCATATGCGCACGTCTTCTTTACCCACGCCTCTCCTTGTCTCGACACCCACTGGAAGAAATGTCGTTGCTGATCAGTTTATGGCAGACTGCCTCATTTATTTTGAGGGCAACGAATTGAGATCAGACTTGATTGTGTTGGGCATGTTAGACTTCGACTGCATCTTGGGTATTGATGTTCTGAACAGATATCAGGCAGTGGTAGATTGCCGGCAGAGGACAGTAAAGTTCAGACCTGAGTTGGGCAGTCAATGGACCTTCTATGGCAACGGTTCTCGTGCAAAGATTCCGTTGATTTCAGCGATCAAGATGACTCAGCTATTGGAACGTGGTCACACGGGCTATCTCATTTATGTCGTGGACACGTCTGGGAAGAGTAAAGAACTAAGAGTTGAGGATGTACCAGTGGTAGCAGAGTTTGCTGATGTATTCCCAGAAGAGATCCCAGGATTCCCACCGACTAGGGAAGTCGAGTTTGGGATCGAGCTGTTGCCAGGGACATCCGCTATCTCTCGTGCACCTTATAGGATGGCACCGGCTGAGTTGAGAGAGTTGAAAGAACAGTTGCAGGATCTCCTGGACAAGGGATATATACGCCCGAGCGTGTCGCCATGGGGCGCACCAGTCCTCTTTGTGAAGAAGAAGGACGGTTCGATGCGGTTGTGTATCGATTACCGGCAACTGAATAAGGCTACAGTGAAGAACAAGTATCCTCTTCCAAGGATTGACGATCTGTTTGATCAGTTGCAAGGTACCAGGGTGTATAGCAAGATTGATTTGAGATCTGGGTATCATCAGATTCGAGTCAGAGAGGAAGATGTGCAGAAGACAGCATTCCGGACCCGATATGGGCATTATGAGTTCCTAGTGATGCCGTTCGGCGTGACGAATGCTCCAGCAGTCTTTATGAGTCTGATGAACAGAGTGTTTCAGCAGTATCTTGATCAGCTCGTCATTGTGTTTATTGACGATATTCTCATCTACTCCCGGAGCGAGGAGGAGCATGTGAAACACTTGAGGACAGTGCTTCAGATTCTCAGAGAGCATCAGTTATATGCTAAGCTCAGTAAGTGTGAATTTTGGCTGAGCAGTGTAGTGTTTCTGGGGCATGTCATATCGAGCAGCGGGATATCTGTAGATCCCAAGAAGATTGAGGCTGTGATGGAGTGGGCTGCCCCCACTTCTGTGCCTGAGATCCGGAGTTTTCTGGGTTTGGCCGGTTATTATCGACGCTTTGTCGAGGGCTTTTCGAAGATTGCCAAGCCATTGACTCAGTTGACCCAGAAGGGAGTGCCTTTCTTTTGGTCAGAAGCTTGTGAGGAGAGCTTCCAGGAGTTGAAGCACCGGTTGACGACGGCGCCAGTGTTAGTGATCCCTACGGAGAACTCCAGATTTGTTCTGTATACTGACGCATCACTTCAGGGCCTTGGATGTGTTCTGATGCAAGATAAGCATGTAGTAGCTTATGCATCGAGGCAGTTGAAGCCGCATGAGACCAGATATCCAGTTCATGACTTGGAATTGGCGGCTATCATCTTCGCCCTGAAGATTTGGAGGCATTATTTGTATGGTACGTCTTTTACCATATACACGGATCACAAGAGCCTCAAGTTTTTATTCACTCAGGCAGAGCTGAACATGAGGCAGAGGAGATGGATGGACCTACTCAAGGACTATGATTGCGAGATAGAGTACCATCCCGGGAAAGCCAATTTGACAGCAGACGCTTTGAGCCGGAAAGTGAGGAGTTCTGCTGAGGACGTCATTCATCTGTCGACTATGATGACCTCCTATTGTCATTTGGGCTATGACTTTGACATTGATGCATCACCTGTGTATGTATCGACTCTGTTAGCCGAGCCAGACATCTATGAGAACATCAGGAGAGCTCAGAGGTCAGATGATGAGGTTCAGAGGTGGTTATCTTAGTACATCTTGGTCAGCCAACGAAGTTCAGAGTGGCCGATGACGGGTCTTTGAGATTGGGTGACCGTTGGGTGGTTCCGAGTACGCCGGAGCTGCGTAAAGGGATCTTGGAGCGAGCTCACAGTAGCAGACTTAGCATCCACCCAGGCGGGAAGAAGATGTACAGAGATCTGCGTGGTCAGTTTTGGTGGAAGAGAATGAAATCTGATGTCGTCGCTTTTGTGAAGAGGTGTTTGATCTGCCAGCAGGTCAAAGCAGAGAGACAGAGACCTGGCGGCGAGTTGAGAAGCTTGGAGATACCGAAGTGGAAGTGGGAGCACATTTCCATGGACTTCGTGACTCATTTGCCGAGGAGTGCTTCAGGCTTCGATGCTATTTGGGTGATCGTGGATCGATTGACTAAGGTAGCTCATTTTATCCCCTATAGCATGACTTTCACATTTTTGAGGATGGCGCAGTTGTATATTAGAGATGTGGTGAGATTGCATGGGATCCCCGTTTCCATAGTGTCAGACCGAGATCCGCGATTCACATCTCATTTCTGGGAAGGTCTTCAGTCAGCCTTGGGAACTGAAGTCAGATTGAGCACTGCTTATCATCCTCAGACGGATGGCCAGACCGAACGCACTATTCAGACGCTCGAGGACATGTTGAGAGCTTGTGTTTTGGAGTTCGATGCCTCTTGGCAGGATTCAGTGCCTTTGGTAGAGTTTTCGTATAACAATAGCTACCAGGCGAGTATTCAGATGGCTCCGTTTGAAGCTCTTTATGGTAGACGGTGTAGATCACCCTTGTGTTGGGATGATTTGGACCGCAAATCGGTCGGAGGACCGGAGTTGATTCGAGAGATGGAAGAAAAGATAAAGACAATAAGGCAGAAAATGAAAGCGGCCCAGGACAGACAGGCAGCTTATGCGAATAAACGGCGGAGACCGTTGGAATTTCAGTTGGGAGATAAGGTTTTTTTGAAGATCTCGCCTTTCAGAGGCGTTGTGCGATTTGGGATGCGCGGGAAACTGTCTCCGAGGTATGTTGGACCGTACGAGATTTTGCAGCGCATTGGCACCTTAGCTTACCGACTGGCCTTGCCGCCTTCTTTATCTGGTATACATGATGTGTTTCATGTATCGATGCTGCGGAAGTATGAGCCGGATCCGTCGCATGTGTTACAGCCTTCCGAAGTTCAGTTAGAGTCCGATGTGTCTTATGTGGAACGGCCTGTCAGAATTCTGGATCGAGCAGACCGTAGACTTCGGAACAAAGTGATACCTATGATCAAGGTTCAGTGGGATCGCAGGGGTGTCGAGGAGGCTACGTGGGAGACGGAGCGGCATATGGTGCAGCACTACCCGGAACTATTCTCTGGTATGTGTTTATGTTTAGTTTCTTTTTGGGGTAAGTGCATGTGATTTCGAGGACGAAATCTTATAAGTAGGGGAGTATTGTGATATCCCCGAAATGGTTAATTGCATTTGGGCAATAATTGTGCTTATATGATTAATTATGTGGTAATTAATTATGCATTGGATTTATTTATCATTTGGAAATGCATGGTCATGTGGATAGGGTGACTCGGGAATGCATTTCAGGGTGCATGTGGTGCATGTTGGGTAAATTGTTGGGAACATGATTTATTTGCCTTGGTAGCAATTGATTAGAAATCATGTGTTTAATTGATATTTGGTGCATTATGAGTAAATGCTTTGAAAAATATCATGTTGGGGTGTTTGATACACCATGGAATTATTTTGGAATGCTTTTTAATTAAATAAACTCATTTTATTACCCCACACCTTTACCAATCCATTTCACTTTACCAAAATCAACTTCCCACAAACCCTTTTCCCCCCATTTTCGTTCTTGAGCTTTGGGGTAAAGAGAAGTCCTTGCAAAATCTTGTTTTGTGGAGTTTATTGGGTGAATTGAGATCCCCAAGAGGTATGGGTACCTCATGGTTATTTTTGTAAGGTTTTGTTTAAGTTTGATATGGTTTGAGGGATTTTAAAATGGGTTTGTGTTGGGTTGTTGTGGTTTTGGTATTATTTGGTTGGATGTTAAATATTTGGGTTTATGTAGATGTTTATTGTTGGTTTTGAGTTGTTGGGTTTGGTTGATGTTGGTGTATGTGGGTATGTATGAGTTGGGGTTGAAGATGGGTGAATAGTGCCCAAACCCCGCATGCCCAGAGCTCGGCGATCGATCGGCGCCTTCTCGCGATCGATCGCGAGCAACAGAGCTGAGGCAGTGAGCTTCAGCGATCGATCGCGAGTTTGGCGCGATCGATCGGCGAGGCCGCGATCGATCGGCGCTAACTCAGCGATCGATCGCGGATTGCTTAAATTTGTTGCCCGAGACAGTGAGGTCTCGCGATCGATCGGGGCCTTATGGCGATCGATCGCGAGACACCAAAAATGGTGTTTTTGGTTTTTTTTTGTGGGATTTTTGGTATTGGACTATTATTGGGTTCTAATATTGGTATTTGTGAATATGTAGAACCAACCCAGGTGGCAACACAGCCAAGGAATTGAAGTCCTACCACATTCCACTTTTTGGAAAGGTACGTAGTGGACGTACGGGCACCCCAACGGTACATGTATCTTATATACTTATTGTTATGCATTGTGGATGCAAGTATATATGTGGTGTTGCATTGTGGATGCAAATACATGTTATGCATGATGTTTATAGATGCATATGATTATTGGTGCATATCCCATGAGTCGTGGTCATCCCTTGATGATTTTAATGCTTGCCGCTATTTGGTTTGGTTCCGCTAAATGTGAAGCGAGGGGTGGGAGCGCCGCATGTCACATTTGAGCGTGGTTATCATATAGGGCGAGGAAAGGGTATTTGCCGCTCAATGAGAGGCGAGGGGTGGGAGTCCCGCAGTCCATTGAAGCGAGGTTATCCTATGCCGTCTATATGTAAATAAGCGAGGGGCATTAAAATACATTGTGATGGACAGACTAGGGATTGGTGATCAGTATTTGGTATTGATGAAATGGTATATGTTCATGACATGTTTAGACCATTAAAAATAATCTATTGATTATACTCATGAGTTATGGTACAGGGACAACCAAACGGGAAGCGTTTGAAATGCATGGGGAAAACAGGAAGTGTTTTATTATGATTATGCATTTACGCTTTATCTTCATATTGTGTTGAATATGAATGATTATTATTGCTCATGTTTGGGGGTTGTCCTTGTAGGTACCTTTTTGGCATGATAGAAGGGCTTGAACGGGTTGAGGTGGTGAGCTTGAGGATGCTTTTGGGACTTGAAGGACAGGATTATTTGGATAGTATCTACTCTAGGAGTAGTATAAAACTATAATTGAACATTCATTGATTGGAATGTAATTAATCCATTTGGTAGTCCTTATTTTGGCATGTAATGCTTAAGCTCATAGACTCAACACGTTATTTCACACTCTGATCATTTATATTAGCTCTATTATGCCTTGATTCCGCACTTAAGGATTTGGGTCCTTACACATCACATATGTCTTATTAACTTGTCAATTTTTTTTGTTGATGTATTGAGCAATTTAATGTTTATTGAGCATGAAAAGCATGAATGTTTATCGACTTAGTCAATATGTTATAATTATTGTCAAATAATTGATGACTATGCCTATGTGATTTAATGAATTATCAATTTACTCAAGGTCCCTTGATAATGCTTAGTTAGATTGCATATTGGCATGTTGCTAATTGCCTTAAACACATGTTTGTCTTAATGATTATGCTTGTTATGACTTTTACCTTCTTGATGAGGAA
Source organism: Haberlea rhodopensis (assembly GCA_907163345.1). Taxonomy (NCBI): domain Eukaryota; kingdom Viridiplantae; phylum Streptophyta; class Magnoliopsida; order Lamiales; family Gesneriaceae; genus Haberlea; species Haberlea rhodopensis. The sequence goes on from CAJQUN010000019.1 coordinate 4,616,224, forward strand.
CATGTGCTTATTTTTAGACCATGGCTATATGTCAACATATCTTTGATGCTATTATTCCTGAAATTAAAGGAACATGTCCTCTTAGTTGTTTATTTGAATTTTATGTTTTTTTATTATCACAAATAGGGGGAGAATTTTGTGGTAAACTTGAAGCTTAATACATGTCATGTTTTGAGGGGGAGAGTTCTTGAATATGTTTTAGATGGTTAAGCTTGTATGTGCTATATATTTGTTAAGGGGGAGCTTTGATTTGTCTTACTCCATGCATATTTTGATTTACAAGTTTACCGAGTTTTTGGATCATAAAAAATGGGGAGATTGTTGAGCCTTAAAAGCATTGTTGAGTTTAATGCTTATTTAATCTCCAAATTATTTATGGGTTTTGATGATCAACAAAACTTGCATTTATTGTACTAATGTGTCTACTTAGTGTACAAGGTTAGATTGAAAATTTGGTTGGCAAGACCAAATGGAAGAGAACCCAAATTTCACAATGACATTTGAGAATTCATAGGACAAGCGTTGAATCTTATCAAGAAATTGGTTATCTTAGACGTGAAGGAATGACATCTAGGAACACTCAAAATAAGTGTTCAACATGTGAGAAATTATGTTGGGGTGAAGACCCACGGACCAATGGTCCGTTCGCAGGGAAAAATCAAATAGGAGCCACTTGGAGCGTGGTGTAGCGTTTTGATGATATCTCACGGCTCGGTGATCTAAATGACTTGATCCTAAAGAAGTTGAAAATAAAATTCAAAATGTTATAATTCATATTCAAACAACTCACTCCAATTTGGATTGCATCATGGAGCAAAATGTCATGAAATTCAAAAAAAAAGTGCAGAATGCATTTCAGCTACATCAATGATGGAGCAGCTGTAGTATTTTGATCATATCTCATAGCTCGGTGATTTGAATGACGTGTTTCTTAATAGGTTAACAAGACAACTCAAAATACTAGATTTCATCTTCAATCAACTCAGTTCAATTTCGATAGCATCATGGAGCAAAACAGCCTTGAAGTTACATCAAGAGCAGATTGCATTCAGCTATAGCAAGATTGGAGCAGCTGAAGTATTTTGGGTATATATCTTTCATACCTTAATGGAATTTGATGATTTTGATGTCAACGCGTAAGAGGAAGGACTACAACTTTTGTGTTTACAACGTTTCCCAGAAACTAGCTTAAGCTGGTTGAAAAGTGCAAATTTTGAGCATGATGAATCCTGCATGCAACAAGCTGATCGCCTGGGATCGCCCCAGGCGATGGCGTGTTCACTCCAGGCGAAACAGAATAAAACCTATGGCCAAAAATTTTGTTGAGATCGCCTCGGGCGATGGTGGCGGTCGCACCAGGCGATCTGAGCCAAGTGACCGTTGCAGCAAGGCGATGGAGATCGCCTTTGTGGTCCAAAAATGCTCATAACTGCTATAAACAGCTATTTTGACCATTGAGAGCCTCCTACACTATAAATATGGATCATTGAGCTAACGTTTAAGACAAGAAACAAGATGATGCAATACAAGAAAGCTTTGTTCAATCGAATTCAATCTAGCATTGAAAGCTTTATATATTTGTGTTGTATTGAGAGTTTTGTAATTAATTTATTATGTGAGAGCTTTTGTTCTTCATTTGATTACACCGTGAAGGTGTTATTTGTTGTAGCTCATGTGAATTGTAAGGTCCTCCAACACTGACGTAAGTTGGAAATTGTATAAGTCATCAACAAGTGAAGTTTGTGCATGTTTGTGGCTATCCTTGGAGCCCTTAAGACCAAGAATACTCGTGAAGAGTGTGTGACTCGGGAACAGTTTGTTCATGGCTAACTTGGAGACCTCAAGGCCAAGATCGAAGTTATTCTAGTGGAACCTCGGTTGGATGTTTTCTAATCAGGAAGAAGAGACGTAGGCGATTCATCGCCGAACTTCTATAACAAATACTTGTGTTCTTTATTGCTTTATTTACTTTAAGCATTTTCATTATTACTTCTTATTGTTCATTGTTAGATTGACATCAAGTCTTCCGCATCACAAATTCGACTTTTGCAAAATCACTTTAAAATTGCTAAACTAGCCAATGAACCTCATTCACCACCCTCTTGGGTTCCAACATATAGAGGGCAATTCATGCGCCAATTAATCCAATTTGGATATTACAATCACTGGTGACTGTAATATCCAAATTGGATATTCATGTAATCTGAACATATAACCCATCCATAGACTCACTCGTGTAATCTCTGTGGTAAGTTTGCAGTTCTAACAATATTTAATTTTTATGTGTGGAATGTTTAAAAATCATCATATAATAATCCAGAAATTGCAAAATCCATATCTGGAAAAAAAATAAGAAACATTATCGTGCCATAATGTGATGTGCTTCCAATGCCAATAAAAAATAACCCATGTAATAAGTATTTAACATCCAAAAATGGCCAAATAAAATGCGTCCCATGCTGAAATATCGTAAGTACCCCTCGTTCCGGGTCATCGCACAGAAAACTATAACATAAATCCTTTTTATCTGGCATTAACTTCGAACTACGTGCATCTAAAATACCTTTTAGTAAGATCAATGTAGTTGTATATAAACCCAAAGCAATAGCATGATGAACTAAAACGTCTCCAGGACCTACTCTTAAGAATAATGAATTAGTATTTTCATTAACAACATTTAACCAACCGGGCAACCAAATGCTTCGGCCAGCATTGAATGTCGGGCCGCTCGTTGAAGATAAAAGTACATCGAACCCATATGAAGTTACCATGAGCCGATTATATCATTGAGCAAATATGAGTTCGATATTAATTTGCTTTTCCGGAGTACCAAAAACAAGACATCATTATGAACATTAAGTCCAAGGTACGGAATCACAGAAGGAGGTTGCCCCAACTTAAATGAGATAGATAGCTTCCTCATGGTCTAACATTCTTGCCAATACATTATTTTCATTTTGTTCCGAATTACAATCTCTAATGGAAAATATTCTCCATGAGCAAAAGCTCCTGCCATGATGAATCCTATTATATATTGGTGATGTGTATATAATGCAGCTTGAGTAGTAAAGTCTAGTGCTATGAATGTATAAGCAGGTAAATAGTACATGTGGTGAGCTACTAAGGAAGTAATAACCCCTAAAGAAGGCAAACGCCATTTAATAAATAGAAAATCAAAAGCTTTGAGATTACACAGTTTTGGGGTAAAAATAGGCCTGGTCACCCTTGCTTCCATTGTCAAGAGAAAAAAGATATCTGATGTGGCTAGAAATAGACGCATTTTATGCACTTAACTGCAATGATTGGGAATGATCTAATGGTTAACTTGATGTTTATGGTTCCTAATCATACATTTGGTAATATGTAGGAAAATGTGAAGAAATCGAGCTACAATAATGGAAGAAGAAAGAAAGTTGAAGAAATGAGAGAAAACCAAAATCCAAGACACATGTCACTCATTTCTCCTCTATTTTCTTCATGATCGAGAAATATTTTGGAAATGTGGTCCATAGAAAGTTGTAGAACTTCCAGTTATCTAGGCGTGTACAACTAATTTGCTTAATTTGGAGATTGTATGAAGAAGTTATGGTCAACGGAAGTCCACCGCCGAAAGCAGAAAAATGAGCAACAAAAATCTGCCTTGGGCGATCAATCGCCCAAACCAGCTCGATCAATCGCCCAAACCAGCAAAATTCACAAAAATGCTAATGGACTGCTCGATCAATCGCCCATGTATGCTCGACCAATCGCCCAGAGTTCTGAAAAACATGGAAACATGATTTCTTTCATTCCAACTTGGATTCTAACCTACTTTTCCATCCCTTATATATTTAAACTCGAAAGTCAGACTTAAAAACATCTAGAGAGTGAGGGTAGATTAGTTTAGGTCTAGTTTATAATTTTTCTTTCAATTTTGTTGAAGACGCGAAGATCGAAGGCGGGATTGAAAACCTCGACGAGTGGAGATCGGATTAGTTTTATTTCCCTTCTTTTATTTTATTGTTTTTCTTAGATTATGTCTAGCTAGTTTTTAATTCTTGGTTGAGGAAGACGAATCCTTGGATTTATTTATCTTGGGGAGATTCTTATGCTTTTATTTATCGATTTTGTTGAATATCAATTTTTTCTTATGTTTTGATGACATGATTTATGTTTGTTTATTGGATTAACAACCTAATAACTTGCATGAAATCTAATGCTAAATTTGATAATCGTTTGATTAATCGAATTTACGAAGCAACTAAGATTGATAATTGCCTGTTGTTGGTGTTATTAAATTCTTAGTGAAAATGATTGACTAAATTTATATAAACAGTTTGTGTTTATGTTGTTTAGATTAATCACTCACTAGTTTTCAATGGTGTCATGATTTTAATCTTGAATATGCATATAGATATTGATTGATTGATGAAAGTTAAATTAGAATTCTTGGACTAATTAACTATGAATAAGGTGATGGGGGAATTAGATTTCCAATTGATGAGTATTCAAATAAAATTGAGTCTTTTGTAAATCGATGAAATAGATGATAATATCCAAGGAAGAGTCGACCGATACCAATAATCGCTTTCATTAGTTTAATCTTTAGTTTTAATTTAATTAGTATAATTCAATTTTCAAAACCCCATTTTTATTTTACTGTTTTTGTTTTGATTTTCATTAACACAAGAATTCAAACCTCATCGTGGGATCGATACCTACTCACACTACTACAATTTTGTTATCAATCTTGAGGATTGAGTGGAGTTAATTTGGGCGTACAGGATAAGCGCTACCAAATTTTGGCGCCGTTGCCGGGGAGACGTTGTATATTTTTGTGTTAATATTTTCTGTTTTTCTTCTTTCTTCCTCTTTCTTTCTTTCCCCATAGTGCTACATTGTTTTGTTCGTGCTTATAGGTGAACTCTAATCTCGAACCACTGGGGCACACCGATTGCCATGGCTGAATATAGTAGCTTGGATGAATTGGAGTATCTTGTGCAACAACTTGGCGTAGGGATTGGACAAAGCACACACAACTCGAGTTGGAGTGAGCATCCCAATCTCAGCTATGCAAATCAATGGATGAGCCCACCTCCACCTTACATGCAGCCCAACCTACCGCCATACATACCACAATATCCGTCATGGCCACAACAACCTCAATACCATACCCCTGGTGAGTCTTTAGAGGATCTGTTTCAAAACTTAATGATAGTACTTTGCAATTTCAATAGGAATTCAAGGCTAGCATTTAGAATTTATGTACTCAAATGGAGCAAATAACAGCATCGATCGTGAGTATAGGAGAGCAACAAGAGACCCAGAGGAGAACATGGTTGCAATAGCCTCAAGGAGTGACGAAGAGGTAGAAATCCCGAGGAAGGTGGTACTGATGCTACCCAAGCTAGAAGAGGAGGTACATGTGCCACTAGAAGAAAAGGAGTTTGCACATAATGCATCTCCACAAGGTATGCCTCCAACAACCCCCTATGTTGAATATGAACATGTACCCTTTGATGAGAAAAAGGAAACGATTGTCGAATGAAATGGACATGTTTGACGATTTTTTTTTTTCCGATGAGGAGAATGAGACCCCTAGTAAATGCACGGATCTAGGTATGTTCACTATTTCATGCACAATTGGAAATAATAGAATTGATAAGGCCATGTTAGACTTAGGAGCAGCAATAAATGTTATGCCTTATTCAATTTATACACTGGACCTTTAAAAAAATCTGAAATTGCTATTCAATTAGCTAATAAGTCTACTGTGCATCCTAGGGGAATATTTGAGGACGTTCTAGTGAAAGTTGATAAATTGGTCTTTCATACTGACTTCTACGTATTTGACATGTGAAATGAAGCAGCATATTATGTTAGGGAGACCATTTTTGAAAACTTCCAAGTGCATAATAGATGTAAGTGGTGGTGCTTTTACTATGGAGTTTAATTGTGAGGTAGCTAAGTTCAATATTCATGATCTCATTCATCATCCTACTACTGATTACACTATTGGCATCACAAATCACGTACCACTGGAAAAATCATGTACTATCACTGAGCATGAACATGTGGTAACTACTGATCGACTTGTTGACGAAGAAGGTATGAGAGAAATTTTGACTGATAATTCATGCATTATTACTACTTTACCAAATTCTCATTCTAAAAATCTTAATTCTGAATTGCAGGTACCTGATATGAGCCGAAACTTCCTACTGAACAATCTCAAGATGAATCTTTAGAAAACGAGGGGATGAGAAAAAGGTTGAGGACCTCCAAGAAATACAAGTCAAATAGCCATCGCCTTCGTGTTTTCAAGAAAATACTGAGGTGGAAAAAGTGGAATTGGACACCACATAACCCACATGATCATGAACTGTGTCGAGCCACCAAAGTTAAACAGAGGCGCTGCTTGGGAGGCAATCCAAGGGGAGTTAGTTTTCCATTTCCTTTTTACTTTTTTTTGCTTTCTTAGTTTAAATTTTCTCTTTCCGTACAATTTTGACTTACATTGGGGACATAGATAAATTGTTAACCTTGGAACACTTTGAACTCTAATGCAAATTATGCTTTGACTTAGTAGTTGATATTTTGAGCACGAATATGTCATAACTTGTGAAGTATGCATAGCGTAGTGAAGATTGTGTGAATTTTTTGATAGTCTCAGGAAGTTTCTAATACATGCTAGAACTAAACTGCGTGCTCTTTGAGGCGTATGTCAAGACTACTTGCGAACATGAAAGTGATATAGGCAATCTTTGATGCGTTTGAGCCTTTCAAGCCTACCATGTAAAAATTATTATTATCACTAGTACCATTTTTTAGTTTTGATGCAAAAGAATGGATGTATGCTAAGCATACAAACAACAACCATTCAACATTCTTTGACTAGCTTATCATCCTTCTCTAATGAGCCTAAATATGATTTTAGTCCATACCTTTGAAGGGAGTATGATGTGTTTCATTCGCATGCACTTGTTATCAATGATTCATACATTTTGAGAGCTCCATTGTCAAAAGAATGAGAATCATGAAAGAAAAGGGATGCCTTGAAAAAATTGATAAACATATGACTCCAAAGGGAGCCAAGGCACAAGAGAAAAAGAGCTTCAAAGAAACTTTACAAAATGAACAAGGTTTGGAAAAAAATAATGCAAGAAGATAAGTTTTTAATTGTGCATACCATTATGCTCTCTTGCTTGATAGATCTTTACCCTTTTCTTTCATAAGCCAATACCTAGACCAAGCTATAAGCTAATAAAGACCTACTTGATTTATGTTTGCAAGTGGCTAAGATAGTGGAGAAGAGTGTGCAAGTGAGCTTATACTTGTATTAGTGTATAACTTGAGCTAGTGAGTTTTACATTAATTGAATCTATAATATGTGCATGACACTTGTTTATGATCACACACGCACGTTCGCTACTTTGTTGGGTGTGAATTGCCTAGGGATTGAACTTGTTCCATTGTTAACTTTTCGTCACCTTTCATTATTGTGCATGTTTAAAATTGTTGAGGTATTCAAGTGAGGAAAAGTTAATTTGTTGTGAAGCTATGAGCCGTCAAAAAATATTTTAGTTTTATTATGATAAGTATGTGGGTATTTGATGTGGCTAGAAATAAACTTATTTTATGCGCTTAACTGTCAATGATTTAACTTGATGTTTATGGTTCCTAATCATACATTTGGTAATATGTAGGAAAAGGTGAAGAAATCGAGCTAAAGCGATGGAAGAAGAAAGAAAGTTGAAGAAAGGAGAGAAAATCGGAATCCAAGACACATGTCACTCATTTCTCCTTGATTTTCTTCATGTTCGAGCAATATTTTGGAAATGTGATCCATAGAAAAGTTGTAGAACTTTTAGTTATCTACGCGTAGACAACTAATTTGCTTAATTTGGAGATTGTATGAAGAAGTTATGTCCAATGCAAGTCGACCGCCGAAAGAAGAAAAATGAGCAACAAAAATCTGCCTCAGGCGACTAATCGCCCAAACCAGCTCGATCAACCGCCCGAGGCAGCAAAAGTCACAAAATTGCTAATGGACTGCTCGATCAATCGCCCATGTATGCTCGACTAATCGCCCACAGTTATGAAAAACATGGAAACATGATTTCTTTCATCCCAACTTGGATTCTAACCTACTTTTCCATCCCCTATATATTTAAACTCGAAAATCAGACTTAAAAACATCTAGAGAGTGAGGGTAGATTAGTTTAGGTCTAGTTTATAATTTTTCTTTCAATTTTGTTGAAGACGGCTACGAAGATCGAAGCAAATGCGATATTGACAACCTCGACTAGCGAAGATCGGATTAGTTTTCATTCCCTTCTTTTATTTTATTGTTTTTCTTAGATTATGTCTAGCTAGTTTTTAATTCTTGGTTGAGGAAGACGAATCCTTGGATTTATTTATCTTGTTGGAGATTCTTATGCTTTTATTTATCGATTTTGTTGAATATCAATGTTTTCTTATGTTTTGATGACATGATTTATGTTTGTTTATTAGATTGACAACCTAATAACTTGCATGAAATCTAATGCTAAATTTGATAATCGTTTGATTAATCGAATTTACGAAGCAACTAAGATTGATAATTGCATGTTGGTGTTATTAAATTCTTAGGGAAAATGATTGACTAAATTTATATAAACCGCTTGTGTTTATGTTGTTTAGATTAATCGCTCACTAGTTTTGAATGGTGTCATGATTTTAATCTTGAATATGCATATAGAGATTGATTGATTGATGAAAGTTAAATTAGAACGTCTGGACTAATTGACTATGAATAAGGTGAGTGAAGAATTAGATTTCAATTTGATGAGTATTCAAATAAAATCGAGTCTTTTGTGAATCGATGAAATAGATGATAATATCTAAGGAAGAGTCGACCGATACCAAGAATCGCTTTCATTAGTTTAATCTTTAGTTTTAATTTAATTAGTATAATTCAATTTTAAAAACCTCATTTTATTTTACTATTTTTGTTTTGATTTTCATTAACACGAGAATTCACACCTCCTCGTGGGATTGATCCCTACTCACACTAGTACATTTTTGTTATCAATCTTGAGGATTGAGTGGGGTTAATTTGGGTATACACGATAAGCGCTACCAATATCCAAGTTTAAAAACTTGTAAAAATATTAGGTAACTTGTACAAATTGAAAAATTGGTGAAAGCGCCTACCCTTAACTCTTGGTTGCATGAGAAATATCACAAATCCATAATATTCCACGAATATACCTCATTCTACACCGGTAAAAAGCTATTTTTGCACACAGTGTAGCTGTAATACTACCCCGAAACCATAATTTGTGTTATAAAACACTTGGAATTTAATTCAGTTTCATGTAGCATTCAGACCGAATTAGTCTATGAAATTACGTCGATACTTCCACATATTATGGGTAACATATAAGATGTCTCTATTTGTCCCCCGGGGCTTTTACACACCGCCCCTCACACTATGGGAGAACTTGTAGTTCGTGCATCTATTACATCTATAGCCACCAGTTCTTCTTTGACTAATACAAGTGCACAGCATCGGGGGAGCCCGATCCACACTTCTATTTTATCAAGAAAAACAAGGCGCACTAAAAGCAGGTCTTTAAGAAACCATGAGTTTGGTTTTTGCAACTACATATAGAGACACGCACCCGTACTTTGTGTAGCTCGGAGCCAAATTGAAAGGTATGTTATTGAATGAATTCATGAAACGTGAAAATGCGGAATATAAACAATACTTAATATATCATCGGATCGAAAAAGGGATGAATTTGTTGTGCCCAGGACACTCGAAAATAAAGTGTAAACATCATACACACAAGAACACAAACATTTACTTGGTTCGGCAGTTGCCTATGTCCACAGGAGGAAACACGATATACTTATAATTCAGACGAGAACTGCAAACACTCTCGGATCAAACTTCTCATCTTTGGAGATTTGCAGAGGATGATATAGAAAAGTGAGTTAGACTTGTTTATATAGGCACAAAATCCTTCAGTGGACATCACAAATTCCAACTTCTCATCCTCCATTGTTGATTGATCACAACCTCCAAATGAACAGCTGCAAATGTGTTTAGCAACCTTTTCAGCAGTACAAATGGAAATGAAGCCACCATATGTGTAGGGTCTTCCTACCTTAACATCAATTAGTACACATATAATGGACAGAACATGCATTTATAAACTCTTAAGGGTTCCGGTTGTAGCTTGAGCTAAGAAGATTACAGGCCAAAATAAAATTTCCAAAAGCTATTAATTACATTCCCAATAATGAATGTTAAAGTTATAGGTTTACACTACTCCTAGAGTAGAGACTATCAAAATCCTGCATCCTATATTCATCTTGCTCCTTTTAGCTCACCTCCTCAACCCGACCCTAAGCCCTTGGTCCAAAAGTGTACCTACAGGGATAACACATCATGAGCACATACATATTTACTTAACATGATAGAAAAGACATACAGTAATGCATAGCATCTGTCGTTCTTCAACTTCTTTTGTTATCCCTGATTCTTATTCATGTATGAGGGCATCTTACCCCATTGTATGGCATCTTACCATAACATGACCGTCGTGTGGCATCTTACCACAGGGGCATCTTACCCCATCATATGGCATCTTGCCATATCATAACATTATGTGGCATCTTACCACGTGGGCGTCTTACCCAATCATATACCTCGTATGACCTTATCATAAACTTACTTATCATAAACGTCATCATCATAAATATCATCATCGTAAACATCATCATCAGCATCATCATCGTAACATCATCATCATAAACATCATCATCGTAAGCATCATCATAAACATCATCATCATAAACATCATCATCATAAACATCATCATAATCATCATCATTATAAGCATCATCATTAAATGTAGGAGTATGGTTTACCGTCCGGTGCCCGTACGTTTCTTACGTACCTTTTCAAAAGAGGAGGAGTCAACAGACTTTATCTCCTTGATGGTGCCGGTACCTGGGATGGCTTTACAAGACCACACAATACCATATTAGATGCCTCAATATCACCTCACATCATAACTTAACAAAATAAAACATCATTACATTTTTCAACTTTCTGCCTCTCCCGATCGATCGGCCCAAAGTCTCGCTCGATCGAGAAACTGTGCACAAACAGTGCCTTAGTATTCTGTCTCGCTCGCTCGATCGAAACATTTTACCGATCGATCGAGGAGCTTCACCGATCGATCGAGAAATCCTTCGATCGATCGATACTTAAAAATCAAAACATGCTTCAGACCTTCTGTCTCGCTCGATCGATCGGGACCAAATCTCGATCGATCGAGAGCTCTGAAAAAATCGGGACTTCCCCAGATTTTTGAGCACCTCTTTTCACATCATCTTTTCTACTTCATAACACATCTTACTTGCTGAAACAACCATGTGAAGAACTTCATAAAATATCCATGTAAGCACTTAAATCAAAGGTTTAATAAAACCTAAGCTAACATGCATCATAATCTCATCATAATCTTCAACCTCAACCAACTTATACAGAAACAGGGCATGTTCTTCCTTGCCCAGAATTTCGAGCACTTACTTTCATAACAAGAAAACCAACACATAACGTAAGTAATATACTCGAACAAACATGCTAGGAGCTTCATAACATTAACATGTAAGCACCTAAACCAAGGTTTCGACCAACCCTTACACTAGCATGCTGAAAACCACACAACCAAACCCTACCTTAACCAAGTTCCCAGAAAAACAGGGTCATGGATTACCTCACTCTTTTTGCTCCCTTTTTGGCAAGGATTTCTCACCACAATCCACAAGCCAATCTCCACCTTCTGCAGCTTTTCCTGGACGATTTTGGGGAGAGGAACGGGAGAGGATGAGGTGTCTTGGAAGCAAATGAGTGAAGCATGGGTGAGGGATGTGATGGGGTATGGGCTGCCAAGTGGGGGGGGGGGGGTGGCCGAGTGGCAGGGTGGGTGGTGTGGGTTGGGTGGTCATGTGGTGTTTAATTGTGTCCCGGTATATAGTACGATGTATTAAAATATCCTCACCCGATATTTATAACTTCATTTAAATTAATACATCCTTTAAAACACCTATCATGCCCCCTAAATCATATAATCACATCGTAATTATATTCCCCCAAATTAATTACACCACAACCCTTAAACTTAACATAAATCATCATAGCACATAATCATATAACATTTCGGGGGTATTACATTACTCCCCTACTTACAAGATTTCGTCCTCGAAATCCACATGCATCATCATAATGGAACTAAACATTAAAAACATACCAGAGAATAGTTCCGGATAGTGCTGCACCATATGCCGTTCCGTCTCCCACGTAGCCTCCTCGACACCCCGACGATCCCACTGAACTTTGACAATCGGTATAACTTTACTTCGTAGTCTGCGATCCTCACGATCCAGAATCCTGACCGGTCGTTCAACGTAGGATACGTCTGAATCCAACTGCACTTCAGTAGGCTGTAAAACATGAGACGGGTCTGGCTCATACTTTCTCAACATAGAAACATGGAAGACATCATGAATTCCAGATAAAGACGGCGGTAGAGCCAAACGGTAAGCCAATGTACCAATGCGCTGCAAAACCTCATACGGTCCAACATATCTCGGAGATAACTTTCCCCGCATACCAAAACGGACCACACCCCTAAAGGGTGAGATTTTCAAGAAAACCTTGTCTCCTTCTTGGAATTCTAGCGGCCGTCGCCGCTTATTGGCGTAGGCTGCTTGCCTATCTTGAGCCGCTTTCATCTTTAAGCGTATCATCTTAATCTTTTCCTCCATGTCCTTAATCATATCCGGTCCTCCGACCGTTTTACTCGTCAAGTCCTCCCAATACAGCGGTGACCTACATCGTCGTCCGTAAAGAGCTTCAAAAGGGGCCATTTGAATGCTCGCCTGATAGCTGTTATTATAGGAGAACTCTACCAGTGGTATAGACTCTTGCCATGGAGTATCAAATTCCAAAACACATGCCCTCAGCATATCTTCGAGCGTCTGAATAGTACGCTCCGTTTGGCCATCTGTCTGAGGGTGATAAGCTGTACTCAATCTCACCTCGGTGCCAAAGCTGTCTGGAGACCTCCCCAGAAATGAGAAGTAAACCTTGGGTCTCTGTCAGACACGATCGAGACTGGAACCCCATGCAACCTCACTACATCCCGTACATATAATTGGGCCATCTTTAGATACGTGAAAGTCATGTTGTAAGGGATGAAGTGAGCTACCTTCGTTAGCCTATCCACGATCACCCAGATAGCATCAAATCCAGAGGTCGACCTTGGCAAGTGGGTCACGAATTCCATAGATATATGCTCCCACTTCCACTTAGGTACCTCCAAGCTCTTCAGCTCGCCACCAGGCCTCTGCCTTTCTGCCTTTACTTGCTGGCAGATCAAACATCTCTTGACAAAAGTGATCACATCACGCTTCATGCGTCTCCACCAGAATTGACCACTCAGGTCCTTATACATCTTTCTTCCTCCGGGGCGGATACTGAACCGGCTACTATGAGCTCGTTCTAAGATTCCTTTACGCAATCCCGGCGCATTTGGGACTACCCATCGGTTGTCCAGTCTTAAAGAATCATCTTCAGCCACTCTAAACTTTGTTGGCTGACCTCGAAGTACTCTTGATGACCATCTCTGAACTTCATCATCTAACCTCTGGGCTTTCCTGATAGCCTCAAATACGTCTGGTTCGCCCAATAAGGTCGACACTCGCACCGGCGACGTGTCCACATCAAAGTCATAGCCCAGGTGCAGTAAGAGGTCATCATCGCTGATAAACACATAGCGTCTTCAGCAGTACTCTTCACCTTCCTACTTAAGGCGTCTGCTATCAAATTTGCTTTACCCGGATGGTACTCAATCTCACAGTCATAATCCTTGAGCAAATCCATCCATCTTCTTTGACGCATATTCAGTTCAGCCTGAGTGAATAGAAATTTCAGGCTCTTATGGTCCGTATAGATGGTAAACGTTGTACCATAAAGATAATGACGCCAAATCTTCAAGGCGAAAATGATGGCCGCTAGTTCCAGATCATGGACTGGGTACCTGGTCTCATGAGGCTTCAACTGCCTCGAAGCATAAGCCACCACGTGCTTTTCTTGCGTCAACACACAGCCCAAACCTTGCAATGATGCATCCGTGTACAAGGCAAACCTCTTATTCTCAGAAGGGATCACCAATACAGGCGCTGTAGTCAAACGACGCTTCAGTTCTTGAAAACTTTCCTCACAAGCTCCGGACCAAAAGAATGGGACTCCTTTCTGAGTCAGCTGTGTCAACGGCTTAGCGATCTTAGAAAATCCCTCGACAAAACGTCGGTAATAACCTGCTAAGCCAAGGAAACTCCGTATCTCGGGTACAGAAGTGGGTGCTGCCCACTCCATTACAGCTTCAATCTTCCTGGGATCCACAGATATCCCGCTGCTAGATATAACATGACCCAAGAACACGACACTGCTCAGCCAGAACTCACACTTGCTGACTTTGCATACAACTGATGATCCCTAAGGATCTGAAGTACTGTCCTCAAGTGCCGTACATGATCCTCTTCGGTCCGGGAGTAGATGAGTATATCGTCAATGAAAACTATGACGAATTGATCCAAATATGGTTGGAACACCCTGTTCATCAAACTCATGAAAACAGCCGGGGCATTTGTCACCCCAAAAGGCATGACTAGGAATTCATAGTGCCCATACCTAGTCCTGAAGGCTGTCTTCTGGACATCATCTTCCTTTACTTGAATCTGATGGTACCCTGACCTCAGATCGATCTTACTGTAGAGTCTCGTACCCTGCAATTGATCAAACAAGTCATCGATCCTCGGAAGTGGGTACTTATTCTTCACTGTAGCTTTGTTCAGTTGTCTGTAATCGATGCACAAACGCATCGAACCATCTTTCTTCTTCACAAATAAAACTGGTGCTCCCCAGGGTGATACGCTAGGGCGTATATAGCCCTTGTCAAGGAGCTCTTGCAACTGAATCTTTAACTCCCTTAGCTCTGCTGGTGCCATGCTATAAGGGGCACGAGAAATGGCAGACGTCCCCGGTAATAATTCAATCCCAAACTCGACCTCTCTTGTCGGTGGGAATCCGGGAATCTCCTCCGGAAAGACATCAGGGAACTCCGCCACTACGGGCACATCCTCAACTTTTACTTCTTCTTTCTTTTCCGTAACATCAATGGCATATATGAGATATCCCGAATGGCCGCGTTCCAACAACTGCGCCATCTTGACAGCAGATATCAACGGGATCTTAGAGCGAGAACCATCCCCATAGAACGTCCATGGAACTCCCATATCAGATTTAAACCGTACAGTCCTCTGCCTGCAGTTCACCACTGCCTGATACCTGTTCAGAACGTCAATGCCCAGAATGGAGTCAAAATCTGACATTCCTAGTACAATCAAATCTGACCTTAGTTCTTTATCCTCAAAATAAATGAGGCCATCGTAGACGATCCGATCGGTAGTCATACTTCTTCCAGCGGGGGTCGAGACTATAAGAGGCGTGGGCGACGGAGAAGTACATATGTGGTGTCTTTCCACAAAACTTGTCGACACAAAAGAGTGTGACGCACCTGTGTCGATCAATATAAAAGCAGGGTGCGTAAATAAAAGACACGTACCCGCTATAACCTCCTCCGGAGCCGCTGAAGCCTGCTCCCTCGTCAATGCATAGACTTGTCCTTGAGGTGGCCCCATAGGCTGACCTCCATACTGTCGCGGCACAAATGGTGGTCTGTGCTGTGCTGTCCTATCCGCAGGCCTCCCCGCAGGACCCTGTTGACTTCCCCTGTTGGGACACTGTCTAGCAAAGTGGCCCTTGTCGCCACAAACATAGCATCCTATACAATCTTTCGTCAGATGTGGTTGCCCACAAAGAGTGCATTGGACCTTCCTGGATCTGTCTCCCTGAGACTGCCCCCTTCCAGATGGGGCATCACTCCATCGGTTTCCTTTCCATCTATTGTCAGACCTCTTACCACTGAACCTGGACGCCGATGTGTTTCCTCTTGATTTGAACTGCTCACCCCTTGGCTTCAAATTATCATGAGTGGATTTCTGAGGGGGTGCTGGCGGTGGTACAACATCAGGGTATGCACCCACCCCAGTTCGGCTAGCTCAGCCCGTGAGAGTGCATCGTCAAAGCAAGTAGGGCCATAAGTAATCACCCTATCGTACAGCTCCGGCCTCAAGCCCTTCATGAAGTTCCTCATCTTTGCTTGAGTGCTCGTGGCGATGTGAGGCACATATCTGAGTAAGGAGCAAAACTGAAGAGCATAATCTGACACTGACATATTACCTTGCTTGAGGTGAGTGAATTCATCTTCCTTAGCCTGTCGTGCAGCAGCCGAGAAATAACGATTCAGAAAGCGAGTTCGAAACATTTTCCAATTAACTTCATGACCTTGAGCCTCTTGCTCTACCACGGTGGTCTTCCACCACATTAGCGCCTTCTTGGCCAATTGGAACTCTGCTAACCGTATCCATGCTGTCTTCGCACATGGGGTTGCCACAAAGATCTGCTCTATTCTTTCTAACCATTCCTCAGCTCGTTCCCCAGTTTCGGTTCCTTCAAAGGTTGGGGTCGGTAAGCAAGAAACTGAGTTAAGCTTAGCTCCCCTGGCAACAACTGTTGTTCGGACGGTTCATCATCAAAAGCTGGCGGGGGTAGGGGATTCGTACGCCCCGCACTTGCATTGACGCTCACTGCGTCACCTACCTCCACGTTTGCTGCCATACTGCAACATAAGGGTTAACAACAAGATCCAAAAGCAGTTCATATATACATCGTTAGAAAGGCATAACATGTTAGCATAACAGTCATATACTTCATATGTAGCTTATGCGCAAAACATGTTTAAAAGCAAGCACCTAGCCAACTTATTGCTAAGGCTACCCTTCACTCATTCCCGGGTTATCTAACCACTGCTCTGATACCACTAATGTAGGGTCTTCCTACCTTAACGTCAATTAGTACACATATAATGGACAGAACATGCATTTATAAACTCTTAAGGGTTCCGGTTGTAGCTTGAGCTAAGAAGATTACAGGCCAAAATAAAATTTCCAAAAGCTATTAATTACATTCCCAATAATGAATGTTAAAGTTATAGGTTTACACTACTCCTAGAGTAGAGACTATCAAAATCCTGCATCCTATATTCATCTTGCTCCTTTTAGCTCACCTCCTCAACCCGACCCTAAGCCCTTGGTCCAAAAGTGTACCTACAGGGATAACACATCGTGAGCACATACATATTTACTTAACATGATAGAAAAGACATACAGTAATGCATAGCATCTTAGTTAAGTAAATGTTATTGGTCGTTCTTCAACTTCTTTTGTTATCCCTGATTCTTATTCATGTATGAGGGCATCTTACCCCATTGTATGGCATCTTACCATAACATGACCGTCGTGTGGCATCTTACCATAGGGGCATCTTACCCCATCATATGGCATCTTGCCATATCATAACATTATGTGGCATCTTACCACGTGGGCGTCTTACCCACTCACATACATTGGGTGGCATCTTACCACATGGGCGTCTTACCCAATCATATACCTCGTATGACCTTATCATAAACTTACTTATCATAAACGTCATCATCATAAACATCATCATCGTAAACATCATCATAAGCATCATCATCGTAACATCATCATCATAAACATCATCATAAACATCATCATCGTAAGCATCATCATAAACATCATCATCATAAACATCATCATAAACATCATCATCATAAACATCATCATAATCATCATCATTATAAGCATCATCATTAAATGTAGGAGTATGGTTTACCGTCCGGTGCCCGTACGTTTCTTACGTACCTTTTCAAAAGAGGAGGAGTCAACAGACTTTATCTCCTTGATGGTGCCGGTACCTGGGATGGCTCTACAAGACCACACAATACCATATTAGATGCCTCAATACCACCTCACATCATAACTTAACAAAATAAAACATCATTACATTTTTCAACTTTCTGCCTCTCCCGATCGATCGGCCCAAAGTCTCGATCGATCGAGAAACTGTGCACAAACAGTGCCTTAGTATTCTGTCTCGCTCGCTCGATCGAAACATTTTACCGATCGATCGAGGAGCTTCACCGATCGATCGAGAAATCCTTCGATCGATCGATACTTAAAAATCAAAACATGCTTCATACCTTCTGTCTCGCTCGATCGATCGGGACCAAATCTCGATCGATCGAGAGCTCTGAAAAAATCGGGACTTCCCCAGATTTTTGAGCACCTCTTTTCACATCATCTTTTCTACTTCATAACACATCTTACTTGCTGAAACAACCAAGTGAAGAACTTCATAAAATATCCATGTAAGCACTTAAATCAAAGGTTTAATAAAACCTAAGCTAACATGCATCATAATCTCATCATAATCTTCAACCTCAACCAACTTATACAGAAACAGGGCATGTTCTTCCTTGCCCAGAATTTCGAGCACTTACTTTCATAACAAGAAAACCAACACATAACGTAAGTAATATACTCGAACAAACATGCTAGGAGCTTCATAACATTAACATGTAAGCACCTAACCCAAGGTTTCGACCAACCCTTACACTAGCATGCTGAAAACCACACAACCAAACCCTACCCTTAACCAAGTTCCCAGAAAAATAGGGTCATGGATTACCTCACTCTTTTTGCTCCCTTTTTGGCAAGGATTTCTCACCACAATCCACAAGCCAATCTCCACCTTCTGCAGCTTTTCCTGGACGATTTTGGGGAGAGGAAGGGGAGAGGATGAGGTGTCTTGGAAGCAAATGAGTGAAGCATGGGTGAGGGATGTGATGGTGTATGGGCTGCCAAGTGGGGGGGGGGGGTGGCCGAGTGGCAGGGTGGGTGGTGTGGGTTGGGTGGTCATGTGGTGTTTAACTGTGTCCCGGTATATAGTACGATGTATTAAAATATCCTCACCCGATATTTTATAACTTCATTTAAATTAATACATCCTTTAAAACACCTATCATGCCCCCTAAATCATATCATCACATCGTAATTATATTCCCCCAAATTAATTACACCACAACCCTTAAACTTAACATAAATCATCATAGCACATAATCATATAACATTTCGGGGGTATTACAATATGAATAGTGAAGCTACCAACCAACAATCCTCACCTTGGCGATATTCCATTTACATGTGATGCCCCTTCAGTACGCCCTTAGGCGACGAATATTCGATAGATGTTGACCAAGTCCAAGCAGTATTGAAACTTTATCCCTGTCACCACCTTTGTTAACATGTATGCAGAATTATTTGCAATCCTGATTTTGCAGAGTAGAATATCCCCTTCTTCTACTATTTCTAGAACAAAATGGTACTGAACATCAACGTGTTTGTTGCTCTTGTGATATACTTGGTACTTTGCCAAACATATGGAACTCAGATTGTTGAAGAAAATCTCAGTATTTTTCTGATGAATTTTGTGTGTTGCCAGACATATGGCATTTTGACTGTCATAGAAAATCTCCGTATTATTATGCCTGATACCCAATTCTTTCACCAAATTATGCAACCAGATGCCGTGATCGCCATATATTCTGTGTCTATAGTAGAGAATCAACTTTGGACTGTAGCGTAGATCTCCAACTCACTAGTTGTGACACCCCTACCTTTTCATTACACATGACACACATATCTGTTTTATACACGTGTAAATACATGAGGCATGTCGCCTAACATTTATCCTGTAAGGGCGTCACATTACTTATATACATACACATGACTGTGATTATAGCATTACTATAGTAATATATTTAATTCGTTGCAGCGGAATTTTTACTTTATAACATGTAAATTTAAAACTTTTCCATAACAATATGTACATGTCATATATGCCACAAATGGACTGATGCTGTATCTCGCATTAGTCATACCAAAAACATATACACTTATATGTACAATGATGAGCAGAGAGAGAAGAACTACAGATCAGCCGGCCAACCTTGTATCCATACTGCAAGAGACTTCAAAAAGACTTCTAGACCTGCCTCTAGAGTCAACTTTTACTTTGTAATATCTAAAACAAAACACTTCACTGAGTGTATACAAATAACTGATATTCAACATCACATACGTATATGACTCATCATGATTGTAGTCACAGTTGTACAACAAGTAATTCATATGTACACATGTATGTATGATTATTTGTTCTTCTGTTATGGATCAACTAGAATCAGGAACAATTTGTGATCACAAGATGGCCATGGCACTCTGTAGATCCCCATTTTGAATTCTCAATTAACTCGGGATCGATATTCTTTGATTCTGTAATTCTGACCGTAGTCAAAATGCATTAACACATGGTTCAAGATCCTTAGCATCCATAACAGAGTTCGTTAATCTCTTATGTATGCACATGATGAACAATTCATAAGCACATTTCAATATAATGAAACATCACATCATCTACAACACATATTTACACCCATTATAAACGCAATTCATAGAACATAAATCATATACTTATGTACAGTTAAATACCAAGTTATAGGATATACTCACAAACGATACACCTATCTCGAAGAACTCTTTTAGTTCGCCTTATCTGTAGCTTGTTCGAGATTATGACCTATAAATACATTTATCTCAAACACATGAATAAATCATCTAATATATACCTTTAACATGTTTTCATAGTTCACATACATCATACTAGGCTTCCCATACTTAAACTCATCAAAGAAAACCATTTTTTTCAAAATTTTGGCTGAAGAGATCGATCTCTACACAGAGGCGATCGATCGCTACAGGACAGAATGGTTTTGTTGAAAATTCTGCATTTTTCAGCTTTGACACCTTTTGGTATAAAATTCATAACTAATTCATATGAACTCCAAATGAACCCCACTTTACGTCAAATTAAAGATAACTCAAAGATCTACAATTCATCTTTGACGTGCTTAAGTTATTTCAATCATCTTCCTAAACAAATTAGCCAAGAACATCAAGTTTCAGAACTTATTCCATTTGAAATGTCAACCTGTACATAGTTTAGTAAAATTCACATAACTCATGAATTATAACTCCAAATTACTTGATACTATCAAATTAAAGATAACTTAACATACGACAACTTTCATTTGAACACCAACATCAAAATTAAAGTCTAAGAATTCCAAAAATTCGAAACACCATAGGAGTTCTATTTTTCAGCAGATTTCTTATACAAACACATGTTCTTTCTTTCCAAAACCTCTTCTATCATCTTAAAACCTATTCCCTTCATGTAGAACATCAAAATCTACTTCAAAAGATATGTTTTCATCTAACACATGCAAACCCTATGTTTCTTCTCAACCAACATCAACAAACACATCATTAAAACTTGTCAAAACCATAGAAAATAAAGAGTATAAACATAGGTATACCTTCCTCTACAAGTTTTTGGCACAAAACTTGAGTTTCTATGGAATTTGGATAGCTTTCCCTCAAGGAGCAGATGAAGAAACGAAAATGGAAATGAAATCTGATATTTTTCCTTCCTAAGGCACTAGATAACTATTAAGTATAATAAATAATTGCACTTTAGTCCTTCAAATCTCTATCATCTTACACTTAAGTCCCTCAACTATGAATATTCCTTATTTTATCCATATTCTCGATATAATGAAACCGACTCATTAGATTTCAATTCTTATCATAATTATCACTCAAGTCATGTATTCAATAGAATCCAAAACAAATATCATATATCAATTCAGAAATTTCACGTATTTCATATTCACCATATACCTACATTTATGCATATCAAATGCTCATATATGAGTCATGATGTTTATACATGATCATGTAAATCATTTAAAAGTTTTGGGTCATTACACTAGTACTTCTGCCATGATCAACGCATAACTAGTAGTTGATTTACGCTTCTCAATACACTAGCATAATCTGAATCGATGTATCCAATTAGACTATTGACAAATTACTCGCCTATCAGAGCATTCATTTTTTCTCTGATAGGAAGTGGAACCATCTTCCAAGTTTTATGATGAAGTGATTGCATTTCTTCATTTATCGTCATCTTCCACATGACATTTTTCATACTACAAACATCTTTTTTTTTGTAGTTCCACGGAATACCATCTTGATCAATTTGAAAAGCGAGTGCTACAATATCAGTAAACCGACCAGGTTTTCAGATATTTCTCTTCGGTCTATTGGTAGCAATAGAATCAGGTACTGGTGTTGAATCCAGTACCTCCATTTGTATGGAGCCATCATACTGATCGTCGGAGTCTTCTTCAGAATGATCATCAATCCAAACATGTTGGTTTGGAGTTGTGGGAATTTTGAACTCCACCTGCATGTGAGAACTCTAATCTTGGTTCTTTTTCTCTGACTGGTTCAGTACAAAGATTTGTCAAAGGTAAAGTCTAGGCTCAAGACAATCATCTTTGACTTAGGGTTCCATAGATGGAATGTTCTTACTCCTTCACTACCTAAGAAAGCGGCTTTCCTGGCTCTAGGTTCCAGCTTTGATTTTCTGATGTGAAAATATGTCGGACATTCGAATATACGTAGGGATTCGGAAACCGGTTGTCCAAGCCATACCCCCCTGAGAACTTTCCCATCTAGTACAGAACTGGTAGCTTGCGGAAAGATATAAGAGGCATATGACAAGGTTTCTGCCAGAATGTCTTGCTCACTCCAGATTGGGATAACTTGAAGCGGATCAGAGTACAAGTCATCCTTTACGCTACACCTATGATGAATTGTCTGGCTATCCCTCCGTTCTGGCAATTTTAAATGGTCATGACTTGTATTCTCCACCATTATCAGATCTGGGTCTCTTAATCTTCCTTCTGCTCTGGATTTTGATCATCTTGTTCCAGCTGAGCAAGATGTACATACATATTCAGGTTGATTTTGTGGTTCCAAAAATTCAGGCTGGTTCGACGATGCAGATGGAGTTAGCTATATGATTCCGACAGATTCAAGTCAATTTCTGCATTTCCAATGATGAAGACAGATTCATGGTCTGTTTGTGGTTCCGATGATGCAGAAATTTCATGTCGGTTCTGTGATTCCAATAATGCAGACATCTTCAGGTCGGTCCTGTGTTTCCGACAATGCAGATAGCTTCAGGCCATTTCTAAGTTTCCAACAATGTAGACATATTCAGGTCCGTTCCTGCGGGTGCGACAATGCGGACAAATTCAGGATGGGTTTTGTGAGTCCGACGGTGTAGACAGATCAACTCGGGTTCTGTGGGTCCGACATTTTGGTTATGTGATTCCGACATTGCAGATAGATCCGAGTCAGTCTTGTGATACCGACAATGCAGACAGCTTCGGGTCGGTTCTGCGATTCTAACAATACAGACAGCTTCAGGTCAGTTCTGGGACCCAACAATACAGACAGCTTCTAGTCAGTTCTGTGGTTTCGACAGTGCAGAAATATTCAGGTCAGTTCTGCTACTCCGACAGTGCAGACAGATTCAGGATGGTTTTGTGATTCCGAAAATGCAGACAACTTCGGGTCGGTTCTGCGATTTCGACAATGCAGACATATTCAGGTCGATTCCACGAATCCGACAGTGTAGATATATTCATGTCTGTTTTGTGGCTCCGACTATGCAGGCAGATTCAGGTCGATTTTGTGCTTCTAACATTGCAGACAGATTCAGGTAGGTTATGTGGTCCGATACAATCGTATTCAAGCCGGTTGACATAGTTCCAGTAATCAGGTGACATACTATTGATACCATTTATATTTAATAATGCCACATGCCAAAATTGTTGGTGCCGTCAAATTTCTCGACCTCAAACTTTGCATTTGATAACAAGGTTCGTCACATTGAACCAGTCGTGGATGCTTCTTGATCTATTACTTTGATTTTTCGTAAATATTTAGCAGAAACAAATGCTACAGTCGCGTCCGGAATGGTCAAGATAATAGGGAAGAAGTCGTGGATCGGCAAAAACGCGTCAAAAATCGACCAAGCCGGGCAATTTTGGTTTAGACCGGTCCGATTCGTGAACAATATCGGGTCAGTTGAACACTACAGTACCATGAACAATAAATGCTATAGTATCATAAAGAATAGTACACTTTGTCTCCAACTTATTCTGAAACTTTGCTAGAAAATTACATAATGGGTGACACACCGTTTCCTTTGCTTCCTCTTACCAAATTCGAATTAGCTCAATGACATGTTCGGTCCTTTCATTGAACGAGAATGTAAAGTTTATAAGGGAGGTTACATTGGAGTTAAAGTTCAATAATTACTCCCTCCATTTTTCCATTTGAACATTAAGGATCTGGGACGAGTTAGCCTCATAGGCGACCCACCCATTTCCTTTATTTCCAACAGTTATAATTGGAGAAAATAGCCAATTTTTTCCAGTAAGTTAGCATATTTCCGGTTTGATAATTTAAATAGTCAAACTGGGTTGTATATGTATTTTTTGGTTTTAGTCAAACTTCTAAAAAATATTTATGTTTTTTGGCTTTTAGTCATATTTTTGTTAAATGGGTGACTTGGTATCGAATATTACTGACTTCCCACCACATATTACTGATGTGGCACTAAATATTGTTTAAGTGTATATATATATATATATAATTGGAATAAATTATTTTTGAATGATTTTACCCATGTTTTAATAAAGTTCCTTCTCAATTTGTCAGTTTATACTAATTTTATTATTATTACTCTGCTAATCAACACATGAAATTGGAACCTAAAAATTCATACCATCACCAACCCTTTTTCTTCGCACCACACATCACCTATAAAGTAATCACCATGAAGAATCTCATCTCCTTCATCACTCACTTAATCTTCCTGCTCAGTATCACTAATTATATAATCGGTACAGAAGCTAGGCCTGATCCGGTGCTGGACACGGACGGAGAAGAGCTCCGCGTAGGCACCAGTTACTTCATTCGGCCAGTAATGCGAGGCATGGGCGGCGGCTTCGCAGCAACGCAGACGGAAGGACTCTGCGTATTTGCTGTTGCCCGCCAAAAAAATTGATATTCAAACAGGACAACCACTAGTATTCCTCCCTCTCGGGTTTCAAATGGGAGACGTAGTCGAAGAATCTACTGATTTAAACATTGGGTTTTCTATTAGCTACGGCTGCCGTCCGTCCAGTATTTAGAAAGTTGATGATTATGCGAATCCACCAAACTTTGTTATGCTAGGTGGAGCTGTTGGGAACCCTGGGAATGAAACTGTTAGCAATTGGTTCAAGATTGAAAAAGCTCCGCCTGGTGATAATTACAAGATTAGACTATTAGAATCATTGCATATATTATTAACTTTATTCTATCTATAGGAGTTCGTTTAGAAATTTTTTGACGCATAGGGGAGATGCTGATTGTCGTGAATTTACGAACCTAAAGGAAAACATTTATGAACACCGGATCTGATATATACCGACACACAGATACCCTAGAATAGTTATAGATTCGAAAATTCATGACAATCAGGCCGTCGACAACAGCTGGGTCTAGAGGAATCTGGCTAAGTTAATGTGTCTAGAGGTATCTGGATAAATTATGTCGCTTTTATTACTGCACCGATGGTCCTAATGGCTTAAGCCGCTCCTCCCATATTTACCTCAACAAAATGGCCTTGCTAATAATTTAATCACATAATCCTTAACATGGCACCACTGTTTTGAAAACCAGAGCGAACTGGCGGGTTCAACCGATAACGGATACTTGGTCCGCTCGACCATCTAAAACCACATGCTAAAAAATTGATGGGCACCGGATTGAACCAGTCAAAAGCCGGTTCAGTCAGCGAACTAGTTGATCGACTAACCGGTCGATCGACCGACTAACTGGCTGGTTCCTTCAGTTTTCTTTTTTCTTTTAAATTTTATTTTTTACTTTTTTGTTAAAATTATAAATCAATTTTTTTTAAGAAAATTATGTTATATATAATTTATTGTTATTGAAATAATTATAAAATAATATTGTATATATATCTTATTAAAAAATCCATATAATTTCATAAATGTGTCTTGTATATTATATATAAAAATATATTTAGTTCTCATAAATCATAAAAGATGTGAACCATTTAATAAATTTTTAGATGTTTTCTTATGATTTTTGTAGATTGTTCTTTTCGGACATTGTTTTTTGTTTCTGAGATGTTTTATTATTATTTTTTCATGTTGACATTTGATTTTATATGATTTTTTAAGTTGGACATGTTATATTGATGTATTGATATTTTTTTATTATGAACAAATTGAAGCTATAATATATACATGTCATATATATTTTACAAATATTAAAATAGATATTATATAATTTTGATATCATCACCGATTAAATCAGTGGTTTAATCAACCGACCTTGTATTCGATAAGGACACCAATTTCATATCCAATCCGATTTTAAAAACAATACATGTCACACCTTACCAGGACTTGATTATTCGCGTACAAAATGTCAACCGCCGTGCAGTAGAATATGACTATCCATATCCGTGTTTATATTTGACTTCCATCAAATTTGACCGTTGACTTTTATGCAATTTCACATGCATGGTCTTAACCCTCTTCGTCTTTGACCTTTTATTAATTTATACCAATATATTATTTTATTATTAAAATATGATTTGATTTGCTCCTCTGAATGCACGCTAGAAAATATAAATTGAGATCCTTTCCATTTTTAGTGTCCATTTCCATTTGCTGCTACGGCTTTAATTACCACAAATAGATCGACGCTGATCACCATGAATAGTCTCATTTCCATCATCTTCTTGATCTTCATTCACAGTAATCAATTTATGTTCACTACAGAAGGAGCTGAAGATTTACCCGCTCCGGTGGTGGACTTGGCCGGAAACAACCTCCTCGAAGCCAGCCATTACTACATCTTACCGCTCATTCGAGGCAGAGGCGGCGGCGTCACTCTATCCAGCACTCCCCGTAAGACCTGCCCGCTTGCTGTCGTCCAAGCGCCATTCGAACTCCAAAACGGGATCCCACTAACCTTCAGGCCTGTCAAATCCGAAAAGGGAGGCTTCATCCGTGAATCTACCGATTTAAACATAAAGTTTTCTGCTGCATCAGTTTGCGTTCAGTCGACGGTGTGGAAGCTGGATGACTACGACGAATCCACCAAGCAATACTTCATTACCACAGGTGGAGTTGGAGGGAACCCGGGGCGTGAAACGATTAGCAACTGGTTCAAAATCGAAAGAGACCAGAGTGACTACAAGCTTGTATTCTGCCCCACAGTGTGCAATTTCTGTAAAGTGATATGCAGAGATGTTGGGATTTTTATCAAAGATGGGAAGAGGCGTTTAGCTCTGAGTGATGTCCCTTTCATTGTTTCGTTTAAGAAGGTTTAATAAACTGATGGCATGAAATATTAATGGCGTTTGGTTTGCAGTAATTGTAATTCTTAAAGTGGTAATTAAGCTTCAAAGTGTTGGTATGTATTTCCATTCAGATACAATAAAGACTTTGCAATGGACAGATCTAGTATTATCGTGTCACGTGCCCGTGTCGTCGTGTCTGTGTTCCTGTCATCCTAGGCTCTTAGCTTCACAATATAATTGGACTAAAAGCATTTTAAAAACTGATGCTGTGATTGTTGTCCACTCAATGTAAATATCTTTCATTTACCACTTCTGCCACATCGACGCAGATTTCTCAATTCAACACGGCCAGAGGACGGCTAATGCTATTGCTCATTTCCTGGCTTCCTATGTGGTTTCACATGAATCAACCTCTGTTTCTTTTGATTTCTGAACTTTTTTACTATCATTTGTATCCATGGATTTGCATAACATGGTTGAATATTGATACCCCGATAATTATCCCGGTGCGGTTTGGACCCGAATTCTATGGCTCGACCAGATCTGGCAAGATACAAGGGCCCATTTATCTTGGCCATTAACCTAGGCCCATTCCCATGTTTATATAACCCATTTCCCTTAACCCTAATTAAGGACCTGAAATGTAAAGCCCATTAAGGGTGATAGGAGGCCAAAAAAGAGTAGGTTATAAAGGGGGATTTTTTTGGGCGCCTCCTTCCCGGCCGCCCATCAGAATCTTGGCTGATTTTTATGGGAGGAAAGCATACTGTAAAGAGGAACTCATCATGTTGTTCATAGTGAAGATTCAACTGGACTAGGTCCCGTGGTTTTTCCCTTCGGGGTTTCCACGTAAAAAATCTTGATGTCTATTTATTTTCTGTATATTCATTCATTGTTACAAAAGCGAACCAAAAAATGAGGTAACAAATTGGCGCCGTCTGTGGGAACAATCGAGCTAGGGCGTTGATATTTGTTTTTTCATCGTCTGGAAAAAGAGAGGTGAGAGGAAAGATTTCGGACAGCTCTGGGTGGAGATCTTCTGGTTGCAAGGTTGGCTCCGGGCGGCGAGTTCAGGGTTCCATGAGGTGGCGGCTGGGCTGTGTTGCCGTCGCCGGCCTGCGTCGAGTCTGGGCAACAGCCATGGCTGTGGCGCGTGAGCTGCGAATCTTCATTTCACCTGATGCGAGTGATGAAGACGCCTTGCCTCGCCTCCTTCACCATTTTTCAGATCTTCTCAGCTGGTGGTTATTTGAAAAGCTCAAGCTATTGCTCGAGAGAAAAAAGCAAGAAAACTGACGGAGGAGCGGGTCTGCAAAGGAGAAAAAAAAGGGTCTGGTAAGAAAATTATTCCTCCCTTTCATCAATCTGGTGCCGCCCCTGTCCACCCACTTGAAGACCCCTTCGCCCCCTGTCGTACCTCACTCGCCGGCTTACCTCCCTGTACCAATCAACCATTTGTCGTCGCCGCACAACCACCAATAAACCACGCATCGTGCTCTCTACATACAACTAACTAGATGAAGCTTACACCATTGCCAGTGGTCGTGGAAACGTCGGGCTGGGCTAGGGTTTCTCAGACGAGGGCGCAACGCTCTGAGGTGATGAGTTGTGACTCTGGGCAATGACAGGATTGGGCAAGGTGCTAATGACTGTGGTTCGTGCTCTTGCCCATCGTGAGGCTGTGAAGGGGCTGGACATGAGCGGTGGTGCAGCAAGTGTGATACAGGTGCAGCATGTGTGATGCGATTTTTGACCTGCAACGGGGCTGGACATGAGCGGTGGTGCAGCAGCCAGCAAGTGTGATGCGGGTGCAACAAGTGTGATGTTATTTTTGACCGGCAATGGGGCTAGACAGTAGTTGTGCATCGCGGTTTTTGGTGGTGCAGGGCTTCTCTTCAGGTTATTAGCAAGTCTTGCAAAAGACACAAGGTACCTTGATTCTGAAAGTTTATTGGTGCAATTAGTTGTTTTTTAATCAGTTTGTCACCAAGCTTATTCGGTACTGGTGTTGAGTTTGCATGTGGTAATGTTATTGTTGAAAATAGTTCTCAGACCTTGTGATACACCTAGCTGGAGATTTTCATTGAGAATGCAATAAATTCTCGGGGAGCATTACACCTATATTTAATTATAAAGGATCAATCAGCTCCCTTTTTGAATGGATTGGAAGTGCATATTTAACAGAGTAAGCAGGTTTTGGGGTTTTGTTTTGTTGGCACTTGTCTTGCTTTGTGTTTCAGGTTTCTGTGATTGAGTTCAATGGCAAGGAAAAGGGGTCGATCAGTTGATGTATCACATCTAGGGGAATTGCTTAGTGGTCACACTCAATTGGAAGTTGACCTCAGGGCACCACAACTTGGGCATGCAACCTCGCAGTAAGCCCTTATTACGCCAGAAGGGAAATGAACTCCAACTCGAGTCTCAGTGTGCTCGGCCACATGGGCCCCTCCTCGGCCACGACCTCACCAAGGCCTTAGCCATCACCAAGACCTATAGCTCAGTACTACCGAGCTCATGACATATTTAGTTCAGCAGTTGACCTCAACTTCGGTGCTCGGACTACATGCCGTTATGGTTATTTCTCTTTAAGCTATTACTTCAAAGTTCATATATATGTGGTGTTGCACTATATCATTGTTTCAGGTCGATTAAGTGCGCTATAGCTCGGGCATGCAATCTTGCAGTAAGCCCCTATTATATCAGCTCGGGCATGCAATCTTGCAGTAAGCCCCTATTATGACAGCTCGGGCATGCAATCTCGCAGTAAGCCCCTATTATATCAGTTCAGGCATGCGATCTCGCAGTAAGGCCTTATTCATCAGCTCGGGAACTTTATTTGTTCTGGATTTCGGATGAACTTATTCGGATGATGTGATGAGGGGGAGTTCGGATGGGATATTCGGAGTAAGCCCAGGTGTATGAGGCGCTGGCAAATATCAGCACAGGTCTGCCCTGATTGCTTAAGCCCACGTGTATGAGGCCGTGGCCAATATTAGCACAGGTCCGCCCTGATTGCTTAAGCCAAGGTGTATGAGGCCCTGGCAAATATCAGCACAGGTCCGCCCTGATTGCTTAAGCCCACGTCTATGAGGCCCTGACAAATATTAGCACAGGTCCGCCCTGATTGCTTAAGCCCACGTGTATGAGGCCGTGGCCAATATTAGCACAGGTCAGCCCTGATTGCTTAAGCCCACGTGTATGAGGCCGTGGCAAATATTAGCACAGGTCCGCCCTGATTGCTTAAGCCCAGGTGTATGAGGCCCTGGCAAATACTAGCACAGGTCCGCCCTGATTGCTTAAGCCCAGGTGTATGAGGCCCTGGCAAATACTAGCACAGGTCCGCCCTGATTGCTTAAGCTCAGGTGTATGAGGCCCTGGCAAATATTAGCACAGGTCCGCCCTGATTGCTTAAGCCCAGGTGTATGAGGCCCTGGCAAATATTTAGCACAGGTCCGCCCTGATTGCTTAAGCCCACGTGTATGAGGCCGTGGCAAATACTAGCACAGGTCCGCCCTGATTGCTTAAGCCCAGGTGTATGAGGCCCTGACAAATACTAGCACAGGTCCGCCCTGATTGCTTAAGCCCAGGTGTATGAGGCCCTGGCAAATATTAGCACAGGTCCGCCCTGATTGCTTAAGCCCAGGTGTATGAGGCCCTGGCAAATATTTAGCACAGGTCCGCCCTGATTGCTTAAGCCCACGTGTATGAGGCCGTGGCAAAATACTAGCACAAGTCCGCCCTAATTGCTTAAGCCCAGGTGTATGAGGCCCTGGCAAATATTAGCACAGGTCTTATCCGCTCATATTTATTATCTGGAGTCCAGAACGGACATGTCTTAGGCCCGCGGGCCTGGCCCAACCCAACCCGCTATATAGGTGGGTTAGGCCAGCATTTTTAAGGCCTGTCGCCAAGCGGTCTTATATGGACTAGCCCAAACAGGCGGGTTTTGGTTGGCCAACCCGCGGGTTGGTGGGCTGGTCCGCAGGTTGGCCCCCTTTAATAATTTTTTTATCACACTTGAGCATCTAATCTACTATATATTTTTCACTTGGACTTGCTTGAAAGTTGCAACATATATTTCAAAATTGAGTAAAATATTGATTCCCTAATCAAATATTTTTAGTAGTAGAGTTAATATCTAGATAAAACCTGAAGCAAGTTTCAATATTCTTCTAGCTCAGTTACGGTTCGGCAAGTTCAGTTGGAAATATTTTTTTGAAGCATTTAAAAAAAAAATCGGCGGGCCTGCCCACCCCAACCAGCCGCACGCATCACGCTATGGGTTGGGTTGAGGTTTACACAACCCGCCTGCAAGCGAGCCAAAACGGACCAGCAAATGTGGGCCGTGGGTTGGGCGGCCTGCCCATTTGGGTCGGGCTGGCCCGTTTTGACAGGTCTAGTGTTGAGAGTATGTATTCCTATGATTTGGTTCATAATTAATCTGTGCCAAAATTAGTAATCAGTAACCATGTCATATTTTAAGAGAAACCATGTTTTTAGAAATTATAAGCATACATGCTTTAATTTTGCCATGAAAAAAAATTATTTTAAAGCATCAACCCACTTTCTCGTTCTGTCGCATTAGGTTTGTCTAGTGCAATTTAACTAGTTGACGTGGTTTGCAGACTACTGTACCAAGTCAGAGGTTTACCCACTGCATCGAAGGATATCGACTACGGGTTCACTCGACAGTGTTTGAATGGAGCTCCGAAAACTCTATTTTAGTGCCCTAACCGATCTGGGTTTGTCCCAGCCAAGTTGTGTAAAATGTATTGTTAGTGTTATTGCTACAGATTTGTGTGTATTACCCATGGACCCGTATATGTATTCGTAGGAGATGAAGATTGGGGAGTAATTACACACAATTAATCTCCATTTATCACCATTAATGACCCCATTATTTCCCTTGATTTCAACCGGGTTTTTCTTTTATGCACCGAGTGTCGTATGCCACACCAACACACACACATATATATATATATATATATACACACAATTAATCTCCATTTATCACCATATTTCCTTTGATTTCAACCGGGTTTTTCTTCTATGCATCGAGTGTCGTACACCAACACCAAAAAACACACACACACACACACACACACACACATATATATATATATATATATATATATATATATATATATATATATATATATAAGAGTAGTGGGGGTGAGGGTGAGGGTTGAATATAGGGCTGCTTAACGGGCCGGGTCAATTCGGAACAGGCCCTGAATCGAGCCAGTTTGCCGATCCTGAACCGAAATTGGGCTAACCGATTTCAAACCGCTCCGAGTAGGGGGTCTACCAGTCCGGATCGGTTCTCCAATTCATGAACCGGTAGACTGATGGTTCCGGGTTAACCGAACCCGGTTCCGTTTAAAACCAGAACCTGTAGTTATTTTTTAAAAAAAACATACTTTTTTGGTTTTATAGATATATTTGACATCAGCTTATAAATGTATAGGCATAATAGATCGGTTGGCTAAAGCTTCTTGTTCGATTAAGCGAGGCCGCGTGTTCGAGACCTGCTTGTACCCAAGTTTTTGCATCGAAATTTAAAAAAAAAAATCAAATTAAAACTTGTTCAGGGTTAGAACCGGTCTAACCCGAAATCGGATCCGATCCGGTTCCTTACCGAATCGGTCGGTTTCGAAATTACCAGATTCGGAACCGAACTGTTCCAAACCGGATCGAACTGGTTCGATCAGTTAATCAACACTAGTTGAATGGGTCTTCAAACTTTAGTCTCATCGTGCAAGGGCAAGTAAACAAATTTTATTCTTAAAACTGTAACAATGGTTGCTAAAACAGCTCCATCCAGGACACATTTCGCCCACATTTGCCCAAATTGAAATGATTGATAGGGAGAATAGCATGGCTCATGCAAGAACACGACCGTCTAATTACTTATTTATTTTTATATCAGCAAAATATTTCATTCAAACTAAATCGAAATAAAAATGTACTTAGCGAAAAATATAAAATTGCAAGAATCTCTTGACTTAATTACATAACAAATAGATACCAAATCATCTACCTAATCATAGTAATACTTACTAAACACATCATCCTCTCTTTTAAAATTCTCCCCAAAAGTACATTAACCAATCACTGATTGAAAAACAAAAAAGTTGAGGATGTATCACAAGATTCTTTTTTATATTTTTCACTTCCTTTTAAACTTCGACGCCTGTTCTTGAAAAATCATACAATTTCTTTGCTTCTAAATAGATCAGACGGTATTTTGTCATGGCATTATCAAAAAATTCCTCATATTGTTTTTATTTACCAAGCCTATGAATTGATGAAAGAAAGTGTGTATCTCTCTATGCAAAACCGAAGATGAACCCAACCATTCAATACGTCTTATACACATCTTATAAGTAAATTGACAGCAAATTGAAGATATGTTTGAAATAATTTCCCTCACTGTCTAATTAGTTGTATTTCGGTACTATATATATATATAATAAATAATAATAAGATAATATAATAATATTAACATTATAAGAATATATATAATAACAAAATATATATATTTATAATAATAATAAGAAGAAGATTTATTTTAAGAATTTATAGAAAATAATAATAATAAAAACTCCTATATCTATAGAGACAGAGGAAGATAATCCGAAAAATAATAAGGAATTTAAAAACCTAAAGAAGAAGAAGGACTCTGAGAAGAAAAAGAAACCCAATCCCCTAAAGAACTCCTCTCTCTCCTCTTCCTGAATAGGAGAGAGGAAGAAGAAGAATCCCCCCCAATTTAAGAATAATAAGAAAAATAACAATAAAAGAATAAGAAGAATATATATAATTAATAATAAAAAACTTTTAATAATAAATAAGAATAATAACAACAACAACAAACAATAACTATAATAAGAATAATAAATAATAAAATAACAATAAAATAAATAATTATAATATATAATACTTATAATAATAAAATGTAAAATAAAAATAATAAAAATAATAGTATATGTATATATATATTTATATATACATATAATATTAGTAATATATAATAATAATAATAATAAAACAATTTAATAATAATAATAATAATAGCATATATTAATATTAAATATATAATATTAATAATCATAAATCAATTTAATAATTGGAATTAAATTATAGGAAGTAAGTTGAAATTTTTAATGGGAATTTAAAATTTTGTAATAGTAAAAATGGCAGGAAAAGGTATATAAATCATTTTGTTTGAAAGTGAGATAAATATGATGATAATTTTTGGTTAAAATTTAATAAATATGGGATAAAAATTAACTTAATGATGAAATAAAAATAAAAAACGAGATAAACGATGCCTGAAATGATTCCACCAAGCAAGTTTTACTCAGTTTATTTGATGCTGTTAACATCCCATCATTAATTTGATATATTCTAGATCAGTCGTGATACTATCATCCAAAATAGCATCAATTATCACTTAATTATTTGTGGGCCTCTCATTCTTGCTCAATTATTCCCCATCCATGAAAAAAGAATGGTGGGTTGCCTTGCCTCTGGCTTTGGTCTAATATAAAGAAATATATTATAAATTCACAAGAAATCTGTGATTTATTCTCATCTGATCAATTTTTACATACTCTCACATTCAAACTACCAGATTTTATTATTACAATCAGCGAACAAACGCCTGATGTTAACTTATTCATTAATTATAGCAAATTGCCCGACCCCTTCTCAAACTCCATGTATATCAAGAATTTCGTGCACCGAATTTACCTTATTATTAATTATAAAGATTACTCAGTGTTTTGAAAACCGGTCCAAACCGGCCAATTCAATCGATTTAACCTGTAACCAGTGCTTGATCCGGTCCGATTGACCCTTCAAAACCACCCTGATAAAAAATCAGTGGGAACCGGATTAAATCGGTAAAAAACCGGTTCAACCAGTGAACCGATTGACTGGTTGAACCAGTATGTTCCTTCATTTTTCTTTCCTTTTTAGAATTTTAATTTTTTTATTTTTTTAAAATTATAAATCAAATTTGTAGAACAAAATATATTATATATAATTTATTGTTATTGAAATGATTATAAAATAATATTTTATGTGTGTTTTTATCAAAAATTTCATATAATTCAATAAATTTGTCTTGTATATTTTATATAAACATGCTTAATTTCTCGTAAATTATAATATATGTGAATAATTTCATAATATTTTAAATATTTAATTATAATTTTGGGATAATGTTCTTTTTTGGCATTATTTATTTTTTAGATGTTTTGTTATTAGTTTTTTTATGTTAGACATTTGATTTTATCTGATTTTTGAAATTTGACATATTATGTTGGTGTAATGATATTTTTTAGTGTGAACAACTTGAAAATATAGCAAATACATGATATATATATATTTTACAAAACTTAAAAAAGATATTACATAATGCTGACGTCATCATCGGTTGAACCATTGGTTCAACCGGTCGAACCGATCCAACCTGTAACCTGTAAGGCCACCGAGTTCATGTCCGATCCGATTTTGAAACGGTCGAACCGATCCAACCTGTAACCTGTAAGGCCACCGAGTTCATGTCCGATCCGATTTTAAAAACACTGAGATTACTGCATCAATCTTGAGAATTTTTTTTTAGTATGACTGGGGGATTGAGCTATCCTGGACGGTGGTCGAATTGGTGGTGGCGTGAACTTTTGAAACATCATTACGAGGGGATCATCACTCAAAACCAAACGCCTGACTCCATTGTGAACATAGATCCCAACATCGCTGCAAACCACAGCACAGAAATCGCAAACCGACGGGCAGAAAACAATCTTGTAATGATTGTAACCAGACGCAACTTTTTCAATCTTGAACCAGTTGCTGACAGTTTCATTCCCGGGAGTCCCTTCAACTCCGCCTGTCATAATAAAGTATTGTCCGGTGGGTTCGTCGTACTCATCCACTTTCCACACAGTTGGGCCACAGCCACCAATGACAGGAAACAAGATAGGACTAAAATTATTAAACCAAGGATAATTATGCCACCACTATGGTTGAAATGATATAATCCTTTTCTCTAATGGGAGAAATTTGGGTTCAAGTTCAGGATAGCTAAAATTCTACCACCCTTATAGTTGTACTAAAAAAAAGGTTAATTATTGTTTTGATGCTTATGGGCGTCGGTGTTAATTTCTTGTTAAAAGTAATAAAAAAGGTACCGAAATGATTTTGATCCCAAATATTAAAAAT
The DNA here is from genome assembly GCA_907163345.1 of Haberlea rhodopensis. Classification (NCBI taxonomy): domain Eukaryota; kingdom Viridiplantae; phylum Streptophyta; class Magnoliopsida; order Lamiales; family Gesneriaceae; genus Haberlea; species Haberlea rhodopensis. The sequence continues at coordinate 4,652,840 of CAJQUN010000019.1, forward strand.
GAAAAAAAGTAATTGTCCTATTAGGGAAATATCTAATTTGGGGAATCCGTTAGTTTTTTTATTTAGCTAAATATATTATTGAAACTAAAAAGGAGTACTCGATATACTAAAAAAAAGGATTAATTATATAAATATATCACTTCCAAAACAATTTTTCAAACAAGTCTAGGGAAAAACAATATTGCATAAAAATCTGATTCATAAAATCTTTAATTCAAATAAGTCCAAATTTTAAATTTAAAATCAATTTAGGGTTTAATTATGACTCTTATACCCCTCAATGGTTTGTTAAGTTGCATTCTACTCCTTAGGATTTTATTTTAAGAACAAATAGTCCCTTGTGTAATATATATGATCTATTACATCCTTATGTTTATAAAAAGATGCATTTTAACCTATTCTTTCACGAGTCCCCTTATTGTGAGATCTTTGCCACAAAATGGTATCAGAACCTAGTTTTATTCTAGAAATATTAAAATAATATTTTAAATATTAAAATTATCCTTAAACGGAGGAGACAATTCAGGGGAATATGGATCTGAACGAATGTTCGATGTGTCACTCATATATGTGGTACTTCCAAAAATTGGAAGCACTGAATCAGAAGCATCTGGCGGAAGCTCAAATCTTCAACCAGAAATGAAAAATATTACGAGGAATAGGTATATGTCTACCTGGCATAACCATTACAAGAAACTGGAAAGGATGGCTAAGAGGCTTCACCAAGTGAACCTGAAGCTATAGTTCCAGTTAGCCGAAGTTCAGGAAGACGATCAACCTGAATATGATGACGTTACTCCAATGATCCGACAGGGTTCGGACTAGATGAGTAGGATGGGAGAACCAACCTTTTATGAAATAAAGGCAGATAGTTCTAAGATGTCCAAAGATCTTAGATAAATCCAGAAGATGGTGTATAACTATGGGAACAAACGACATCATGTTCCTGCACAACTCCATCAGATCCAAACTCAGATGAAAATGATGATCAAACATCAGGAGGAAATTCTTGAAAACCTTCAAGATGTTCAAACCCAAGTCAAGGAGTTGGAGTCACGACCAAGTCCCTCAGGAAGAAGAAAAGGAGGATGGTTACCACCATCCTATGGAACAGAACCCATTTTACATCAAAAAGGGAAAGCTGATGATAATTACACTTCAAATTGGTACTATATAATTTTGGTGCTAGTAGCACATGAAATTAGTATTAAACATATATAATTTTGGTATGAGTTACACATCAAATTGGTATTAAACCTATAAAATTTTAGTACCTATGAATTTGGTATTAAACGTATACCATTGTGGTATTAGTTACAAATGAAATTAGTATTAATCTATACAATTTTGATACCAGTTACACATGAAATTGATATTAAACCTATACAGTTTCGGTACTAATTACACACGAAATTGATATTAAACATATACAATATTGGTACTAGTTACACTTGAACTTTTGTATTCAACGGATAAAATTTTGGTACTAGTTGCACATATTTTGTCATTAAACCTATAAAAATTTTGTACTACTTACACTTGAAATTGATATTAACGTATATAATTTTGGTACTAGTTACAATTCAAATTGGTATTAAACCTATACAATTTTGGTACTAGTTACACATGAAATTAATATTGTTTGTTTGTTCGAATAAAATATTAACATCAATATAGAAGATTAACCACAATATAGAAATACCAAAATTGTAAAGGTTTAATACCAATTTGAAGTGTAACTAGTACCAAAATTATATAGGCTTAATACCAATTTAATGTGTAAATAGTACCAAAATTGTAAATGTTTAATATCAATTCCAGGTATAACTAATACCAAATTGTATAGTTTAATATCAATTTCAAGTGCAATTAGTACAAAAAATATATATGTTTAATATTAATTTCAAGTGTAACTAGTACCAAAATTGTATATGTTTAATATCAATTTCATGTATAAGTAGTACAAAAATTGTATATATTTAATTTTTGAAATGTAACTAGTGACACTCCAGTCACAAAATCTAGCACCATTCAAGTTGCCAAACAACATCACGTGATTGCATAATTCACGTAATCCATCCAATAATTAGGTTTTAATGTAAATGACAACTGTATGTACCTTCCTTAGTTAAAGGATGAATTATAGGAATGTAATATATATAAAGACTTCGATGAATAAGGGAATTCAGACAAAACAATTGTGCAATTGACATGATATCAGAGTCAGTCGATCAAATTAAGACTTGAAATTTTCGATACTTTTTTCTTCTTCGTTTTCCAACTTCATGATGCGCATCCGTCGATCGGAAATTGTCTGATCTCTTGACGTCGAAACCCTGTTTTTTTGTCGATTGTCTGGGCATTCTTGTTAGGGTTCTGAAATTGTTCGATTTCTTGTCTTCTGAGATCCCTTCTGTGTCGCATCGTTGGGTTCTAAAAATTGGAATTTTTTGCTAAAGCGCGACATCTTTGATCGGAAATTTCCTGATTCACTGTTCCTCCGAAATTTTCGTCGCTGAATTATCGGGTTTTCTCCGATTTCTTGATGTGTGCACCGATCACATTTGTTTTGGTTTGGGTATTTCGAAATACCCATTTATTTTGACAATCATTGCTTGATGTGTCATTTCTTTGCTGCCAATTGCTCACTGCCATCATCATGAGTAATTCTGAAATTTTGGTGTGAAATTCTCCGGCAAAATATACTCGGTTTGGGAATTTTAATTTCGTTTATTCGTGATTGGGAAGGAATTATGGGGCCACATTGATGGGAGTGACCCAACTCCTCCAGACGCCTCCAAATTAGCACCCTGGCAGATCAAAGATGCTCTAAGTATGACCTGGATATTAGCATCTGTTGATCCTCTCATTGTGCTAAATTTACAACCATGTCAAACCGCCAAAGCCACGTGAGAGTATCTCAAGAAAGTTTACAGTTAGAATAATGTGGCTCGACAATTCCAATTGGAATATGAGATTGCAACTATACTCAGGGCGAACTCTGTCCAGGAATATTTCACTGGTTTTCAGACTTTATGGGCTGAATTTTCTGATATTATTTATGCTAATGTTCCTGATGGCTCGCTGGTTGTTGTCCAATCATTCATGAACAGAACAAACGAGATCAATTTCTGATGAAATTTAGATCTGAATTCGAAATAGCCTGATCCACACTGATGAACCGTGATCCCTCTCCCTCATTGGATGTTTGCTTCGGAGAACTCCTTTGTGAAGAACAACATCTTACTACACAGAGGAAGTTCCAACACCACACAAACTTGACGAATGTCACTGCTTATGTGTCCCACGTGAAAGGAAAAGGGAAGGATATTCGCCACGTCCAATGCTATACTAGCAAAGAATATGGTCACATGGCAAACCAATGTGTCACTAAGAAATGTAACTACTGCAAGAAGCATGGCCACATCATCAAGGACTGTCCCACACATCCTCCAAATCGACGAACCACCAGTTATCAAGCCATAGTAGGACCCTCCCCGCCTATAGTTGGAGACTCTTCGGTCATTACTCATGAAACCATCCAACAGATGACCGTTTCCGCACTCTCTACTTTAGGCCTTCAAGGTAACAATCTCGCTCATTTAAAATCTTGGCTTGATGACTCTGGTGCTTCAAATCATATGATCAGGACTTCTGATAATCTTCACAATCTTCAACAATATACCGATTCCTTACAAATTACAATCGATGATGGAACTAAACTTCCGATTCGTGAGACTGGCGATGTTAATTCCTCTGTCAGAGATGTGTTTATATCTCCAGCACTATCTACTAGTCTATTATCTGTCGAACAGTTAGTTGATGACAATTATAATATTTTGTTCTCTCGTTCTGGTTGTCTTGTGCAGGATCAAGTGTCGGGGAGGATACTCGCTAAGGGCCCTGAAGTTGGACGCTTATTTTTCTTACATTTTTCCATTCCTTCAGTTATTTCCATGGCATGTAATGCAATTATAATACCAACGACATTTGGCACAAGTGTTTGGGTCATCCTAACCCTGCTGTCTTATCTCATATAATAAAATCGGGTTTGTTGGGAAATAAAAATCAATTGTCATCTCAATTTTCTCTAGATTGTGCTACTTGCAAATTAAGAAAGAGTAAGTCTCTTTCATTTCCGACCCTTGGTACTCGTGCAGAAAATTTCTTTGACTTGATTCATAGTGATGTATGGGGTGTCTCCCCTGTTATATCTCATGCACAATATAAATATTTTGTTACATTCATTGATGATTATAGCAGATACACATAGATTTATTTTCTTCGGTCCAAATCTGAGGTATTCTCTATGTTCCAACACTTTATATCTTTCGTTGAAACTCAATTTTCTACCACTATCAAAATCCTCAGATCTGACTCCGGTGGAGAATACATGTCTCTTCAATTTCATGCTTTCCTTGAACAAAAAGGTATTATTTCTCAGCATTCTTGTCCATATACACCACAACAAAATGGGGTGGCGGAACGTAAAAATCGTCATTTACTAGATTGTCACTCGCACTTTGTTACTTGAAGCTGCGGTTCCTACAAAACTTTGGGTTGAAGATTTATCTGCGGCCTTTTACCTCATAAATCGATTACCATCCAGCGCACTACAATTTGTCACCCCATGTTACCATCTCCATAAACATCACCATAGCTATCTTAATTTATACACTTTTGGATGTATTTGCTTTGTTCATTTACCTAGTATTGAACGAAATAAATTGTCGACTCAATCAGTCAAATGCGCTTTTATGGGATATAGTGTTTCTCATAAGGGATATGTTTGATATGATTCTCACTCTAACAAGTTTCGTATTTCTCGTTACGTCATTTTCTTTGAAAATTAATATTTCTTTAGCAAATCAGTTGGGTCCATGCATTCACCAACTGTTCTTCCATCCTTTGATGAGTCATCGACATCTTCTCCATGCTTCCAGTCTGGTATTGTTTATGAAAGACGACGTCCAACTTTGCACCCTCGTGAGGCCGACCCTCCACCTGACACTGCTCAAACTCTGGATCATGTGATAACCACGACCTCTGACACTACTCTTCGGCGCTCCTCACGTTCTTCCCATCCTCCTGATCTGTATGGCTAATCTCCTTCATCATATCATGCTACTTTGTAATCTAATCCCATTCCTATGTGTTACTCGGAAGCTATTAAGCATGAATGTCGGAAGACCGCAATTAATGAGGAGTTACAAGCTCTTCAAGAAAATGCCACATGGGATATTGTCACTTGTCCACCTCAGGTTAAAGCACTTGGCTGTAAATAGGTATACTCTATCAAACTTCGCTCCGACGGAACTTTGGATAGATACAAAGCCAGGTGGTTGCTCTTGGTAATCGTCAGGAGTATGGAATTAACTACAATGACACTTTTGCTCCTGTTTCAAAAATGACTATGGTGCATACTATACTATCTATTGCCGATTCACAAGGCTGGTGTTGAGCCTTAAACGCATGGTTGCGTTTAATGCGTTAAATTATCTCCAGTCAATCTTTGAGTTTTGATGATCAACAAAACTTGTGTTTGTTATACTAATGCATCTACTTAGTGTGCAGATTAAGTGATGAAAAGTGGAATGGAATGAAGAAATTCAAGTGTGCATATTCTGGCCTGGATCGCCCCAGGCGATGGTGATCATCGCCCCAGGCGATGGGTGCCAGGAGGGGCATCGCCACGCACATCGACAGAGGCGATGGCTAGGCGAGCATGCGAGGAAGATCGCCCCAGGCGATGGTGACCAACGCCTGAGGCGATGGCAGCCACAGGGACTTCGCCCCCGCACATCGACTGAAGCAACGCCGAGGCATGGCGCGGGCATGCGCGAAGGAAGATCGCCCGAGGCGATGGGCTGAACGCCCGAGGCAATGGCACGAACGCCTGAGGCGATCTGGAGTTCGTTTGAGGCGATGCAAGATTTGAAGGAGCTGAGGCTACGGCCTTGATTTTTGCTCTGGATCGCCTGAGGCGATCCAGCGATCGCGTGAGGCGATGCGTGATTTTTGGTGACCGTTGGGGCGCGGCGATGGTGATCGCCTGAGGCGATGTCCGAGGCGATCTTGGAGTGATTTCAGCCTTATGAGTAGCAACGGCTAGTAGGAGCCTTGGAGGCCTTCTACACTATAAATATGGATGCTTTGGAGCATTTTGAAGCTAAGGAACAAGCCTACAACTCATACAAAGTCTTGATCAATTATTGTTTCAAATTATATTACAATCTCCATACATTGTTGTTGTATTGGAGTTTGTGATTCTCTTCTTTGTTAGAGTTTGTGTTTCTTCGTGTGAGTACACCGTGAAGGTGTTTGTTGGTTTAATTCATTGTAAAGGTCCTCCAACACCAAAGCAAGTTGAAAAATTGTAAAGTCATCAACTAGTCTAGTTGGTGCAAGTGTGTGGCTATCCTTGGAGCCCTTAAGGCCAAGAAGACTCGTGAAGAGTGTTGGTAGCTCGGGAAGAGCTTTGTATACTCGGGAAGAGTATTGTGCTCGGGAAGAGCTTGTGTACTCGGGAATAGTAGTGTGCTCGGGAAGAGCGTTGTAACTCGGGAAGAGTTGTTGTGTGGCTAACTTGGAGCCCTCAAGGCCAAGACCAATTGTTCTAGTGGAACCTCGGTTGGAGGTTATCTAACCGGGAAGAGGAGACGTATGCGATTCATCGCCGAACTTCTATAACAAATATCCTTGTCATTTACCGCATTATTCCTTTACGCATTTATTTACTTATTCGTTTTATTTATCGATTGACTAAAGGCTTCCGCAAAGCGCAAAACTATTTTATTTTTCAAACTCATTTTAAAAAGCTAAAGTAGCCAAGGAATCTCATTCACCCCCCCTCTTCGATTCCAACAAGTGGTATCAGAGCCATTTGATTTTTGTTTTTAAATCAAAATCTTTTTATGGCTAATCTAGCAAATGAGTTTGCTCAAGGTCAATCGACGAATCGCCCTCGGCTTTTCACGGGTGATAACTACGGTTATTGGAAGAATAGAATTTTTCTATAATCCAATCCGTAGATTATGATCTATGGAAAATCATAGTGAAAGGTCCACATATTCCTTTAAAGGAAATTGGGGGAATTCGTGTTCCCAAAGAAATGGACGATTTCACTAGAGCGGATATGATTTTAATATCTCAAAATGCTAAAGCTATTAATATTTTGCATTGTGCTTTAGATATGAAGGAGTACAACCGGATCTCGATGTGCTCAACCGCTAAGGAGATATGGGACAAATTACAAATTTGTCATGAAGGAACCAACCAAGTAAAGGAGACAAAGATAGACCTCCTTCAACTCAAATATGAGACATTTGAGATGGATTCCGGAGAAGATGTGGATTCCATGTTTAGGAGGCTCACCCAAATCATCAACGAGCTTGCTCAACTTGGAGAGAAGTATCCTCCAAAGCAAATATGGAGGAGAGCACTAAGGGCCTTACCTAAAGAATGGGATGCAAAGAGGACGGCCATTATCGAGTCCAACAAAGGAGAAAGTGCTTCCTATGATCTTGATGAGCTCCATGGCACATTGGTGACTCATGAGCTTGAAGTTGCCACGAGGAGAGAAGTAAAGGAGGAGGATAGATCCAAGAGAAATGGGATTGCCTTGGTTGGAGGGAAAGACCACTCCGATGATGAAGAAGATGATGATGATGAGGAGATGATCCTATTCACAAATAAGTTCAAGAAGCTCTTCACTAAACATAGCAAGTCAAAGACCTCAACTGCAACCAAAAATGAATCCAAAAATGAGGTAACTTGTTATAATTGTAATGATAAAGGTCATTATGCTAACAAATGCCCTAGGAAGAAGAATGAGGACAAAGGGAAGAAGAAGGCGTTTATAGCCACATGGAGTGATAGCGACTCCGATGAAGAAGAAGCCACCAATCTATGTCTAATGGCTCTTGGAGATGAAGGAGATGAAAGTGACAATGAGGTACCTTCATTTGATGAACTTTTAGAATCTTATAATGATCTTATTGATGCTCTTGGCAAAACAAGATGAGTAACAAATTACTCAAACTTGAGATTGCTAAGAAAGATGAAGAAAATAATTCATTGAAAAATGAATTAAATTCTTTAAAGATACATTTTGAAAATTTAGTGAAAGCAGTAAAAAGATGAATGAATTGCTTGGCTTGCAACGTTGTAGCTTTGACAAAGCCGGGTTAGGTTTTTCAAGCAAATCAAAAACTTTTTCTAGCTTGTTGGCCAATGCAAAGCATGATTCTCCTACTTGTAATTATTGTTGCAAAAATGGCCACACTAAAAATAAGTGTAGGTTTGCTAGAATCCAATACCAACCTAATAAGAGGTGGAAATGGATTCCAAAAGTGCCATTGAAAGTTAACCCCCTAGGACCCAAAAATCAAATGGGTACCAAAGTTCCTCCAATTGTAAATTTGTCTTGTAGGGACAAGAATGGAATGAAGGATGAAGGGCCAAGCAACTCCAAGGAGGAGTTTGTATTATTCACAACTATAGAAGAGGCTCGAGGCGTTGGACCTATGACAAGAACGAACTCTTGTCATTGAGGGTAAATTTTTTTTTTTTTACATGTTAAAAGAGCAATTTCAAAATTCATTGGCACAAATTAATTATGATCAATAAATATTGAAGCTCAATATTCATTGGAGTAAAATGCATAACCCCTTAGCATAATTGTTGAAATGCATGATGTATGCTTATCTTTTTATAGTAAGTAGCTTGATATGCTTTGCATTCAAATTTGAATATGCTATGTGAAAATGTGCAAGTATATGATTTGTTATAATGCCTTGATATTTTTATTATCTTATTTCTGGCATGAATGCATGAACATATGCACACATTGCAACTTTTAGAATTAATTGTTGAGTACCTTAAACACATGGTTGTGATTCACCTCTATATAATTTAATCCTGTTTGATGAGGAACATGTGTAATTTGAAGCTATATGTCAACATATAAATTATGCCATGTTTATTTGAATTTTATGCTTTTTGATTATCACAAAAAGGGGGAGAATTTTGTGATAAACTTGAACCTTAATACATGCATAGTTTAAGGGGGAGAGCTTATGTATGCATGGTTTGAGGGGGAGAGTTATTTGTTTAATGATTTACTTGATAACTTGTATGTGTTATGCAATTGTTAAGGGGGAGTTATTTTTACTCACATTTCATGCATATTACTTATTCAAGTTTATCAAGTTTTGTGATCATCAAAAAGGGGGAGATTGTTGAGCCTTAAACGCATGGTTGCGTTTAATGCGTTAAATTATCCCCGGACAATCTTTGAGTTTTGATGATCAACAAAACTTGTGTTTGTTATACTAATGCATCTACTTAGTGTGCAGATTAAGTGATGAAAAGTGGAATGGAATGAAGAAATTCAAGTGTGCATATTCTGGCCTGGATCGCCCCAGGCGATGGTGATCATCGCCCCAGGCGATGGGTGCCAGGAGGGGCATCGCCACGCACATCGACAGAGGCGATGGCTAGGCGAGCATGCGAGGAAGATCGCCCCTGGCGATGGTGACCAACGCCTGAGGCGATGGCAGCCACAGGGACTTCGCCCCCGCACATCGACTGAAGCAACGCCGAGGCATGGCGCGGGCATGCGCGCAGGAAGATCGCCCGAGGCGATGGGCTGAACGCCCGAGGCGATGGCACGAACGCCTGAGGCGATCTGGAGTTCGTTTGAGGCGATGCAAGATTTGAAGGAGCTGAGGCTACGGCCTTGATTTTTGCTCTGGATCGCCTGAGGCGATGCGTGATTTTTGGTGACCGTTGGGGCGCGGCGATGGTGATCGCCTGAGGCGATGTCCGAGGCGATCTTGGAGTGATTTCAGCCTTATGAGTAGCAACGGCTAGTAGGAGCCTTGGAGGCCTTCTACACTATAAATATGGATGCTTTGGAGCATTTTGAAGCTAAGGAACAAGCCTACAACTCATACAAAGTCTTGATCAATTATTGTTTCAAATTATATTACAATCTCCATACATTGTTGTTGTATTGGAGTTTGTGATTCTCTTCTTTGTTAGAGCTTGTGTTTCTTCGTGTGAGTACACCGTGAAGGTGTTTGTTGGTTTAATTCATTGTAAAGGTCCTCCAACACCAAAGCAAGTTGGAAAATTGTAAAGTCATCAACTAGTCTAGTTTGTGCAAGTGTGTGGCTATCCTTGGAGCCCTTAAGGCCAAGAAGACTCGTGAAGAGTGTTGGTAGCTCGGGAAGAGCTTTGTATACTCGGGAAGAGTATTGTGCTCGGGAAGAGCTTGTGTACTCGGGAAGAGTAGTGTGCTCGGGAAGAGCGTTGTAACTCGGGAAGAGTTGTTGTGTGGCTAACTTGGAGCCCTCAAGGCCAAGACCAATTGTTCTAGTGGAACCTCGGTTGGAGGTTATCTAACCGGGAAGAGGAGACGTAGGCGATTCATCGCCGAACTTCTATAACAAATATCCTTGTCATTTACCGCATTATTCCTTTACGCATTTATTTACTTATTCGTTTTATTTATCGATTGACTAAAGGCTTCCGCAAAGCGCAAAACTATTTTATTTTTCAAACTCATTTTAAAAAGCTAAAGTAGCCAAGGAATCTCATTCACCCCCCCTCTTCGATTCCAACAAGTGGTATCAGAGCCATTTGATTTTTGTTTTTAAATCAAAATCTTTTTATGGCTAATCTAGCAAATGAGTTTGCTCAAGGTCAATCGACGAATCGCCCTCGGCTTTTCACGGGTGATAACTACGGTTATTGGAAGAATAGAATTTTTCTATACATCCAATCCGTAGATTATGATCTATGGAAAATCATAGTGAAAGGTACACATATTCCTTTAAAGGAAATTGGGGGAATTAGTGTTCCCAAAGAAATGGACGATTTCACTAGAGCGGATATGATTTTAATATCTCAAAATGCTAAAGCTATTAATATTTTGCATTGTGCTTTAGATATGATGGAGTACAACCGGATCTCGATGTGCTCAACCGCTAAGGAGATATGGGACAAATTACAAATTTGTCATGAAGGAACCAACCAAGTAAAGGAGACAAAGATAGACCTCCTTCAACTCAAATATGAGACATTTGAGATGGATTCCGGAGAAGATGTGGATTCCATGTTTAGGAGGCTCACCCAAATCATCAACGAGCTTGCTCAACTTGGAGAGAAGTATCCTCCAAAGCAAATATGGAGGAGAGCACTAAGGGCCTTACCTAAAGAATGGGATGCAAAGATGACGGCCATTACCGAGTCCAACAAAGGAGAAAGTGCTTCCTATGATCTTGATGAGCTCCATGGCACATTGGTGACTCATGAGCTTGAAGTTGCCACGAGGAGAGAAGTAAAGGAGGAGGATAGATCCAAGAGAAATGGGATTGCCTTGGTTGGAGGGAAAGACCACTCCGATGATGAAGAAGATGATGATGATGAGGAGATGATCCTATTCACAAATAAGTTCAAGAAGCTCTTCACTAAACATAGCAAGTCAAAGACCTCAACTGCAACCAAAAATGAATCCAAAAATGAGGTAACTTGTTATAATTGTAATGATAAAGGTCATTATGCTAACAAATGCCCTAGGAAGAAGAATGAGGACAAAGGGAAGAAGAAGACGTTTATAGCCACATGGAGTGATAGCGACTCCGATGAAGAAGAAGCCACCAATCTATGTCTAATGGCTCTTGGAGATGAAGGAGATGAAAGTGACAATGAGGTACCTTCATTTGATGAACTTTTAGAATCTTATAATGATCTTATTGATGCTCTTGGCAAAACCAAGATGAGTAACAAATTACTCAAACTTAAGATTGCTAAGAAAGATGAAGAAAATAATTCATTGAAAAATGAATTAAATTCTTTAAAGATATCATTTTGCAAATTTAGTGAAAGCAGTAAAAAGATGAATGAATTGCTTGGCTTGCAACGTTGTAGCTTTGACAAAGCCGGGTTAGGTTTTTCAAGCAAATCAAAAACTTTTTCTAGCTTGTTGGCCAATGCAAAGCATGATTCTCCTACTTATAATTATTGTTGCAAAAATGGCCACACTAAAAATAAGTGTAGGTTTGCTAGAATCCAATACCAACCTAATAAGAGGTGGAAATGGATTCCAAAAGTGCCATTGAAAGTTAACCCCCTAGGACCCAAAAATCAAATGGGTACCAAAGTTCCTCAAATTGTAAATTTGTCTTGTAGGGACAAGAATTGAATGAAGGATGAAGGGCCAAGCAACTCCAAGGAGGAGTTTGTATTATTCACAACTATAGAAGAGGCTCGAGGCGTTGGACCTATGACAAGAACGAACTCTTGTCATTGAGGGTAAATTTTTTTTTTTTACATGTTAAAAGAGCAATTTCAAAATTCATTGGCACAAATTAATTATGATCAATAAATATTGAAGCTCAATATTCATTGGAGTAAAATGCATAACCCCTTAGCATAATTGTTGAAATGCATGATGTATGCTTATCTTTTTATAGTAAGTAGCTTGATATGCTTTGCATTCAAATTTGAATATGCTATGTGAAAATGTGCAAGTATATGATTTGTTATAATGCCTTGATATTTTTATTATCTTATTTTTGGCATGAATGCATGAACATATGCACACATTGCAACTTTTAGAATTAATTGTTGAGTACCTTAAACACATGGTTGTGATTCACCTCTATATAATTTAATCCTGTTTGATGAGGAACATGTGTAATTTGAAGCTATATGTCAACATATAAATTATGCCATGTTTATTTGAATTTTATGCTTTTTGATTATCACAAAAAGGGGGAGAATTTTGTGATAAACTTGAACCTTAATACATGCATAGTTTAAGGGGGAGAGCTTATGTATGCATGGTTTGAGGGGGAGAGTTATTTGTTTAATGATTTACTTGATAACTTGTATGTGTTATGCAATTGTTAAGGGGGAGTTATTTTTACTCACATTTCATGCATATTACTTATTCAAGTTTATCAAGTTTTGTGATCATCAAAAAGGGGGAGATTGTTGAGCCTTAAACGCATGGTTGCGTTTAATGCGTTAAATTATCCCCGGACAATCTTTGAGTTTTGATGATCAACAAAACTTGTGTTTGTTATACTAATGCATCTACTTAGTGTGCAGATTAAGTGATGAAAAGTGGAATGGAATGAAGAAATTCAAGTGTGCATATTCTGGCCTGGATCGCCCCAGGCGATGGTGATCATCGCCCCAGGCGATGGGTGCCAGGAGGGGCATCGCCACGCACATCGACAGAGGCGATGGCTAGGCGAGCATGCGAGGAAGATCGCCCCTGGCGATGGTGACCAACGCCTGAGGCGATGGCAGCCACAGGGACTTCGCCCCCGCACATCGACTGAAGCAACGCCGAGGCATGGCGCGGGCATGCGCGCAGGAAGATCGCCCGAGGCGATGGGCTGAACGCCCGAGGCGATGGCACGAACGCCTGAGGCGATCTGGAGTTCGTTTGAGGCGATGCAAGATTTGAAGGAGCTGAGGCTACGGCCTTGATTTTTGCTCTGGATCGCCTGAGGCGATGCGTGATTTTTGGTGACCGTTGGGGCGCGGCGATGGTGATCGCCTGAGGCGATGTCCGAGGCGATCTTGGAGTGATTTCAGCCTTATGAGTAGCAACGGCTAGTAGGAGCCTTGGAGGCCTTCTACACTATAAATATGGATGCTTTGGAGCATTTTGAAGCTAAGGAACAAGCCTACAACTCATACAAAGTCTTGATCAATTATTGTTTCAAATTATATTACAATCTCCATACATTGTTGTTGTATTGGAGTTTGTGATTCTCTTCTTTGTTAGAGCTTGTGTTTCTTCGTGTGAGTACACCGTGAAGGTGTTTGTTGGTTTAATTCATTGTAAAGGTCCTCCAACACCAAAGCAAGTTGGAAAATTGTAAAGTCATCAACTAGTCTAGTTGGTGCAAGTGTGTGGCTATCCTTGGAGCCCTTAAGGCCAAGAAGACTCGTGAAGAGTGTTGGTAGCTCGGGAAGAGCTTTGTATACTCGGGAAGAGTATTGTGCTCGGGAAGAGCTTGTGTACTCGGGAAGAGTAGTGTGCTCGGGAAGAGCGTTGTAACTCGGGAAGAGTTGTTGTGTGGCTAACTTGGAGCCCTCAAGGCCAAGACCAATTGTTCTAGTGGAACCTCGGTTGGAGGTTATCTAACCGGGAAGAGGAGACGTAGGCGATTCATCGCCGAACTTCTATAACAAATATCCTTGTCATTTACCACATTATTCCTTTACACATTTATTTACTTATTCGTTTTATTTATCGATTGACTAAAGGCTTCCGCAAAGCGTAAAACTATTTTATTTTTCAAACTCATTTTAAAAAGCTAAAGTAGCCAAGGAATCTCATTCACCCCCCCTCTTCGATTCCAACAAGTGGTATCAGAGCCATTTGATTTTTGTTTTTAAATCAAAATCTTTTTATGGCTAATCTAGCAAATGAGTTTGCTCAAGGTCAATCGACGAATCGCCCTCGGCTTTTCACGGGTGATAACTACGGTTATTGGAAGAATAGAATTTCTCTATACATCCAATCCGTAGATTATGATCTATGGAAAATCATAGTGAAAGTCCACATATTCCTTTGAAGGAAATTGGGGGAATTAGTGTTCCCAAAGAAATGGACGATTTCACTAGAGCGGATATGATTTTAATATCTCAAAATGCTAAAGCTATTAATATTTTGCATTGTGCTTTAGATATGAAGGAGTACAGCCGGATCTCGATGTGCTCAACCGCTGAGGAGATATGGGACAAATTACAAATTTGTCATGAAGGAACCAACCAAGTAAAGGAGACAAAGATAGACCTCCTTCAACTCAAAATATGAGACATTTGAGATGGATTCCGGAGAAGATGTGGATTCCATGTTTAGGAGGCTCACCCAAATCATCAACGAGCTTGCTCAACTTGGAGAGAAGTATCCTCCAAAGCAAATATGGAGGAGAGCACTAAGGGCCTTACCTAAAGAATGGGATGCAAAGAGGACGGCCATTATCGAGTCCAACAAAGGAGAAAGTGCTTCCTATGATCTTGATGAGCTCCATGGCACATTGGTGACTCATGAGCTTGAAGTTGCCACGAGGAGAGAAGTAAAGAGGAGGATAGATCCAAGAGAAATGGGATTGCCTTGGTTGTAGGGAAAGACCACTCCGATGATGAAGAAGATGATGATGATGAGGAGATGATCCTATTCACAAATAAGTTCAAGAAGCTCTTCACTAAACATAGCAAGTCAAAGACCTCAACTGCAACCAAAAATGAATCCAAAAATGAGGTAACTTGTTATAATTGTAATGATAAAGGTCATTATGCTAACAAATGCCCTCGGAAGAAGAATGAGGACAAAGGGAAGAAGAAGGCGTTTATAGCCACATGGAGTGATAGCGACTCCGATGAAGAAGAAGCCACCAATCTATGTCTAATGGCTCTTGGAGATGAAGGAGATGAAAGTGACAATGAGATACCTTCATTTGATGAACTTTTAGAATCTTATAATGATCTTAGTGATGCTCTTGGCAAAACCAAGATGAGTAACAAATTACAGAAACTTGAGATTGCTAAGAAAGATGAAGAAAATAATTCATTGAAAAATGAATTAAATTCTTTAAAGATATCATTTTGCAAATTTAGTGAAAGCAGTAAAAAGATGAATGAATTGCTTGGCTTGCAACGTTGTAGCTTTGACAAAGCCGGGTTAGGTTTTTCAAGCAAATCAAAAACTTTTTCTAGCTTGTTGGCCAATGCAAAGCATGATTCTCCTACTTGTAATTATTGTTGCAAAAATGGCCACACTAAAAATAAGTGTAGGTTTGCTAGAATCCAATACCAACCTAATAAGAGGTGGAAATGGATTCCAAAAGTGCCATTGAAAGTTAACCCCCTAGGACCCAAAAATCAAATGGGTACCAAAGTTCCTCCAATTGTAAATTTGTCTTGTAGGGACAAGAATGGAATGAAGGATGAAGGGCCAAGCAACTCAAAGGAGGAGTTTGTATTATTCACAACTATAGAAGAGGCTCGACGCGTTGGACCTATGACAAGAACGAACTCTTGTCATTGAGGGTAAATTTTTTTTTTTTTACATGTTAAAAGAGCAATTTCAAAATTCATTGGCACAAATTAATTATGATCAATAAATATTGAAGCTCAATATTCATTGGAGTAAAATGCATAACCCCTTAGCATAATTGTTGAAATGCATGATGTATGCTTATCTTTTTATAGTAAGTAGCTTGATATGCTTTGCATTCAAATTTGAATATGCTATGTGAAAATGTGCAAGTATATGATTTGTTATAATGCCTTGATATTTTTATTATCTTATTTTTGGCATGAATGCATGAACATATGCACACATTGCAACTTTTAGAATTAATTGTTGAGTACCTTAAACACATGGTTGTGATTCACCTCTATATAATTTAATCCTGTTTGATGAGGAACATGTGTAATTTGAAGCTATATGTCAACATATAAATTATGCCATGTTTATTTGAATTTTATGCTTTTTGATTATCACAAAAAGGGGGAGAATTTTGTGATAAACTTGAACCTTAATACATGCATAGTTTAAGGGGGAGAGCTTATGTATGCATGGTTTGAGGGGGAGAGTTATTTGTTTAATGATTTACTTGATAACTTGTATGTGTTATGCAATTGTTAAGGGGGAGTTATTTTTACTCACATTTCATGCATATTACTTATTCAAGTTTATCAAGTTTTGTGATCATCAAAAAGGGGGAGATTGTTGAGCCTTAAACGCATGGTTGCGTTTAATGCGTTAAATTATCCCCGGACAATCTTTGAGTTTTGATGATCAACAAAACTTGTGTTTGTTATACTAATGCATCTACTTAGTGTGCAGATTAAGTGATGAAAAGTGGAATGGAATGAAGAAATTCAAGTGTGCATATTCTGGCCTGGATCGCCCCAGGCGATGGTGATCATCGCCCCAGGCGATGGGTGCCAGGAGGGGCATCGCCACGCACATCGACAGAGGCGATGGCTAGGCGAGCATGCGAGGAAGATCGCCCCTGGCGATGGTGACCAACGCCTGAGGCGATGGCAGCCACAGGGACTTCGCCCCCGCACATCGACTGAAGCAACGCCGAGGCATGGCGCGGGCATGCGCGCAGGAAGATCGCCCGAGGCGATGGGCTGAACGCCCGAGGCGATGGCACGAACGCCTGAGGCGATCTGGAGTTCGTTTGAGGCGATGCAAGATTTGAAGGAGCTGAGGCTACGGCCTTGATTTTTGCTCTGGATCGCCTGAGGCGATGCGTGATTTTTGGTGACCGTTGGGGCGCGGCGATGGTGATCGCCTGAGGCGATGTCCGAGGCGATCTTGGAGTGATTTCAGCCTTATGAGTAGCAACGGCTAGTAGGAGCTTTGGAGGCCTTCTACACTATAAATATGGATGCTTTGGAGCATTTTGAAGCTAAGGAACAAGCCTACAACTCATACAAAGTCTTGATCAATTATTGTTTCAAATTATATTACAATCTCCATACATTGTTGTTGTATTGGAGTTTGTGATTCTCTTCTTTGTTAGAGCTTGTGTTTCTTCGTGTGAGTACACCTTGAAGGTGTTTGTTGGTTTAATTCATTGTAAAGGTCCTCCAACACCAAAGCAAGTTGGAAAATTGTAAAGTCATCAACTAGTCTAGTTGGTGCAAGTGTGTGGCTATCCTTGGAGCCCTTAAGGCCAAGAAGACTCGTGAAGAGTGTTGGTAGCTCGGGAAGAGCTTTGTATACTCGGGAAGAGTATTGTGCTCGGGAAGAGCTTGTGTACTCGGGAAGAGTAGTGTGCTCGGGAAGAGCGTTGTAACTCTGGAAGAGTTGTTGTGTGGCTAACTTGGAGCCCTCAAGGCCAAGACCAATTGTTCTAGTGGAACCTCGGTTGGAGGTTATCTAACCGGGAAGAGGAGACGTAGGCGATTCATCGCCGAACTTCTATAACAAATATCCTTGTCATTTACCACATTATTCCTTTACGCATTTATTTACTTATTCGTTTTATTTATCGATTGACTAAAGGCTTCCGCAAAGCGCAAAACTATTTTATTTTTCAAACTCATTTTAAAAAGCTAAAGTAGCCAAGGAATCTCATTCACCCCCCCTCTTCGATTCCAACAGCTGGCCTCTACTATCTATTGCAGCTTCAAAGAAGATGTGTATATGAAACTCCATACGGGTCTTTCTTCTGATTCACCATCAGACGTTTGCAAATTGAAACGCTCTCTCTATGGCTTGAAACAGGTACCTCGTGCTTGGTTTGAAAAATTTCGATCCACCTTGCTCCACTTCTCCTTTCAGCAAAGTAAGTTTGATTTTTCTTTGTTTCTTTGCAAGACATCTGCGAGTATTGTGCTTCTTCTCATCTACGTGTACGACATTGTCATCACTGGGAATGATTATGCTCTAATTACACGTCTCCAGCACCATCTTCAGGCCTCATTTCATATGAAAGACCTGGGTCAGCTCACCTACTTCTTGGGGTTGGAAATTCATACAAGTCCTTCTGGTATCTTCTTGAATCAGTGTAAATACACACTGGATCTCATCTCTTTGGCACGACTTCAAGACTCTCCTCCTGTCGACACTCCATTGGAAGTTAACGTGAAATATCAGGGTGCAGAAGGTGATCTTCTTCCTGATCCCACTTTGTATCAACAACTTGTTGGGAGCTTAAATTATTTGACTATCACATGACCTGACATATCCTATGATGTTCAACAAGTTAGTCAGTTCATGCAATCTCCTAGACATCTACATCTTGCTGCAGTTAGGCGAATCATTCGCTATCTTTGTGGCTCCCCTACGAAGGGGTTATTTTTCCTCGCCTCGACTACACTTCAATTTGTTGCCTATAGTGATGCTGACTGGGCAGCCTGTCCAGATACTCGTCTCTATGTCACTGGATGGTGTATGTTTCTTGGTCATTCCTTGATCTCATGGAAAAGTAAGAAAAACCTCCAAATCTTCTAACGAATCTGAATATCGTGCTATGTCTGCTGCTTATTCTGAAATTATGTGGCTTCATGGACTATTAGATGAACTGGGATTTACTCAACATGAACCCACACCTTTTCATGGAGACAACACTAGTGCCATTCAAATGGCAACCAATCCAGTATTCCACGGACGAACAAAACATATTGAGGTCGACTGTCATTCTATTCAAGAGGTTGTGGACAACAAGACAATCACCCTTCCTCATGTCTCTAGCGATCTTCAACTTGCTGACATATTTACAAAATCAATGACTCGACAACGACATCAATTTCTGATTGGCAAATTGGTGCTTTTTACCAAACCAGCATCAATTTGAGGGGGCGTGACACTCCAGTCACAAAATCAAGCACCATTCACATTGCCAAGCAATAGCACATGATTGCATAATCCATGCAATCCAGTCAATAATTAGGCTTTATTGTAAATGACTACTGTGTATGTACATTCCTTAGTTAAAGGATGAATTATAGGAATGTAATTGATGTAAATGTAATATATATATATGTAAAGACTTCGATGAAGAAGGGAATTCGGACAAAACAATTGTGTAATTGACTACTAGTACCGAAAATATATAGGTTTAGTATCAATTTCATGAGTAACTAATACCGACATTGTATGTGAGGATCAAGCGCTTACCACTAAGCTAAAAGATATAGCTGGTAGCAGAGGCGCAACTTTATTTCTGTATAGTAGCAACGCAAAGCCCATACTAAGCGATATGTGGATATGAGGGACTGCACCCTATATGTGCCAATGGTCCAAGTTGTTAAACCAATAGACGACAGATGACAATAGGAATACAAATTTAAAAAAAAAGAATAATACCTTATCATCTCTTATTTATTGAATATTAATATTAATAGGAATACAAATTTAAAAAAAAGAATAATAAATATTATTAATAATGATAGTATTGATGATATGAATAATAATAAATATTACTAGAAAGAAAAATACTAAATATAATAATTAACAATACCAATATTAATATTAAAAATGATAAGAATAATAATGAATGATATGAAATAAATTAATAATAGAAAATATAGGATCGAACGTTTACCGTTTTACTAATAATTATAGTTAAGGGTAATGACGCAACATCAATCTTTTTAACATACACTGGCACAAACAACACATGTTCGATCGACCACAAAGCAGAGACAATGTTGAACCCCAACAAGCCCTCCCCCAATAACCGCACTATCTGCAACTCATGGGAATCGAACGCGACATTGGCTCTGATATCAATTGTAGGATCTAGCGCTTACGGCTTTACCAATAACTATAGTTAAGGGTAATGACGAGACATCAATCTTTTCAACCATACATTGGCACAAGCGTCACGTGTTCGACCGATCACAAAGCAGAGGCAATTGTTGAACCCCAATAGAAAATAATAAAAATAATATTAAGAAAATAATATAGTTATTGGTAAAGCGGTAAGCGCTAGATCCTACAATTGGTATCAGAGTCAGGTTGCGTGTTCGATTCCCATGAGTTGCAGAGAGTGCAATTATTGGGGGAGGGATTGCTGGGGTTCAACAATTGTTGAACCCCAGCAAAATGTTGTAATATGAATATTATTATTCTAATTGTTATTAATTTATTTCTTATTGATTTTAACAATTAATAATTAGTATAAGTAAAATTATATTATTACTAATAAATTATAAGAAAAAAGGAAGGAACTCATGTGCAAAACATGTGAAAATCAATTGTATTTTTATATTTTTAGGTGAAGATGTAGATAAAACTACAATAAAGTTTGTCATAGGGCATCAAAAATTTCTTGACATATGGATTGAACCTAAAAAATGTATGTGTGTAGGAATTTTAGGTGACTTTGCCCATATTTTAAAGTTTTCTCAAATTTTTTCGAAATAATTTAAAATTTTGGCATAATTACTAATTAATTTCATATAGAGAAATTGCAAAACTAATAACAGTTTAACCCGAGGTAAGATATTATTGATTTTATTTTAAAAAATTGCTCATAACACTCAACTTTAACCTTTTTAAAAAAATAAAATATAAATTATATTCATGGAATCAAGAGTATAATAGATACATCTGCCATTCGCATCCCACTAACATAACACGTCGATAAATATGAAAGCAAAGTAGTCGAGATGGAAGATGCGGCACAACATAAGGACAACGATGTAATCTAAAGAAAACAAAGGCCGCCTCAAATGAAGCGATCGATCGCCAAGGGGCAGAAGTTTTAACAAACAGTGACACGACCGATCGCATGTAAGGAAGAGATCGATCGCCAGGAGGCAGAAGTCAAATACATTGAGAGGCGATCGATCGCCTTGAATGAAGCGATCGATCGCCGATACCCATTTTTTGGTAAATTGTTTTGGGTCGTGATTTCGATGCATGCTTCGCTTGGGGTCTTTTATTGGTTAATCGTCATGGATTGACGATATAATTGGAGGTTGTGAACATGCTTGGGCACGTGGTTGCATGCTTGTAATTAATGGTGAGTTATTAATTGTGTTTAGCACATAATTCATCGGATTGCGGGACTAAGACAAGGTTTGGTTCGGACTACGGAATCATAAGGTACGTATAACGTACGAGCATAGTCTTTTATATTATTGCAATTGTGGTATGCATGATATACTGTTAATGCAATAAATTGATAAGTATTGCAAATTATATTGTGCCGCTATGGAGCGAGCAACAGTTGAGATGTTGTCGCTATGGAGCAAACATCGGTTATGATGCCGCCCCCAGTGGGCGTGCGAGGTAATGTGGAATCAGTGGTTAGATATATTTGATATCTGTAATCATTGTTTAATGATTTGATTTTATTGATTATGGTATTGGTATATGGGGAACGGATTAGTTAATCAATGTAATGATTAACTGGCTTTTGGAAATTTGATGGTTTGGTTATTGTGAGAACAGGAACAGCATAGGGGATCCCGTATGATTACGATACTATGCAGTGAGTAACTTTTAAATTATAGCTTTATATTCTGTAAATTATGAACTATTATATTGCTGTTATTGGAATGGTGGTATTTGTATGCTCACCCCGTGTGGGGGTTGTCTCTGTTGGGGCAGGTGGAACAGGTACATCGGTAGCTCCGGAGTTGAGATCGAGCTGTTGATTGGAGGTGCTTCAACGGTCGAGGTACCAACGGTGGTATTGGGTAGCACACTTTATACAATAGAAATACATTCATTATTAAAGGCTCGCATGTGAACATTCCCCATATATATATGATTTGTATAAAGGTGCTAAGTTGTTCTCTTTTCTTTTATGGGTTGCATGCAATTAATTTAAGGAATTGCAAAGTTAGTATATTATAAGGTGCATGCATACTTATGAGTCGACTGGTATGAGGGATTTGAACATTAAGCGGTTTAATGCAAGAAATTTTATGGATGTTATATTATGCTATGGTAGCATGTGGTTTTCCCCATGATTTCCTGATAGTATGCACTAAATATACACTAATAGCGGGTTAAGGGTGTGGGGTCCTTACAATGCTCAAGGCAAAATATTTTCCAAATAATAGATTCCTTGACGGCCATGCGGCAACAACATCATCAAGTACATGGAAAATTTTAATGGTGGCGAAGTGTTAGTAGCGGGTATGCGATGGTGAATTGGTGATGGATCCAAAGTTCATATATTGAGAGATAAATGGCTACCTCGTCTGCAATTGTTCAGAGTATACTCCCCTCGAAACGAACTGTAGGCAGATGCGAAAGTTTACGAACTGCTATGTCCAACTACTCAACAATGGAATGAGGAACTAGTGCGCCGTATCTTCTTTGAGGAAGAGGCGAATATCATTCTGTCTATACCTTTGGGTCGCTCTCATTATCAAGATAAAGTGATTTAGCACTACAAAAAAATGGGGTGTATTCGGTTAACAGCGCCTACCATTTAGCTTGTGCATTGAAGAATAACAAGGACAGGGATAACGGAGCTACGTCTGTAGTTGAGGACACACAAATTTGGAATTTCATTTGCAAAGCAAAAATACCTAAAAAGATCAAACTTCTCATATGGCGGACATGCCGTGGGATTATTCCGGCACTGGAAGAACTGCTAAACAACACATTGTGGAAGAAAAAAATTGTGACATCTACAAAACAAAAATTGAATCGCTTTTACATATTCTGAAAGATTGCCATTTTGCATGGCTGTGATGGGCGTGCACAAATATTCCACACCAGCACATTTCATCTGACTCCACAGATATAAGGGTGTGGATATGCAATATGTGTGAAAGATTGAAGAAGGATGATTTTGATTGTCCTAGTAAAATGTTGGACACTTTGGAATTTAAGGAACAGAAGACTCAGAGGCGAATTCACATACGAGGCAAATGGATGTATGGAATTCGCAAGGGAATTCTTACATCAGTTTCGATCGGCCACCAGCACTATTTCTACGCTTCCAACAAGTCACACTCCAACAAGTTGGATACGACCTCCATTTGGCACTGTTAAAGTGGATTGTGAAGTAGCTATTTTCCAGTCGGGTTCATCGGCGGGGCTTGGGTTATTTCTAGGGATCATAATGGACATTGTCTCGCTTGGTTGTGCAAACCATACAAGATGCCAGCAACAACGGAAATGACAGAGGCTTTAACGTTATTGGAAGGAATTGAGCTTGCATGCCATAGCGGATGGAACTGTATTTTTCTTGAGAGTGATTGTAGTAATGTGATCCAGGCAACTAATTCAACTTCATAAAATCTATCCTCTCTTGAAAATGTCATTGCTGATATACAACGACGTACGATGGATTTCTCAATGGTAAAGGCACAACTAGTCCGAAGAAGTTTAAATGCTGCGGCACATCACTTAGCTAAGAATGCTATAGAGTTAACCGGTGGATCCTCAAATTATCCGGTTTTATTCAAAACATTGTATTATCTGAAGCTTTGCATTGAGTAATATATTATCGTTTTTTCTCTCAAAAAACAAATATTTGCTTTACTAAAGGAACAAACTTTATAGTAACAAAGAAATGATATTTAAAGTAGCTAAAAGGAGAAAAGGTGTAGGTTTCATGCAAGAATTCGTTCAATAGATTGAGAGATAAATAATGATAGAAAATACATTAATGAAAGTTATTTAATAAGTAAAGGAGAAAACATTTGTGCCTTGTATTTAATAAAATTAAATACCTTTTATAATACTAAATAGTAATTTATGATCATTATATATTACGAATTATTATTCTTATAAAGTGTTAAGTAATTTAATAGAAAATGTAGTATTCTTAATTGCTTTGATTTCTAGTTCTCAATTTGATTTTTTAGACTTGGAAGAAAATTTATCCGAGAAATTTGGATATATTTTGGTATTACTAATATGTCCAAGAAAACAAGCAAATAATATATTAATTTTTTAATGATCAAGTATTTTTAAAAAATCAATTCGGCCCCACCATAGGTAAAACTTTCCTGCTCCGTCCTTGCAAAGAATATTGGTGATGATATATTAGCGGTGTTTGTCGGGCCGGGTCAATCCGAATCTGGCCCGAAACCAGATCGGTTAGTCCGGTCTAAAATTGGAAGCGGACTAACTGATTTCGGTTCGCCCCGAAACCGGTAACAAACCGATCCGAGACGGTTCCCGGGACGAAATATATTGAATTTGTGATGAATATTGGGAAAATATTTACAACATAAAAAAAAATTTAATTTTTTTTTTAAGAAAAATAAAAACCTTCTGACTGGATCTACCTGGAACCGGTTGGCACCAGAACCGGGTCCGATCCGATTCCTTAACGGATCGGACCGGTTCCATGCTTAACGGATCCGAAACCGACTGGTTTCGGATCGGACCGATCCGTTAAGCACCCCTATGATATATCAATGTAATTTTTTTCTTGAAAGATGATTTCTAGATTCAATTATAAATATGATTTTTTATGAGCTAAATTATTGATTATTTTCATGATTCTTTAAAGGAAATAAATTTCATTAGATACATCGAGTCGAGAAATATTTTGGGTTTTATTGATGTTGTCCCAAGATTATTGATGCTGTTCCTGAAATATCCAATCATATTCATTCCATATTAATATGGAATATTCCAATAGGATAGTGCCAATATAGTCATTCGTTTGACATCAATATGAAATATTTCAATCAACCGGAGTTGAACCACACACCAGTGCCTAAAGATCTGTGTGGAAATGATTCATCCTCCATGGCTTCAAATTACAATAAAATATTCATAAATTATATTCAATAAATTAATAACTTCTGTAAAATAATATTTTTTTATATCCTAACTTGACATCAATATTATTAATTTAATACTAGATAAATTAATAATATTTTTAAATTAATAAAATTTTATGGTCCCACTATTATTAATTTACACAGACTGTTTAATTGATGATGATCAAACGCTGGGGTCTGTCAATTATTCATTTGGTATTAATATGGAATATTCGATAGGCATTATATTATGGTCCAATGTGGATAGAGGCTCTAAGCTATATTTCTAACATGTGTGGGCAAAATCTCAATTATTAGATCTGAAGATAAAAATGCGTCCCTCTTGTTAAAAATATATTGGGACTCATAAAATCGATTTTGTTTGAAACATGTGGTGTAAGTCTTTACGAGTAGTATAGACTATGCCCCTGAAATGAGAAGGGAGAAATCACTATGAACAGTATAACTTTTAACTACACACGTGAAATATAAGGTTTTTATTAAGAAAAATTCAAAAAACAAATTAAATTTCAAAAACACCGCATCTTTAAAATCCTTACAAAAATACCACAAACCGCACTCCAAAGATCGACCAGTTTGAGTAGCCGCCTGAGGAGCAGACGACTTTTGTCAAATTGAGGGGCAGCTACCTGTGATAGCGGCCCATCTGTTCTTTCTAAAAAAAAATTAATTTTTTTTTAAAAAACTTTAGTGGCGCCGTACTCAATTTTTAATATTATAATATATTAATTAATTCTATTATTATTAATTTAATGAATAATAGTTATATTATATGTGTCTAGATAATTTTTAAGGGGATGCAAAAAAAAATTTTGACACTCATTTTTATACAAATATATAATTTTATAAATATTACATAACTAAATTTCATATAAATCAAAAGATAACTATTATTTATTAAATTAATAATAGATAGTTAATTAATATAGTATTTAACTATTATAACAAAATAAAAAATATATTTTTTTTGCCCCTCTTCTTGGAAATCATGCGTCTGTCCCTGCTCGTTTCAACTAGCCTCAACATCCGTTACACAATCAAAAATAACAATAAAAATAAGAATAACATGTCGCTCATTTTAACGTCTCTCAACATCATCGTTCATTCAAAACCATCAATATATCATCATTCAACAGCGACAATAAAAATAATAATACATACTCGATGATATGAGGATCAATTATATTAATAATAATATATTATTAATTATTTAAAATTATTATAAATTAATATTATTATATTTTATTTAGTATAAGTAATATAATATAATTATTATTTATTAAATTAATACTAATATAATTAATTAATATATTATAATATATATTATTATAATATTAGGCGGCCACTCAATTTTTTTAAAAAATTAATTAAAACTTAAATTTTTTTAAAAAAAAAAACAGGGGCCGCTATCACATGTAGAATTAAATGTTTACGAAAAATAAAAGGAATACACCAAGATTTTTACGTGGAAAACCCTCAAATTGAGGGAAAACCACGGGACCTAGTCCAGTATAAAGCTTCACTATAAATATTGATGATTTACAAGATGATTTGGACACAAAAATAATCACTCAATGACTTACACGACTACTGTTAGAAAAATTATAAAAAAGACCGAACAAACTCAAGTTTGCTCTCTTCGGAGTCTTTTTGCACAGAAAAATCACACCCCTGCTATGAGGTTATCTAAGGGTATTTATAGGGCTGCCCTCAGTAACTAACTCGCGGAAAACCAGCAACATGATGTCCTTTGATCGTGGCTTGATGGGAGCCAGGCGTGTCCGAGAAATCCACGCCCCATTACTACACGTTCATTCACGCCGGTTAATTTGTTAGTTACTCCCGAGTTTTTCGCTAATCTTTGACCAGAGAACCGAGGAGGGTTAGCAGATGTTCGGTAAAACCCTGCTCGGTGCTATCTGTTCGGTGCACTCTGTTCGGTATATGACTTGTTCGGCGCTTGCGGGGATTTTACCCGAGGAGGTCAATATTTCATATGACATCACCTCACCCCCCTAAAGTAAAGCAAGACGAGACTTTTGAAGTCTTGTTTTATTGCTTTCGGGTAAAATCCAAACTTAACCTGCTCGGGATATTTTGCCGCCCTTTTTCCCGCCCAAATATTTCAAATGCCGCGCGACGTTTCGTTTCCCGAGGCTCCTTTATAGCCGTACATTCCCTTATTTTTGGACGGTAAGGATTAAATGACTGTTCACATGGTCCCCGCTATAAATACCCCTCAATTTTCTTCATTTGTTTTTACTTTACTGCATTTTGCTTCCGAGCTAGCACCAGACGGTCGAACAACTTGTCTCACCAGTTCCCTTCTTTTTAATCACTTAAGTATGGTTTCTTCCTCAGCCGATTCTTCATTGCAAGCTATAGATAGGTTTACCGAAGGAGATGCTCTTAGCCCCTCTCCTCAAGCCTCTTCCTCTTTCGATAGTGACAAGACCCTAAGCTCTTCTGCTGCGTCGACTGCTCATAAACAAGAGCAGAAACGTGCTAAGGAGCGAGATTTAGTTAAAGCCAAGGTTCCTTGGTTCGAGATCTTCGAGTCTGAGGTTAAATTGCCTCAGCAACTCATCAATATCCAAACTAAATGGGGGATTTCTGAGGGGACTTCTATTATTGCTCCCCCTTCTGGATCTCGTCCCCACTTACCCCCTAAGGGGTATTTTCCTTTCTATATAGACCAACTCCGAGGAGGGCTCCGTCTTCCCGTCCCTTCTTTCTTTATTGAAGTGGCCTCCTACTTCTGCGTTTCTCTTAGTCAATTATTTCCCAATAGCTATAGGTTATTAGCAGGCTTCTGCATAGTTCTTTCTTATCTGGGTTTTACCCCTACTCCCGAGCTTTTTCATTGTTTCTTCCAACTGAACAAGAAAGAGATCGGGCTTTTTTACTTTTCCTCAATGAAAGGGGTTGGCTTCCTCAAAAAATACCCCTCGTCTATAAAAAATTGGAAAAACTCTTACTTCTTTGCTCGTCCCCTCCAGCCTTGGGATTGCCCTATGGAGTGGAGGGAAAATCTCCCGAGGGGGAAATCGATCAAGGGTCACCTTGAGGAGGAACCGTATTTGTCGGTTCGTCGTGCACTTGGCGATCAGTGTTTTAATTTGATGGAGCTGATTGACGACGGACTGCTATACTTGTTCCAATTGAGCCCCAAGGGTGTATCCTTGAACATGCCCTTCGGTGAGTGTTTTCCAAGTAATCTTCTACGTTTAACCTTTAACTTATCATGTTCGGACTAATATTTCTCTGCTCTTTTCAGAAACAAAAATGATGAAGGCAATGATAGCCGAGAAGCTAAGGGAGAAGAGCCAAAAAGGCCAAACTTCTAAGGCTGCTGCTACTCCTGCACCTCCCCCTTCTATTGAGATTTTGACTCCTTCTGAGGAGAAGGCTTCACCTGAGAAGACTCATGCTCTTCATCGCAAGAGAAAGACTACTCCCGAAGGTCCAAGTTCTTCGCCCCAAGCACCTCCTACTAAGAAAACTTCTTCTTCCCTCATCCCTTCCGAACCTCGAGCCTCCTCTCAACCCGCTCTCGGTGTCTCCCGGCCTTCCTCGAGATACCATATCCCCTCGTGGAATTACTCCCCCACTGTTCCAATACTGAAAAAACCCGATCCCAAAGCCTCCCATTCCATGTTGTGCTATACCCCCAACCCTGCTGATCGAAAATACCTCGGGGAGCTGGCTTTCAGCAACTTGGTGAATGATTTCTCCTCCTCCTTTATTCAGGTAAATGTTTATACCCATTAATTTGCTCCGTTTGTCTTTTTTCAATACCTTCATATGTTTTTTAAATTTTATATATGATCTGATGCAGGTCCACATGATGGCGGGTGAACTTCTCACTCGCTTTCATTCAGTTCGATTGGCTGATGGGCAAAATCAGAAGCGCATCCGGCAGTTAGAGGGTATGGGTGAGGAGTTGAAGAAAACAGTGAGCCTTTTGGAGGAGCGGCACTCGGCCCTGGTATCAGCTCGGGACAAGGCAGAGCAGGTCCTGGCAGAGGAGCGGACAAAGTTTGCTGCTCTGGAAGATGCTAACTCTACTTTGTCAGAGCAGTATAAAGCCCTGGCTGAGCAACATCAAGTTGTCTCCGAGCAGTTGGCTCAAGAGAAATCTTCCACAGCTGCTCGTGCGGAAGAACTATGGCTCTCGAAGAAAGCTGAGTTTTTGAAGTCTCCAGAGTATAGCAGCATGGTGGCTGACCGTGCTTATAAGTTCTTTGATCATGGTTTTGAAGCATGCGTCGACCAATTTAGATCTCAAGGATATCCTCCCGAAGAGGCTTCAAAGGACTTCCTTGACGTCAATGCTACTCTGGAGAGCCTCCCTGAGGAGCTATTTCAGCCGTAGGGTAGAGCTTTTATCTTTTATTGTACTTCTTTCTTTTTTATTAATGAAATCATTTGCTTGTATCTTGGAACAAACTCGCTACCCCGAGCGCAAACACTTAGGCAATTTTAGGTTTAAAACGTGGACCAAACATCCCGATCCCGCGAGTAAACAACTAAAATTCTGAACAAGCTCGCAACCCCGAGCACAAACACTTAGGCAATTTTGGTTTAAAACGTGGACCAAACATCCCGATCCCCCGGGTAAACAACTAAAATTCCGAACAGCTCGCTACCCCGAGCACAAACACTTAGGCAATTTTAGGTTTAAAACGTGGACCAAACATCCCGATGCCACGAGTAAACAACTAAAATTCCGAACAGCTCGTTACCCCGAGCACTAACACTTAGGCAATTTTAGGTTTAAAACGTGGACCAAACATCCCGATCCCATGAGTAAACAACTAAAATTCCGAACAGCTCGCTACCCCGAGCACAAACACTTAGGCAATTTTAGGTTTAAAACGTGGACCAAACATCCCGATCCCACGAGTAAACAACTAAAATTCCGAACAAGCTCGCAACCCCGAGCACAAACACTTAGGCAATTTTACGTTTAAAACGTGGACAAAACATCCCGATCCCACGAGTAAACAACTAAAATTCCGAACAAGCTCGCAACCCCGAGCACAAACACTTAGGCAATTTTAGGTTTAAAACGTGGACAAAACATCCCGATCCCACGAGTAAACAACTAAAATTCCGAACAGCTCGCTACCCCGAGCACAAACACTTAGGCAATTTTAGGTTTAAAACGTGGACCAAACATCCCGATCCCACGAGTAAACAACTAAAATTCCGAACAGCTCGTTACCCCGAGCACAAACACTTAGGCAATTTTAGGTTTAAAACGTGGACCAAACATCCCGATCCCACGAGTAAACAACTAAAATTCCGAACAGCTCGCTACCCCGAGCACAAACACTTAGGCAATTTTAGGTTTAAAACTTGGACCAAACATCCCGATCCCACGAGTAAACAACTAAAATTCCGAACAAGCTCGCAACCCCGAGCACAAACACTTAGGCAATTTTAGGTTTAAAACGTGGACCAAACATCCCGATCCCACGAGTAAACAACTAAAATTCCGAACAAGCTCGCAACCCCGAGCACAAACACTTAGGCAATTTTAGGTTTAAAACGTGGACCAAACATCCCGATCCCACGAGTAAACCGATGATAATGTAATGTTTAAACGTGGACCAAACATCCCGATCCCACGAGTAAACCGATGATGATGTAATGTTTAAACGTGGACCAAACATCCGATCCCACGAGTAAACCGATGATGATGTAATGTTTAAACGTGGACCAAACATCCCGATCCCACGAGTAAACCGATGATGATGTAATGTTTAAACGTGGACCAAACATCCCGATCCCACGAGTAAACAACTAAAATTCCGAACAAGCTCGCAACCCCGAGCACAAACACTTAGGCAATTTTAGGTTTAAAACGTGGACCAAACATCCCGATCCCACGAGTAAACCGATGATAATGTAATGTTTAAACGTGGACCAAACATCCCGATCCCACGAGTAAATCATTAGAATTCCAAACAAACTCGATGAATCAAATACTTTCATTTTATTACTACTGAATTCACAAAACAATAAAAAAGAAAGATTACACAAAATACTTCTTCAAGTTATGAATGTTCCAAGGTCTTACCAATTTCCGACCTTCATGATCTTCCAGCCTGTATGCTCCTCTTCCGATTACTTCCTTAATTTTGTAAGGACCTTCCCATTTGGGTGCCAACTTTTTCACCTCACCAGCAGGATTTGTTCTTCGTAACACTAAATCACCAACTTGAAATGTTCTTGATCGAACCCTTCGGTTATAGGCGTTGGTAATCCTTACTTTATATAGCTCTGTTCTTGCTACAACTTGTTCTCTTAGCTGACAATCTCATCTAACTCTTGCATTCTCTTTACCTCGTTCTGCTCTGGATCATAACATTGTACGCGGAGAGACTCAATCCCAATTTCTGCTGGAATGAGAGCCTCCGAACCGTATACTAGACTATATGGAGTTTCCCCTGTAGATATCCGAGGAGTTGTTCGATAAGCCCACAAGACTCCAGGTAGCTCATTTACTCATTCCCCTCGGGCCACTTCCAGTTTCGTCTTAATCCCATGTAATAGAATACGGTTAATAACTTCGACTTGCCCATTTGATTGTGGATAGGCTACTGACGTGAATATTTGCTTGATTTTCATCTCCTCGCACCACTCCTGTATTTTCTTTCCCTGAAATTGCCTTCCATTATCCGAAATAATTCTCCTCGGTATTCCGAACCGACATACTATGCTTCTCCATAAGAATTTGATGATTTCCTCCTCAGTTGTTTTTGCTAAAGGGGCTCGGCTTCCACCCATTTCGTAAAGTACTCAACTGCTACTAGGAGGAATTTTCTTTGCCCCGTGGCAAGGGGAAAAGGTCCGACGATGTCCATCCCCCATTGATCAAAGGGACAGGAAGTGATACTGCTATTTAATACCCCTGCGGGTATGTGAGATAAATTTGCATGTTTCTGGCAATTGTTACATTTTTTAACACTTTCTTCGGCATTTTCTCTCATACTGGGCCAATAATATCCAGCCCGAAGGGCTTTCTGATATAACATATTACTTCCCGAATGATTCCCACAACAGCCTTCGTGAATCTCCTTTAGTAAATGTTCTCCTTCTTGTGTTGATGTGCATTGCAAGAAGGAAACTGAAAATCCCCTTTTGAACAATTTACCTTCTGCCAGCACAAAACGCCTCTCCATTCTCTTCACCCGAGCAGCTTCCTTTGGATCTAACGGCAACACCCTATTTTTCAAGAATTTAATGATATGCTCCCGCCAATCAGATATGATACAAGGCTACAAATTCATTATACTGTTGATTGCTATGTGTGAGACCAAAAGATCTTGTACCAGCACTTTCCTGTTCTTCCACTCATGGATGGAGCTGGCCAACTTTGCAAGTGAATCTGCTCGGTCATTATCCTCTCGTGGTATTTGCTTTAACTCTACTTCCTGGAACTGAGTCGTTAATAATTGAGCCTTCTCCACATATTTTTTCAGTTTTTCTTCTTTCACCTTGTACACCCCATTTACCCGTTGTACAACCAGCATTGAATCCATGAACACTTTTACTTTCCGAGCTCCGGCGTCTAATGCCACTTGTAAACCAGAGAGGAGAGCTTCGAATTCGGCTTCATTGTTTGAGGAATGAAAACCGAATTGAATAGCTATGGAAACTTCCTCTCCTTCTGGACTGATCAGTATAATTCCTGCCCCGCTTCCCTTCTGAGTAGATGACCCATCTACGAAGAGGCTCCAATATTTTTCTTCGCGAGTATGAGTTACTTCCACCAAAAAATCAGATAAGGCCTGAGCTTTAATGGTATTCCGAGGCTGATAAGAAATATCGAACTCGCTCCCCATTTCACCATCCTTCCTGAAATTTCAGCTTTTGACAAGAGCCTTCCTAAAGGAGTGCTCGTTACCACCATGATAGGGTGAGATAAAAAATACGGCCGAAGCCTTCTTGCAGTAATTACCAGAGCCAAAGCTAACTTTTCAATCTCAGGATATCTTTGTTCAGCTCCTTGCAAGGCTCGGCTGACATAATATACCGGTTGCTGCCGTCCCAATTTCTCTTGGATTAATACCGAGCTGACAACTTCCTCGGTTACCGACAAGTAGACGAGGAGGGTCTCATTATGCTTGGGTTTATTCATTAAGGGTAACTGAGCTAAATATTCTTTCAAGTCTTCGAAAGCCTTCTGACACTGATCATCCCACTCGAACTGCATTCCTCGCCTTAGTGCTTTAAAGAAAGGCAAACTCCTATCAGCCGATCTAGATATGAATCGACTAAGTGCTGCTATTCTTCCTGCTAACCTTTGTACTTCGTTCAAGGTCCGAGGAGGATTCATTTCTTGGATTGCTCGTATTTTTTCAGGGTTAGCTTCCACACCTCTCTCTGTAACCATGTACCCCAAGAATTTTCCACTATGAATTCCGAAGGTACATTTGGCTGGATTTAACTTCATGCCAAATCTTCTTAAAGTGGCAAAGACTTCCTCCATATCCTCTATCAGGTTTTGGGCCTTCTTGCTTTTGATCAGGACGTCATCAACATAAACCTCCCCGTTCCGTCCTATTTGATCTTTGAACATCTTATCCATCAGTCTCTGATAAGTAGCCCCAGCATTTTTTAATCCGAAGGGCATAACGACATAACAAAAAGTTCCTCCCGCTGTGACAAAGCTAACCTTGGACTGATCCTCGCGGGCTAAGGGGATTTGATGATATCCCTGATAAGCATCCATAAGACATAACAGCTCATGTCCCGCAGTAGAATCCACTAATTGATCAATCATCGGTAATGGGTAACAATCTTTGGGACACGCTTTGTTCACGTCCCGAAAATCTACACACATCCTCCACTTATCTCCCGTTTTAGGTACTAGAACCACATTTGAGAGCCATGTAGGGAAACTAATCTCCCGTATATGACCTGCTTTCAACAACTCCTCTACTTGTTTAGCTATAACGGCATCCTTCTCGGGTCCGAAATGCCTTCTCTTCTGTTTAATTGCCCGAGCACCCGGATCAACATTTAGATGATGCTCAGCAATCTCTGGTTTTACCCCAATTAACTCAGAGGAATTCCAAGCGAACACATCCACGTTAGCTATTAAGCATTCAATCACCCTTTTCCTCAATACGGGATCCAACTTAGATCCAATGCGAGTAGTTTTCGCCGGGAGACCTAACTCGATACTCATGAATTCCTCCTCGGGGATTATCCGCTCCTCCTCCTCGGGCTGTCCATGTTTCCTCTTATTACTTCCTCGCTCCCCATCTTCTCCATTTCTTCCTTTGTCTTGCTTCAACTCTTGCACATAGCATTTTCTTGATGAACTTTGACTTCCCCTTACTTGTCCCACTTCCTCTCCTACCGGGAATTTTATCTTCAGGTGGTAAGTAGAAGCAACTGCTTCGAAGGCCGTTAAAGCCGGCCGACCCAATATTATATTATAGGAGGAGGGTGCATCCACTATGAGGAAGGTGATCATCTTCGTCTTTGTCTTGGACTCCTCTCCTAATGTGACGGGTAAAGACACTTGTCCTATAGGACTTATGGCTTCTCCAGTAAACCCATGCAAAGAAGTATTTACTTTTTGCACAGCTATACTTCCTAATTCCATCTGCTTCAACGTACTAAGGAAGAGCACATCTGCCGAGCTGCCTGTATCGACGAAGATTCTTTGCACATTATAGTTGGCTACTGTGGCTGAAATTACCAGTGCATCCTCGTGGGGAAAATAAATCCCTTGTAAATCAGCAGGTCCGAAAGCTATAGAAGGACTCTCCTGAGTATGACTTGGATTAATGGATAACACTTCGAGTTTTCGAGCATAACTTTTTCTTGCTCGGTTAGAATCTCCACATGATGTTCCTCCCGAAATTATATGTATAGTCCATCGGTTAGGAACATTGCTCATGGTTCTTTCCCTGGTAACTTGATTTCCTGCCTCCACTCTTTCCCCCCGTACTGCCCAAGGAACTGGCTGAAGTACTCCTCTCCCGGGATTAACATTATTCCGGGGGAAAGGAGCACTGTTTCTCAAGTCATCGTCAGCTCCTCGCCTTACATCCATTCTTCCTTCATGAAAACTCCCTCCTCGGGTACTTCCTCCTCGGAATACTCCTCTTCCATAAGGTCCCCCCCGACCCCTCTTCGGCATAATTTGATTCATGGCTACCTCCCGATAAGGTCTCATCGGTAGGTACTGATCAAAGTTCCTCTTGGGCTGTTCCAATGGCCTCTCCTTCCTATTGACTTCACCACCATTTTTTATTTCCTTCTTCTGCTTCATCCTCTGCGCTTCCTCCAAATTAATATATTTAGAGGCACGCCCCAGTAATTCATCATAGTCTGACGGTGGCTTCTTGGCCAACGATCTGAACAGATCCCCCTCTCTCAACCCTTGGGTGAAAGCGCTGGCTAGTATTTCAGATGTCACATGCGGAACATCAAGACATGCTTGATTGAATCTTTTCAGAAAATCCCGCAGGGACTCCTTATCCATCTGCCTGAGACCGAACAAGCTCAAGGCTGTTCTCTTGCAACTTCTACTGCTCGCGAATTGATGAAGGAACAACGAGATGAATTTGGGAAAGGAATCCACTATTCCTGATGGTAACTGATTGAACCATGACTGAGCAGCGCCGGCTAGAGTAGTCAAAAACACTCTACATTTCACCCCATCTGACAGCTGATGAAGGAGTGAGACATTCTCAAATCGAGATAAATATTCTTCTGGATCTGTGCTACCCTCATAATTCCCCACACTCAAAGTTCTGAAATTAATAGGCAGAGGATCATCGATGACCTGAGGAGTGAATGGAGTGCTTCTTCTTGCCGAATTAATACGGCCTTCCATTTTATTGCGCATTCTTTGTAGCTCCTCCTTTAGATCCTCCATTTGATGGTGCAAAGCCCTATCTATTTCATCATTTGAACGATTAAGAAAATCTTTCGATTCTTCCGCCTCCTCCTCCGACTTCTTTATAGAAGTCGAATCTTCTTCCTCTTCTTTACTTTCTTCCTGACAGGGGGGGGGGGGGGGGGGGAGTCATGAATTTCTTCATAACTTCTCCAACAGTTTTGGCAATCACCTCAGCTAAATGTTCCATGGGTATTCCTTGGGTAGGTAATACTCGTGAAACATTCTGCGATGATCCAGCCTCCCCAGCCCCTTCTGGTTATGGGCATGAACGTGGGGGAGTCATTGGTTTATCCCTCCCCGACATTGGCCCTCGCCCTTTGCTTCTAACCATTTCGCCTTGGACTCTTGATGAAAAAATCTCTGCTTCAACGTCTTTACTCTTTTTGTTCCCACAGACGGCGCCAATGATGTGATCCGTTATTTTACGTTTTTGGTAGAATTAAATGTTTACGAAAAATAAAAGGAATACACCAAGATTTTTACGTGGAAAACCCTCAAATTGAGGGAAAAACCACGGGACCTAGTCCAGTATAAAGCTTCACTATAAATATTGATGATTTACAAGATGATCTGGACACAAAAATAATCACTCAATGACTTACACGACTACTGTTAGAAAAATTATAAAAAAGACCGAACAGACTCAAGTTTGCTCTCTTCGGAGTCTTTTTGCACAGAAAAATCCCACCCCTGCTATGAGGTTATCTAAGGGTATTTATAGAGCTGCCCTCAGTAACTAACTCGCGGAAAACCAGCAACATGATGTCCTTTGATCGTGGCTTGATGCGAGCCAGGCGTGTCCGAGAAATCCGCGCCCCATTACTACACGTTCATTCACGCCGGTTAATTTGTTAGTTACTCCCGAGTTTTCCGCTAATCTTTGACCAGAGTACCGAGGAGGGTTAGCAGATGTTCGTAAAACCCTGCTCGGTGCTATCTGTTCGGTGCACTCTGTTCGGTATATGACTTGTTCGGCGCTTGCGGGGATTTTACCCGAGGAGGTCAATATTTCATATGACATCAATACAGAACAAAAAACACAAAGAAGCAAATACACTGAGCCAAAATTCCAGATTTTATTTGATCCACTTGAAAATTATATGTATGTATTGGGGTTTTTTAACTAAATATTCAAAAAAATTAAATTATTTAACAAAATAATCGTTTTTTTTTCTATTATTAAAGTAACCTAAGTCGCCATGTGAGATGGCGACTTCATTTGAAGTCGCCATCTCACATGGCGACTTCTACAAAAATTATTAAAAAAACTATTATTTTTCGATGTCGCCATGTCAGATGGCGACTTCATTTGAAGTCGCCATCTGACATGGCGACTTATACAAAAATTATTAAAAAAAACTATTATTTTGATGTCGCCATGTCAGATGGCGACTTCTTTTGAAGTCGCCATCTCACATGGCGACTTCCATATAAAATCTAAAAAAATATTATTTTCGGAAGTCGCCATCTGACATGGCGACATCTTTTAATTTTTTAAAAGATGTCGCCATGTTAGATGGCGACATTATATTAAAAAATAATTGTTTTGCCTGTGTCGGTATATAAAGACAGAAATTTTTTTTGTTTTTAAATATTGTCGCCATCTGAGATGGCGACAAAAAAAAATATATTTTTTTATTTAATGTCGCCATTTTAGATGGCGACAATAATCAAATACTTTGTCTATAAAACTGAAATGTTACTCCTTTTGAAATATTAACAAATTCTCTTCGGCTTTCGAACAAATTCTCTTCAGAATTCGTGAAAATTCAAATTCTCTTCAGAATTCGTGAATATTTTCTCTGCATGTATATTGTTATACAAATAATTAAATTTCATAATATTATATATACTGTACTAATTTATTAAATTTGTGTTTATTTTAAGGTATGTCAATTAAAGTTTTGTTGTATTGGGGAGGCAATATATTACAAGATTCAGAATCTGTTAGATATGATCGTGGTCCGTCGAATGGCATGACAATATCTCGCACTATTAATTATTTGCAGTTAGTGAACAACGTATATGATATTACTGGCATCGACCGTAACCAGTTCATTCTGAAAATATATTGTAAATATATATTTAGTGATTTTTCTGGGATAAAACAAACAATTTTTCCCGTTGACAGTGATTACAATTTAGCATGGGTATTGGATTCTGAACAAAATTATAGTTGTTTGGAGATGTATATACAAACAAAACGGAGAGATTATGATTTTATTATAGAAATGCCAACAAGTGGTAGTGGTCCATTTGTAGTAGATACAGAAAGACCAACTACCTCTAGGATTCAAGATGATGCTCCTATAGTTGCTGACAATATTGTTCCCGAGCCATTAGCAGACAGTTTTGTGGATTTTGGAGATGATTTTCAGACTGAACCGGAGGGAATTCCATCTGAGGATGAGTCTGATGACGATGAGGTTGATATTGAAGAAGTGCCAGATAATGTACCAGACACAACCACAACAAATACTCATGTCCTTTATCCAACAATTCCATTCTTCTCAATGACACATCCCGAAGTATTTGGAGACTCATTAGACATTCCAACAGGTAGATGGGGGAGTTACTACGACTACTCGAAAGGGGATATCCATCTAGATATGGTTTTCAAAAATAAAGCTCATTTGCAGGCAGCTGTAAAGGATTACTCTGTACGTGTTGCGAAACGGGAGTACCGCGTTGTCAAGAGTACAAAAACATTGTGGAAAGTGGTGTGCAAACACAGTACAGAAGATATGCCTTGTAGATGGTACCTGCGGGCCTCGTTGAAGAAAAAAGTTGGTTTATTCAAAATAAACAAGTATGGAGGTTCTCACACTTGCCTTTTGAGTGAGCTGTCGGTCGATCATGCAAATTTGGACAAAAACATGATTGCTAGCTTGTTAGTGGGAATTGTTCGG
Source organism: Haberlea rhodopensis (assembly GCA_907163345.1). Taxonomy (NCBI): domain Eukaryota; kingdom Viridiplantae; phylum Streptophyta; class Magnoliopsida; order Lamiales; family Gesneriaceae; genus Haberlea; species Haberlea rhodopensis. The sequence goes on from CAJQUN010000019.1 coordinate 4,691,942, forward strand.
CGTGATCCAGCTTACGAAATAAAGTATGTAATTCAAACAGTGAAAGATAAATATGGATTTGAGATCTCCTATGCAAAAGGATGGTTTAGTTTACGACGTGCTGTTGAGAATGTGTACGGAACATGGGAGAGCTCCGTGAGGAAATTGCCTTACTATATGGGAGCTTTGCAAAAATGGAATCCCGGCACAGTTGTTGAGTGGGTTCACCTTGAAAATGCCAGACCAATAGAAAAGACTTTGAATTACGTGTTCTGGGCCTTCCATCCATGTGTACAAGGATTTCAGCATTGCCGCCGGGTAATAAGTGTGGATGGAACACATCTGTATACGAAATATCAACATAAGATGTTGATTGTCGTGGCAATGGATGCGAATAATCAAATCTTACCTTTGGCATTTGCAATTGTTGACGAAGAAAACTTTGTGTCATGGAGATGGTTTTTGGAGATGATTAGCAAGCATATTGTGAGAAGATCTGAGGGTGGTGTATGTTTGATTTCTGACCGTCATCCAGGCCTCATTGCTGCAGCCGATTGTATTCCTGACTTCAAATCACCCCTTGGAGTACATCGATTTTGTTTGAGACATGTTTGTTCAAACTTTAATAGTCGCTTCAAATCCGTTCATTTGAAAGACTTGTGTTGGAGAGCGGGATCAGAAAATCAGGTCAGAAAATTTGATCGCACAATGGAAGAGATTAAACTTATAGAACCAAGGGCTTTTGATTACTTGAGTCGTATTGATAAGTGTCAATGGTCGCTTGCTCATGACGGAGGCTGGCGTTGTGGTATCATGCCCACAAATATGTCAGAATGCATAAATGGAGTTATGAAAGGTGCTCGTCGACTTCCAATCACCGCCATTGTGCAATTAACTTTTGATCGTTGTGTGCTATATTTTTTCGAACGGCTTAAGAAGACGGAGCGAATGATTCAAAATAATCAAGAATGGCCAGATTATGTGTTCGAAAGATATGGTCGTGCTGACTATCATTCCATCCATCATGATGTCCAGATGTTCGATCGTAGACGTCTAACCGCTTCTGTTATCACAAGAGTACAAGCAGGATGTGGGGGTAATACGCATGTTGTGTATTTAAAATCCGGGGAATGCTCTTGTGGAAAATGGAAAGAGTTCGGAATACCTTGCTCGCATGTGATCCAAGTGTGTCGAAAGTATGGCTTAAACGCTAAAACTTTTGTGAAGCCATATTACAATATGAATGAATATTGGAGCACATATCAAGGAGAATTCGAACCAATGTGGGGGGAGGAGCATTGGGACACCCCATGTTTTGAGTTATACCACAACTCCACTCTGCGAAAAAATAGAAGAGTAGGTCGAGATCGTACAACGCGCATTCCGAATTAGATGGACTGGCCAGAAGCCCGTGCAAGACGACAAAGTGCTTCAACTTCTCGAAATCAATAAATTTTTGAACGTGTAATTGATTGTATGTTTATTGTGTAAATGATTTTACGTTATTGTGACATTATTGTATGTTTACGTTACATTATTGTGACATTATTGTACATTTAATTACGAAATTATTGTATGTCGATTGTATGCTCAAAGAACAAACATTTTCTCAAATTTAATCTATAAAAATCGGTTACTATTTACAACATAATGATGACTTCACCGACGATGACGAGGAGCTAGATTTCCTCCCGTACCACAAGGAGGAGGATTTGTCTGTCTTCTAACTCTTCGTTGTTGAACGACTTATTCGCCCCTTTCCCTTGCCACAGGTGTGTTGGCAGGCTCCTGTATTGGCGTCAACTGAGGGAATAGAACGGGCGAGACATCGAAAGGTGAAGTCCTAGCTGCATATGTCGCAAACCCAAGACTGACATCTGTACCCATGCTGCTGAACTGGGGTTGAGTGGACATGGGGGGATATGGCGTGAAGGGAGATAAATCATATGATTGTACAGGAATAGGAATATAATAGTCCGTACTCATATCTGGCTCTGTCCACGTGGATGGACCTGCAATATCTGTCTGCATATGTGCAGATGGACCTGCAATATCTGTCCACGTAGATGGACCTGCAATATCTGTCCACGTAGATGGACCTGCAATGTCTGTCTGCATATGTGTAGATGGGGTGCCTGCATGGAACTGTCGTGTATCAACAGGCTGGACTTCATTGTATGGCGGGAAGTTTCTGTCTCGTCGGTCACGAGCCACTCGCACCACATTGTCGAACATAGTCCTGTGTTACCTCATCGACTCTGTCGTAATAGGCACTCCATCAGCCAGATGTCGGTCATAGCTTGTAGATAACTGTTCCATCTGCTCAATCTGCAAAGTACAAATGTCCATATAAAATTTATACATCGAAACACAAATATAAAATTAAAATTTCACGTAATTAACGTACCACATGCTGCCATGCCGGGCTATCACCATGTTGATATCCTGTCTGTACAAAGTATTCTTGACGCCCAATGTATCTACGTGTGACTTGTTCATACCACTCACTGTATCCGCCAACAACGTAGTAACCACCGTCAGTAAATCGTGGTCTGTCGACACGTAGATCATTTGCCCTCTCCCAGCAAAGTATGTGAGCTATATGCCTAGTGCTCCAGTTTTTGTTGACATTTCCCCTTCTACCAACATTATGCAATGCCTCATCCCCCGATGGTGGATCTTCTGGGATATCTTGTAGCATCCCAAATTGTCGCAGTACTCGATCAGACCGTTGCATTTCAACTATGTCGAAGAAAATCAACGGTCCCTTATATGTCCCCAACTCAGTGATTCCTTCAGTGTACTCATCAGGGTACGGCTGCCAATTAAACTGCAAAACAACATTGCTTTTACATACTATGAAAAGAGTATATTTTTGTACAAATTAATTTAACAGCATGCTTACTTGAGTTACTGGCTGGTCATCGAGGATGTCCCTTATGATGCGTATGGAATGACTCCCAGTTTCTGTAAAGATTAAATGACACGACCACCTGTATATATTCAAATAAATTATTAAATGCATTCACACATAAGATCAATTATAAAACAATGCATATTCGTACTACCTTACACCATATGGAGCAGAAGGTAACACCATTGTGGGCCGACAATTATTGGTCCAATATCAGATCTATCGCTACCCAATTGCGGAGTCAAACTTGTGATTCGTGACCATGCCCAAATCTCATTTTTTGTAGTGACATCAATAACACAAGTTAGATTGACCAGAAACATATTTTAAATATTAAAAAAAACAAACATATTATTTACCTGTAAGAGTTGTACTGCACCACCTATAACTTTTTTCCCTTTCTCTGATGACGTGCACAACTCACGATATAAGTATGCCAATACAGCACTGCCCCAACTATATGTACTGGCAGAGTCGATATCCTCCAACTTTTGTAAATATAATAATCTAACAAAATTGCCTGAGGAATCAGGGCACATAATCCCCCCTAACATCAATAACGCACAACCCCTTGTGAACTTAACAACATCATCTGCTGTACTATTTTCATCCAATGGATTGAGCAGCAAATGATTATGCAAAGCAACTAATTTCAAACGTGCGCCCTTAAGGTCTGTGATGGCTGGTAAGAAACCTAAATATGTATGGCAATATTCTTGACAATCGGGTAGAGCCCTATCAATATCAATCCCCGACACTACGATGCCATCTACTGGCAACGCCCATATTACTGCAATGTCTTGCAGTGTGATGGACGCTTCTCCTGATCTAAAATGAAACGTGTGTGTTTCACGGCGCCATCTCTCAACTAAAGCCGTGATCAGGTGCATGTCAAGTTCAATCTTACCACACCTATAGATACCATAAAATCCAATAACGTGCAATAAATTAACAACACGTATATCTAATGGACACATATCCCAAAAATAGCTATCTGGGTTTCTCACACGAAGTATACTATCCATATCACCTGCCCATACATCCTCAGATCGATGTGTAGACTGCAACGACAAAAGATGTGTGTCAACCGGGCCTGGTTGTCTCATTTGATCCATCCTGAAATATAATACAAAAATTAACAACATTAATCTCAACATTACAAAAACAACCCGTCCGTCGCCCACCGCCGCCGCCCACCACCTGCCGCCGCCGCCGCCGCCCGACGCCGCCGCCGGCCACCACCGCCGGCCGCCGCCTCCATCCGAAGTCAACTTAAATTTTAATCTTTCACATCACAAAAATATACTCCAACAAGTAATATACTACATATATTAAAATCATAATTTATCTACGATACACAAATAACAAAATTAAAAAGCTTACCTTAAATATTTTGAAAATAGCTTGATTTTTGCAGAAATGTTAGGAAGAAAATTTGAGAACGAGCGGACGAAAGAATTTGCGGCGGAGAATTTGCTGAAGAAGAAGAAGAAGAAATGAGAATGGTGCGGCGGCGTGTTGTGATTTAGGTTAAAATTTCATTGGTGTCGCCATCTGAGATGGCGACACCAATAAATTTTATTGATGTCGCCAACTCAGTTGGCGACATCAATATAATTTAATGGTGTCGCCATCTGAGATGGCGACATCCATATAAATTAAATGGATGTCGCCAACTGAGATGGCGATATCAATAAATTATATTGATGTCGCCAACTCAGATGGCGATATCATAAAAAAAAAAAAATTTTGTTAAAGTCGCCATGTCAAATGGCGACTTCAATTGAAGTCGTCATCTAACATGGCGACTTAGGTTAGTTTGATAATAAAAAAAAAATCGGTTAAATTGTTAAATTATTTTCGAAAATCGAATATTTAATTAAAAAACCCTATGTATTGAATATACCAAATGAAAAAGATGTTTGTGGAAAGAAAAAAAAAATGTGCTGTGATAGATATTCTTGCTATTTTATTTATACTTACTATTGTATACAGATAGATTGTTCGAATATCGGACAAAATTGAAATGAAGTAAGGCACGTGTAAAATATTTTTGACAACCGTAGGGTCACAGCTTTTGGACCGCAGCGTGAAGATCGTATGGAATATGACTGAACCCGACCCACATGTCAACTTTAATTACTTCTGCCCTACCTAAGATGAAGATAAATCGAATATGCTCAAAAATATTAAATTTATATTCAAAGTTATCGAATTAGACCCCAATATGAACATATTTGAATTTTATATTCATGGCAATGGGAATTATTTGCTCTTGAGTATATATATATATATATATATATATATATATATATATATATATATATATATAATTCCCATAAGCAAATGAAGCAGTGTCAATATACCTGCTCATAATTTTCTAGGGTTCAATTGGCCCATTTCAAATCAATATCTTCAAGGAAAAATATGATTTCCTGAGAATCATTTTGGACATAATTATGTGATTCTCCTTCATCGTTATTAACGATATATGCATATGATGATGCTGATTCAGTTTCAGTGATATGACCCTCTTTCTACTGTTTAAAAGCAAGGAATTCCTGATATAAAGGATCTTGCTCTTTTGATAAATTTTTAGCTATAAGCTTACGTGGTCCATGTTGAGCCAAAATATGCTCTGAAATATGTCCTCGGCCTCCTCGGCCATCCCTTCCTCTATAAGAGGAATTTCCTCTATAAGATTGACTCATTCCTAAAAATATTTCAAGCATTTAAATATCACGAGTAAAAAAGTCAGGATAGAATTTTCTTCACCCTTTTTATATATTATATCAAAATCAAAAGGAGCTAAATGAGCTTGCCAACGAGCAAACATTTGTTTGGAGACATCATGCTTAAAGTCTTTATTTAACATAAATTTAGCTGACTTACAATCTGTTTTAATGATAAATTTTTTATTATATAAATCATCTTGAAATTTTAAAATACATTTAACGATTGCAAGAATTTCTTTTGCTATAGTTGCATAATTCTTTTGACTGTCATTCCATTTACCAGAATAAAATCTAATTAAAAATTCATTTTTTGATATAAGATCTATCTGTTTTAATATACCTCCATAATCAATATCAGAGGCATCTGTTTCAATAATCTTATTCCAATTTGGATTAGCTATCATTAAGCATGGTAAATATTTTACCTTATGTTTAATAGTTTGAACTACCTTGGTATGGTGATCCATACAAGGCTTAGGAACTTTTTTAAGTCTATCATATAGAATAGCTGAATCTTGAGTTAAATTTTTATAATAAGCAGAAATGTAATTTAGACTTCCTAAAAATCTCTATAATTGAGTTTTATCAATATTTTATCTGGAGACGTAAATTCTATACTACGTGAAATATGAATTATATTTCATTTATTAATATTATGACCTAAAAATCTTATTTCAGTTTGAAATAAAGACATTTTTGGTTTAGATATAACTAAGGCATTTTGAATAATAATTTTCTTAAACATATCTAGATGTTTTATATGTAAATCAATTGTTTTAGAATATACTAAAATATCATTTATATAAACAATTATAAACTCACTATAAGGAGTAAAAATATCATTCATAATTTGCTGAAATTTAGAAGGTCCATTTTTCAAACCAAAAGGCATCACATTCCACTCATAATGTCATATTGGAACATTAAAAGCAGTTTTATAAGTATCACTTTGATTGACTTGTATTTGCCAATAACTTGATTTGAGATCAAATTTGGAAAATATGATAGAATCATATAATCTATCTAATAAATCTTTTTTATTAGGAATTGGAGGTCTTATCCATTTTAAGACTTTATTAATGGTTTATAATTAATAACCAATCTGGGTACTCCACGTTCTTGTTCACTCTTTTTATTAACATAAAAAGCAGTACAAGACCAAGGAGATTGAGAAGGTTTAATTAATTTTTTCTGTAATAAGGATTCAATTTCCTTTTTACATAATTCTAAATATTCAGAGCTCATTTGACATGGTCGAGCTTTTGTAGGAATTAATTTTTCACTAAAATCATCCTCATAAGGTGAAGAGATAATATGCTTTTTTCGATTCCAAAAAGCATTTGGGTGATCACTACAAATTTCTAAAGAAAATTGTTGTGTAATTAATTTAATTTTTTCCTGTAATCTAGGATTTTGTAACTGATCACTTATTGTGATTGTATTAACTTCAAAGTTTAAGAATTGTAATTGCTGAATTTTATTTTGTATATGATCATGCATAATACTAATGTATCGTGGTGAAGGAGTATCTAGGAATTTAAGAAAAATTGATTTGCCTTCAAATGTACCACGAATACCTAAATTATCAATATATTTTATTGGATTGGGTGATAAAAGGAGATCCAAGAATTACTTGGTTAGTAATATCTTTAGCTAATAAAAAACTAGTTTTTATGCATGTTTGATTTATACAAATAGAAACTTGTGGAAGTTTATATTGGATATCCAATTTCTGTCCACCAGCGTAGGATAAACTATGAGTTATTTTGGTGTACTATCTAGTAGGAATTAATCCTTCATGAATAACATTTAAATCTGCACCACTATCAATAAGTGTTATAAATATTTTAGAAAAATGATTATCAATTAATAAAGTAATTTGAGTATATCATTTCTGAGAAACTAAAATTTTTAGTGTTGAAGAAAATCATGTTCTGGTGGTAACTGAAAATTATCTCTATCAGGAAATTTTGGAGATGTAATTGAAGAATTAGAAATTTAATTATCTTCTAATTTAGAAATTCGAGTATCAAATAATTTATGTTCATGTTGAAGAAATTTAATTTCTTGTTTAAGATTATCAATCTATTTACAAATCATTTGTTGATGTAGGAATATCATTTGATGGTCTTTGTCTTAAAAGCTTATAAACTTCTGACATAGAGTAAGGATTATTAGAATTGGTAATAGTTGTTCGAGGAATATTATCAGATGTTGAAGTGGAAGGAATATCCTCCATTTGATCAATCAATTTATAACGTAAATCAGGATCTTTAACTAATTTCAGAAATTCTAATATATTGGTATTAGTTAAAGTATTTATATTTAAATCTTGAAATTGTGATAATATTTTATAATATGAATCATTTGATTCATCAGAAATAGTTTAATGCATGGTTGTCCAATATAACAAGGTTTACAATAATCTGTTTCTGAATGACTTGATTCATTCTCTAAAACCTGAAGATGTTAGATGAATCACTCAAATCATAAGATGAGTCTGATGAGTAATCAGAACTATCAGAAGAGTGTACTAATATTGTATTAAGATCATCCTTAATATTATTAGGAATATCTAAGTTATTAATTTTTTCTTTCATTTTACTTCTATTAGAATAATGACCTTGATGACCACATTTAAAACAAGTTATATTTTGTTTTTTTAGATAATTTAGCTGATTGTCTAAATTTTTTCTTTTCACTTTTCTGATCTAATCTTTTTTGAGAATATTTTCTCATTTTCTTAGAATAAGGTTTTTGAAAAGGTTTATCAACCTTATATGTTTTATTTTTAGTAAAATTCTTACTTTGTGATGGTAATTTCATACCAAATTGTTCACAAAATTGACCTAATTATTTTCTTTCAGACAAATTTTGTCTTTTAATTTGTTGATTTAATTTAATTTCGTTGCATAGGGCTAATCCATCTTGGATACAATGTCCCTATAAGCTTCCCATAAGTATAGAAATCATAAGGAATATTAATGTGATCCTTTCTAAGATATTTCTAACACTTTCAGCAAAGAGGTGAGGTAATCCATCAATAAATTTGTATTCCCAATGTGAACTATTGCAATCTTGTAGTTCCATAACTCTATTGAGAAAAATATATTTATACCATCTCAAATCAGTTAATGTTTTACATCTTAAATTCTGTAAAAGAGTTAGAATATTTTCATTTTGGTTAGATTATCGACCAGTAAAATGATCAATAATATTAACAACTACAGTAGACAACATTTTCTACAATATTGTTATTTTCTTGTTTGATGGTATTCATAATTTCCTCTTTATTAGCTAGGGTCAAATAATGATCCCACCAGCATTTTAATTGACCAGTAAATCCAGCAATGATCATATTCGCAATAGTTTTATCATTATTTTCATTGCTTTTACAAATAGTAGAATACATTAGTATTCTATGAGCAAAATTATAAATTTGTTTATCAGGATAACTATCCAGATTCCATTCATAAATATTTTTTACCACTATAACTGTTATTAACAATATGCCATGTTTCTTCATGCAGAGTATCCATAGGAGAAGGTCTCCTGTAATAAACTAATCTTTGTGTGGGTCGATCAGCCCATTTATTTTTTAATTTATTAATTTGATCATTAAAAACTTGTTTATGATCTTGAGTAGTCTCTATTTGTTCTTGTAAATCATTGTCAATAACTGAAACGGAAAGATTTAAATCTTTAAATTTATTATTTAAAATGTTTCTCACTCAATCATTGATTTTAATTTAAAATCTTTAATTTCAGGTAGAGGTTGTATACTAGGGGTTGCAAGTATAATTTCTGATGGTAGTGTTATAGATACTGATGGTTGTATTTGAGTAATATTTTTATTAAGAATTTCAATACGGTTGTGTAACAAATTAATTTGTTCTCCTAATATAATAAGAAAAAGATTTGTATAGTTTTGTTGTTTTAATAATTTATTCATGTGTTGACATGTAAGTTGTAAAATTTCATTTTCTAATAATTTCGAAAATGCTGAAAAATTAAGAATTGTTCCTTCTTTTTCGATTTCAAAAGGTTGTTGAGGAGGATATAATTTTTCAAAATATTTCATTCGAAACTTTATATGTCCTTTCTAATACTTGAATATAAGGTTCAACATATATAGATATAAACCATGGTATAAATGGTATATACGAATTTTGATTAGAACAGAATTTACAAAAAATCATTCTGTAACAGGGTTTGTTTTTCTTTTGAGATATTGTCAAAAAACCATTTTTTTATTTTCTGTCTGGCACTAGATCCATGGCTAAAATCTATTTTGGGTGTATTATTCATAAAGAAAAATTCATTTCTGATTCAGTTATTTCGGATTCTTTTAATCCTCTGACTATATTGTCTGGATTAATATATAATTTACTTATCCTTTCATGTTGTAAATTATCAATTGGATTCGACACAGTAGATGTGGAAGCTCTATGGGGAGAATTATTTTCCTCCATTGGAGAAATATGAGAAAAAGATGAATATGACTTAGATGATTTAGATCTTAGAGATCTAGGTATAGTCTGTAATAATTTTTATGATTATTTGGTTCACATTGTAATTTAATTGAACCATCATGTGTTTGTATAACATCAACTAGATTGTTTTGAATTCTGGTCTGAACAAGAATTGCATGTTCAATTGTCCAGTTATCAGGGAAAACAATTTCATCCCATTTAATGGTTCTTCGAGTTGTAATATTTGATCTACTAAAATTAGTTTCAATTAATATTGTTTCATTAAGTCTATTCTCCTACATTGAGGATTTAATGTATGCAAATGTTTATAATAAATACGATAACAGATACAAATTATTTCTGTTCCTAGAGCATAATTATAACCATCAGTTTTAACATTTAATGTTAAAGCATCTAATATATTAATATCAGATAATGATAATTGTAAATTGGATACACATCAAAATAAACATGGCCATGGGCCAAACTAGATTGAATAGTTCCAATCAAATATTGTTTCCAATTTAAATTTCTACCATCTCTTAAAGCTGCTATAAAGCTTTCTGGTAATCATTCTAAGGTTAAAGGTTTAAAAGCAATTTGCACTAACCCGATGTGAAGAATTTTATGTGTTTCAATGTAAGGTAAAATATGTTTTTCACTAAGTAATTTTAAAACCATTTCGTCATTATTTAATGATACTGCTTCTTCAGTAGTTTTAACAATTTGCTTGATTCCTAATCTCCTAAAAGCTCCTAACTTATATATAAGTTTAGGTTCAATTTTAGGAATTGTCCATCGATTTAATGATTCTAAATTCTGAGGTACATCATAATCTTGTATGATACTGTTTTTAACAGTATTTTGTTTCTTGATAAGGTTTAAATTCATTTGAATAAGGCTACTTGTGTTAACTCTCATAATCTTCTACTACACTTATTACCTAATTGACTCTGATATCATTCAAGACCTCCTATGAATTCATCATAAACCTAGGACTTCTACAGAATATAAAAATCATCTATCTTTGAACTATAACAGTACAAAACACCCTAATCGACACACCTCGTCATAAGTGGGCAATACTACAATAGTTCTCAAATGCCATTTTAATATTCAAACCTAGAATGATTTATTCATAAGATACAAAAGGACCAATTTAAGACATAAGTAAGTTGATGGGATTTAAGCTAACACAAGTAAATATTTAGCCTATCATAATCTTTATAATATAAACAATAATAAAGATAAAAGAATAGTTTTCAAAAAGGAATAAAAGAATAGTAGTTGTAACCAAATGCAAACTATTTATTAATTTGGAAGAGAATATTACAATGAGTGGATATTTTTCAGTCTGCTTAAAAAGAAAATAAAACCTCCTTATATAGGAGTGGAACTTCGGACACCAAATTCGGACTTCAAACGAAAAATAAAAATATTAGAAACTAATAATAAAAAAGTACAAATAGTAACCACACTAATTTACAACATTAAACGCACTAACATAAAATAATAGAGTTAGTGGATGAAATATATTACATCGTACAACACTTTATTAAAGTAAGATGCCACTTTAGTCAATTCACTAAAGTATGTCTGCCATTGAGCCGCATAATGCTGGAATCATCATCTTCTTTCATAATGCTTTGTCTTTATCTTTTGATGTGGATCCCGTAGAACCAGTGTCCATCATAGTGGCTTTGAAGGTTGCAAAAATATCATCAAATGAAAGGATCTTGTGCATCCTGTAAATCTTCAGAAATTGATTTACCAGACATATTGTCATCATCAAATCCGGTTAATAAATCCTTCTTCATTGCTTCCAAATACTCTTCAATCATTTTTTCCTTAGTCATAACTTCGGATTTCATTCGGCAATTTCTAGCAATGTGTTCGAATGGTGAAGATTGATCAAACGAATTCTTTAAACAATTTTACGTTTGATAAGTAGCAATGGTATCAACAATTAGTTCCAAAGTATCCATTCCAAACATTTGCTTTGTATCTGGGTTTTCTTTTAACATTTTATCCCAAAATTTTGAATAAAAATTTCTTTTAAGGTAGGGATATGAGTGTCAATATAAGACACTATCAGCGACCATTTTCAAATCCAATGAATAGAAAAGTCAACAAAGAAATAGAAAGATGATATTCTTGTTATATCAGAACTTTGTTGTTGTAATTGAATTAATTTGGGGGATAAATCAATACATTCATCAAAATAAGTTTTATAAATTTCTAGTAAAATATTATGAGTAGTGCCATATATATATATATATATATATATATATATATATATAATGAGAATTTGGGAGTTTAGAAACTATGCTAGCTCTTTAGAAGATTAATAAGCTACTTCACTATTTGCTAATGGTTTTGAGTTGACAACATGTATTCTTAACATGATATCAGAGCAGGATTCTCATGGCTACTCCGCCGATGCGATTGGCTACTCCGCACACATGCTCGCCGTCAGGGGCGTACTTATTATAAGGGCTTGGGGGGTGGGGGCTCAAGCACCCCAACCAAGCCCAATTTTTTTTTTTTTAGTTTTATCCATTCAAAATTTTTTTATGTATTCAAAAAAAATGGGGTTAAAAATACGGACCGGCCCAAATATTTTTATTTTCTGAGTGGCTTTTAAAACCCTACAAGGGCATACTTACAATTCACCCATCATTCTTCACGGCTTCATCATCGGTCCTTCATTCATCTTTATCGGCTCACCATCATCCATCAATAAAGGTAAGATTTCTTCAACTTCAAGGTAAGATTTCCCAAAATTGATTTTTAAAAATTATAAAATTATTTGCCAGAAGATGAGAGTTCATATCTCATTCTCCTTAAAATAGTTGTGAATTTACTTATTTGTCCAAAAATATATTGATTTAAAAATTATTAAAATAAGAAAATTTATATATTAACATAGAGTTCCAATAAAGAAGTTATGTGCACCCATTTTTTTATTTTTCACAGTAGGAAATAAAGGGGCGAATGGGACACTAGCAATGGATCTCCTAAAATTTCTTTCGGGGGCTCTACCTCCGAACCCTGCAAGGGGTTGCCTCCCCCTTTGACCCCCACATCACCTACACTTCCGGCCCCAAATGCAAAATTTCTAGCTGCGCCCCTGCTCACCGTCAATCGTGTTATCCGTCCACATATTTGACTTATATAACTTTGTATTTCCAACATTGCCATTATATGTCTATATCAACTTTTTTTTTTATATTAAATGTCCTTAATTAAATATAACAAACAAAAACTTTAAATAATTATCGGGGGGATAGGAGAGAATAGAAGTTCAAATAATGGTGATGCACGAGAAATGCATTTGATGTTAAATTTATCACTATTTAGAGAGAAAAAAAAACATGACAATTGTTTCAATTATCAATCATTGCTCGACATTATTTTGAATTTGGACACTATAAATTCACACTATCACCAACCTTTTTTCTTCGCACCACACATCACCTATATGATCACCATGAAGAATCTCATCTCATTCATCACTTTCTTAATCTTCCTGCACACAATCACTAATTATATGATCGTTACAGAAGCTAAGGAAGGATTACTTGATCCGGTGCTGGACTCGAAAGGAGAAGAGCTCCAGGTAGGCACCCCTTACTTCGTTATTGGGACTATTGGGCGGCCTCTTTGCATACCCTATGCCCAACAAAACCTGCACATATGCTGTTGCCCAACTACTAGTTACGAACGGATTCCCAGTAATCTTCAGCCCCGTCAACTCTAAGAAGGGAGACGTAGTCCTCCAATCTACTGATTTAAACGTCGCGTTTCCTCCTATAATTGGTTGTAGTAATGTGTGGAAAGTGGAGTACGACGAATCCGTCGAAAAATACTTTGTTGTGACAGGTGGAGTTGCAGGGAGCCCTGGGACCGAAACAATTAGCAATTGGTTCCAGATTGAGAAAGTTGTTTCTAATGTTTACAAGTTTGTTTTCTGCCCAAAGGTTTGCGAATTCTGTGCTGTGATATGCAGGGATGTTGTGATTTACTATCACGGAGGAGTCAGGCGTTTGGCTTTGGGTGATGACAATTTCGCTTCCACATTTTATTTCCAGAAAGCTGTACTAAAAAACAAGTAGTACTGGCTCGAAACTTTGACAATGGATGCAGTGTGTGGTTTCCCAGATGCAAGTGTGAAGGTAAATAAATAAAGTGTTGTATGAACCTTCTGAATAAAATTGTTGGTTCCTTGTGAATCTTGGAGGAGTTTCTTGAATTTAAATCATATACTATCCCTATCATTCCTATTGCAATATGTTCATTCTTTTTCTTCACCTTTTGTCGTTTTTCCTCAGTGTCATGATATGGCGCTAGATATATCAACAATGTCTAATGTCACGTCAATAATGCAAGACGACATCCATTAGTGCGTCATCAATAAATAGCGTTGTATCGACATGCTAACGAAAAAGGACTAAAAATGAAAAAAGACCTACTTGTTAGACTAAGACAAAAATATGATGACCTACGAATTTTTCAGTTAAAAATATAATAAACACCAACATTGTAGAAATAAAAAATATTAGAGTTAAATATATTGTTTTGATCTCTTAAATTATAAAAAAATGATACCATTAAATAATGTCATTTGTAATAATAGTCCAAAACTTTGAGAACTAAACAAATATAGTCCCACAAAAATTGTTATTTTAACAAAGCTGGTCTCAAGACCACTTTTCAGTTAAAAATAGAACGAATATCTTTCGTGCACTTTGGATATGTGCCGGCATGATGATCTTTGTTCTAGAACGAACATGTGCATGATATAAGGAAATTTGTTCTAAATATTTATGACTACTATTGTATTTTATAATTTACCCTATTATTTTGCTTAAACCTTTTTGTTGAAATAGTACAATGTATAATTTGTTTTTTTCTCCAAAGTAAAATAAAAAAAATTAGAAGTCATATATGATATAATTCAAAATAAAGTTCGGCTCCACATCAGTACAACGTAGGCACCACATGGAAAACAACTAAAATTGCAAACAACACAGTTGTCTTACTAAAAAAAATTGACAACATAGAGGATAAAATTATAAAGAGGCAAATATATATACCCAAAATTGTAATTTTTCCTTCTCTTTGGATATGTAAATTGCATTCAGGGCAATTTTAAATAGAAATATAGTATTCTCGCTTTGGTTTCTTGTTCTACGTTTGATTTTTAGAGTGAGAAAATATTGATCCGATACATCTTGGCGTTGCTAAAATATCCAAGAAAATAAGCAAATACACTATAGGTTCTTATTGGGAAAATGGGTAACAAAATAAAATTATTTTTCAAATTCAACTTTCATATAATATATACCAAAATATAATGAATTTTATCATGACTATTATTATTCCATATATAATGAATTTTATTATTACTATTATTCTGTGAGTAAATATAATATATGGTTTTTTTTATTCCATATATAATGAATTTTATTATTACTATTATTCTGTGAGTAAATATAATATATGAATTTTTTTTAAAAAAAGTTCAATTTCACCCTATAAATTAGATGTAATTATAAATTTGATATTTTATGAGCAAAATTATGGATTATTTTTATGATTCTTTAATTAAAATAGATTGCATCAGATACATCAAGTGGATAAATGACGGAGGAAATTTTTGTATGAACTGGGTCTAGCCTCGTCTATGGACCATTATAAAGAAAATGTGTTTATCATGGTTTGATTAACATTAATTGATATATCTGGTTTAGTTCATTTTCTTTATATTTTGTGTATATATTAGGTTCAGATCCATACATACAAGAATTTCCCAAAACGATGGTTGGGTGAGCAGTTGGGCTGAGTGTCGGTGACAATTTAAAACACGTTGGACACTATTTTTAATAATGTTCCTTACGAGTTGTCAGCTTATGTTATGACGAATTTTGCAATTTTCTCTAATAAATAAATATAAAAATCCTCAAACCACTTACTCAGGAAGTTAGGGTTTTTTAACAATTTGACCAAAAAAATTTTAATTTAACAAAAAACCAAAAGAATTTAATTTATTGAACTGACCTAAGTTGTCATTTCAGATACCGACTTTTACTGAAATCGGCATCATAGATGGCGACTTCCACTGAAAAATATTTTTAAAATTGATGTCGATATCTGAGATAGCAACATCAATAAAAAAATTCTTTTTTAATTGATGGCGACGTAGTTAACTGACATCACCATTTTAAATGACGAGATCAGTTAAAATAAAGTTTTACACTACGAATTCTAACTCCACACAAATCCATATCACTTCTCCGGCATTACTTGAGTTTAATAAAAACTAGCAGACGACGCACACATGTTGCATGTGTAACGTAATATATAAGACATATGAATTGATACGTGTAATGAAATAAATGAGAATATATATTGGTTAATATTACAATTCAAAAGATGCAACAAAGAACCACAACAAACCTTTGGAGGGGGTAGTTTGATAAATTCAAATTTACCATATCAAGCTAGTTAATATAGGGGCTTATGCATTATAAGATAGTAAGATAATTGAGCTTCTCCATATACTCATCAACTATGAGTTGAACTCCCGGAGATCTCTTCTTCCCCAGCGTAAGGATTCGAATTGGTATAACTCTCTGCGAAAATATCAATTTCTTCTTCCATTAAAAAAAATTGCAAAACTTCTACAGAAAGCGGAGAGTGACCGCAATTACCACTGATTGGCCAGCATATTTGCAATGTTTACCCGATCGAATAAAAACTTAGAATGGGTTTCGGATTAGGTGCTTCAACATGTGAAAAGCCATGAATTGTGCGATCATCATATAATTTTATTATAAAAAAGTACAGAAGCCATTTATCCAATGGATATGTATTTCCACAAAAATTTATTGAATAATTGTGTAAACATGTAACTTTTCAATATGTTTTTTATTCGTCAAAATTTCAGTCAGATTTTGCAAAAGAAAAATGAAACGATTTTATTTCGATAGATTAGAATTCCAAAAGAAAATTGGTGTAAAATATTAAAAGAAATTTAATATAGCGGTTCAAATGAGCGGTGGTGCGTGACAACGAGGTGCAGATGAGAGGTGGTGTGCTGATAATGATTAGAGATGGTAATGAGTTCGGGTTAGAGCCGAACCTGTATTAAACTCACTCCTTCTGGGGTGAGTCTAGACATGTTTGATCAGGTCTCGAAGCTGGGCGGGGCGGGGCGCGGGTTTGGCCAAACCCGCGCAGCTTTACATATTTTATTTTATTTTTAAAAAAAATAATATTGAATATATATTTCACTTATTTGGTTGAATCATAACGTACATTATTTAATTTTATATCAAACTCACATCTTAATATTAAAGAAGTTGGAAGGGAATGAAAGTAAATCAATAAAGATCTGGTAGCTTAAAAATCATTTTACAATGCTTATTATAAATATTTACTAGAGAAAAATATGAAATTCAATTACAAAACTCAATTTTTGTGGTTCAAAGTTGATCTCTACATAATGAATTTTTCTAAAAAATAAAACAAAAAAAATTGGTTCAAGGCGTCTAGGTGGGGCTGTTTTAGTTGGCGGGACGGGGCAGGTCTGAGAACATTTTTTTGTAGCGGGATGGGTCCCGAGTTTGACCAAACCCGTCACAGCCCTGACCCGTTGTCATACCAAATACAATAAAACCTCTATAAATTAATAACGTTGAGACCATAAAATTTTATTAATTGAGAGAGTTATTAATTAATCGATAAATTAATAATTTATCAATTTAAAGAGTAAATCAGTCTCAAGGAGTTTATATGAATCAACTTTTGAAGAAGGCATTCATGAGCTTGAGAATATGATTAATAGTATCGATTACCACAATAAAATATAGGTAAATGCAAAAGAATCCCCTGTGTTTTGGTAAAAATGCACGAAATCCCATTGTGTTAATAAAATAGGCAAAAAGCCCATATGCTTTATTAAACTCAGCAAGAAACCTCACTGTGTTATACAAGAGATAAAAAAAAACCCCTCTCTTTTTCGAAACCTTGCACGAAACCCTCAGTGTTAAACAAAATAGGCACAAAAAAAAAACCCTTTGTTTTTTTAAACAAAAAATAAGTTATATATAAACATATATAATATATATGAATGTTTATGAACTTCTGTTCATAAAACATGCATATAGTAACAACAACAACAACAACAACAACAACTAAGCCTTTAATCACAATGAATTGAGGTAGGCTACATTAACAATAGAGAGAATCAACGGGTCGGACACATGCGCCAGTCTTCTCCAAACGCTTCTATCAGTCAACATATCTTTTGTAATCCCCTTGCACATCCAAATCTTTGCGTATAACTTCGAGACATGTCTTCTTCGGTCGTCCTCTCGCTCTCGTGAACTTGCCGAAATCCATGGACTCCACTCGATGCACAGGTGCACTGCTGGGCCTACGTCGAACATGACCAAACCAGCGTACGCAACTTTCTTGCATCTTTTCTTCTATACAAGCTACACCTACTTCAGCTCGAATATCTTCATTCCTTATTTTATCTTTTCTGGTTTTACCGCACATCCAACGAAGCATACACATTTCTATCACACTCATCTTTTGGATGTGATTCCTCTTGGGTGCCCAACATTCCGTCCTATACAACATTGCGGGTCTAACGACGGTTCTATAAAACTTTCCCTTCAATTTCAGCGGGATATTACGCCCGCATAGAACTCCGATGGCGTTTCTCCATTTCAACCAGCCAACCTGAATCATGTGGTTAACGTCGCTGTCAATCTCTCCATCCTTTTGGATAACTGAACCTAGGTATCGAAACTTGCTGTTCATCGATACCTATTGACCACCGAGTGCTACAACACCGGAATCCCGAAGGGAACGACCACTAAATCTGCACTCCATATATTCCGTTTTAGACCTACTTAACCCTTGGATTCCAAAGTCTCTCTCCATAACTCCAATTTGGCAATTACCCCTGCCATTGTCTAGTCGTTAACACAACATCGTCAGCAAAAAGTATGTTCCAAGGTAATTCAGTTTGTACGTCTTTTATTATCTCATCCATCACTATGGCGAATAGGAAAGGACTCAACGCAGACCCTTGATGCAATCCAATAGTGATCGAGAACACACTTGTCACCCCACGGCACGTTCTCACATTGGATGCTACTTCGTCGTACATGTCCTTGATTATATTGACATACTTGATGTGAACTTTTTTCTTCATCAAAGCCCACCATAATATCTCCATTGGTACTTTATCGTAGGCCTTCTCCAAGTCTATAAAGATCATATGTAGACCTTTACTCCTCTCACGATAGCGCTCGACAAGTTCACGAAGTAAATGGATAGCTTCAGTGGTTGACCGTCCTGACATGAACCCAAATTGGTTCTCTGATATCTTAATCTTCCTCCTTAAACGACATCCAATTATCCTTTCCCAAAGCTTCATTGTGCGACACATGAGTTTTATACCACGATAGTTGGTGCAACTCTGAATGTCACCCTTATTCTTATAGATAGGGATGATAGTACTCTTTCTCCATTCATTTGGAATTTTGTTACTCCTCCAAATATTGTTAAATAGATCTATTAGCCAATTTATCCCCGTCGGTCCTAAACATCTCCATACTTCAATAGGGATTCCATCAGGACCAACTGCTATTCGTGCTTTCATTTTGTTCAAAGCTTCTTTAACCTCAGATTCTCTAATTCTGTGAGTAAACTCACGGTTTACATCATGTTGATGGATGTTAAGATCGCCTAAATCTTGGCTAAAGCCACCGTGAACAAGCTGTTAAAATAATTCTTCCATCTTGTTTTGATTTCTTCATCTCGAACCAAGACTTTATGGTTCTCATCTTTTATGCATTTAACTGCACATAAGTCTCTTGTATTCCTCTCCCTCGCTCGGGCAATCCTGTAGATATTTTTCTGCCTCCTTCGTATCCAATTTATCGTACAATTCTTTGTAGACTTTAGCTCTAGCATCTCGAACCGCTGTCTTCGCTTCTTTTTGCAAGCTTATATCTTTCGAAGGTGGCCTCATTGTTCTTCTTCAACTCTCTATAAACGTCCCTCTTGATTTGGATAGCCTTCTTTACGTCTTCATTCCACCATGATGCCTTTTTACCTGGTGGAGCATATCATCTTGACTCACCAAGGAGCTCTGTAGCTACCTTCTTAATGCCACGAACCATTTTGTTCCAGGTGGTATCAGGATTATCTATTGGCGTCCAATTAAATTCCTCGACTACCTTTTCTACAAAAGCTCCAACGTTACCTTATTTTAACCGCTACCACTTAATTCTAGGTTCTAACTTATGCTTAATTCTAGTAACCCTATTCTTAATCCTAACATCTAAAACTAAAAGTCGGTGTTGGGTAACTACACTCTCTCCTGGAATTACCTTACAATCCAAACATTTAACTCTATCTATCCTTCTAGCCAAAAAGAAATCTATTTGGGTTGCACTAGACCCACTTCTAAAAGTAACTAGATGAGAGGACCTCTTCTTGAACCAGGTATTCGCTAGGACTAAGTCATATGACATGGCAAAATCCAAAAGTGAATTACCTGCGGCGTTCCTGTCCTCAAAGACATAGCCTTCATGAATACTCTCATAACCATCCCGATCAAAATCTACGTGCCCATTGAAATCTCCCCCGATGAAGATTTTCTCATTATGGGGTATTCCTTGCACTACGTCGTCTAGATACTCCCAAAATTTTCGTTTAGTAGCCTCCTCTAGACCAATTTGGGGTACATAGACACTAATGATATTAAAAATATCATTGCCTAAAACTAGCTTAACTAACATTATCCTATCTCCATTCCTCATAACTTCCACTACATACTCCAGTAGTTTGTTTTCTACGATTACACCTACCCCATTACGATTCTTCTCCTTACCTATGTACCAAAGTTTATAGCCCCAATGAGCTATAATTCTGGCTTTCTCACCTACCCATTTAGTCTCCTGCAACACATAATACTAATTTTTCTTCTACTCATCGTCTCTACTAACTCTGTTAATCTACTGGTAAGGAACCTACATTCCAAGAGGCTAAACGAATCCTATGATTTTGGTTTTGAGCTAACTGCTTTACCCCCACTCGCTCGAGGTGAGGGAACCCTTGCTCATTTGACACCACACCCAGGCGTCGATGTGGCCCGTCGTTTATGGGCAACGACCTAGCAGCCCTTGCCCACTTATCACTACACCTGGGATCCGGTGCAGCGCGTCGCTGTGTAGGGAACGCCCCAACGCAATTCATCTTATAGTTCATGTCATTGAGATGCGACTAATTTATCCGGCTGGCTGTCACATGCCTACCACCACCCTCATCCTTTACCCTGGCTTGGGACAGACAGTGATACATATCATAAGTGATCCATATCACCAATGTTGTATATCACTGGCGGAGTTATAAACTTGCATATAATAACAAGATTAAATTAAATCTATTTATTTGTAAAATCGAGGGTGTTTTGTTTTAAAACTAAAAGAAAATCATTACAAAAAGAAGAAAATAATGTGGATGGAGAAAAATTGAAGAGCATATTGGAAAATCGAGGAGGTTTTGTGCAGCATTTAAAAAAAAACAGAGGGTTTTTTTTATACCTATTTTTTTTAACACGAGGGGTTTCGTGCAAAGATAAGGGTTTTTTTTGCCTTTTGTATAACACGGAGGGGTTTCTTGCTGAGTTTAATAAAACATAGGGACTTTTTTGCATATTTTGTTAATACAGGGGGTTTCGTGCATATTTATCAAAACACGGGGGATTTTTTTTACAATTTACCCTAAAATATATGTCAATCATATATTTGAATATCCATGTGAAAATAATGAATTTTCAGATATCTAAAAGCTTAGAGGAATTGTGACTATTGCTACTGAAAATCCTTTTGATGATGAAACTGATGATAATTCAGTATTTTTAGTACCATGCAAAAGGAAGCACTAGCGACAATAACTCTTCATAATTTTTGTTGCATTCGAGAACACGACACCAAAACTTTTGAGTGAAATTAGAAAAGTTAGAGATTGAATCCACCGAGATTTGAGAAAAAATAAACAATACTATATTCTTATTTTACTAAATTGTGCTAGTTATGTTTGTAATTTTAGAGCATTATTAATTTATGATATTAACGGGATTATAGATTTATATAAGGATCTTCTAAAAATTATTATCTTATTAATTTATCAAAATTCCTAATTTTTTAAACTGACCTAAGTTGGGATCGAAAAAATATTATTTTAAAGAGATTATTAATTTATCGTATTTATGGAGATTTTTCGGTAAATAATAATAGAAGGAAAGGTGGAGTGTCAGTAAAGGGAAAAAAATAATTTCCTTAAAATAATTTTTACGTATTTTTTTAAGGCTTTTGATGTTGCCTGAACATTAAATGTCACTATCAGAGTAATATTCTTGAAATTTTAAATTTGTCCTCGCACATATTTAAAAAATTTAACAATATAGACACATGGATAAATTTGAATTTGCTCTGATATAAAAAATTTATTATGGCAATATCAAAAACTATTTTTTATCAATGTTTTTCGACTTTGATATATATATATATATATATATATATATATATATATATATATATATTAGTGATTAATTATTTAAAAAAAGAGATTAATTATTTAAAAAAAGTTCAAATCGCCCCGAGCCTTGAAAAACTTCTGGCTTCGTTCTTGATAATATAATGTGTTATTTTGTGATGATATATTGATGTATTTTTGTTTTGCTTGAAGATGATTTGTTAGATTTAATTATAAATTTGAAATTTTATGAGCAAAATTATTGATTATTTTTATGATTTTTTAATAAAAATAATTTTCGAGACATTAAGTAGAGAAATGATGGTCAGACCAGGTGACAGTTGGGCTAAAGACTGTCGATAACATATAATTGCAGACACGTTGGGTAATGTTTTTTAATGGTAATCCTTACAAGTTTGTCAGCTTATATTAATTTTATTAGGGAAAATTGCATATTAGTGCTGTTTTCAGAAACTTAATTCAAATAAGTCTAGCAAAAAATAATATTTACAAAAAAATACATGTAGGAGAGAATTATATTCGTATAAGTTCACTTTTTAAAGAGTTGGTTTGCAAAGGTTTTTTTTAGTTCCCAAAATACCCTTAAGTTATAAAAAACTCTAAACCTAACTTTAGATTAACTCTTTACTTCATATCTTTTTCCCATCTGCACGTAAAATCTCCAATTTTCCAGCGATTCTCAGGTCATTATTTTCTTCATCATCTTGTCGCCTCATCTCGTCGTCCGACCTAAAATTATTTGCTAAATGGTATGCACATGAAATATGTTTGAATCGAAGCATCTAAATTGTTTGTAGCATTTGGAATCTTTCTGAATTGAAGAAGACATCGAACTACTCTGCACATATAATTTTCGGATCTGCTCTGCACATTCCATCGTGTGTGTGTGTATACTATGTGTGTATGTGATTATAAATTTGAATAACGATGCTAAATTTTAGATAGCGAAAGTCTGTTGGCATGTTTTTTTTTAAAAAAAATATATCTCATGGCTTTGACTGATGCATATGGATGAAGAAGTAAGGTATGCATTGGTGTCCGAGCTTGTTTGCTTATTTTCAAAATTTACAGCCTGAGAGCAAGGTATTGCAACGAAAGAAGATGACCCAGAGAAAAAGTAATTGGTGCACGAAAATTATAAAAAATAACTGGTGCACGAAAATATAACCTTGGTGCACGAAAATCATAAAAAGTAACTGGTGCACGAAAATCATAAAAAAGTAACTGGTGCACGAAAATCATAAAAATAACTGGTGCACGAAATGATAAAAAGTAACTGGTGCACGAAAATTATAAAAAGTAACTGGTGCACGAAAATATAATATTGGTGCACGAAAATATAACACTGATGCACGAAAATATAACACTGGTGCACGAACTTTGTGTTAATTAACTGATGCATAAAATTTGCAAAAAACAAATTGGTGCACGAAAAATATAACATTGGTGTACGAAAATCATAAAAAATAACCGATGCACGAAAATATAACATTGGTGCACAAAAATATAACCTTGGTGCACGAAAAATTATAAAAAGTAACCGGTGCACGAAAATATAACACCGATGCACGAAAATACAGTACGGATGCACGAACTTTGTGTTAATTAACTGATGCACAAAATTTGCAAAAAACAAACTGGTGCACGAAATAAAATAATTGGTGCACGAAATTAAATGGTTCTTGCACCACTTACTTAATTGTATGTTTCGTGCATCACCCACTTGTGATTATGGTTCGTGCATCACATATTTTTTCTATGTTTCGTGCATCAGTGACTGATTGTAATTTCATGCATCAATTACTGGTTTTCAATTTTCGTGCATCAGCTACTGATTTTCATTTTCGTGCATCAGTTACTGATTTTCATTTTTCGTGCACCAGTTAATGATTTTCAATCTTTCGTGCACCAGTTATTGTTAATAATTTTCGTGCACCAGTTACTTTTTTATAATTTTCGTGCACCAATTAATTTTTCTCTGGGACATCTTCTTCTTCGCAAGTTTCAAGCTGTAAATTTTGAGATTGAGCAAAGAAGTGCGTACATCAATGAGTCATAACTAAAAACACTCAAACGGCAACAAACAGTATATATATACACACACATACACACACAAACACACATACCAGAATTGAAAAAAAATCTGGAAAAAAGTGATGGAACGGAAAATCGAAGAGATGTAGATAAAAATCAACAGTAAGAAATCGTAACTGGCAAGAGAGATTTACAAGGCGATTTGAATCGCAGTGGTGAAGGGAAGAGCAGGAACGTAGTGCTGAAAGGAAGAGATTGAAATTTTCTGAAATTGCCGCATTTTTTTATTAAGGGTTTTTTGTCATTTTAACCTAAGGTGTACTTAAATGATTGCAAGTTTTTTTCCTGGACTAGGATGAATAAAGATTCAGTAAAAGGTACCGGCCTGAACTTTGCCCATTTTATTATTACTTTATTACATTAAGATATGAAATTGGATTCTACAAAGTGACATCGTTGTCAATCCATTTTCTTCTTAATCAACCATCATCTATTACATTAGATACATTAATATCAGCTAATAATCATGATGAATACTCTCGTCTACTTCATCACTCTCCTAATTGTAACCAATAATAATTAAGTCTTTAATCTTCATGAATTGAGGCAAGCTTCATAAACCATAGAAGGAAACAAATAGGATCGTACACATACTGTCGATCTTGTCCCAGAGCTTTTTTCGATCATAATATCCTTATTAATCCTTTTTGGGTCTAAATTGTAATAAGATTCTATTATAATTTCTACACTATATAATTTTAATTTAATCTAGGATCCATAATTGAGGCCAAACAAATTAATATCGGAATAATTTTCTAATATTTTTTAAATTTATACTCTATTAGTTCAACAATACCTGTAAAAAACGGATCACATCTATGTAATGCAAAACATTCACTAATTTCATAAATGTTATTCAGAAATATTGAAGAAGTTGGATAATAGCAGCCCGAAAATAAATTGGTAGCATCATAAAAAGGTTTTAAAAAATTTCAAATATTAGAAGCAATTTCCCAATCAATTTTTTCAATATGAAAATGTTCGGACATCATTTCACTAAAAAATAAAGTGATCATATTTGTATAAGGTAAATGTGGAATTCCACCTATTAGGAACATCATAAGGAAAATCTTTATAATTCACAACCTGAGAAATGCATAAACTTTTTAAGTCTTGTTTTCTAGTAACTGAACCATTAAGAAATTTAAGAGTAGTCTTTATTTTTTCTAAATGAAGCTCAAGTGGTTTCAATCCATCTTGCACACACAAATTTAAAATACGACATGCACAATGAATATGAAAAAGATCAACATTTAAAATTGATTTCAAATAAGTTTTTAATATAGTAATTGCAGTGGTTTATTAGTTGCATTATCAAAAGAAATATAGAAGAGTTTAGTACTAATATTATATTGATTAGTAACATGCATAATGACATTAGAAATAACTCAACCCGTATGAGACCAATCAATTTTTGTGAAACCTAATTTTTTTATGTAACATTTATTATCGTCAATCCAATGCCATGTAACACATAGATATGATGCATTGCCAAGATAAGTTGTCCAAATATCACTTATTAATGCTACTTTCGAAGAAAGATTACCTAAATACATAATTAAATTTGCTTTATATTCATTAAAATTTGTGAATGCATCAGATTTAATAGTATTTCTTGAAAATCTTTTATGTTGAGGTTGCAAACCTAAATGAATATAATTAGTGAATTTCACATCAATTTCTCCGCCCATACTATGTATTTAGCTAATTCTCTCATATCTCTTTCAACATTATAAGTGAAAATACCTAAACTCAAACTACTACTACCAATACCGAATTGTGAAAGAGTAGCTTTGTTACAATCATTTGGTTTTCTTTCATGTTTAGACATATGTCTTAGTAAATGACATGTACCACCAGAAGAAGCATGTGCATAATCTTTTTTAGATTTTTTTACAAACTGTCATTGATCTCTTTCCGTCAACATTTTCTACAATAGTTGTCATACATTACTATTTCTTTTTTTTGAAGTTCTTCTATCTGATGATTGAATATTTGGCGTGCTTTCTTCATTTTCTTGAAATTGATCAATTTCATTATCATAATTCACATTATAAGATGAATCGACCATTATGTATATAGAATATAATTATCTAATACAACAAATACAAAAGTTACCAAATATTTGCTAGGAGGAGTATTGACTTTGTTGCTTGTGCTTGTATTGACAAACGTGAGACGAACTTCATTCTTCTTGTGAACTAATTGAGAGTATAGTGTTTCAAGTATATAGAGCTTAGAGATTGAGAGAATAAAATGTTTCCTCAACACACATCAGTTATGTGGCGATCGATCGCCAAACACATTTCATTGTTTGTAACCTACTGCCATTCGCGATCGATCGGCAAATCACTGCCGATCGATCGTGACAATTTTTTTTTATATAAAAAAAAATTATAGTGTCGTGTCGTGCCCGTGCCGGCCCACGGGCCGACACCCCTTGGCCTGGCACGACACGGCACTGTAGCTAACCGTTTGACATCTCTAATGAAGAGGTATTCTACGTGGAATTTTATTGCTTTGTGATATTTCTCACACAACCAAGAGTTCAGTGTCGGAGCTTTCACCAATTTTCAATTTCTATAGTTTTATTAATATTTTTACAAGGTTTCTAATTTGGATATCTTTTTCCTCTTGACAAGGGAAGCAAGTGTGGCCTATTTTTACTCCAAACCTATGTAATCTCAAAAGACTTTTGAGTTTGGTTTTGCAACTACATATAAAGACACAAACCGCTAGTCTTTGTAGCATTATAATCGGGAAAATTACCAAATTTGTCCGGTAAGATAGCTTATTTTGGGTTTTAAGTAGTCTAACTTGGGTCTTAGTCTAGTAAGTATGTATCTACTTCGTTTTTAGTCCTATTTCGTTAGAATACTGACGTGACACCAAATAGTAATAATGTGACACTAAATATTGCTGATGTATTCGATGTCATGTCAGCACTCAGACAAACAAAATCTTGTAACCTTATTTTTTAAAATCTGGATTTAGCTGATTGAAATATGTCAGTTTGAGACTAAAGTGTTCAATATCTAATTCCGTAGCTATAACTAAACAACTTTGACCAAATCCTACATTTTACAATTCCTTTTTAGTGATTTTCAAGTACCATGCATCGCTTCGTATTTCTTACAATGAAAGAGTTAAGACTACTGGCATATGTCGTTTCTTTCAGCCGCAACTCTTATTTGCGAATGTTGAAACGAGCGGATATGTGTGGTTGAATACGGGTTGAGTTGATGGTTTGAGTTGTGCGATTTTTTTTGTACACACCTCATTATATATATAACATTCAATTTTACCCCCTAAAATTACATCTTGACCACCTAAAATTGCATATTGCTACTTCTAAAATTATTTTCTTCCCACTATTTTTTGTTATGATTTTTTATCCCCTCTCAACATTAAGACGATATATTTAAAGTCAGATTATTTGTTCACCAAAATTTCAGTTCTTTTTATTTTTCTATAAGCCATTTTTTTTATAAACATCACAGGAAACGCTTAAGCTATTACAAAATAAGAAACCTAATAGATTCAGGGACTACAACAAAAAGAATAATCATCTATACTCCTATAAAAGTGTGGATCAAAGGGCAAAGTTTTTCATTGTGATTTAACAACTTTGCCCTTTTTTCCTATACTTTCTTACACAAATAAAAATTTTATAGGGATATAATTGTAAACTCATAATATTAATAAGGGACATAAAAGGAAAATAAATAGTAGAGTTATTAACATTCATTTAGTTATTATTAATTAATTAATAATGCATTAAAATCTATAATATAAATTCTCACCTCTTCATTTTCCACATGAATTTACAAGATTATTTTCACCTCTTCATTTTCCACATGAATTTACAAGATTATTTTCTTAATTAGTACATCATAATTACTATCTATATCTATACTCTATACTCCTATCTATACTCCTATAAAAGTGTGGATCAAAGGGCAAAGTTTTTCATTGTGATTTAACAACTTTGCCCTTTTTTCCTATACTTTCTTACACAAATAAAAATTTTATAGGGATATAATTGTAAACTCATAATATTAATAAGGGACATAAAAGGAAAATAAATAGTAGAGTTATTAACATTCATTTAGTTATTATTAATTAATTAATAATGCATTAAAATCTATAATATAAATTCTCACCTCTTCATTTTCCACATGAATTTACAAGATTATTTTCACCTCTTCATTTTCCACATGAATTTACAAGATTATTTTCTTAATTAGTACATCATAATTACTATCTATATCTATACTCTATACTCCTATAAAAGTGTGGATCAAAGGGCAAAGTTTTTCATTGTGATTTAACAACTTTGCCCTTTTTTCCTATACTTTCTTACACAAATAAAAATTTCATAGGGATATAATTGTAAACTCATAATATTAACAAGTGACATAAAAGGAAAATGAATAGTAGAGTTATTAACATTCATTTAGTTATTAATTAATAATGTATTAAAATCTATATCTATATCTATATCTATACTCTTATAAAAGTGTGGATCAAAGGGCAAAGTTTTTCATTGTGATTTAACAACTTTGCCATTTTTTCCTATACTTTCTTACACAAATAAAAATTTCATAGGGATATAATTGTAAACTCATAATATTAACAAGGGGCATAAAAGGAAAATGAATAGTAGAGTTATTAACATTCATATAGTTATTAATTAATAATGTATTAAAATCTATAATATAAATTCTCACATCTTCATTTTCCACATGAATTTACAAGATTATTTTCTTAATTAGTACATCATAATTACTAATTATTAATCTATATCTATACTCCTATAAAAGTGTGGATCAAAGGGCAAAGTTTTTCATTGTGATTTAACAACTTTGCCCTTTTTTCCTATACTTTCTTACACAAATAAAAATTTCATAGGGATATAATTGTAAACTCATAATATTAACAAGGGACATAAAAGGAAAATGAATAGTAGAGTTATTAACATTCATTTAGTTATTAATTAATAATGTATTAAAATCTATAATATAAATTCTCACATCTTCATTTTCCACATGAACTTACAAGATTATTTTCTTAATTAGTACATCATAATTACTAATTATTAAAAATATTAATAATAGTAAAAATAATAAAATAAAATATACTAAGTGCTAACAATAATGCATAATAATTAGATATGTTAAGTAAGTTAAGATAAATAATAATAATAATAATAATAATAATAATAACAACAACAACAGTAGCATTAGTAGTAAAAGAAAGTAAAAATAATAGTAGTAAAAATCTATATATATACTCCTATAAAAGTGTGGATCAAATGACAAAGTTTTTCATTGTGATTTAACAACTTTGCCCTTTTTTCCTATACTTTCTTACACAAATAAAAATTTCATAGGGATATAATTGTAAACTCATAATATTAACAAGGGACATAAAAGGAAAATGAATAGTAGAGTTATTAACATTCATTTAGTTATTAATTAATAATGTATTAAAATCTATAATATAAATTCTCACCTCTTCATTTTCCACATGAATTTACAAGATTATTTTCTTAATTAGTACATCATAATTACTAATTATTAAAAATATTAATAATAGTAAAAATAATAAAATAAAATATACTAAGTGCTAACAATAATGCATAATAATTAGATATGTTAAGTAAATTAAGATAAATAATAATAATAATAATAATAACAACAACAGTAACATTAGTAGTAAAAGAAAGTAAAAATAATAGTAGTAAAAAATATAACAATAAACATAATAATTAAAATATATTATAATAAAATAATATTAAAACTTAAAATAATTATTATTCTACTTATATAACAAGAAGTATTAGAACAACTATTATAAATCAATGAAGAATTAAAACAAGCTAAAAAACGCATAATTTATTGGCAAAGTTTTTCATTGTGATTTAACAACTTTGCCCTTTTTTCCTATACTTTCTTACACAAATAAAAATTTCATAGGGATATAATTGTAAACTCATAATATTAACAAGGGACATAAAAGGAAAATGAATAGTAGAGTTATTAACATTCATTTAGTTATTAATTAATAATGTATTAAAATCTATAATATAAATTCTCACATCTTCATTTTCCACATGAATTTACAAGATTATTTTCTTAATTAGTACATCATAATTACTAATTATTAAAAATATTAATAATAGTAAAAATAATAAAATAAAATATACTAATTGCTAACAATAATGCATAATAATTAGATATGTTAAGTAAGTTAAGATAAATAATAATAATAATAATAATAATAATAACAACAACAGTAGCATTAGTAGTAAAAGAAAGTAAAAATAATAGTAGTAAAAATCTATATATATATATACTCCTATAAAAGTGTGGATCAAATGACAAAGTTTTTCATTGTGATTTAACAACTTTGCCCTTTTTTCCTATACTTTCTTACACAAATAAAAATTTCATAGGGATATAATTGTAAACTCATAATATTAACAAGGGACATAAAAGGAAAATGAATAGTAGAGTTATTAACATTCATTTAGTTATTAATTAATAATGTATTAAAATCTATAATATAAATTCTCACATCTTCATTTTCCACATGAATTTACAAGATTATTTTCTTAATTAGTACATCATAATTACTAATTATTAAAAATATTAATAATAGTAAAAATAATAAAATAAAATATACTAAGTGCTAACAATAATGCATAATAATTAGATATGTTAAGTAAATTAAGATAAATAATAATAATAATAATAATAACAACAACAGTAACATTAGTAGTAAAAGAAAGTAAAAATAATAGTAGTAAAAAATATAACAATAAACATAATAATTAAAATATATTATAATAAAATAATATTAAAACTTAAAATAATTATTATTCTACTTATATAACAAGAAGTATTAGAACAACTATTATAACACAATGAAGAATTAAAACAAGCTAAAAAACGCATAATTTATTGTCATAACTCATTGTACAGTTCTACTAATTAATATATAAATATAATAATTGAATAAGTATTCATGATAAACCAAAACAATGAATATTTAAATTACTAAAAAAATTGAATTTTCCAAAATATTCAATTTTTTATATAATATTTTTGAAATCAATTATTCATTTGATAGTACGATTCACTTGACATGGAAAATTTATACAATAATCATCAAACAAATTCACATAAACAATTATATTATTCAAATAAAATCATACAAATACTATTAAATACAATTTTGTAACTACTGGTATAATTCACACCATAAATATCTGAATGTCTAAGTAACTTTTTAACATACAAAAATAAAAATTGTTTTATCATCACCACCACTTACAATAAGAAATAACTAATAATTTCAAATATTAATAATTTCAACGTTTATTTTAATAAATAGAAAAATTTAATTAACGTATCAGAAAAATCAATATTATATTTTTATCTTTTGAATTTATAATTATATATAATCTAACGGATATACACGTGCGTCGCACGTGCTTTGTACTAGTAAGCATAAAAGAGGGAAACAAAGACAATCGTTCACCGAGTAAGCATCAATGCCAGCTTTTTTTTACCACCAACCAATACCAAAGTCTAATTTTGATTCTCTCTACTAAATCTGATATTGAACATTTTCCATCTTTAAAAACCACAGAATTTCTTAAGTTCCAGATACTCCATACTACACAAATCCACAAAGCAAACCATAAATCTTTATCTAATACTCATGGCCTCAGATTTAAGTGCATAGGAATTGAGATCTGTGATTTGGATTGATTTAGTGGCCATTCCCATTCAACAATAGCACATATTTCATATTTCTTGAGCAATCTTACAGGAGAAAAAGAGATGATCTACTTCTTCATCTTGAACACCACACAAAGGACATTCCAAAGTGTCTTCATCACGCAGAACCCTTCTCAAGTTTAAATTGACCCTGGTTGCTAGTTTGTTTTGGATAAGTTTCCAAGCTAGGAAGGAACTCTTTGAAGGGCAAACTTTATTCCATACCTTGGCCACTACAGGCTCGAGCTCTGAAACCACCAGAAGTTAAGGAGATAAGCAAGCAAGGTAGGCATTTTTAGTAGAGTATTCTCCCCCAGCACCGTGTTTCCAAATACAGGTGCCATCCTCATCGAGCCTAGCAACAGAACTATCTAACAGTTTTAATAACATTCAAAAGATTCTTCCTCCCAAGCAAACAAAGGACGTCTCCAATTCCATCACCACTGAACCCCATCCAAGGAACTACTTCTCTTCGAAGCAACCGAAATAGTTTTGTCGCTAGCAATGTTATATAATCTTTCATAAGACTCATTGAGTTTGTTTAGGCCGATCCATTTGTGTGTCCAAAATTTAGTATTGTTACCTTTGTCCACCCTTCGAGGCAACCCATCTACAAACCATTTACTTGAATGAGAGAACACAAATTTAACTAGATCTCTGCACCAATAAGATCCCTTAATATTCCTAGCTCACTCTTCGCCACTTTCAATTAATTAAATCATGGATCCAGATTTTGAATGTAAAACCTTGATCCATAATTTATCCTCCCTTTTTAGTAGTTTCCATTCCCATTTCCCAAGTAAAGCTAGATTGAAAGCATCAATTCTCCTTATCCCCAAACCGCCCACTTCTTTTGGTCTACACACTTTGTCCCAACTTACCCAAGCTATCTTTCTTTCGTTGCCAACCCCCCTCCCACAGGAAGTTCCTTTGTAGACTAATAATTTCTTTCATAATCTTCACTGGGGGTTTGTAGAAAGACAGGTAGTAAGTTGGTAATGACGACAAAACAGAATTGATAAGCACCAATCTGCCACCAGGAGAGACGTACTAATTTTCCCATCTACCAAGTCTTGACTTCAATTTGTTAATGATCGGCTGCGAAGTTGAAGCCAAACGAGGATTTGCTCCAATCGGAATACCCAGATAAGTAAAAGGAATTTGACCTCTTGAGCAGTTCAGGATGTTAGACATGTCCTCCATAGCCGCATCCTTAACATTGATACCGATCAGAATGCTTTTTGAGAAATTGATTCTAAGACCCGAAATTAATTCGAAGACCCGAAGAATCCCCTTAAATGCCTTTATATTTGCCATTGAAGTGTCTCCAAATAATATAGTGTCATCGGCATATTAAAGGTGAGATATTTGGATTTTAGAAACTCCCACTTCAACTGGATGAAGAAGCCCCAGGTAACAAGCCTCCAGAAAATCGAGTCCTGCTGCTATAATAAACAAGAATGACGATAATGGATCACCTTGTCTCAACCCCTTTTCGAATTTAAATTCATATCCCGTATTGCCATTAACCAAAACTGAGGCCGCAGCTGTATTTAAGCATTCTTTAATCCATTCAATCCATTTCGAACTGAAACCGAACATACTCATCATTTGAACTAAGAATTCCCAATTTACTAAATCATATGCCTCAACAAAATCCACTTTAAACAGAATTGTTGGTTTCTTCGAGCGTTTTGCTTTGTCTACCACCTCGTTTGAGATTAAAACACCATCAAGTATATTCCTCTACCTAGTGAATGCAGATTGATGATGGGATATGCTTTTCTCCATTACCTTCCTAAGCCTTGAAGCCAAGATTTTAGCCAGAATCTTATGCATGCAACCAAGCAAGGATATTGGACGAAACTCCTCTAGGATTAAAGGGCTGTTAGATTTAGGAATTAAAGCGATAAAAGAAGAGTTGCTACCTCTGACCAATTTTCCATTCTGGTGGAATTCTGTAATAAATCTGACAAAATCACCTTTAAGTAAATTCCAAAACGATTTTATGAATTTGAAGTTAAATCCATCTGGCCCGGGGCATTTAGAGTTGTCGCAATTCCAGACAGCCTCTTTGATTTCTTCAACCGAAAACGGAGCAGTGAAGTAATTGTTATTTGCTTCGTTCAATGTAGCACACACAGTGGCTACCAACGTTGGTCTCACCTAGGTCTGCTTACCGGTTGGAACCGGTCCGGTCCGGACCGGAACCGGCCGGTTCCGGACCGGAACCGGCCGGTTCCGGACCCGTTATGGGCGGAACCGGTCCGGTCCGTTAAGGATCCGGATCGAACCGGTTCCGGTTTGGTTCGGATCCTTATCGGTTTTTCGTTTTTTTTTTTTAATGTTGTAAATGTTTCTTCAATGATGTTCATCACAAATTCAATATATTTCTTCTTCATTTCATAATATAGATGCATACAAATAATTGTAAAGACATGACAATTGAAAATCTAAATAAAAAAATATTACAATTTAGTACTTAGCAGTCTTCATAATTGATAAGTATTGTTTTGGTGTTCTCTTCTTCTTGCTCGTCATAATGATTTACGAATTCGTCAACCGTCCCATCTCTTCTATTTTTGCATTCTGCTTCAATACATGCTGAGTGATTGTCCTCATAACCAACTTTAACAGCCAAATTAATCACATGACATGCACATCTAACATGAAAAAAAATACCATCAAGCATTGGTTTAAGATAGGTCTTTAAATCACGCATCGCAGCATTGTTATTCGCAGCATTGTCTAATGTGATTGAAAATACCTTATCCTGAATTCCATAATGTCTACAAGTGTATATTTAGCAATTACATAACCAGTATGTGCACAATCTAACTCATCTAAAGACAAAATCCTTTTTTGCATACACCAATTATCATCAATCCAATGACAAGTGACAACAAGATATGAATCAGAATTTACATTTGTCCAAATATCAGTTGTTAAACTAACCCTACAAGGCAAACTAGAAAGATGTTGAAACAATGTATTTCTATATTCAACAAATACGTCCATACAATTTCTTTTTAGTGTGTGCCTGGAAATATGTTTAAACATGGGTTGTATAGACGAAACAAATTCAATAAAACCAGCACATTCAGCTTGTATAAAAGGTAATTCACATCTGATCACATATCTAACAAGTGACCTACTGTAATGCCTCGATTTGTTTAATACACGTATGATATGATTATGGTGTAATTATCTCACTTGACGATATGATAACTGGGGGTTCGAGTGGAACCAAGAATGAATTGATTCATATATGAAATGAAATATGGGAAGGCATGAAACATGGTGTGTAATGCATTCATAATATAAACATATGAATTATGGATTAAGAGTTGAAGGTGCATCAATATGTGCATATGAGTTTGCATTTGAGTATGCATATGACTTTAATGTGAATTAGAGTTTCATTTTGAATGTGAGGTTCATTTCATGTACATGTGATTTAACATGTAATTATCTCCAAATGACATGATATCAAGTAAGTTAAGGACTTAATGACCTTATATCAAGTGCATGATGGAGGCAAAATCACATAATACACCACTTTCACCTAAAAATCTCTACAAGCTCCTCTCCAAACCCTTAGAGCTTTTGGTAGGCAAAGCTTGGATTTTCACTTGTGAAGTGAGCTAGGAAGTTGGGTGAAGTGATTTCTTAGCCTCTTGGTAAGAAATTCATAGTTGTATACTTGAATTATTCATTAATGTTGATATATGTGAAGGAAAAGCTCAAGTGTGCATGTGTACAATCATAACATGTTTATATGCTAGGAATTGGAATCTATGATGTTAGATTTATGTTTATATGTTCCTAGGTATTGCAAGAAACATGTTGACATGGTTTAATATGAGGTGTAGGAGAAGATTCATGGAGATAAGCTTGAAAATCGCCATGCTCTCACTTTTCTGGGCATCGGCGATCGATCGGTGCGAGTAAGCGATCGATCGCCGATGACAGTAACATTTTAAGGCGGTGAAATTGGATGGCGATCGATCGGTGAAAGTGTCGCGATCGATCGCGATGAACAGAGCATTGTGGCGATCGATCGCCAAGTTATTGCGATCGATCGCGAGGGGGCAGAGAGTTTTGGCGATCGATCGGTGTTGATCGCGATCGATCGCCAGTGTTAATATTTTGTAAAATAAAATATTTTGTGGAATTTGATTTTAATGCCTATGATAACATGATATATTGTTGGCATTGTTGTAGCACCATCACAGGGGACAGGACAACGAGGCACTTAGCTATTGACAACTGATTTATCTCGTTTGTGTCGCAGTACAGGTACGTGTTGACGTACGGAGTATAGATATGATATGATGATGCTATTATGGTTTTGATATCATATGATTTATGTTATCGTTGTGTCATATGATTGGTAGTATCATATGCATGTGCATACATAGATTTCATATGAGTGGTATGGATGCCTTGATAGATATGTGTATATGCTTTGGTACGATCATTGTCTTGATAGATATACCTGGTGGGGTATATGCTTTGACTGCCACGATAGATATGCTAGTGTTGGGCGTATGCTTTGACTGGGATCGGTGCCTGGATAGATATGCTAGTGTGGGGCATATGCTTGGGCTGGGATCGTTGCCACGATAGATATACTACATATGCTTTGGCTTGAGAGATATACGCCTGGTGTGGGTATATACTCTGGTTATTATCACAGATGAGTATGGTACTATGATATGTGCTGCTAATATGAAGATGTGATGTGGTTTCACTGACATATTGAGCTGAATAGGCATATCATATGAGACTCGTGATAATAGGGAACTTGTTGAGACATGTCATGACATAGTGCATTTGTGGATGCATGATACAGAACATTCACGTTATCTGATTTATTGTGCTTTATCATTGATATTGATATTGTGTTTTGATATTGCACTGAGATAGTTGTTATCTATACTCACGTTGTGAATGTTTCTGTAGGGACTCATAGACGTGGGGAGCGTGAGTCATGATTTCCGCTGCGAGGGGAACCACTGCCTAGGAGTTCTTTTGAATTAGGTTGTTTATGTACATGATATGTATAGTTTGTTAGGGTTTTGATAACCTTGTAAACAACTTAACTAGTATGAACTCTTAATCCGTGCATGGTATATTACTTAATTCAGACTCACATATGTATGTTTAATGGATACATAAGGATTAAGTAAATCAGGCCCCACATTAGTGGTATCAGAGCAGTGGTTCGAGAACGGGGTGAACATGGGTAGAGGAAGTGTATTAGGGAGTTACCTAAACACTTTGAGAATGGTAATAGCATGTTAGGAGTTGGCATATGATGTTATTCTAACATGTTATATATATTTGTGAATGTTATTGTTAACCCTTGATCTACAGCTATGACAGACAGCGGGTTACATGAGGATGTTGGGGATGCCATGAGTGGCAATGTGAGTGTACGGATGGCGCCTGTGCCACCACTACCGATTGAGCAAGGGCCAGTGGAACAGGTATTGCTACCTGGAGAATTGACATTGACACAGTTTCTGAGCTATCAGCCACCCAGGTTTGAGGGGAATGAATCAGGGGAATTGGCGGAGGAATGGCTGGAACGTGTGGAACAGATATTTGTCTCTGCACCATGTGCCAAGACTGCTTGGTTGCGTTTAGCTGAATTCCAGTTAGCTAAGAAGGCTATGATGTGGTGGAAATCCACAGTGCTTGAGTTGAGGACTCAAGGACAGACAGTGAACTGGGATGTGTTTAGAACAAAGTTTCTGGAGCATTATTTCTCTGTTGCTGCAAGGCAAAGGAAAGAGGATGAATTTACAAACCTGAGACAAGGAGCCATGACAGTATCTGATTATGCTGTTCACTATTCTTCTTTGCTCCGATATGTGCCACATATTGCTGTCAATACAAAGGCAAAGATCAGACAATTTGTGAAAGGGTTGAGGCCTGAATTGTTTGATCGGGTCATGTCCAATAACCCTACATCTTATGAAGAAGCCTTGACTCGAGCTGAGATGGCTGAGATTGCGGTAGGGGTGTATAAAGATGTTGGACAAGCCCAACCACCTACATCTGACAGTATGCGACCTAGAGGAGATTCCTTTAAATCACCACGAGGTGGTGCATCGTCATCTAGGTTTAGTGGGAAACGGTTTGGACCAAGGAAAGGGGATGACAGAAGGGCTAAGGGACAGTCCCAAGGTAATAGTAGCAGTAGTGGACGAGGATTACAATGTTTTAAATGTGGAGGGCCACATTATCAAAAGAATTGTCCACAGTTTGATACAGTAGTTTGTTTCCGTTGTGGGAAACCAGGACATGTGATCCGTGATTGTCCTCAAGTGGGCGGACAACAGAGGAGAGGATCCATGTCAGAGAATACAGTGCAGCAGAGACCACAGAGTGTAGTACAGTCTGGTGGTGGACAGAGGGCAGGAACACCTCAGGCTCAGGTGTATGCACTGAACAGGGAGGAAGCAGAGGCAGCTCCTGATGCTGTGATAGCGGGTAAGTGTACTTTGTTTACTTATCCAGCCTTACTTTTGATTGATACTGGTGCATCACATTCTTTTGTTGCACAAACTTTTGTTGATCGGTATCATATATGCTCGTCTCCACTGTTGATGCCTCTTTATGTTTCGACACCCATGGGAACTACTGTAATGGCTTGTCAGAGTGTGTCTGACTGTGATATTCAGTTTGAGACTGAGTTTGGATTACAAGCTGATCTGATTGTGTTAGACATGACAGATTTTGATTGTATTATTGGGATTGATGTGTTGAGTAGATATCAGTCTGTTGTGGATTGTTGTCATAAGGTTGTGAGATTTCAGTCTGATACTGGAAATCAATGGTACTTTTATGGCCAGGGATCGAGGGCAAGGATTCCATTGATATCGGCAATCCGAATGTCGCGTTTGTTAGAACGTGGACATGCGGGTTATTTGATTTATGCCCTTGATGTTACGGAACAGAAACGAGAAAGGAAAGTGGAGGAGATACCAGTGATTACAGAATATGCGGATGTGTTTCCAGATGAGATACCTGGATTCCCACCGAGTCAAGAAGTGGAATTTTGTATTGATTTGATACCTGGTACTTCTGCAATTTCACGTGCTCCTTATCGGATGGCACCAACTGAATTGAAGGAATTGAAAACTCAATTGCAAGACTTATTGGATAAGGGGTACATACGTCCTAGTGTATCGCCTTGGGGTGCTCCGGTATTATTTGTGAAGAAGAAGGATGGGACAATGAGATTGTGTATTGATTATCGACAGTTGAACAAAGTAACCATAAAGAACAAATATCCTCTTCCCCGTATTGATGATTTGTTTGATCAATTGCAAGGATCAAAGATATATTCTAAAATTGACTTGAGGTCAGGATATCATCAAATACGTGTGAGGGAAGGAGATATACAGAAGACAGCATTCAGAACTCGTTATGGGCATTATGAGTTTCTGGTAATGCCATTTGGAGTGACAAATGCTCCTGCTGTCTTTATGAGTTTAATGAATCGTGTGTTTCAGGAATACCATGATCGATTTGTCATTGTCTTTATCGATGATATATTGATCTATTCACGGAGTGATGCTGAACATGTTCAACATTTGCATATGGTACTGCAATTGTTGAGGACACATCAGTTGTATGCCAAACTCAGTAAGTGTGAGTTTTGGTTGACTAGTGTTGGATTTTTGGGTCATGTTATATCAGAGGAAGGTATATCAGTTGATCCAAAGAAAGTGGAAGCAGTGTTGAATTGGTCAGCACCTATTTCTGTGCCAGAGATTCGTAGTTTCTTAGGTTTGGCTGGATATTATAGACGATTCGTTGAAGGATTTTCAGCGATTGCCAAACCATTGACACATTTGACACAGAAGGGAGTATCATTTCAATGGTCAGAGGCTTGTGAGCGTAGTTTTCAAGAATTGAAACATCGATTGACTACAGCTCCAGTCTTGATCATTCCATCTGAGCATGACAGGTTTGCATTATATACTGATGCATCTTTACTTGGTTTGGGTTGTGCATTGATGCAGGACAAACATGTAGTGGCTTATGCATCACGACAGTTGAAGCCACATGAAATGAGATATCCAGTGCATGATCTGGAATTGGCTGCCATTGTCTTTGCATTGAAGATATGGCGACACTATTTATATGGTACGTCGTTTACCATATATACTGATCATAAGAGCTTAAAATTTCTATTCACTCAAGCGGAGTTGAATATGAGACAAAGGAGATGGATGGATCTGTTGAAAGATTATGATTGTGAGATTGATTATCATCCAGGAAAAGTTAATCTTACAGCAGATGCCTTGAGTCGGAAAGTACATCATACGGCTGATGAGATGGTTCATTTATCTGCTTTGATGACTTCTTGCTGTACTTTGGGTTATGATTTTGATATGGAGTCAGTGCCGGTACGGGTATCAACATTGTTGGTTGAACCTGACATTTTTGACAAAATAAGAACGGCACAAGGGAGTGATGATGAGGTACAACATTGGAAGGAAAAGATAAATCAAGGACAAACATCTCAATTTGTACTAACAAGTGATGGAACTTTGAAGTACCGAAACTGTTGGGTAGTACCTGCGTCATTAGGACTACGCCAAGAACTACTACAACGTGCTCATTGTAGTAGATACAGTATACATCCTGGAGGGAAGAAAATGTACCATGATTTATGTACCCAATTTTGGTGGAAACGTATGAAACAGGATATATTGAGTTTTGTGAAACGATGTTTGATTTGTCAACAAGTGAAAGCGGAAAGACAAAGACCAGGAGGTGAATTACATAGTTTGGAAATTCCTCAGTGGAAATGGGAACATATCACGATGGATTTTGTGACTCATTTGCCACGGACGTCTTCTGGTTACGATGCAATTTGGGTAATTGTTGACAGACTTACCAAAGTATCTCATTTTGTGCCATATTGTATGACATATACATATCTGAGAATGGCACAGTTGTACATTCAACATGTAGTGAGACTACATGGTATTCCAGTTTCCATTGTATCGGATAGGGATCCGAGATTTACTTCTCATTTCTGGGAAGGGTTACAAACAGCGTTGGGAACTGAAGTGCGGTTGAGTACAGCATATCATCCTCAAACGGATGGACAAACAGAGCGTACGATACAAACGCTAGAGGATATGTTGCGTGCTTGTGTATTAGAGTTTGATAACTCATGGCAAGAGTCATTGCCATTAGTGGAATTTTCATATAACAATAGTTATCAGGCTAGTATACAGATGGCACCATTTGAGGCCTTGTATGGGCGACGATGTAGATCGCCATTGTATTGGGATGATGTGGATCAGTCTTCCTTACATGGACCGGATATGATTCATGACATGGAAGAGAAAGTCAAGGTAATACGATTGAAATTGAAAGCTGCTCAGGATCGACATGCTGCTTATGCCAATAAGCGACGTAGACCACTTGAATTTCAAATTGGCGACCGTGTGTTCTTGAAAATCTCACCTTTTAAAGGTGTAGTACGTTTTGGAAAGCGTGGAAAATTGTCTCCACGGTATGTTGGTCCATATGAGGTGTTGCAACGTATTGGTACGTTGGCATATCGCTTGGCACTACCACCAGCCTTGAGTAGTATGCATGATGTTTTTCATGTTTCACTGTTGAGGAAGTATGAACCAGATCCGAGTCATGTATTACAGTTACCTGATGTACAGTTGGATACAAATGTGTCGTATGAGGAACGACCGGTTATGATCTTGGATCGAGCTGAACGCAGGTTGCGTAACAAAGTGATTCCTATGGTGAAGGTACAGTGGGACAGACGGGGTGTCGAAGAGGCAACATGGGAGACGGAGCAGCATATGATGCAACGGTATCCGGATTTAATTACTGGTATGATTTTACAGTTTTATGATACTGTTGCATACATGATCATGTTTCCTATTGTCATATCGTAGGATTGTTGAGTTGCGTATTTTAATATGCATGTTATGTATCTACAATTTCGAGGACGAAATTCAATAAGTGGGGGAGAATTGTAATGCCTCGATTTGTTTAATACACGTATGATATGATTATGGTGTAATTATCTCACTTGACGATATGATAACTGAGGGTTCGAGTGGAACCAAGAATGAATTGATTCATATATGAAATGAAATATGGAAAGGCATGAAACATGGTGTGTAATGCATTCATAATATAAACATATGAATTATGGATTAAGAGTTGAAGGTGCATCAATATGTGCATATGAGTTTGCATTTGAGTATGCATATGACTTTAATGTGAATTAGAGTTTCATTTTGAATGTGAGGTTCATTTCATGTACATGTGATTTAACATGTAATTATCTCCAAATGACATGATATCAAGTAAGTTAAGGACTTAATGACCTTATATCAAGTGCATGATGGAGGCAAAATCACATAATACACCACTTTCACCTAAAAATCTTTACAAGCTCCTCTCCAAACCCTTAGAGCTTTTGGTAGGCAAAGCTTGGATTTTCACTTGTGAAGTGAGCTAG
The DNA here is from genome assembly GCA_907163345.1 of Haberlea rhodopensis. NCBI lineage: Eukaryota > Viridiplantae > Streptophyta > Magnoliopsida > Lamiales > Gesneriaceae > Haberlea > Haberlea rhodopensis. The sequence continues at coordinate 4,735,027 of CAJQUN010000019.1, forward strand.
GAAGTTGGGTGAAGTGATTTCTTAGCCTCTTGGTAAGAAATTCATAGTTGTATACTTGAATTATTCATTAATGTTGATATATGTGAAGGAAAAGCTCAAGTGTGCATGTGTACAATCATAACATGTTTATATGCTAGGAATTGGAATCTATGATGTTAGATTTATGTTTATATGTTCCTAGGTATTGCAAGAAACATGTTGACATGGTTTAATATGAGGTGTAGGAGAAGATTCATGGAGATAAGCTTGAAAATCGCCATGCTCTCACTTTTCTGGGCATCGACGATCGATCGGTGCGAGTAAGCGATCGATCGCCGATGATAGTAACATTTTAAGGCGGTGAAATTGGATGGCGATCGATCGGTGAAAGTGTCGCGATCGATCGCGATGAACAGAGCATTGTGGCGATCGATCGCCAAGTTATTGCGATCGATCGCGAGGGGGCAGAGAGTTTTGGCGATCGATCGGTGTTGATCGCGATCGATCGCCAGTGTTAATATTTTGAAAAATAAAATATTTTGTGGAATTTGATTTTAATGCCTATGATAACATGATATATTGTTGGCATTGTTGTAGCACCATCACAGGGGACAGGACAACAAGGCACTTAGCTATTGACAACTGCTTTATCTCGTTTGTGTCGCAGTACAGGTACGTGTTGACGTACGGAGTATAGATATGATATGATGATGCTATTATGGTTTTGATCATATGATTTATGTTATCGTTGTGTCATATGATTGGTAGTATCATATGCATGTGCATACATAGATTTCATATGAGTGGTATGGATGCCTTGATAGATATGTGTATATGCTTTGGTACGATCATTGTCTTGATAGATATACCTGGTGGGGTATATGCTTTGACTGCCACGATAGATATGCTAGTGTTGGGCGTATGCTTTGACTGGGATCGGTGCCTGGATAGATATGCTAGTGTGGGGCATATGCTTGGGCTGGGATCGTTGCCACGATAGATATACTACATATGCTTTGGCTTGAGAGATATACGCCTGGTGTGGGTATATACTCTGGTTATTATCACAGATGAGTATGGTACTATGATATGTGCTGCTAATATGAAGATGTGATGTGGTTTCACTGACATATTGAGCTGAATAGGCATATCATATGAGACTCGTGATAATAGGGAACTTGTTGAGACATGTCATGACATAGTGCATTTGTGGATGCATGATACAGAACATTCACGTTATCTGATTTATTGTGCTTTATCATTGATATTGATATTGTGTTTTGATATTGCACTGAGATAGTTGTTATCTATACTCACGTTGTGAATGTTTCTGTAGGGACTCATAGACGTGGGGAGCGTGAGTCATGATTTCCGCTGCGAGGGGAACCACTGCCTAGGAGTTCTTTTGAATTAGGTTGTTTATGTACATGATATGTATAGTTTGTTAGGGTTTTGATAACCTTGTAAACAACTTAACTAGTATGAACTCTTAATCCGTGCATGGTATATTACTTAATTCAGACTCACATATGTATGTTTAATGGATACATAAGGATTAAGTAAATCAGGCCCCACACCTACGATTAATTTCAGCAGTTAAAATAAAATTCGTGCCAGTAAGAACATTAATTTGTGCTTGTGTTGCTTCTCGACTTAATGGTTGTAATGTTGTCTCATCAAAATTATGTTTTTTTACTAAGTTTTTTTTAAATGTTCCGGTGCCTCCACTGGAACCACCAGCTTTATATGAATACTGGATCTTACATAATTTACATATTGCAACAGATTCATTCGTACCTTCTTTTTGAGCGAGTTCAAAGTGATCCCATATCTTACTTCTTTTGGCACGAGTAAGTTGTCTACTCGCTGCTGTAGTGGCTCCGGATGACTCCACATGTTGTCTTTCTTGGGCTTGGGCAGCAACAGGTTCGGCAGGTTGTTGGGATTGTTGTGGTTCGACATTCATAGAAGAACCACCAACATTGAGGTCAGCAAAAAAATCATAACTTTCATTTAACTCAGGAATTGTCACAGGTAAATTCATTGCAGAAGATGAACTCAGTGATAGACGACCCGGAACGAGACCCCGACTACGACCCCGACTACGATCAGCACCACTGCTAGATGAAGATGCCATTATGATATAAGACTATAAGTAAATTGTAGATAGCACAATTGAGAGAAAAATATGAGAGTGAAGTAATTTTCATTACAAGAATTGTTATGAAACAATACACAACACAACATCCCCTATTTATAGTTTTTTTTTTTGATTAAAAAAATTTTAAAAAATAAAAAATAAAAAGTTAACGTTGGCAACGGCTAAGAGCCGTTGCCAACGTTAACAAATGTTAACGTTGAAGGCCTTCTTTTTTTTTAATTTTTTTTTTTTAAATCTACCGGTTCCGGTTCCGGAACCGGAACCAAACCGGTAGCACCGGAACCGGCGGTGCTACCGGTTTGGTTCTTCAGGACCGCCCCGGACCGGTTAGAAACCGGTTCCGGGGCGAACCGGAACCGTTAAGTCCGGTTCCGGTTTCGGACCGGACTTAACGGTCCGAATCCGGGCCAGGTCCGGTTTGACCCGGCCCGGTAAGCACCCTAGTCTCACCTTATGAGATTCATAGAAATTAATATGAAAGTGCTTGGTTATTGCTGATTTAAGCTCTGCGGCTGACTCAATCCACCTGCCATCTATGTACAGTCCTCGAATTTCAGATCTACTCCTGTTGCGATTGATACAAGCATGAAAGATTTTTTAGTTTGCATCGCCTTCATTAATCCATTTAATTCTCGATTATTGGAATAACAAGCTTTCCTTTTGTCGAATTTTGCTTTTAAGAATCGTCCAGCTCTCTTTTTTCTGAATCAGTTCTTCCTCAGATAAGCCGTGTATTTCATCTTGTATATCAAGATTATTAACCACACCACTTGCTTTTTCAAGTTCCTCATTTATGTTGCCAAATACTTTTGAATTCCAGGACCTTAAACTCATAAACTCTCTTTAAGTGCCTTTAGCTTTTGTTTCAGAACAAAAGATCCCCAACCAACAAAATGAAAGCTTTCCCATTCGTAATTAACAAAATTAACAAAACCAGGATGTTGTGACCAACAATCTAACACTCTGAATGGTTTTGGTCCCCATTCAATCACCTTGTTTCTGGGGAGCAGCGGGCAATGGTCTGAAATGTTACGCTCCAAGCCAACCTGTTCCAGATGAGGCCAACTAGTCAACTATGACTCGGAGACCAAACATCTGTCCAGCCTACTCATACAACTATCGTTGCTTCTATAAATTTTCGTTTTAACATTGGAAGATCGATTAAGCCAGAATCAAAAACAAAAGTGTTAAAAGCCTCGATTTCAATTCTATCCACGTTATTGTCCGCGTTCCTGATCCTATTCTTCTCTCATAGGGATGACTAATTACATTGAAGTCTCCCACTACACACCAACGAGACTCTTGTTTTGCTTTGATCTTGTGACTAAGACAATTCCATAATGCTACTTTTCCACTATACAGGCATGGTGAATAAATGTTGACTATAACACATTCGATTCCTTCCGATAATCCTTTTAACTGCCAAAATACCTTGATCTTCCCACACCCCTTCCAGACTGAAGACCATTGTTTTCCAAATGCATAAAAGACCCCGTGAATTCCCAACCGCACTTCTCCCACTCCACTGGAATTCATTATCCACCCAAAGTGATTGGCATATTTCCCTTTCAATCTTTTCCATTTTGGTTTCTTGAATACACAGAAATTCTATTCTTTCTTTTCTGAACAAAGATTTGATGGTTCTCCTTTTGCCTAACACCCCCAGGCCCTCTTACATTGTCACTTAGCACTATCATTGAACACATGTTGAATCACCATCCTGCTGCACATTTTATTTTCTCCTGCATGCTTCCAGTCTATCTAGAGATGTCAAATGGAGCGGACGGCACGAGGCACGACACGGGCACTGAGCGGAGCGGCACGGCCCATTTTGCTACAGCGACAGCGACGTGCCGTGCCAGGCACAGCCCAAGACATGGGTTGTGCCGGGCCAAGGGGTGCCGGCACGTGGGCCGGCACCGGCACGACACGACACTGTATTTTTTTTTTAAAATTTTTTGGCGATAGATCGCCACATAATTGCCGATCGATCACCGAATGCCAGTAGGTTACAGACGTGCTTGGAGATCGATCGCCACATAATTGACGATCGATCACCGAGTGGCAATAGATTATAAACGTGCTTGGCTATCGATCGCCACATAACTGGCGGTCGGTCGCCAAAGGCCCAACAGTCAAAAAATAGCCGTTCAACGACCTTTTTTTTGTTAATTTTTTGTTGTTGTTATATATAGGTGTGTGTTGATGAAACATTTTATCCTCTCAATCTCTAAGCTCTATACTTGAAACATTATACACTCAATTTGTTCACAAGAAGAAAGAAGTTCGTCTTACGTTTGCCAATACAAGCACAAACAACAAAGCCAATATTCCCCATAGCAAATATTTGGTAACTTTTATATTTGCATTAGATAATTGTAGTCTATATACATAATAGCCGATGCTTCTTATAATGTGAATTATGATGATGAAATTGTTCAATTTCAAGAAAATGAAGAAAGCACACAAAATATTCAATCATCAACTAGAAGAACTTCAAAAAAAAAAAAAAAAGAACTAGTAATGTATGACAACTATTCGATGTAGAAAATGTTGAGGGAAATGGATCAATGGCAGTTTGTAAAAAATGTAAAAAAGATTATGCATATGCTTCTTCTGGTGGTACATGTCATTTACTAAGACACATGGCTAAACATGAAAGAGAACCAACTGATGGTAACCAAATTACTCTTTCACAATTCGGTACCGGTAGTTCAAGTTTTCACTTATAATGTTGAAAGAGAGGAGTTGACTAAATACATAGTATGGACAGAGAAACCTTTTTAAATGGGGGCTGATGCGAAATTCACTAATTATATTCATTTAGGTTTGCAACATCAACATAAACACTTTCAAAAAATACTATTAAATCGAATGCATTCATATTTTTTAATGAATATAAAGCAAATTTAATTACGTATTTAGGTAATCTTTCTTCGAAAGTAGCACTTATAAGTGATATTTGGACAACTTATCTTGGCAATACATCATATCTATGTGTTATAGGACATTGGGTTGGCGATAATTGGGTGTTACATAAAAAAATTAGGTTTCACAAAATTTGATTGGCGTCAGATTGGTGGAGTTATTTCTAATGACATTATGCAAGTTACTAATGAATATAATATTATTAATAAAATCTTCTCTATTTCATTTGATAATGCAACTAATAATACCACAATAATTATTATATTAAAACCTTAAATGAAACCAATTTGAAATGGTGATCTTTTTCGTATTCATTGCGCATGTCATATTTTAAATTTGTGTGTGCAAGATGGATTGAAATCACTTGAGCCTCATTTAGAAAACATAAAGGTTACTCTTAAATTTCTTAATGGTTCAATTGCTATAAAATAAGACTTCAAATGTTTATGCATTTCTCGTGGTATGAATTATAAAGATTTTCCTTATGATGTTCTTAATAGGTGGAATTCTACATATTAATGTTGCAAGCATGCTTACCTTATAGAAATGTGATCACTTTATTTTTAATGAAAAGATGGCCGAACATTTTCATATTGAAGAACCTGATTCCCAAAATTGCTTCTAATATTTGTAATTTTTTACGATGCTACCAATTTATTTTCGAGCTGTTATTATCCAACTTTTCAATATTTTTGAATGAAATTTATGAAATTAATGAATGTTTTGCATTACATAGATCTGATCCATTATTATAGGCATTGAGTATCAATTTAAAAAATATTGGAAAACAATTCCTATATTGAATTGCTTGGCCTTAATTCTGGATCTTAGATTAAAATTATACAGTGTAGAAATTATAATAGAATCTTTTTACACCAACATGGCTTATGAAAATGATAATATTAATCAAGGGAAAGAGCGCATTAATAAATGTTTGTTTGCTTGTTTTCTTTATATGATTCGTTACATAATTCTAGATCAACTCCAATAAGAGAAACTGGTAGTAGTGGTGCTAGTATTAGTAAGTGTCTTTGTGGACAATGTTAAGAAGAAGACAAGACAGTACTTTCGCTTCTTCTAGTTCTAGTTCTAATACATCTTCATTTACTGAGTTTCTGTAATATCTAAACCAAGACATAAATTTCAGTGAAGAAGAATTAGAAATTTTTTATGTTTTGGCATGGTGGAAAGATAATGCTAGACTTTGGCCAGTACTTTACATCATGGCACCTGATCTACTAACTCATCTGATATCCACAGTTCCATCGGAGTCTTGTTTCAGTGCAGGTGGAAGAGTCAGAAATAGAATGAAACCAAATACCGTGGAGATATGTATTCTTTTAAATGATTGGCTGAATGATGATAGCCACTTACAAGGTTTGGAAGAACATGATGTTTCTTCGAATGAAAATGAAGAAATCTAGAATATTTTTTTAAACTCTTTTGTAATTTCTTATTTTGTTTTGTTCAATATAATTTATAGTTTTTCAATTCGTAGTCAATAAATTTTTATTTTGCAAGTATATTATAGCAAGCTATATTTTATTATACTATTATTATATGTAAATCATTAAAATTAAACAAAAAAAAATTTAAAAATAAAAAAAAAAATTTGATTTTGGGGTCGTAGCAGCAAGGCACGACCTGAGGCACATCGCATAGATCACGTACCTATGGGTCGTGTCGAGTCTGACAAAAACAAAGACGGGTCATAGGCACGGCCCGTCTCTGTTGCGGGTCATGTCGGGCGGCACAAATTACCGGCCGTGCCGGGTCACTAAGTCTATCCCTTGATTCCATTTCAATAAGTTTCTAAATGAAATCAGAATCATTTCCGTCACCTATTACTCCCAGTTTTTTGCAAAATTCCCAGAATCCTTTTGCTTCTACTTCCAAATCATTTGAAAGAAGGGTTTGATTCCGGTTCCTTATCTGACTGTCTGAGATTGAGTTACTGAGAGTTGGTTTTATAATAGGAAAATGCAGGACCTTATCGTGAACCTTACTTGTGCCCTTAGCGGATTGAATGTTTGAATTTCCTTCTCCCGCATTTATTTCGCCAATGAACGATTCCCAAGCTCTCCATCTTTGTTTATCTTTTTTTCTGATCTCATTTCTGGGTAATTTTGTTTGTGATGGTTTTTTTGTTGTTGGTTTATGGACCTTCTTTGCCACCTGAAGATATATAGTTTGAGGATGAACGATCTTGGGATGAGGACGGTATGGATAGAAGAAGGTAGATGTTTTGACTCAAAGGAGGAATAATGTTTTCTGATAAGGGGGAAGGGAAGGAAGGATTCTGTGAAGCTTGGTTATGTGGCAGAATGGCTATGGAAGGTTCAGGTGGATTGAAGGGCTGAATTATGACAGGAATTATGGGCGAGTTTTTGATCGAATGCGTCAGTTGGGCCTTGTAAATCTGGGCTTAAGGGCTGAGATATGGCTGTGCTTTTGGTAGAGTTTGAACCAGATTGAGTTTGGGTGTTTGGACATACAGTTGGGTCATTGTACTGGATTGGCATAGAAAGGTCTGTAATTATGGGCTGGATTGGTTTAGAAGAATATTTATGATCCGATGTAATAAAGGGATTAGGAATATAGTTAAAGATCGCAGTCTTGGGTAGGGGTGTGCACCGGTTCGGTTAACTGAGCGAACAGGGCGAACCGTACTGAAATTTTTCGGTTCGGTTTTCTGTTTTTTTTAAAAAAAGTTCATTTTCGGTTATAGGGTTCGGTTAACCAAACCGAACCGAAAACCGAAGTTTTAAAAAAAATTAATTTTTTTTTTAATTTTTTTAAAAAAATTTAAATGGTTAATGAATATTTTTTAATAGTTTCTTTTGTGATCGCATGAATAAAAACTAGTAATTTAACTATTGTTTTCAAGTATAATATAATTTATTTTGTTGTCTATTTTAAACTCGACTTTTTAGTATAAATAACTTCAAAATAATATTAAAACTTTTGAATTAAAATGTTAAAAACCATTTTTGAGTCCAATGTATGATGTATTAGTATTTATATTTATGTTGAATTTCCTTTCGATTAATCATCCAATTCCTAAATTCAAATTTTTGAAAAAAAAAAAGTAAATTATTTTTTTCAAAAAACAAAAAAAATGCGGTTTAACCGAAACGAAAAATTTTGGTAAAACGAAATCGAACCGAACAATTTCGGTTCGGTTTTCGGTTTTAAGGATTTCCGAAATTTTGGTTCGGTTCGGTTTAAAACCGAACCGTTGAACACTCCTAGTCTTGAGAGTGATGTGGTTTGAATTTGGGACTACAACTGCTTCCTCTTCTCTATGAGTAATAACTGTTTTGTCCTTCCTGCCTCGAACATCTCTGGTCCAGTCAATGGAAAGAAAAATGGGTGATAACAATATAAGTTTAGAAAAAATATTTATTTCGATAGACTAGAAATCCAAAAGAAAAATGGATTAAAATATTAAAGAAATTTAATACAGTTGTTTAATAGAGTGCTAGTTTAGTGCTATCTTTAAGAACATTATATATAGAGACGTCATCATCTGATGTGAAATATTTCACATCAATAATGGATGCATCTTCCTATCACCACATCAAAATTGCCTTGGAATAGCGGTGGTGCATGGGGCATAGAGGTGCATATCAGAGGTGTTGAATGGTGATAACAGTATAATTTTAGAAAAAATATTTATTTTTATATAATTTTTACCCATTTTTTAAATCAATGTCCGTCGACTATGGTTATATATATATATATATATATATATATATATATATATATATATATATATATATATATATATATCAGCTGCTCATCTCACCACCATTCTCTACTTGATGTGTCTATTGAATTTATTTAATTAAAGAACCATAAAAATAATCAATAATTTACTCATAGAATTTCAAATTTATTATTGAATCTATAAATAATCATCTTCATGCAAAAGAAAAATTACATTGATATATATATATATATATATATGATTCTTAAATTAAAATAAATTTCTATAGACACATCAAGGAGAAATGGTGGTGACATGAGCAGCTGGGCATAATTTCAAACACGTTGGATAATGTTTTTAATGATGGTCCTTGCTAGTTTGTCAGCTTATGTTGTTATTATTATTATATTATTACATTTAAGATATGATATTGGATTCTACAAAGTGACATCATTGTCAATCCATTTTCTTCTAATTAATACATTAAAATAAGCTATTAATCATGATATCTCACCTCCTTCATCATTCTCCCAAGTTTCTTAAATAACAACTAAAACTTTAATCCCAATAAAATATATATGTTAAGATCTAAGTAGTGTTTAGAAGGGGTTGAATAAACACTAGACTCAATTTCGATTCTTTTTTCTTACATCAGACTGTTAAGTACTGTAGTAGGTTCTCAATTTATAGCAAGTCAGCAGATACTAGTAATAGTGGGGAAGACGTCTGATGAACTTGTGAGATTAAATAATTGAATGATAATGCGCAGAAAGTAAATAACACAAGATATGTTCTGGAAGTTCGAAGCACAATTATACATCTCTCATTCTTCCTTTGCAGGAATGTTACACTAGAAGACTTTGGCTTAAACTTTATAGTATACAACATTCTTAGGCACTCACATAGATTGGCCGAAACTCATAGCAATACAACTATCACAGTTGTTTACAACGTGTTTTTACAACACTCATACAAAGTATAAATCTCTTAAGCTTCGAGTGTTCTTGAGCAGCAGACTCAGTAGGCTTTGATATTCCAGATCACAATAATGCGTGTTTGCTGCTCTTGCAAAACTTCAGAATATTTCAATGTAAGCGTTGTTAGAGCTTTCTTCATTCTTCACTTTGACGTATTTATAGACATAGCAGTCTAACGACGATTTTTCTTCAATTGGAAATATCTGCGTAAAATCAGCTTCCTGATATTCTTCCAAATTCTTTTTGTCTTTTCCAATTCCGTTAATCAACAACTCTTTCAATCCGACGTTATTGGTGGTGATGATATGGTAATGCAGCGCTTTGTTGTACCTTTGTCAGAGTGGGTTTGCATGTTTTTTCTTGTTGCTTTATACGCCTGTTGACTTCTCATTTACTGTATAGTCTGCTGGACTAAGGTCAACTAATGACTTCTTAGACGTCTGATGGTACTCTTGTTCTAGTGGACGTTCACACTCTGCATCCGTTGGATGATAACTCTTGCCTTTGGACCAGGTAGATCTCTTTTTATCTTTTCACCCTGTAGATGTCTTTTCACCCGGTGGATGCCCTTTAGGCTTTTCACACGGTAGATGATATCTTTGTCTTTTAGTATCCGGCGGACCTTTGTAGAATTATTCAACATTCTCTTTATCAGTAGGCTTCGATGCAGTAGACACTTCAAGCATTAGATTTTTGTGATCACCAAAACTTAGAAATGTTTTCCCAACAAGGTAGATTACATGAACCATAAATAAATCAAGTTGGGTCGTACATGTTCATCAATCTTCTTCAATATTTTCTTTTGGTCATAACTTTGAGCCATGTGATAAAAGGAAAAGAATGTTGGGGTGCAATATGACAATCATATCTTAGAGCTTATAAATTCATAGAAACATTCAATAAAAAAGAATCTGCAATTTAGATACGTGTGGATCTTATCAAGATTCGGTCATTGAGCTGGATTAGTGCTTTACATAAAAGCAATACACAGTTCTCAATCTCAGAATAGAATCGAAACCATCTAAAAATTATATTTTAATTATAATAGGCAAGTGTTAGTCTTTCTTTTCCTTAGCCTTTTAGATTCATCTTTTCCTTTCTGTTGTATACTTAAAACTCTTTTATCTCAAGTTGAGTATCAGTATCCCTTATACTCATCTAGTAGAAATTTATTGCTGGTGTAGGATCATATCCAAAGATAGTAAATGGAAGCTGGTTTGGTTCATGCCCTATTCAAAAAAAGGTTTCATGCTATAAATTGCATTAATTCTCTTTCACCAAACACCTTGTAATCAATCAACTTTCTCATGAACAACCAATATTTAACATTTGGCCGATTCGATAAATTAGGACTGCCATAATTGCTTGACTAAAGGGACAAACTTTATAATAACAAGGAAAAGATTTTTATTAGTTGTTCTTTTTGTTCTATTAATATAATATATGTTTCTGTTAAACAAAAAGTATGTAAAATGTGAAAAAGAGTAGGTTTCTTACAAGAATTCGTTCAATAGATTGTGAGATAAATAATGATAGAAATGATTTATATAAAGTTATTTAATAAATAAACTAATTTATAGAAAATGTAGTAGTCTTGCTTTGATTTCTAGTTCTCAATTTGATTTTTTAGACTTTGAATAAAATTTATCCGGGAAATTTGGATACATTCTGCCATTCTGGTTTACTAAAATTTCCAAGAAAACAAGTAAATAATATATTAATTTTTTAATGATTAATTATTTAAAAAAAATTCAATTTCTCCGCACCATATGTAAATCTTCTGGCTCGGTCCTTGCAAAGAATATTTGGTGATGATATATCAATCATTCAAATTGCATATTTGTTTAATTAATACTACCCGTAATGTTGGGATTAATAATTTAAAATTGAGTTAATTGATAAAAACCCAATAATTATTATTAATTTTGTTAATGAGAACAAAATTATGGTAAGTTAATTATGAATAGTCAATTAGGCTAAAGAAATCTCACATTGAGAAAATGAGACACTTATGGTTTGTTTATAATGAAATACAAATCAATAGAGTATAGTTAAGTAGAAAAGAAAGTGCCACTAGCGCGTCGTCCGTCCGCTCCGCTCGGTCGCTGCCGCGAAGGCAGCCCTATCTTTTTACTACTCGGATTTCTGAAATGACTTTTCATCTACCAGATTTTTCATATTCTGCTGAGTATTAAGTTTGAGACTTTTCACCTACCTACAGAATTAATGTCAGATTTAAGTGTGAGACTTAAATCCATATTAATCTGATGTTAAGTGTTGAGACTTTTCATCTACCCCATTAAAACTTTACAATTAATTTCTGTAAGGCCCCGATGCTAATTAATCTGGATTAACGATGATTAAGCAAACCCGGATAATTAAAAGTATAGACTTTGAATTAAGGTGTTCCGGACCACGATGAATCAACCAACTAGTGGAACATGTTTTAGTGCATGAGTATGTGAATGATCACATGGCACTTGGAGAACACATGCCACTAATTAAATTAACTCATGTTTAATACATGATTTGGACCATTAATCTTGCAAGATAATGATGTATTGACACATTGATTCCACAATACATCAAATAAATTAAAAATCATGCCAAATGTGCATAGAAACTCACGCACATATCATGGATTTCAGATTGTTTTTTTTTATTGTAAGGCAAACCCTTTCTCTCTCTTCTTTCACCACCATAAACTCTCCTCATTCTCTCCCCCTTCTTTCCATCTTCAAGTTTCCAGCCTATTTTAGCACAAATTTCTCTTGCAATTGCTAATGCATGTTACAATGTAAGGACTCCCGTGCCCTTAACCCGTTATTAGTGTATTAATCCATACCATTAGTGCACATATTCATAAATTCATGGGGAAAAGCCATGAGCAAGTGCTACACCATATTAGTGATCCATAAAATTTCTTGCATTCAACCCACATAATATGCAAATCCCCCAACCAAGATTACATATATGACATGCACCCTCATAATACACTAACATGCTCTTAGTTCATTTAGCAATTCCACATTTAATTGCATGCAACCCATAAATGAACAGAGAAAAGCCGTAGCCCATTTATACATTCCATATACACGTAAAATGTACTCACATAAGAGCACCCAATGAATGAGCCTGTATCTGATGTATAAAACACTCTACCGGATACCGTTACTGGTACTTCAATCCTGGAAGCACCTCCCAAGCACAGCTCGATCTCAACACTGGATCTATGTACTTATTCAACCAGCTCTGGTACCTCGATTCTGGAAGTACCTCTATCATCAGCCCGAGCTCAACTCCAAAGCTACTGCTGCTGCACCTGTGTTACCTGCCCCAACAGAGACAGCCCCCACACGGGGTGAGCACACCAATACCACCAATTCAATAAGCATAACATTGCAATTCGAATACAGAATGTAAATGCAATAATTTAAATGATACTCTCTGGATGGTAACACCCTCATCCGGGATCCCATGTATTGTCCCTGTTCTCAAAATAACCAAACTCATCAAATTCCCAAAACCAGTTAATCGTCACATAGATTAACTAATACTGTTCTATTATGCCAGTTCCATGATCAATATGGTAAAAACATAATGTAAAAGACCATAGATATCATATATATCTAACCAATAATTCCATATTCCCGTTTCATTGCTCGCTCCACAATGGCGGCATACTAAACCTCGCGCACGCTCAACAATAGCGGCATCATAACGGATGGTCGCTCAACGGCGATCGCATCCCAAATCATCGCTCGCTCAATAGCGGCACCGTATGGTTCCAATGTATAACCATTTGACGCAAATACTATTTGCCATGCATATTGCTATCCATTTATAGCAAATTTCATGCACCATGCATTTCAATACCTATCCGATGCAACTACCACATGCCACATATTTCAATGTCCATATAACGCAATTATCACACACCATGTGTTCCAATACCCATTTAGTACAATTTCCACACACCATGCATTTTACAGTTGCAATACTAAAATACGCTATGCTCGTACGTTATACGTACCTTAAGTCTCCATAGTCCAAGCCAAACCTCGCTTGAGTTCCATGCTTCAAGAAATATGTGCTAAAATACATAAACAACTCACAATCAAGAATAAGCATGCGACCACGTGCCCAAGCACGTTCATAGCTCCCAATCATATCGTCAATCCATGACGATTACCAAAATAAAAGCCCCCCCGGCTAAGCATGCGTAATACCCAAAATATTCCATCTTACAAGTTTAAAAGATAACCAAGAATTCAACCGGGAATTCCGTTTTATTAAACTTTGGCATCAACCAATCCATTTTAAAAGCATAGCATTCCCATTGGAATGTAGACATTGCCCCGGAAACGGCCCCTTTAAACCTCGATTCCAAAATCCCGACATTTTCCAAAAATTCCAAAAAAACACTTTCCTTCGGGTGGCGATCGATCGCCACATTTACCGCGATCGATCGCCACACTCCAGTGGCCAACCAGTGCCTTCTCGCGATCGATCGCCAACATGCTCGCGATCGATCGCCTTGGACACGCGATCGATCGCCTGCACTGTTCATCTTCTTCGATTTTTTTAATAGCTACTCGTCGTGATCGATCGCCCCTCCTCAGCGATCGATCGCCACCTGCAATTTTCTAAAAAATTCGAGCTTCCATGGTGTTTTTCACACCCAAACTCAAAACCAACACCCCATACACCACCAACACCTCAAATACAACATTTAAAGCCAATAAAAACCTTAAAAACTCAACATAAGATTTTAGCCAAAAATTCCCAAAACCCGAAGCCAACCAAAACCTCAACCAAAAGCTACCATACTACTATCAAATCGAAGCTAATGACGAGGGGAAGATTAATACCTGATTATCTTCGAGAAAACCGGCCTCCGAGCCAAGCTACCCGTGATTTCTCCTCCAAGGGAGAAAAGGGAAATGGGGGAGAAGGGTTTGGGCGATGAGAGAGGGAAAGATTTCGTGCCAAATGACGGAATACCGAGTCCACTTGGTATATATAGCAAAAATACCCCAAAATACCAATACCCCCACAAATACATCATGATTCATTAAAAATCATCTATTTACAAAAAATCTCTCTCAACATCAAATCCCCAGACTGGCCCCAACATAAGGCACCCCGGACGCCAAGTCCCACTAAAACCCAAATCATAGGTTTTCCACCAAAATGAGAATACAATCTCAACCTTTGGATCCAACGATCCCAAATGCTCGATTTAACAACCTCGGGAGACCCAAAACCGCAATTAATTTCTAATTGCCACGATTAAAAATCCATCAAGGATTATTACCATACCGGGATTAACACCATTAATCCCCGGACATCACAATTATACCCTACTAAGAAAATTTCGTCCTCGAAATTGCACCGGTGTACTCCACGTAACACCAGGACTACACCAACAAAACAAAGCCACAACCCCGATTCTGGACCATATTAGAATCGAATTAACAACCGCGAGAACACCCATCTCGCACCAAGCTCTAAAATAGAGCAAAAGCTAAAACCAATACAAACCCGAAAGATAGCAACATACCTCGACGTGAAACGTCCCAGAAGTCACACCACGACTGCAACCCAACCAAATCTCCATTGGTTCTGACATAGATATCATCCCGTGATATCACCACCTGCCCACGATGCTTGACACGCATCGTCGTGATGGGGACCACTAGTATACAACAATATACTCACAGAAAATCCGGTTTCGCTTCCCAGCCCATCTCCTCCAAAGGAGTAGTTGCACCACTTGCAACCCGGACCGGGTTACCCATGGTCACTGATCCACACAAAACACATCACCGAGGATGTTTACACCGGTGTGTTCCAAGAAATCATATCTTGGTCCCGACACACCATCAAGACTCCACAAAGTCTCAAGTTCCACAGAGGACATGCGAAACAATCAATTGCATTCCTACACACGTGACAACCATGACACTAAACAAACCCGAATCCCGGCCATCCCTCATTCATCCTTGGATCCAACAATCCTAGAATAGGAAGGCTATCGAATTATCTAACAAGAATTACCATGGTCTCAAAACACGACAATCCCTCCTCAGAGGGAGTCAACCGTACTTCACGATCATTCCTCAGAATACATCATGCCATCGAGATTACCGATCTCGAGGTTCCACAATCTCACACCGGAGATTTACCATACCAAGCATACAAACTCGACGTTCAACAAGGAACAAAATAAAGTTGGCATACGTATACACACACGGCATACATGCCCAAACACCAACACACCATGCATACACAATGTAATAGACTCGGGTATCTCCAATCATACCCAAATCCCAAAACCAACTGACAAACCTGGATTATTCTCACCCCACGGAGAATGATGGTTGACCAACCAAAACCAAAGGGTGTGATTTCAACATCAACACCACACAACCAAAGCAACGAATCTCCCAAAGGATTCAACCGGTAGGTATATCAGTACCGCCTTTCTCACAAGGAAAGTGTCATGAATCCATGACCCTCCAACCTCGAACCACCGTTCGGAAAACTGGATATATTTTACCAAAACATATCACGGAACCAAAAGTACGCAATTGGTTCAAGATAGTGCATCAAAGCAACCATTACCAAATCGAAACCTGTATATCCCCTGTATACTCAAACTAAAGATGCTCTGTACTAATGCCATAGTACAACCCAATCGAGCATCTCCCCGGAGACGTCTCCTCAAACGTCTCACCGAGGTAAGAAATCCATTACTCGATCCAACACCAGTAATGCTTACCATGGCTGATTTACAATCAATCCACGACCGATGCAAGCTATCTCCAAGACAGTACAATCCAAATCTCTCCAAGAGATAAGGTCAAAATAGCAGTGTCACCTCACTAACTATATCTCACAAACCATTGTGACTCCCGTTGCATTCCACATGAAAAGATGCTCAACCAGAGCTAACCACGACTTGACGACACTCACGTTGGCATTCCCAACAGAATTGAGCTGCCCCAAAACAAGTCTCTCAAAACATTTGTCGTATAAACGTCTCCGTGAGGTACTCCCTACCTCAAATACCATGCCACATAGAGACTACAAGAGTCTACCATAACCCTCATCGTATCACCATACGATTCACCAAACTCGAATCCAACGAGCATTATAATGGCTAACACAAGCACGCTAAAGTACTGCAACAATACCTGGCTAGCTATTCGATGGCCCCATAGGCTCATACCAACCTATCAACGTGACACACGTTCCATCCCGGTATACCATACCGCACAAACCATTAGAGTTGTGGGTCATCGCCCAACATATCTCTAAAACACCAAAGCACAATGGACAACCCGGCGTCCATGCTTAATTACCATGGTGGGTGTAACCATGCTTACTCCTCATCACAATAACAAGCGAGTAGTTTCCTCAATGACTACTCTTACCACCAATCACTTGGCCTTAGCCATCCCAGCGAGCATACCTAAGGGTATCATTGCTCGACAAATATTTACCTCTATAACATGATGCGGTACACTCACCGGTACAATGCATCTAATGCTCCATCAAGCAAACCTGCTCGGAAAAAGGTCTCGTCAACTAGTGACCCAGACTCTACCATGTGCCCACCATCGACACTCAAACCATACAACCAAATACATAAACATGAATGCATTATTCACCAAAACGACGCCACGCGTCCACATAGACATCCCAAATAACATCGTCAAACATATGACGGTACCTGTCGATACACGACACTCATAATCTCATCGTCAAACACATGACGGCACATGTCGATATACGACGTCCATAATCTCATCGTCAAACACATGACGGCACATGTCGATATACGACATCCATAATCTCATCGTCAAACACATGACGGTATAAAACAAGACATGGAATTCACAATAATGATATCAAAAGTAATTTGCCATACCTCATCGCTACCAAGATAGCGGAATACCTATATCCATCGTCCACCAGCGGTACATAAGCAGCATCCATCGCTCGTAGGCGGCATAATCCAGTGCTACACACATAGCGGTATAATCCATCGCTATAGAATCAGCGGCATAAAACATCGCCAAAGAATATCCGGCGGTATGAAGCATCGCCATAGATGTAGCGGAATGTACCATCGCTATATGATACCTGGCGGCATAAACCATCGCCATAGAATACCCGGCGGTATGAACCATCGCCAATAGAATACCCGGCGGCATGAACCATCGCCAATAGAATACCCGGCGGCATGAACAATCGCCAATAGAATACCCGGCGGCATGAACCATCACCAATAGAATACCCGGCGGCATGAACCATCGCCAATAAAATACCCGGCGGAACCATCGCCACCCGGCGGAACCATCGCCAATAAAATACCTGGCGAAACCATCGCCAATATAATAGCGGAATAATCGTGGACTCAAGAGGTACTCACACTCATGTAGCACTTTGTTCCCGATCGCATCGCTACGCCATGACAGCGGCATCATCGCTTCGACGTGACAGCGGCATGTATCATCGCTTCGACACACAGCGGCATCATCGCTTCGACATGACGGTGGTACCATCGCTTCGACGTGACAGCTGTAAGGACCCCAAGCCCTTAACCCTTGATTAGTGTATTAACCCTTATATGTGGCACATGCTTTCAATAAAAAGTCAATCGGGAAGCTCAGATGATACTTTACCATTGAATGGAAATTACAAAATTTTCTTTAATACCCAATGTCATAAGATCATCAGCCTAACAACAAATAGACTCATAAAGTTCGCCCATTACCATCCCCTTTGTGCCACTTTTTACATTGTGGACTTTTATAAAAATTTGGGCAGAGTCTCCCCATAAATAGAGCTATCCCGAAATAAAAGCACAACACATAACATAATTCCCGGCCAGGGAAAACATAATACTCATCAGAATACAGCAATACCAAGTAAATTCCCAGCCAGGGAAGACACCACACATATGACAACAAAAGTGGGTTTCAATACCCACATAATACACTAATGACTCTCATATCATTTAGCAATTCTACCACTAATTGCATACAACATAGAATGAAAGAGAGAAAGGCTCATGCCTTTATATACAACCCATATACAAGTATAACCGTGCTCACATGCGAGCATCATGAATGTGTATATAACCCTCAGGTGTATATAAGTACTCTATAAGGTACCGTGCTCCATCAAGCCCTGGTACCACGATCCTGGGAGTACATCCAATCAACAGCTCGAGCTCATCTCCACAGCCATCGATGTACCTGTTCACCTGCCCCAACAGAGACAGCCCCCAACGGGGTGAGCATACCAATACACAAAATCCCATAATCACAGTAATGGAATTCATAATTTACAACAAAAGTAAATACTAATGAATTTTAAATGATACTCCCTGGATGGCAACGTCCTCATCCGGGATTCCGTGTACTGTCCCTGTTCTCACAATCATCAAACTCGTCAAATCTCAAAAATCAGTAAATCAACACATTGATTTAACTCATCACATGCCTAATTCTCGAATATCAATAGATAGTGATTCCAATTTCATTATATATGCAAATATAGATATCTCAATATCTAATACTGATTTCACAACCTCGCTATCAATCACAGATAGCTCAAATGCCTAGCATATATTTTACCAATTTTCCATTATACTTAGACATCTCAAAAATCTTATATTGAATACATGATTCCACGATCATTCTCAGGCATCTCAATGCCCTACAATGGTCATATATATCCGGTACCCCCATATACCTTATGAGAGTTATACTACTCCAGTGTCACGCACGCTCGTGGCGGCGATATCAAGATTAGGTCGCTTCATAGCTTCTCAACACATAGATATAATCCTCATGCACAATTATTCAATGAAATCAAAATACATTATGCATTCCACAAATGCTCTAATATATAGTAATGCTCGTACGTCGCACGTACCTTAAATCTCCGAAGTCCGAGCCAAACCTTGCTCGAGTTCCATGCCCCGAGGAATGATGTGCTAACACGATAAATAATTCACAATTATTTACGAACATGCAACCCATGCTCAAGCACACCCATAACCCTTATACAAAAATATATTGTCAACACACGACAATTTACCATTTAAAAGACCCGGGGCAGGGCATATACAGGGAGGGAAATCGAATGAGACATTATCGAAAATTGCTCAAGAACCACCTCTAAAATTTCGAACCCTAACATCTCAATTCGAACCCAATTAAGCATCATAATACATCTAAAACATGTAATAATCGATCAATTACAAGAATCATCACCCCCTAGCCAAAACCCCTAAAAATCGAACCAAACCCTACGAAATTGGGGAAAATTCGAACCAATAAAAACACAAAATGGCAGGGAATTTCATGAGAAGCATGAAAAGGGGTAAGGAAGGTTACCCATACGAAGATCGGAAGGAAAACGGACGAAAATCGAAGAACCCTAAAAATCTGGGCCTCGACGCAATCTGGAATATGCGCGATTCGCGACGAAACTCTCAATTGCCGGTGTGGAAAGCTGCGCCTCGGAGAGACGAATCCAACGGTGGGTCGGACGCGCCGAACGGCGGCCGGACGGCGGCGGGCGCACCGCTTTTGTGCGCGGGGGTGGGGGCGACGGGAAGGCAGCGGGGAGAGAGAGAGTTACGGCTGAAGGAGCTGAAATGCTTTTAAAAATTAAAATCTCGGGTTCAACTGTTATTTATAGCAAAAATACCCCGAAATACTAATAGTCCCACAAATACATCATGATTCATTAAAAATCATCTGTTTTCAAAAATTCTCTCTCTAACTCCAAAACCCCCTACCGGTGTCCACACAAAGCACCCCAGATCCCGAGACACATCAAAAACCCAACTCTTAGGTTTTACACCGTAATGAGAATACAATCTCAACCTCTGGATCCAACGATCCCAACTACCCAAATAAACGAGCCCAGAAGGCCCAACACCGCGATTAAACTCCAAATCGCCACGTAAAACAACTTTAGGGTTTATTAACACTCCGGGATTAACATCTATAATCCCTGGTCATCACAATATCCCCCACTAAAAGAATTTCGTCCTCGAAATTAGCACCGGTGTAATACGTAACACCCAGGCTACACAACAACATGAAGCCATAACCTCGATTCTTGACCATATCAGAATCGTATTAATAAACGCGAGGGTACCTACCTCGCACCAAACCCTGGAACAGAACGACTTACCAAAACCAACATATCACCCAAGAGGCAAAACATACCTCGATGCGGGTCATCCCAAAAGTCAGTCTCTCATGACTGCAAAACAACCAATGCTTACGACTGTAGATCGGACAGTCATCCTTAGTTCTAATACAACTAGTAAGAACGCGTCCTGGATGACACCTCAACCGTGAGAACGTTGACCTCGTGTCAAACTCTGGAGTGGAATAGACTTCCAAATCCATCATAACGTCAAAGAGCGTCAGCACAACTCAACGCTAACAATCCAAAAGCAGTTAGTCAACTGAAACTGCAAGGATTTGAATCGCTCCCGATTCCATCGTAGATATCATTCAATGACATCTCTATCATGACTCACGATGTCTAACATACATCGTTACGAGGGAAACACTAGTATACCTCGGTGTATACATACCAAACCTGGTTTCCACTCTCAAACCTCCTCCATCGAAGGAGCAGTCGCATCATTGCAACTCAATTTGGGCAACTCACGGCCACAGATTCATACAAAAGACATCTCACAAGATGTCCACCTCCGGATGTTCCAAGAATCACATCCTAATCATAAATAAACAATCGAGACTCCACAGAGTTTCAAATTCTGAAAGGACATGCAATAAACCCATTGCATCCTCAACACTTGTGTCGACAACGACACCCAACCAATCCGAATTCCTGCCATCCCTTGATAATCCTAGGATTTAACAATCCAAACTTGGGAAGGCTATCGCATAACTCGGAGGAAAACACCAACAAGGAAATACCTTAACCCACACAAGATAATCCCTCCTCAAGGGAAGTCAACTAACTTCACGATTATCCCTCATAATCATCGTGCCATGGAGATTCCCAATCTCAAGGTGTTCCATATCTCTCATCAGAGATTTAACCATCCAAAAATAGCATAACTCTATGCTTGACAAAAGGAAATCAACAACTGGCATCCGTATACTCATCGGTATACCTGCCTAAGCACGAACACCACATGCATACTCAATGCACTTGGCTCGGGTATCTACAACATACCCCTAAGCCCCAAACACAACTGTCAATTCTGAGTCATGCCCTACCCCGTGGAGAATGATAATCGGCGATTAACAATACACGGTGTGATTCCCAAAATCAACACCACATGGACCAACTTACCGAATCTTTCAAAGATTCCCAAATAGGTATAATACTACCTCCTTCCCCACAAGGGAAGTGCCATCGAACTCGAGATCCACAAGTCTCGAACCACTGTTCGGAAAAACTGGATACAATAACACCCATTGCATCCCAAATACACGGATTCCCTCAGATCGAGTCAACAACGACTTGATGACTCTCTTGTTGGTACTCCAACATCATGAGCTGTCCCAGACAAGTCTCATCAAGATTAAACATAAACGTATATATGTTTCAGTGAGGCATGCACAACCTCAACCTCAAATGACGTGGTGACTGCTAGAGTCCACCACAATCCACATCGTATCACCTTACGATTTGCCAAACTTGGTTCCAACGAGCAGTATAACGGCTCTAGCAAGCCCCTCATGGTATTGCACACACGCGGCAGACAAACTAGTCTCTGCCTCTTTAGGTTTACCTCAAACCTACCAACAAGATGGACGTTTCCGCACGGCACACCATACCGTGGGAAGAAAAAATCAATAGAGTAGTGGGTCTGTACCCAACGTTCCTCTAATGCCGATACGCCCTGGACACTCCAGTGTCCCTATGTACCTAACGTACCTGATCCTTTAGGACTTATTTTACACCCTCAAGGGTGGTGTGACCATGTCTACCACATGTCATATCGACAGAAAGCGAGTAATTTCCTCCATGATTACTCCTGTCGTCAAATCACATGGCCAAAAGCCATTCCAACGGGCATACCTCAAGGGTATCACCACTCGTAACATGATCACCCCAAACATAAGCTGCGGTACAATCACATGTACAGTGCATCCATCCATTCCTCGAGCAACCCGCTCGGTATAAGGGTCACGTCAATCGGTGACGCACACACCACCTTGTGCTCGGTACTGGCACCCAAGGCATACCACTGAATACGTATACTCAACGCATTGTTCATCATAACGATGATGCATGTCTAATAAGACATCTCCTACACCATCGTCATCGTCATCCCGTGACGACACATGCCCACTCATGGCATTTAAGGCATCGTCAACTAGTGACGATACATGTCAACAATGACATCTAAACAACCTAGTCAACTCGTGACGGTCCATGCACATCAGCGTAAGTCATCCACTATCATGCT
The DNA here is from genome assembly GCA_907163345.1 of Haberlea rhodopensis. Classification (NCBI taxonomy): domain Eukaryota; kingdom Viridiplantae; phylum Streptophyta; class Magnoliopsida; order Lamiales; family Gesneriaceae; genus Haberlea; species Haberlea rhodopensis. The sequence goes on from CAJQUN010000019.1 coordinate 4,758,270, forward strand.
AGTAAAATAGTCATAATAAAACATGCATATCAACGCATGACAGCTATCATAATGCTAAATAGAATAGCAATATCAAATAGAATAGCAATATCCCATACCTCATCGCTAACAAGATTGCGGCATACCTGTCTCCGTTGCTCAATAATAGTGCGTAATCAGCGCCCATCGCTCGAAGGCGGCAAAATCCTGTGCTGAGTACATAGCGGCACAATCCATCGCTATAGAATCGACGGCATGATACCTCGTCATATAATAAGTGGCATGAAACCTCGCTATACACCTGAGCATGAATCATCGTCCACATAATAGCGGAAAGAGGCATCGCTATCAATACCCGGCGGTATAAACCATCGCCAATCAATATAGCGGAATGAACCATCGCTATCAATACATCTGGCGGAATGAACCATCGCCAATCAATATAGCGGAATGAACCACCGCTATCAATACATCTGGCGGCAAGAACCATCGCCAATCAATATAGCGGAATGAACCATCGCTATCAATACATCTGGCGGCAAGAACCATCGCCAATCAATATAGCGGAATGAACCATCGCTATCATCCGTGTCCTCATAAGAAATGAATATAAATCGACACATGAAATTATGGTTCCTCCTTCCTTTTCCACGTAAGCGGAATTCTTCCTCGCTTCTTATGGAATCCACGTAAGCAGAATTCTTGCTTCTTATGGAAATCCACGTAAGCGGAATTCTTGCTTCTTATGGAAATCCATGTAAGCGGAATTCTTCCTCGCTTCTTATGGAATTGAGTCACTTATCAGTAGTGCATTTCAATGCTTCTTACTTCTCCACGTAAGCGGAATTCTTCCTCGCTTCTTATGGAGTTTAGCGTAAGCATTAAAATCCTCACTAGGATAACCTTGACTCGTGAAATACACCTCTTATATTTCACAACATACATATGCAAAACGATGCGTATCAACATGTATCATATCATAATGCACTATCTTATGCATACCTTGATTTACCTTGTGTTAAATAATTAAACACATAATACATGTTACCCTTGGGATGCCCATACATATGTATAATCATCATTCCTTTTCGTACTCCATATTTCCTGTAACCTGCAACCATCAGGGTTAGCAACAATAGCCATATACGTTATGCATCAACATCCAATGCATATATGCAACCACTTGCAAGTCAATACGTATACCAAGACATGTTACCTCGGAAATATCCCTTTACCTGATTTTCTTAGAAACCAGATTCCTTGGCACATAACATACGGAGTGCCAGACATTACCACTAATGCCATCCTATCGCGTCGCACACGATTCCTGCAACCACAATGGTTAGCAATACCACTTTTCATATCATAAAAGCACATAAATAATTAGTCATGTCGTACAACATTAATGCCATCATGCATAATATGTGCTATCAACAACTTCATAGGCCCTTAACAACCCCAATGAGCAACCACTGCTCTGACACCACTAATGTAAGGACCCCAAGCCCTTAACCCTTGATTAGTGTACTAACCTTATATGTGACACATGCTTTCAATAAAAAGTCAATCGGGAAGCTCAGATGATACTTTACCATTGAATGGAAATTACAAAATTTTCTTTAATACCCAATGTCATAAGATCATCAGCCTAACAACAAATAGACTCATAAAGTTCGCCCATTACCATCCCCTTTGTGCCACTTTTTACATTGTGGACTTTTATAAAAATTTGGGCAGAATCTCCCCATAAATAGAGCTATCCCGAAATAAAAGCACAACACATAACATAATTCCCGGCCAGGGAAAACATAATACTCATCAGAATACAGCAATAGAGTAATGCTAGGGTCAATCCAGTTATTCATTTGGTATTAATATGGAATATTTCATTGAGTTTCTGGGTCTAGCACAGTTGCTAAGAACTCACATCCAATTTGAAAAGACTCAAGTTCAAGTCTCATATTATACGAAAAAAATATTTAGCTACTTCCCTTTAAAAAATATATATGGAATATTCCATAGGGAGTGGAACGTGGTCCAACCTGAATATGCTAAATTTCTAACTGTGTGTGCATGGCAAAATCCCAATTATTAGATCTGAAGACAAAAAAGGGTCCCTCTTATTAAAAGTGTGTGGGACTCGAAAAATCGAAATGGTTTGAGACATGTGGTGTAAGTATTTATGAGTAATATAGACTATGCCCTAAAAGACAAAGGAGAAATCATTATGCTCAAGAATTTTAATGTGTTTGATTTCATTATTCTCAATATTTTTTTAAATATAACAAATCAAATTAAATAGTTTATAAAAATAAATAAAATTAAAATTATTAAACCTTTGATATAAAAAAAAAAGCGACTGAAAAATGAAACCATGCATTTTTATATGCATTTAAATTAATTAATTCTAATTATGAATATTATAACTTTTATAATACACACATGAAATATAACCAATTCAATGAAATTTTAATACGGAAGTAAACGTGACGAGGGGTAAAGTCACTTAAATTTTTGAAGTAATAATTTTCAATAATTTAAAAATTAATAGTTAAAACATATTTATTAAAAAAATCACTAATTTAATTGGAAATTTTAATTTTTATCTCTTTGCGATTTTAATCATTAATTTTGTCAAATTTAAGTCATAGTTCATTATAAATTTTTTTAATTAATTTTAGTCAATTTTTGCGAAATTGTGCTGATGTAGCATCGATATGGCTCTGACATGGCATCAACATGATGCTGATGTATATCAACACTTCCGATAAAAAAATGATTAAAATTAGTAAAAATTGAAAGATATATTAGTAAGAATGAACTTTGATAATATAGAAGATCAAAAACATAAAAAGCAAATATATTGAACAAAAATTCCCGATTTTATTTAATCCACTTGAAAATTATATCTTTGAAAATTATATCTATGTATTGGATATATCAAATGAAAAAAGATGTTTGTGGAAGGAAATAAATTGTGATGCAGTATTCTCGCTATTTTATTTATACTTACTTTTATATACAGACAGATTGTTCGAATATCGACAAATTGAAATGAATACATAATAGTATAGGTAGGGATACTTTGAAATCTAACCTCCAAATTTTTTTTTTTTAAAATTTATGAACTTTTTTATATAAAATGGTCATTTTATAAAAAAACATTTTCAGATCTAAGAGTAAAATTAATTAATTTTTTGTTCTAAAGAATGTTATGACATCATATGGCCGACATGATGGTTGTCAGCGCTTCCTTTAATAAAACTAAATTATTTTGTTATAATTAATTTGTGTTGGACCGCAGAGTGAAGACGTATGGAATATGATTGAAGCATGTGTAATAATTTACTCCCTCACCCAACATATCAACATAAGATGAAGATAAATGGAATATGCTCGAAAAATATTACATTTATATTTAAAGTTATCGACTGAGACCCAAATGCAAACAAGTTCCAATTTTTTTCGAACCATTTTTTTTTTATAGTTCACTAGCTTTAATAATTTACGAACATAATATAATTATATATAGATCAGTATATTTATTTTCGAGTATTAGTTTGAATAGCTCGAAAACATGTTTGAATATTTCGACTCAAACTCAACTCGAGATCTAATTTGAGCTGAATTCTAAGCAACTTATTTTAAACTATTCTCGTTTGGAATCGAGTTCGAGCCAGAATGATAGGGTTGATTATTACGCGTATATGGGCTTTGATTTATATATATTTTCGTGTAGATTCCGTGAAGATGTTATGCTTTTTTATATTTATTTGAATGTTTCAGGAATCTAGGTGGAATGTGGAAGAATTGAGCTACAAGGAAGAAAACGGATCAAATCAAGCCAATAAATGACGAATTTGAATTCTGACATTCTCGATCAATCGGAACAGGAGTTCGATCGATCGACAAAGGCAGAAGTTTTGGCCAACATTTAATTTCAGAGCTCGATCGATCGGAATCACCAGCTCGATCGATCGAGAGAGGCAGAGAGTTGGCAAGAAAATGTGAAGAAAGCTCGATCGATCGGAAGCTTCATCTCGATCGATCGAGCGAGGCAGAGAAACTCAGACACGGAAGCTGAAGACGCTCGATCGATCGAGACTTAAGGACCGATCGATCGAGACGGAGAATTGTCAGAATTTTAAAATCTTGATTTGGTTTTGATTTTTGGAAACACTTCCATATCTCCCATCCTCTATAAATAAGGAAAAGAGGCACGAAAATTGGATCCATATTTCTGAATACAATCAGACCTAAATAAGAATTCTTGAGCCGCCTTTCATCTACCCGGAACAAGAGAAGGTTGAAGAATCCTTTGAAGTGCAAGGAAGGAAGCGAGAGAAGAAAAATCGTCCAACGCACGGAGACGCTCCTAGTTTATCGTATTTCTAAACTCTAAATTAATTTAATTTTCATATTTATTTGATGTTTTTGAGGTTGAGAGACGATTAAGCATCTTGTTAAATTTGATTTGAATTTAATCTGGTTTATTCTATCAATTTTAAGGAATTTTTTGTTTGAATCTTTGATTTGGTTGTGTTTGAGTAAATCAATATCTTTTGTTCATGAATTATATGCTTCATGCTATCAAAGCCTAGCTATCTTTGATTGATATTGTGAATTATAATTGAGATCGAGAGATAAAATTATAATACGCTAAAATATTCATGTTGTATGTTTAAGATTTAGATCGAGAGATTAAATCACATACGTTGTCACTTTAAATTGAAAGATTTAAAGAACAACGATTTTCATAGAGATTTATTCGGTATTAAATTGGTTTAAGTGAACGAGAGTTACTTGCGTCAATTTATTACTAGTTTCAATACAGCTCGAGAGAGTGTATTGATTATATTCTGAAATCCGTCACCTTAAGAATTGATTGATAAGTAGTTGTTTTAACAAACCAATCATTGACGACGCACAATTGAACGAACATCTTGATAGATTTCTTGAGCGAAATTCCTTCGCATCTTCAAAGGAGTTGTTTTAATTTTGAGTTTTTAATTCTTTAGTTTAATTAGTTAATTAATCATATTTTTCGTAGGCTAAATATAATTTCACTAATTTTATTTGGTACTTATACATTAGTCCATGTGGGTTCGACATCCTTACTTATATTATCACTGTACTAAAATTTGACACCGTGCACTTGCGATAGAATCGCTACAATGAGAAATAATTGTTTAAAATAATAGCGATCACCGAACATATCTAATTTGATCCAAATTTTATGTGAATTTTTTAGGTTTTATTTGTTCGTTAGTTGAAAAAATGTTTCAAGTACCATCATTACTATTTATATGGAGCAACTGTCTGATAACTAATATTTGATGAATGATTTTTACTTTTATCTTATTGTGTGTTAGTGTGAAGTTGATTCAATATAATTTTAATAGAAAATGTTTAAAAATAAATTTCGCCCCCACCACAGGTAACTGGCTCGGTCCTTGCAAAGAATATTTGGTGATGATAGATCAATGCAATTTTTTTTTTAAATATGATTTTTAGATTCAATTACAAATTTGATATTTTATGAGCAAAATTATTGATTATTTAATTAAAATAAATTTCATTAGATACATCAAGTCGTGAAATAATTTGGGTTTTACTGATGTTGTCTCAAGGCCAATGATGCTGCCCTGATATATCAAAATTCATTTGACATTAATGTTAAATATTCTAATAGGATTATGGTCAATACAACCATTCATTTTACATCAATGTGTAATATTTTAACCTATTCAGGTCGGAGCACACTCCAGTGCCTAAAGAATTGTACGGAAATGATTCATCCTCAATGGATTCAAATTATTGGTTTCATTGATGTTGCGGTCAATTCAACAATTCATTTGGTATTAATGTGAAATATTCCATATGCACCAGAGTGTGGTCCAACCTGAATGGTGTCCCTATGCTAGGGGTGAGCAAAACTTCGGTTTAACCGAAATAACCGATCGAACCGATAAATTTGGAAATTCGGTTCGGTCAATTCGGAAGTTCGGTTTTATTTTTTTAAAATATTGGTTAAATCGGTTAAATCGGTTCGGTTATCGGTTTTGATTTTAAAAATATCGGTTAACCGATTTAACCGATCTAACATATTTTTATTATATTTTAAAACCAGTTTTTAATTTATTTTTTATAAATTTTTTACATTTTTCAAAAATATCGGTTAATTCGGTTACCGACCGAATTAACCGATATTTTATCGGTTCGGTTTGTTCGGTTTCTTAAAAAAGTTTGGTTTGTTCGATTTTGTAAAAAAAAATTGATTTTTTGGTTTCGGTTAATTCGGTTCGGTTATTAACCGAATTAACCGAATGCTCACCCCTACCCTATGCTATATTTATAACGTGTGTAGGAATCCCAATTATTTGATCTCAAGATAATTTAAAAAAAAAAGATAAAAAAAGGTTCCCTCTTATTAAAAATATATGTGGGACATAGGTTTGAGACATGTGGTGCAAGTCCTTTTACGAGTAATATAAGGGTTATTTAAAAAAATAACCCAAAAATTTTTTTTTTTAACAAAATAACCAAATTTAAAAATTGTTAACAAAGTAACCTGAGACGCCAACTCAATTGGCGTCTCCAATAGGAGACGCCAACTCAGTTGGCGTCTGCTAACTTTTTTTTTTTTTTTTTTATGTTGGAGACGCCAACTGAGTTGGCGTCTCCAACAAATATATTTTTTTTTTAACATATGTTGGAGGCGCCAACTGAGTTGGCGCCTCCAACATATGTTTTTTTTTATTTTTTTATTTATTTATTATTATTATTATTATTATTAAAAACCAACCAAAATTCAATGTAGTGTTCAATGTCAATCAGTATCTCAAAAACTATTATTGATAATACAAATATTTTCTCAAATATATAATGTCTTGTGAATTGTCGGTTGAGTCCAATCATTATCTCATATTCAAAATTCAAATAATAACGTTATCATGAGTTAGAATACTCACTTTGACCATTTAAAATTTTGAATCACATTCAAATAAGTATAAAATACTATCTTTTGATCTGAACAAAGATTAATATGTGTCCCACTTGGAGGTGTAGTTGAAGTTAGAGATGTAAATGAATCGAATCGAGCCGAATATGAAAATTTTTTTAATACCCGAAATGTTCAAAATATATTTATTTAATATATATTTATATTAATAAAATATTAAAGTTCGCGAGTGGCTCGGAATGACGGTCGCGGAACATTATTAATACGGGTACGAGTTTAGACCCGTCTCATTGACATCCCTAAATTTTATGTCTAAAAAATTTAATAATGTTCCGCGACGGCCATTCCGTGCTGCAAACTTTTTAGAATTTGATAATAAAAAAACTGTTTAAATAGTTCGCGAACTATTTAGAATTTTAAATAAATATATTTTGAACATTTCGGGTATTTATGCTCGAGCAATTGTTTAAATAGTTCGCGAACATGCTCGAATCTTTTCGAACCGAACTCGCGCCAAATTTTTAAAACTATTCGAACTTTGAATCAAACCCGAGTTCGAATATAACTATTTCAAGCCGAATTCGAATCTTAAAAAAAATTTCATATTCGGCTCGATTCGATTCATTTACATCTCTAACTTCAACTACACCTCCAAGTGGGACACATATTAATCTTTGTTCAGATCAAAAGATAGTATTTTATACTTATTTGAATGTGATTCAAAATTTTAAATGGTCAAAGTGAGTATTCTAACTCATGATAACGTTATTATTTTAATTTTGAATATGAGATAATGATTGGACTCAACCGACAATTCACAAGACATTATATATTTGAGAAAATATTTGTATTATCAATAATAGTTTTTGAGATAGTGATTGACATTGAACACTATATTGAATTTTGGTTGGTGGCGCTCCTATTGGAGACGCCAATTGAGTTGGCGTCTCAGGTTACTTTGTTAACAATTTTTAAATTGGGTTATTTTGTTAAAAATATTTTTTTTTGGGGTTATTTTTTTAAATAACCCGTAATATAAACCTATGTCTGTTCAAAAAATATATATAACTATGACTCTGAAATGACAAGGATAAATCACTGTGCTCAAGAATATTAAAGAATATGTGTTTGACTTAATTATTCTCAATATTAAATATAGAAATCCCAATAATTACACTTGTTGTAACGGATAGAAATCGAACACGTGATCTTGGCTCTGATACCAATTATAGGATCAAACATTTACCGTTTTACAAAAGCTATAATTGGTTGTAATTGTGCAACTCAAATCTTTTAAACCATAAGTAGCACAAGCACCATGTTTCGATCAATCACACAACAAAAATAATTGTCGTACCCAACAAACAAATCAGATTAAATAGCTTATAAAAATAAACAATATAATCGGTGAAACTATCAAACCTTTGATATAAAAAACGAGTGAAAAGTGGAATCAAGCATTTTTATGCATTTAAATTAATTATTTCTAACTATGAATAGTATAACTTTTATAATACACACATGAAATATAACCAATTCAATGAATTTTTAATACGAAAGTCTGGCACGGTGTCCCAGCAATTCGTCTATGCGCACATGGACGGTGTTGTCGTCTAAGACATAATAAGTCTGACATATTGACACTTACTCGTCTAGGGGCGGACCTAGGGAGTAGGGGCGGGGGTGCGCAAAAAAAAATGTTATATTTTTTTTAAAAAAAATTTACCCTTATGTTTTCAAAAAATATTTTTTTGCACCCTCAATTTTTTTTTAACCCTTAAGTACTATCAAACAAAATTTAACCCCTCAAAAATTTTTTCTAGGTCAGCCTTGCATGCCACGCACCCCTCATGTTCACATGTAGCTTAGTTTGTAGTTGTATGCTGTCATTGTATAAGGGAATAAAATTACGTCTTTGTCAATAACTATAATTTTTATATTATTGGTAAGCGGTTTATTTTAACAAAAAAAAGTTATTTTTTTTTTGAAAGGAACAAAAATATGTAACAAATAACAAACTGCCATTTTTGTCAATTGTCACGATTTGAATCCATGGAGGATGAATCATATCCACACTATTCTTTAGGCTGTGGAGTGTGGTCCAACCTGGATAGAGTCCCTGTACTATATTTCTAACATGTGTGTGACAATAGTCCAATTTGTAAGTAATCCATCAATCATGGAACGCAGCGAAATTTTAAAGCATATGGATTACTAAACCGCGGATCTATACATAGGTTGTTCATATCGGATAAAGGAATAAAGGTCTCACCCTTGTAGCGCGTTTGAGCAGATTCCACGGAGCAGCACCACGTCCAACGCCTCCTCCAAGTCACTAGCAAAACTTAACAAGTTTTGCCTCAACGGTATCCACACGATCAAATCGAACGAAGGAAAAGCTTAAGAACAAAGTGCTAGATTTGCTCTTAAACCAAAACAAGAAGCACACTCGATTCACAATCGAAAAGATGGCCGGAATCAAAGTCTCTCTTCGATTATTTAAGCAAAAACCGAGAGCAACTTCGAGTCCTATGAGGCGGCCGTGTGTCTTCTTGTGTAGGTTATGATATGAAAGTGTTATTCTTATTAATCACCATGCAATCAAATTATATATGATTAATTAAAGGCTTTCATAAAGCCTCATGGGCTTAAGCCCATGATTTTAATTTAATCCTTATAATTATTAATTAAGACGCTTCTTAATTATTTAATTCATCCCATGAATTTAATTTCCCTTCTCGATTTAATCTTTTGTGCGACCCGATAGGATCTTGTAATGTTGGCAGTGACATAAAATCTTATTTTACGTTACAAGCAAGGAGCGGTGTCTAGCAACACATCGAGGCTACCCAAATTACAAGAATGTCAATGACTCGACATAACCTTTAGAACTTGTGATAATATTTATCATGTAACTTAATCCCTTTGTCCTTTGTGTTTAGATTGAACACGAGTCATGGAATAGTCATACTCGTATATTCAATCTTTATTTCTTGATCCCCAAGTAGAACTAGAATAAACGAATAAGCTCGATATCTCATATCGACTCATTCGAGCATGGCCATGCATTTTAGTTCTCACTTGATCAAGGGCCAAACACATCTCCTGTTAAATAGGAGGGACAAATCCTATCTCGATCAGTCAATATCCCTCTACATAATTCGTAGTGTATCCAATAGTCGCCTTTATAGTTTACCCTGTTACGGGTAACGTTTGACAATATCAAGATACATAACTCTTTATGTTGGGATCTCTGATGATCACAAGTCGTAAGGATTACATACATTATTATCATTATGAGAATTGCATATGACGATCATATAACTATCCATGTTGCATTCTCATGGTGGGTCTGTCCAGTACATCGTTCTCTAACATGTACCCATGTGTTGATTTGATATCTCATATCAATGAACAATTCATCAATCAACACATACTAGTCTCTACGTATTATCATTATCCCTATTCATGATAATACTTGACTAGGGACATCTTTAAGAATAATACAATATTATTCTAAGGACATTAACATATATATTAATTCACATTGCACAGTTAAAAGAATAATATATAATAATGAACTGCCATTCATAAAATCATAAACATTGTATGTCAAAACAATCATCTAATGACTTGTCTTAGGGCATATCCCAACAAATCTCCCACTTGCACTAAGACCACTCAGACATATACATAATGCCTAGAGATCTAGTATGACGATCATGCTTCTGCTGTGACAGTGGCTTCGTCAATGGGTCAGATACATTATCATCTGTTGGTACTTTGCATATTTTAACATCTCCCCTTTCAACGATTTCTCGAATGAAATGAAAGCGCCGAAGTATGTGCTTGGATCTTTGGTGAGATCTAGGTTCCTTAGCCAATGCGATCGCTCCATTGTTGTCACAATAGAGTTCTATCGGATCTTTAATGCTAGGCACCACTCCAAGTTCAGAAATGAAATTCCTAATCCAAACAACTTCCTTTGCTGCATCCGAGGCAGCAATATACTCAGCTTCCGTTGTAGAATCGGCTACTGTTTCTTGCTTTGAACTCTTCCAGCTCACAGCACCTCCATTTAGGCAATACACATATCCAGATTGCGATCGAAAATCATCTTTGTCAGTTTGGAAGCTTGCATCAGTGTAACCCATTACATTGAGCTCTTCCTCACCTCCATAAATCAAGAATGTATCCTTAGTTCTTCTCAAGTACTTCAGGATATTCTTGACAGCAATCCAGTGACCTTCACCTGGATCAACTTGATATCTGCTCGTCATGCTCAAAGCATACGATACATCGGGACGAGTACATATCATGGCATACATGATAGATCCAATAGCTGACGCATATGGGATCTTACTCATGCGTTGTCTCTCATCTGATGTTGAAGGACACTGTTCCTTCGAGAGATATATACCATGTGTCATAGGCACGAATCCTTTCTTTGATTCTTGCATGCTAAACCTTTTAAGCACTTTGTCTATGTATGTACTTTGACTTAGGCCAAGAAGCCTATCTCTATAGATTTTGATTCCTAATACATAGGTGGCTTCTCCCAAGTCTTTCATCGAAAAGCAGTTCCCTAGCCAAATCTTTACAGATCGTAAGGCAGGGATATCATTTCCAATGAGAAGTATGTCATCTACATACAACACTAGGAAAATGATTACGCTCCCACTGACCTTCTTGTAGACACAAGGTTCATCTACGTTTTTGATAAAACCAAACTCTTTGATTGCATCATCAAAACGAAGATTCCAACTCCGAGAAGCTTGCTTCAATCCATAAATGGATCGTTGTAGCTTGCATACCTTTCCAGCATCCTTTGAATCGACAAAACCCTCGGGCTGTGTCATGTCTACATCCTCGAGCAGATTTCCTGTGGGACCCGACTCGGGCACAAAATATATAATCCCTTTGTCTGGTACCACATTCCCTACTATATAAAAATACAGATATATTTGTAGGGTATTACATTAAAACAATCCATACATACTAATTAATCATATTACGTTAGCAGAAGTGTTCAAACAATTAAATATATTTCCTTAGCGGAAGCGTTCATAATATCTATTAACAAAATACAATCCCGACAAACTCATTCTAATGATCTGATACTTAACCAAAGAAGAAATACTATCAGTAGTTGATAAGCCAATATTTTCCATTTTCCTTATTATCCCCTGATCCTGGATCCCGTTCTCCTGTATCTGGAACTCATGATAAATAACAAAAAGAAAACAGAGGTTAAGTCTTTAAGGACTTAGTGAGGGAATAACAATAGTTTTTCATGTATATAATAACAATAATGCAATCTGTCGATATGATATGTCATGTAACAAGAGATAACACTGCGATCAAATAATATTTCAATGAAACGATGACATTTACGACTTGAGAAGGAATATCGCGAGCTAAAGAGGTGGCTCCCACCCGACATTAAGGTGTAGCACTTTTCCCCACGTATCCGGATCAGGAATTATGATCAACGAACAAAGACGAATTAGGACAATAGAATGAATATCGTGGGCTAAAGAGGTGGCTCCCACCCGACATTTAGATGTAGCACTTTTCCCCACGTATTCGAATACGATCCAATACAAACATTCATTTACGAGCCGAGGTGAACCATTCTCCGGACCGATACGGTGCGCGTTGTTCAGATGAACCATATACCCGGATTCTCATCCGTTGTTCATTGGACTCACTTTCCGGGCCGAGGCCACGTTGTCCAGTGGACTCATGTCCATGGCTCCATTCATTCATTCATTCATTCAAGGGAATAGATTAGCGATAAACGCTGTACTTTCATATACAGACAATATGATCAATGAAACATTATAGTGAACAAAATGATAACATAATTGGAAGGTAGGACATTGAATAAACATTTACAGTAAGTTCCAGGCCAAATGCCAAAGATGTTATATAGAAAGAAATCGGTAGTACACCTCACCTCATTATGCTATCTTGACTTGATTGGCTCGATTTTGAGCCCAAATGCCAATAACAATCCTATGAACATAATATAAGGTAATTTATAATGATTATCAATCTAAAGGTATGGTTTAACATTTTAAGAATCATTTTTTTGTACGAAACTTATCCGGGTAATTTTAATCAAACATTGGAAAATTCATTAAAAATCAAGTTTAACTCGAAACTTCACGAAACTTTCCAGAACTGCCTTAAATCAGTCCAGCAACGTTCGCCGACCGGAAATCTGCAAAACCAATCGGCGCGTGGGTTACACGCGCCGCCGTGCCGGCGCGTGGCCGTGCTTCGGACGCCACGCGCGGCTGAATTCTTTACAGTAGGTTCGCCTCGTTCCGATCTACAACTTTCGTATAGAAACCATTTTGACATTCGCAACCGATTTTGCCCAGAGTTTGAGTTTTCAAAATGATTACCCATGGTAATTTGTTCGCCGGAAAATACTGTTTCCGGTGCGTTTTACGACACACGGCCGGTACATATGTAAAGTAAAACATATTTGGAACACTTTTCGTTTGTAAAACATTTTCGAAATCTATTTTAAAAGGTGTGAAATCGAAGCTTGAATATGCTACCTTGAAATGGGTTTCTGAAACTTTGGCAGCACTTTGTTCTTCGTGTTCTTGAATTTTCTGGGCAATATCAGCTTGTGGTTTTTGAACACCTCCTTTACAGAAGATGATCTGGGTGTGTGAGGAGTGTTGTGGAATATTTTCGGAATTTTCGGACAAGCTTTGATAATTTTCCTCATAATTTCTCTATTGCCACCATATTCTACATAAATCCTACACTCTTAACTTTCTCCCAAATTTCTAACACTCTCTCTACCTGAAACTTTTGTGGGTTTAAGCTGAAGGAATGGGGGTGGTTTTATAGGCAAGAAGAAAGGGCTTAAGCCACAATTGGGGAGACATGTGTCTTGGCCAAGAAATGACATGTGCTAACCTAAATATTAATATTTTAATCCTTTAAATACTATATTTATTATTTAATATGTTTTTTGTTCTATTAATAATATTTAAGTTGTTTTACAATGAATTTATCTACTTGTACATATCTTAGAGTAGCAATTAAAATTTATAAATCATTTTGCTAATAATTTCTTGACTAGTCTTTTTGTACTTATAATTGTTTAAGTTATTTATCTATTTTATTGGTATGTATATTTAGGTATATAGTACAAGTTATATCCATACACTTTTTTATTTTATTTTTATTTGTAAAGTTTTTAATGAATAATATTTTAACCAAAATCAAATATTCATACTCAAGAATATAATTATATTTTCCTCTAATTCTTTATGTAAATTTAATATTACAAGTAATATACGGAATTCACTTTGTGAATGATTTTAGTTATTGGTATGTTTCACAAATATATAATTTACAATAAATAGTTATATTGTTTATTCTTTCTTTTATTATCTATTTTGATGTATGAATTTTTTTAATATATTAAGATGATTATTTTAGTAACATTTAAAATAGCTTCAATTTATTTTTGTCAAAATTTTGTAATTGAGATTTTAGGGGTGTTACAATCTCCCCTCCTTCAAGGAATCTGGTCCCCAGATTCCATCCTTGTCACGGCAGAAGACATCTTTTTAGTAGTACGTACTTCAGTACCCTAGCTTTTTTTCTTATCTTGATTTCTGTAGTTACGCATCGATGTCCTTCATCAAGTTGATCATCTAGCAATGATTCTGTACCGATCTTCTTGTTGACGTCAAGTCGAGAAAACGACACTTGTGATTTTTTCAGTTTCTGATAAAGCAGCCTCAGTTTTCCTCTGAGTTATGAATCTCGACTACTTCGAACCCTTAGTTACTTATTTATCATCATTAATATTATTATTATTATTTTTGGTTATGCATAGGGTTTTCTTATTCGTATTTAAACATTAATCCAGAAGATAGTTTGAGGTAAATTCTACATCTCTATGAAGAGACCAATAAACATCTAAAAGAATTCTAAGATTGTTATGGTGTTGATTAGGTATTTGGGTCTGTCCTGTCTTCATTAGTCGAAGTTAATATCGTAGTTCAAATTATTTATATTGCTATTATTATTATGGTTTTATTTAATATAAGTTTAGCATAAATTAACAAATCATTTATTCAATCCGAGTAACTAGGTTAGATCAACAAAATACTATTGATTGCTCATAAGTAATATCTTCTAATGTACATAACAAGTGATCTTAATATTTGCAGACTGACAGTTATTGTCTAATGAAAGTTTGACTTGCTTTAAGAGATATCAATTACGGTTGTTGGGTTGATGTCTTCTCTCTCTGCTGAGTGTGTATTCTTTAGAAGAATTAAAGACTGAATAGAGGAACTTCCGAACATTTGGCGATCTTAGATGTGTCGATAATAATGATTAGTATCCGGATAAGAATGAAGGAGTATAAGCGAAAGTCATTGGTCCGAGAAGGAATTTTTTATTTTTGTCCACTCTGGAGGAATGAGAGTAGGGCAGAGGCAATCAAAGAAGCTGACTATCATCAACAACAAAAATTTTGATGTCAAGTTCAAATGAGTCATTTACCAGATCGAAATGAGGTATAAATTGACAAAGAAACTGACCGGAGTAGCTTACGCCGCAAAAGACCTCTGGCTGAAAAGATTGAGTGAACTTCAAAGGAAAGAAATGTTAGACTCAAATTCAATCCAAGATAACGATTATGCTTAGACTTTTTTCTCTGGTAGCTAAAATTTACCTCGGTTTGAACTTTCTCATCTCTTACGGCCAATTGGATGCTGGAATCTTGGGTTGAGCTTTTTATCTTTCGCTCGAGCATCTTAGATACGAGTTGGTCATTTCCTATGTGAATTTCCACTTCCCCAAAAATTTCTTCGGTGTGATTGGGTTTTGTTGCAATATCCACATACCATATATTTTTCCATCGGTCTTCTCGAAGTCCTCTGCTCGAAGGTTCTTCATGCTTGCTGTGTTGAGTCTGATTCTTGAAGTCTTTTGTGTTTTCTTCATCCTCTTCTCTTTTTGGGCAGAGGTTTGATTTTGGTCTCCACTCCAAGTCGTAGCGCTTGATTAGCGGTGGAGCTAAAGTCTACAAGTTCGCTAGATAAGTTGCCCAACAAATGTCTAAAGTTAAGCCTTTGACAAATTCTTCGTCCTTCTGAGCTCATCCTTGGAATTTCTGCAGGAAGTTGGCCCAAGTCTGCGAGGTGTCGTTTCTCCTCCACTGATGTTCTTTGACTTGCCATCAATTATGTGTCGCTTCTTCGAATGGATATAAAATGCAAAATTCACATTTTGTTCTTCGGAGTAATTAAGAGTGGAGAAGACTTTCTCTAATTTGGTGATTAATGATTCCACGTGCTGGGGTGACTTGAAACGTAGGTAGTCTAAATCTAAGGAATCGTTCAAGAACCTGATCACTTGTTACTCGAGACATCGATTACTCTCACCAAAGATTCTTGGTTGTGGCTGCTGAAAGAACTGCACGGATTGTTGAGATATGTCGAACACATTTCTTCGATCTTGTTCTTGCTATGAAATATGATGTTCCTTCCCTTGGTTTCCAACCAACTGTCGCGTAGCGGTTTCATCATTGCTGGAGGGGTTATTTCGTCTTGCACTTGATGATGCTTCCTAGACCAGGGATTATTTCTCGACGACATAAAATTAATGTAAAGGTTGTGTTTCAAAACAAATTTATTTTAAATCAAGAGTTAATATTATATTAATGCACAAAGTAAAATTAATAACTAGAATAAAGCTAAGTCACCATGATTTGAAATAGTGACAACTGTGGGGAAAAAAATGTTTTGGTGCTAAACTATCAATCCTCCTTGGTTGATCTTGGATTTACTCGATCTAAGTGTCAATCATAATAGACTCAATAGAAGAAACTTTCGAGCTCGACCTATAGCACATTCCATGGCTACCTTATATCTTATGGATCCCAAAACTTACATGTAGGTGAAACTCAACTCTTGAGGTTACTAATGATTGAATGCTCTTTCTTACCAAGACGATCTAAGCATACTTTTACTGGACTTTTACCCTGAAATAAACCAGTTGAATTCATCAATATCTTACAACCCAAAGCATAAAATTCTTACAGAGTTTATTCTATGACCAAAGATATTTCGGAATTGACTTGAAGCCTGGGCTCTGATACCACCTCTGTGGGACCCGACTCGGGCACAAAATATATAATCCCTTTCTCTGGTACCACATTCCCTACTATATAAAAATACAGATATATTTGTAGGGTATTACATTAAAACAATCCATACATACTAATTAATCATATTACGTTAGCAGAAGTGTTCAAACAATTAAATATATTTCCTTAGCGGAAGCGTTCATAATATCTATTAACAAAATACAATCCCGACAAACTCATTCTAATGATCTGATACTTAACCAAAGAAGAAATACTATCAGTAGTTGATAAGCCAATATTTTCCATTTTCCTTATTATCCCCTGATCCTGGATCCCGTTCTCCTGTATCTGGAACTCATGATAAATAACAAAAAGAAAACAGAGGTTAAGTCTTTAAGGACTTAGTGATGGAATAACAATAGTTTTTCATGTATATAATAACAATAATGCAATCTGTCGATATGATATGTCATGTAACAAGAGATAACACTGCGATCAAATAATATTTCAATGAAACGATGACATTTACGACTTGAGAAGGAATATCGCGAGCTAAAGAGGTGGCTCCCACCCGACATTAAGGTGTAGCACTTTTCCCCACGTATCCGGATCAGGAATTATGATCAACGAACAAAGACGAATTAGGACAATAGAATGAATATCGTGGGCTAAAGAGGTGGCTCCCACCCGACATTTAGATGTAGCACTTTTCCCCACGTATTCGAATACGATCCAATACAAACATTCATTTACGAGCCGAGGTGAACCATTCTCCGGACCGATACGGTGCGCGTTGTTCAGATGAACCATATACCCGGATTCTCATCCGTTGTTCATTGGACTCACTTTCCGGGCCGAGGCCACGTTGTCCAGTGGACTCATGTCCATGGCTCCATTCATTCATTCATTCAAGGGAATAGATTAGCGATAAACGCTGTACTTTCATATACAGACAATATGATCAATGAAACATTATAGTGAACAAAATGATAACATAATTGGAAGGTAGGACATTGAATAAACATTTACAGTAAGTTCCAGGCCAAATGCCAAAGATGTTATATAGAAAGAAATCGGTAGTACACCTCACCTCATTACGCTATCTTGACTTGATTGGCTCGATTTTGAGCTCAAATGCCAATAACAATCCTATGAACATAATATAAGGTAATTTATAATGATTATCAATCTAAAGGTATGGTTTAACATTTTAAGAATCATTTTTTTGTACGAAACTTATCCGGGTAATTTTAATCAAACATTGGAAAATTCATTAAAAATCAAGTTTAACTCGAAACTTCACGAAACTTTCCAGAACTGCCTTAAATCAGTCCAGCAACGTTCGCCGACCGGAAATCTGCAAAACCAATCGGCGCGTGGGTTACACGCGCCGCCGTGCCGGCGCGTGGCCGTGCTTCGGACGCCACGCGCGGCTGAATTCTTTACAGTAGGTTCGCCTCGTTCCGATCTACAACTTTCGTATAGAAACCATTTTGACATTCGCAACCGATTTTGCCCAGAGTTTGAGTTTTCAAAATGATTACCCATGGTAATTTGTTCGCCGGAAAATACTGTTTCCGGTGCGTTTTACGACACACGGCCGGTACATATGTAAAGTAAAACATATTTGGAACACTTTTCGTTTGTAAAACATTTTCGAAATCTATTTTAAAAGGTGTGAAATCGAAGCTTGAATATGCTACCTTGAAATGGGTTTCTGAAACTTTGGCAGCACTTTGTTCTTCGTGTTCTTGAATTTTCTGGGCAATATCAGCTTGTGGTTTTTGAACACCTCCTTTACAGAAGATGATCTGGGTGTGTGAGGAGTGTTGTGGAATATTTTCGGAATTTTCGGACAAGCTTTGATAATTTTCCTCATAATTTCTCTATTGCCACCATATTCTACATAAATCCTACACTCTTAACTTTCTCCCAAATTTCTAACACTCTCTCTACCTGAAACTTTTGTGGGTTCAAGCTGAAGGAATGGGGATGGTTTTATAGGCAAGAAGAAAGGGCTTAAGCCACAATTGGGGAGACATGTGTCTTGGCCAAGAAATGACATGTGCTAACCTAAATATTAATATTTTAATCCTTTAAATACTATATTTATTATTTAATATGTTTTTTGTTCTATTAATAATATTTAAGTTGTTTTACAATGAATTTATCTACTTGTACATATCTTAGAGTAGCAATTAAAATTTATAAATCATTTTGCTAATAATTTCTTGACTAGTCTTTTTGTACTTATAATTGTTTAAGTTATTTATCTATTTTATTGGTATGTATATTTAGGTATAAAGTACAAGTTATATCCATACACTTTTTTATTTTATTTTTATTTGTAAAGTTTTTAATGAATAATATTTTAACCAAAATCAAATATTCATACTCAAGAATATAATTATATTTTCCTCTAATTCTTTATGTAAATTTAATATTACAAGTAATATACGGAATTCACTTTGTGAATGATTTTAGTTATTGGTATGTTTCACAAATATATAATTTACAATAAATAGTTATATTGTTTATTCTTTCTTTTATTATATATTTTGATGTATGAATTTTTTTAATATATTAAGATGATTATTTTAGTAACATTTAAAATAGCTTCAATTTATTTTTGTCAAAATTTTGTAATTGAGATTTTAGGGGTGTTACATTTCCATTAAGGAAAGTTGTTTTGACATCCATCTGCCAGATTTCATAATCATGAAATGCAGCTATTGCAAGTAAGATCCTTATGGATTTACCATGGCCACTGGTGAAAAGGTTTCATCATAGTCAATACCATGAATTAGTTTGAATCCTTTTGCAACCAGCCGACCTTTATAGGTTTGTACATTACCATCCTTATCGGTCTTTTTCTTGAAAATCCATTTGCACCCTATGGGTCGTACCCCTTCAGGTGGATCAACCAAAGTCCATACTTGGTTTGCATACATGGATTCCATCTCAGATTTCATGGCTTCTTGCCATTTCTCAGAATCAGTGCCCATTATAGCTTGTTGATAAGATGACGGCTCATCCTCATCAATAAGTAGTAAGTCACCTTGTTGAGTCACAAGAAATCCATATCTCTGTGGCTCCCGGTGTTCTCTTACAGACCTACGCTGGGCTTGTGTCTCTTGAGCAGGTACTTCTTCCACAACAGCTTGCGGTGCCTGCTCTGTTTCCATCTCAATATCAGGTTCAGTGTTTTCTTATGGTTGAACTTCACTAAGTTCTATTTTTCTCCCACTGGTTTTTCTAGAAATAAATTCTCTTTCAAGAAATACACCAGTCCGAGCAACAACTACTTTGTTCTCGGTGGGATAATAGAAATAGTATCCTTTTGTTTCCTTAGGATACCCCACAAATAAACACTTATCAGATTTGGGTCCAAGTTTGTTAGTGGCGTGACGTCTAACGAAAGCCTCACAACCCCAAATCTTCATAAAAGACATACTAGGACGCTTCCCAGTCCATATCTCATATGGTGTCTTTTCCACTGATTTAGATGGAACACGGTTCAGTAAGAAAATCGCTGTTTCTAGAGCGTGTCCCCAAAACGATATTGGAAGATCTGCATGACTCATCATTGATCTAACCATGTCTAACAAGGTTCGATTTCTCCTCTTGGACACACCATTCCATTGTGGAGTATACGGAGGAGTGAGTTGTGGGACTATCCCACACTCCTTTAGATAGTCATGAAACTCTTGGCTTAAGTATTCACCTCCTCGATCTGATCGAAGGATTTTGATACTTTTGCCAAGTTGGTTTTGTACTTCATTCTTGAAATCTTTGAACTTTTCAAAGGTTTCATGCTTATGCTTCATTAGGTACACATACCCATATCTACTGAGGTCATCAGTAAATGTAACGAAGTATTGAAAACCACCTATAGCTTGTGTACTTATTGGTCCACATACATCACTATGTATTAGTCCCAATAAAACATTTGCCCTTTCAACATGTCCCTTGAAAGGGGCTTTAGTCATCTTGCCCATTAAACAAGATTCACATGTTTCATATGATTCAAAATCAAATGAATCTAATACTCCATCCTTATGAAGTTTAGATATGCGGTTTTCGTTTATGTGGCCCAAGCGACAATGCCAGAGATAAGTCGGATTACAATCATTATTTTAATCCTTTTAGTGTGTATGTTATAGATAGGCATATCAAGATTTAATAAATAAAGACCATTCACCATTTGTGCACTAGTATAAAACATATCATTTAAATAAATAGAACAACAGTTGTCCTTTATTATAAATGAAAAACCACACTTGTCTAAACAAGAAATAGAAATTATGTTTTTGGTAATAGATGGCACAAAATAACAGTCTTTTAAAATCAACGATAAATCAGAAGGCAAAGATAAATAATAATCTCCTATAGCTAATGCAGCAACTCTTGCTCCATTTTCAACTCGGAGATCAACTTCGCCTTTCGCCAACAATCTACTCTTTTTGAGGTCCTGCACATTTACAAAAATGTGAGATCCACATCCAGTATCTAATACCCATGATGAAGAAGTAGATAAATTGACTTCTATAACAAAAATACTTGAAGTGGAAGTCACACTTCCTTTCTTTAGATCCTCCAGATATACTTTGCAGTTTCTTTTCCAATGACCGGTCTCACCGCAATGGAAACAGTTCCCTTCCTTCGCTATCCCTCCCTTTGGTTTCAGTGCAGATGACTTTGGCTTAGATTTAACAAAGACCTTCTTGTTCTTCTTGAAGTTCTTAGCTTTAGTCTTTCCTTTGTTCTTATTCACAATAAGAACATTTGTAGGTTTAGACTTCTTGCTATTTGCTTCAAAAGTTCTAAGCATGCCAAGTAACTGTGGTAGTGTCTTTTCAATTTCAATCATATTGTAATTTAAGACAAATTGACTGAAGCTTTCAGGCAACGATTGCAAGATCACGTCAGTGGACAACTCTTGGTCCAAAGGAAAACCCAGCTTCTCCAGATTCTCAATATACCCAATCATCTTGAGTACATGAGTACCAACCAGACTTCCTTCTACCATTCTACACTGGAATAACGCCTTAGAGACGTCATACCTCTCTTGTCTTGCTTGTTGTTGGTACAGTTTCTTAAGATGCTCGATCATATCAAACGCCTCCATTTCCTCATGTTGCTTCTGAAGCTCAGAGTTCATGGTGGCTAGCATAAGGCACCCAACATCAAGTGCGTCACTTTGATGCTTCTTGTAAGCATCTTTTTTGGCTCTTGTAGCCGTTAGGGGAGGTTCCTCAACGGGTAAGGGTTCCTCTAGGACATATTGTTTCTTTTCTTGTTTGAGGACTATCCTCAAGTTCCTATGCCAGTCTAGGAAATTTATCCCATTTAATTTGTCCTTCTCAAGGACCGATCGCAGTGATAAAGTGCTTGTTACGTTGTTAGTTGCCATGGATATCTACAATATAAATATGCAAAATAAGTTTATGATTTAATCATTTAATATGGTCTTATATTAAATGATACTCCCACTATTTTGTTTAAAAAATATCAACCCTCGAAACCTTTAGTGGGCCAAGATCCATATTCCGCCTAATCTTGAGTTAGCTTTGGCTAATCACCCAAGACTCGGTTATTTAGGTAGACAACACTTTGTCAATTATATCACATATAATTCTTGGATAGTTGGACGAACAACGCTTTGTTCAATTCATCAAATGAATTATTATCCAACCTATGCCTCTACGTTCCCAATCCTATTGAGATAACCTAGTTAAGTCGTACCCAATTTAAAGTATAACAGATATCACTTTTATCCTTTCACGCCTTACTAAGATTGCCATGGTGCTTTGCTTTGGCAAACCCACACATGTACAATCGAAGTTTTTGACGGGTACTTTTAATTTTGGAAGGCATCTAAAACTTAATATTTTAGAGGGATTTATTGATCTCATGATTAGTTTGATAATTTAAAATATGTCCACTACATATAGTTGTATACATATCTACATATATGTGTAATACAATTATCAATCTAAAGCATAAGATAAATCATGCATCAACATACCCTACTATTGATTTTCTCAAGCCAAGGAGAAAATCCTAAGAGTCAACCTAAGGTAGCTTCACAAGCACCTTCCTTTGGCTCCTATTTGTGAATGGCCTCCTCGTCCCGGCACCTTGCTCCATCTTCATTGATCACCATCAACAATTTAAACTATACTATTTACAAGATATAGAATTCCTCGATTCACATTCGAGGGGAACATTGGGGAGGGATAACATTTAGAATAAAAGAGAAGGCACGACACACAGGTCGTATTATATAAATTACAAACTTTCACAAATCCTATCTAATAGGTCAAAGGGCTATAACCATGCACCATGCTCAAATAACACATAAAACATGCTATAACAATTAATGAATTAAATTTTAAACATTTTAAAATTTAATCCCAATAAAACTGTAAAATAATTTTTTATGAAAATTATCGTACGCTCGGGACATCACATGCCACGAACTTCTTGCTCAAAACCCCACGTCCAACCATGAAGGGTTCGCAACCCTAAAACTTTGGACGGCGGCCGTGAGCCATTAGGGTTCGAAACCCTAGCCGTCACGAGCCACAATGGTTCGAAATTTTGTTTTGGTTCTCGGCCTTGCATGCACGAATCATGATGTTCGCGGCTTGACCATCTCGAGCCAATGAGTTCGAAAACTCTAGCCCTCATGTGGCCCTAACCGTCACACATTATTTATCGTGAGCAATGCGCCGATGATAACAATTTCTCGAGCCAAGATGTGGGTTCTAAACTCTAGCAAAAGGGCGACGATGGCCGAGCCCATGCACGGCTACTAGGGTTCGAAACCCTAGCCGTCATGAGCTAGCAGTCACGAGCCAATGGGTTCTAAACCCTAATCAAGTTTCGACACTTCCATGCACAATTATTAGCCACAACGGCTAAACCATCTCGAGCCAAGGGTTCGAAAACCCTAGCCCTCATGTGGCAGCCGTGTGGCATTTGTGATGGTGGTGGCCGAACCAACTTAAGCTATGGGCTCGATTTTTCGCCTTCATGTATCATATACAATGAACTTCAATTATATCAAATATAATTTTATGATAATTATACAAACTCAATTTATTTCATATCATATATGAATTATACAGTTTTAAAGCATGCAATACAAATCTAAATATGATTAAACTATTTAACCACATAAATCCGATATGAGCCTAAACCTGGCTCTGATACCACTGTAAGTAATCCATCAATCATGGAACGCAGCGGAATTTTAAAGCATATGGATTACTAAACCGCGGATCTATACATAGGTTGTTCATATCGGATAAAGGAATAAAGGTCTCACCCTTGTAGCGCGTTTGAGCAGATTCCACGGAGCAGCACCACGTCCAACACCTCCTCCGAGTCACTAGCAAAACTTAACAAGTTTTGCCTCAACGGTATCCACACGATCAAATCGAACGAAGGAAAAGCTTAAGAACAAAGTGCTAGATTTGCTCTTAAACCAAAACAAGAAGCACACTCGATTCACAATCGAAAAGATGGCCGGAATCAAAGTCTCTCTTCGATTATTTAAGCAAAAACCGAGAGCAACTTCGAGTCCTATGAGGCGGCCGTGTGTCTTCTTGTGTAGGTTATGATATGAAAGTGTTATTCTTATTAATCACCATGCAATCAAATTATATATGATTAATTAAAGGCTTTCATAAAGCCTCATGGGCTTAAGCCCATGATTTTAATTTAATCCTTATAATTATTAATTAAGACTCTTCTTAATTATTTAATTCATCCCATGAATTTAATTTCCCTTCTCGATTTAAATTTTGTGCGACCCGATAGGATCTTGTAATGTTGGCAGTGACATAAAATCTTATTTTACGTTACAAGCAAGGAGCGGTGTCTAGCAACACATCGAGGCTACCCAAATTACAAGAATGTCAATGACTCGACATAACCTTTAGAACTTGTGATAATATTTATCATGTAACTTAATCCCTTTGTCCTTTGTGTTTAGATTGACACGAGTCATGGAATAGTCATACTCGTATATTCAATCTTTATTTCTTGATCGCCAAGTAGAACTAGAATAAACGAATAAGCTCGATATCTCATATCGACTTATTCGAGCATGGCCATGCATTTTAGTTCTCACTTGATCAAGGGCCAAACACATCTTCTGTCATATAGGAGGGACAAATCCTATCTCGATCAGTCAACATCCCTCTACATAATTCGTAGTGTATCCAATAGTCGCCTTATAGTTTACCCTGTTACGGGTAACGTTTGACAATATCAAGATACATAACTCCTTATGTTGGGATCTCTGATGATCACAAATCGTAAGGATTACATACATTATTATCATTATGAGAATTGCATATGACGATCATATAACTATCCATGTTGCATTCTCTTGGTGGGTCTGTCCAGTACATCGTTCTCTAACATGTACCCATGTGTTGATTTGATATCTCATATCAATGAACAATTCATCAATCAACACATACTAGTCTCTACGTATTATCATTATCCCTATTCATGATAATACTTGACTAGAGACATCTTTAAGAATAATACAATATTATTCTAAGGACATTAACATATATATTAATTCACATTGCACAGTTAAAAGAATAATATATAATAATGAACTGGCATTCATAAAAGCATAAACATTATATGTCAAAACAATCATCTAATGACTTGTCTTAGGGCATATCCCAACACAATTATTAGATATCAAGATAAAAAGGTTCCCTCTAATTAGAAGTATGTGTGCTCGAGTCCTTATTGAATCGGTATTTGAGAAGTGGTGTATATTCATTAATTTTATCATAATTCATACCTACCATCAATGTAGCATAACATTCAAACCAAGTAAAATACATTAGACAAATATAGCAGAAGATTTGAAATCGGGAATCACATTTTCTTGGAAGTAAGAAAATGTGGGTAAAAAACCTGCAAGTTTTGGAAGACAACGACAGTTTCCATTGCCCTTTTTGCTGATATAATCTACCAATTTTCCATCTTCCTCAGAAGTCCAAGGTCCTTTCTTAACCCTTTTTTGTCACAAGATGGTGCTCTCCCAATTAACAAGAACACGCAACAAAAACAGTCTAATGATTCTTTAAAAAGATTACCAAAGAAACCAACAAAATACGAAAGTAAACGTGACAAAAGGTAAAGTCACTTAACTTTTTGAAATAATAATTTTTAATAATTTAAAAGTTGGGGGACTTATAGGAAAATCCATAAACCATAATTGCTCTTCAAATTCAGTCCATAGTTGTGTTATCTAAACTCTGCAGTACCAATTTGAAAAATAAGTTATTTTGAAGTCCCTAATATGATTAGTTGACTCAAATACTCTTAAAACTCTATTTACTTAATTCCACTTTTTAGCGTTTCAAACTTTCCCCGAAGTTTATCTCTATTCTTCCTCCACCTCCCACAACTTTCTTCTTGACGATCCTTCCTCCTCTGTGTAAGAGTCCGACGTCTTCCCGAATGAAAGCAACCCAATCGACTTAGCAGAGGTATTGTTTCACCATTTTGTGTGGAAACCCATTATATTTATGTACTTTTTTTGGAGAAGTTTTTGCGAATTTGAGGAATTTTATCGGTGGCTTAGGTAGTTATTATGAAGTTACAATGACATCATGAGAAAATGTAAAAGATTGACATGTTGGAAAAGTGCTTAATAATTAGTTTTAAAATTACTTGATAAGTTATTAAAAGTACTTGATTATCAGTTGCTGTGTACTTGAGTTTTGTTGTGTTGGTACTTAATTATGTTATATGTTGGTATTGTAGACAATGTCAAGCAGTTCTTCAAAAATTGTAGAGAAAAAGGAGGTATGTCCACTAGTCCGTTGCTCCCCCATCTGCTTTAGGAGCACCATGCAAAAGATCCTTCCTTTGATGGGTGAAAGACACAAAAAAACATTAAGGAAAGCCACTTTTACTCTTACGTTGATATGCCTAAGTTAGATTTTGGCGGTAGTAGAGTGGAGGCATTAGTTAAGGTTGTTGCATAAGTTGAAATATTTCTCCAACTCTATTTGTGTATGCCGAATTATTTGTTGAATATGTGGAGTACAAACTAATATCTATATTAATTCGAAAAAATTAGAAGGTCGTCTCATGTAGAAACAAGAAGGAAAATCAGATTATGGTGTATTTGTGTGTCTGTATGCTGAATTCTTCACTGTTAATACACTAGAAATGTGGAAGGATCAACTCGTGTGTTCGAGGAAGACATATAGGGATCATTTAGCTGCAACCATTCAGAGGCATGAGCTTGGACTCCTGGGTGGTCAATGATTTAGTTTGAATGAAATTTTAAAATTATATAAACAATTTGCATTGTCTATGTATACTGGTTTATTAAATATTAGGTGTTTTTTGGTGGATAAATGAACCAAATGATTTAGTGGATGAATGAACCAATTTTTTGGACTTTAGTTGAATTGTGATATGTAAATGGTTCATTAAATATTATGTAGTTTTTTGGTGGATGAATGAGCTAAATGGTTTTAGCAGATGAATGAAGCAAATTTTATCATTTACTTGAATTGTGATTTGTACATGGTTTTATTCAATGAACCGACCAAGTACTTTTGAACATAATCCGACGAGTACTTTTTTAATACAAACCAAGTAAATTTATCTTAATATTCATTTGAGACCAAGTGCTTTTAAACGCATCAACCGAGTACTTTTTGAACATAACCCGAGTACTTTCTGAACATACAATAGGTATATTTTGAATTCACCAATTACTTCCTCTTAACATTAATTTGATATCAAATGCTTTTAAACACACCAACCAAGTAGTTTTTTAACATAGCTCGAGTACTTTTTGAACATAAAGTAGGTACATTCTGAATACAAATCAAGTATCATTCTAGTAACATTCATTTTGATATCAAGTGCTTTTAAACACACAAACTATTTTTTGAACATAATCCGAGTACTTTTTAAACATAAAGTAGGTGAAGTTTGAATACAAACCAAGTACCATTATCGTAACATTCATTTGATACCACCAAGTGTTCTAAACACACCAACCAAGTACTTTTTTATCCGAGTACGTTTTGAACATAAAGTAGGTACAATTTGCATATAAACCACGTACCATTCTCTTAACATTCATTTGATACCACAAAGGGCTTTTAAACACACCAATCGAGTACTTTTTGAACAAAATCTGAGAACGTTTTGAACATAAAGTAGGTACAATTTGCATACAACCAAGTACATTTCTCTTAACATTCATTTGATACCACCAAGTGCTTTTAAACACAACAATCGAGTACTTTTTGAAATAACCCAAGTACGTTGTGAACATAAAGTAGGTACAGTGTGCATACAAACCAAGTACATTTCTCTTAACATTCATTTGATACCACCAAGTGCTTTTAAATAGACCAACCGAGTATGTTTTTTAACATAAGCATGTTTTGAATTCGTAATGCCAAGTGTAGATTATGTACATTCTGAATGCAAACCAAATACGTTTTTGAATTCGGAATGGGTATCAAAAGAATCCAAGAGTTTCCTTATTTTAGAAGTGTCACACACCTTATAGAACATGTTATGTTGAATTGTCCATGTCAAATTCTATAGTGAGAATTGCTTATGACACTCATATAACAATCCATGTAGCATTCTCATGGTGGGTCTGTCCAGTACATAGTTATCTAACATGTACCCATGTGTTGATTCGATATCTCATATCCATGAACAAATTCATCAATCAATACATACTAGTCTCAATGCATTATCATTATCATAGTTCATGATAATACTTGACTAGGGACAATCTTTTAGTATAATATAATATTATTCTAAGGACATTAATATATATTAATACATATTACACAGATATTGGAATAATATATAATAATGAATTGCCATCAACGAAAATCATATTACAATATATGTCAAAATCAATCATCTAATGTATTGTCTTAAGGCATATCCCAACAAAGATGCCAAAAAAGGATGTCAACATATAATTTAGTACAACAATAATGGTTGCCAATTGAAGTTATGATGGCAAGGCTAGGGCTGAGCACTCGCTTAATTCGGTTAACAACCGAACCGAATTAATCGAAACCGAAAGAAGCGATTTTTTTAAAAAACGAACAAACCGAACTTTTTTAAGAAACTGAACAAACCGAACCGATAAAATATCGGTTAATTCGGTCGGTAACCGAATTAACCGATATTTTTGAAAAATGTAAAAAAAATGTAAAAAATTTATAAAAAATAAATTAAAAACTGATTTAAAAATATTAAAAAATAAAATAATAAAAATCGGTTAGATCGGTTAACCGATATTTTTAAAATCAAAACCGATTACCGAATCGATTTAACCGATATTTTAAAAAAATAAACCGAACTTCCGAATTGACAGAAGCGAATTTCCAAAATTATTCGTTTCGGTCGGTTATTTCGGTTAAACCGAAGTTTTGCTCACCCCTAGTAATGGCACACTCGATGACTAATAAATGTTGGAACAAACATCTCATTTAAACTTTTTCAATGTAATCACCTTTTTTACTAAGAAATGATGTCAATATCCCTTGATTGACCCAATTGAGACCACCATGCTTTTAAACACACCAAACAAGTACCTTTTCAATATAACACGAGTATATGTCAAATGTACATGTGGTACATTTTGCATACGAACCAAGTTCATTTGTCTTAACATTTCTTGTTTGACACCAAGTGCTTTTAAACACACCAAACGAGCACATTTCAACATAAGACAAGTACATTTATAGCATAAAATAGATACATTTTGTATGTAAATCAAGTACAATGAAATTTTCATCCTTTTTTTGGCAACAATTGGGACCTGCTTTTGGGAACAGACAACGAGTACCTTTCAAACATAAGACGAGTATATTTGTAGCATAAAAATTGTACATTTTGTATTTAAACCAAGTACTATAAAATTTTCATCTCTTGTTTGGCAACAATTGAGATATTTTTCGAAAGACACAACGAGTACTTCGTGTACCTAACATGAGTATATGTCAAGTGTAAAATTGGTACTTTTTCAATACAAACCAAGTACTATGAAATTATCTTTCAGTGTGGGCGGGCGACCGCCCCGTGTTTGGCCTCAACTGAGATTACAACTACTTTTTTAACGCACAAAACAAGTACATATTCAACATAAAGTGAATATATGTTAAAGACAACGTAAGTACATTTTAATACTTTCCGACAATCGTTGTTGTTTGGCTCAAATTGAGACTATTCCTGCTTTTTTTTGCAACAATTGGGACCTGCTTATCTTAACAGACAACGTGTACCTTTCAAACATAATACAAGTATATTTATAGCATAAAATATGTACATTTTTTAAGTAAACCAAGTACTATAAATTTTTTATCACTTGTTTGGCAACAATTGAGACTTGTTTTTGGAAGACAAAACGAGTGATTCGTGTGCATAACCGAGTATATGTCAGGTGTAAAATTGGTACTTTTTCAATACAAACCAAGTACTATGAAATTATCTTCCCGTGTGGGCGGGCGACCGCCCCTTGTTTGGCTTCAACAGAGACTACTACTGTTTTTTAACGCACAAAACAAGTACATTTTCAACACAAAGTAAGTATATGTTAAAGATAACATAAGTACATTTTAATACTTTTCGACAATCATCGTTGTGCGGCCCCGACTGATATACTACTTCTTTTCAGTGCACAAAATGAGTACTTTAAGAACATAGAGTAAATATATGTTAAACTCGATAACAAGCCCATTTGAGTTGCAATTGCTTTTCAATACACACAACGAGTACTTTTTAAACGTAAACTGAGTATCTTTTAACTGTAAAATAGGTTTAATTTGACTACAAACCAAGTACTAAATTATCATTCCTTGTTTTGCCCCCAGTTGAGACAATTGCTTCTCAACACATACAACGAGTACATTGTGGACACAAATTGAGTATATACGATATGTAAAAGAAGTACATTTTGAATACAAATCAAGTACTTTGAAATTATCATTTCTTTTTTGCCACCCATTGAGACAACTGCTTTTCAACAACACATAACGAGTATTATCTGAGCCCAAACTAAGTATATTTGAGATGTTCAACAAGTACTATTTGAATACGAACCAAGTACTTTGAATTATAATTCATTGTTTTGGCCAGAACTGAGATAATTATTTTTCGACACACATAACGAGTACCTTGTGAACATAAACTGAATATATGAGATATGTAAACTAAGGTACATTTTGATTATTAACCAAGTACTTTGAAATTATCATTTTTGCTTTTAACTCAATTGAGACAATTGCTTTTTATTCACACAACAAGTACGTTTTGAACCCAAACTGAATATTTTTGAAATGTAAAATAGTTTCATTTGGAATACAAACCAAGTACTGAATTATCATTGGAGTACTTTTTGAAAGCAAACTTGGTATATTTGAAATGTCAATAAATACTTTATGAATACGAACCAAGTACTTTTGAATGATCATTTCTTGGTTTGGCCTCAATTGAGACAATTGCTTTTTAAGACACAGAACGAGTAATTTTTTTAACGCAAACTGAGTATATTTGAAATGTACAATATGTACTTTTTGAATACAAATCAAGTACTTTTGTGTTGTACTATATGTTGACATCATACCTCTCGACTACAATCATAGTTGCGGGCCTCATTTTCATCACCGACAAAGCGCCGAAACGCCATGTAAATAGGGCCATGCAAAGATGAAATGGTTTGAAATGAAGGCAAAATATTGTCCGAAATAATTGAATACTGTAGAGATGCTAAATTCCAAAATGTTTAACTAAATCAGTAGCAAAAAATTTATTTTTTACAACAAAATCAACAACCCACTTCTAAAAAATAAAAATTTACAAATAAAAATCAGATACCCAATTTAGAAAACTCGATAGTTCATAGATACTAGAGATGCTAAAATCCCCCAAAAATTCATTGATTATACTGCTCATTAAATCTATTCTCTCATTATTCTGTCTTCACCTCTTCACATCTTGTATTTTGAAGATGATGAATCCTGAAGGAAGAAATTAGAAGAATCAGAAAGAAAATCGAAGAGTATGTATCAATTTAAAAGGAACGATCAATTTACTGAAAATAATTCATTTTCAATCATCTTTCTGGTTTGTGAGAGGAAAGAGAAATGATATGTTCTATTTTGAAAATATGGGTAGTAATAAGGGGTATATAGTATTTTGATCGGATTTGGGAGTCAAAATAAATAAAAGTTAGAAATTATGGAGTTAAAACAAATGTTGCCTGACAGGAGGACTGATGTCAAAGTTAAAATTGTATTTAGTCATTTAATGCCAATTTGCCTTTAACAGTTATAACATATTTATTAAATAAATCATTGATTTTATTGGAAAATTACATTTTTTTATTCATTCATATTCATCTCTTTGCGATTTTTGATCATTAATGTTGCCAAATTTCAAGCACTGGGATTTAGTGGTGTAATGTTAAGATGTTAATGGGTATGTTGGGAATTGCGAAGAGCATCACCTTACGATTTTTTTTGTAATTTTAGTCCCTTTTTACGAAGTTGTGCAGATGTAGCATCGATGTGTCTCTGACTATCGACATGATGCTGATGTGTGTAGTACCTAAGTCACATGAAAGAATGTTTTTATTCAATTGCTCTCCTACTAGGAATAGTTATTATTATCCGAAAAATATATTCTAGAGAATGAAATGAAAAAGAATTATTAATATTTGGTCATAAGATAATGAATTTGAAAATTGAAACCAAATATTACCTATGTATTTTAACATGTTTGTCATAGTATGAATTTATTAAAAATGGCTTATATTATTTCCGGAGAACTAAGAATGTCTAACATTTAAGTTCACGACTTAGTAAAATTTAATACGCGACTTAATAAACTTCGTTGTAAAGAGTCGTATGTGTACTCAATGCGCCAGATCACGGGTGGAGGGTCATGCACGACTTATTAGAATTAGTGCGTCTTAAAGTGCCGCACAAGTACTCAATTCTTTAGTTCGAGAATGGAGCACCAGTGCACGAAGAGATGTAAAAGGATTACTTAGTGTAGTACTGTGACAAAAATGATTAAAATTACCAAACTGAAAGATATATTGCTAAGAATGAAATTTGACAAAGTAGACGATCAAAATAATAATGAAGCAAATATACTGAAGCAAAATTATAATTTTCCGGATTTATTTGAGCAACTTGAAAATTATCTATGTATTGAATATATCAAATGAAAAAGATGTTTGTGGAAGGAAATAAAATGTGATGTGATATTATTGATCTTTTATGTTAGGATTGTGTATGAGTGTTTAGAGGGGGTGAATAAACACTCTGCTAAATTTTAAATTTTTCTTTAACGGATCGATTTTACCTGGGTTAGCAGATAAAATCTATTTCTCAATCAAATCTAAGCTCAACAGACCACTTATAGAGTTAGTGCGGAAACAATCTGTTTGAATTAGGAACACCTGTCTGATGGCTAAAACACAAAAGATTGAAGTAAGTAAATGGACAAGATTTGTTCTGGAAGTTCGAAGGCAATCCCTTCTACATCTCCCCTAAATAGCAGATGTACCAGGTAGCAACTCAATTCCAAATTCCACTTCACGACTGGGTGGAAATCCAGGAATTTCAATGTGGAAAGACATCTACATAATCTGCTACTATCGGTATATCCTCTACTTTCCTCTCTACTTTCTTCTCAGCTGCATCAATCACATATATCAAATATCACGTGTGTCCATGCTCTAACAAACGTGACAATCTAATCCCAGATATCAAAGGAATCTTTGCACGAGATCCCTTCCATAGAAGATCCACTAGTTTCCGTTTTCAGACTGAAACCGAACTGTTTTCTGACAACAACCCACAATAGTTTGATATCTACTCAACACATCAATTCCCAGAATACAATCAAAATCAGTCATATCTAGCACAATCAAATCTCTATGTATTCCATAGTCATCATTAAACTGAATAGAGCAATCATACACAATCTGACAAGTAATAACAGTTGTTCCCATGGGTGTAGAGACGTACATAGGCATCAAAGTGGAGACGAGCATTTATGATACCGGTCAAGAAAACTTTGTGCAATAAACGAATGATATGCACCAGTATCAATCAATAAGAAAGCAAGATAAGTAAATAAACAACACTTATCCGCTATCACATCATCAGGAGCTGCCTCTGCTTGCTCCTTGTTTAGTGCATACATCTGAACTTGGGGCGGTGCTGCTCTTTGTCCCCCACCAGTACGAGATACAAACTATGGTCTCTGTTGTAATGTACTCTCTGACACATTCCCTCTGGCCTGTTGTCCTCCAACTTGCAGACAATCTCTTATCATGTGTCATGTCCTTCCACATCCAAAACAAACTGGACCATAAGTATGTGGACAATCTCTCCTATAGTGTGGCCCTCCATAATTAAAACATCTCTACTACGGCTTCCTTGTGTCCGTTCCTTCATAACTCGATCACCACCTCTTCGATTATCAAACCTCCATCCAATGAATCTCGAGGATGATGCACATCCTCGTGATGATTTGAATTGTTCTCCTCTAGGCCTCATACTGTCTGGTGTAGGTTTCTGAGCTTGTCCTACATCCGTGTATGCCCCAATTCCTATCTCAGCCATCTCCCTAGTCAGTGCCTCCTCAAATGAAGTAGGGTTATTAGAAATCACCCTATCAAACAACTCAGGCCGCAATCCCTTTTTAAATTGTCTGGTTTTGGCCTTGGTATTGGCAGCATATGAGGCACATACCTCAACAAAGAAGAATATTGCAAATCATAGTCAGCTACCTTCATTGTTTCTTGTTTCAGATTGGTGAATTCATCTTCTTTCAGTTGCTTTGCAGCCACATAGAAATAATGATCGAAGAATAGACACTGAATACATCCCAGTCCACAGACTGTCCTTGAGCTCGTAGTTCATCAATGTCGCCTTCCATCACATCGTTGCTTTCTTTGCCAACTGGAACTCAGCCAATCTCAACCAGGCTGAATTTGCACACGGAGCTGAGACAAAGATCTGTTCCACATGCTCTAACCATTCATCAGCCTGTTCACCAGATTCGGTTCCTTCAAATATAGACGGCTGATAACTCAGAAATTGAGTCAGTGTCAACTCCCCCAGTAACAACACCTGTTCCACTGGTCATTGGCCCACTGGTGGTGGTAGAACAGAACCTGTACCAGCACTTGCATTCACACTCATCGCATCCCCAACTTCTTCTTGAGGATGTCCAGGTATTCTTGCTGCCACACTTCACTTCAGGGTTAACAATAATATTCCAATATAGAAAGCGTGTTAGTATACCAACATATAGTTCAACAACTACAATAACATGCTTTCAAGTGAATAGACATCTCCCTAGTTCACTTCCTCTACCCTTGTTCACCCAGTTATCTAACCACTGCTCTGATATCACTAATGTGGGGTCCACGCTACTTGATCCTTTATGTATACAATTAAAAGGTACGATTAAGTAATAAGTCACACTGATTAAGAGTCATACTATGTCAGTTTATATTATTCACAAAACTGTGACATAATATACATCATTTACATACGAACAATCCTAACACGTTGATTTCCTAATCTGTGGTTCATCTCGCAGCAGAAGTCAACTCACAATCCCGGTCTTCCTCATCTATGAGTACCTACAGAAACAACCACACAACATAAGTATTGATATACAACCATCTCATTTACATATAAATAAAAAAACACAATACAATAAATAAACATTGTAACAGTTCAACCGTGATTGTTTCTGTATCATACACCAAAAGATGCAAATGGGTCATGACATGTCTCATTCATCATCCTATTATAAAGGAACCTATATCTTATGCCTCTCAGCTTAAATGTCAGTGGCTCAGCCTTTACGTCTCATATTAACAGCACATATCATATTTTTCATCCTCACACGTTATAACAGTCATATCGTATGCCTAACAATGACATACTTCTCATGGCATCAACTATATGCCTCAACAACTTGAGTCTATAACAATATGATGTCAACAATCATATACTTCAATCTCAACACATGTACTCAACAATACTTCACATCAATACATGTATCGTAAAAATTAAATCAATATTCGTCACGTACCTGCGTGATGTGCAAAATATATAATTTCAGGCGTCACTGTTTAACTGAACATTATGGCCATCAGCGATCGATCTCTATGCTTGACACGATTGATCTCCCTCCCACGATCAATCGGTGACAAACACGCGATCGATTGCTACATCCTTTACAAAAGTTATTGTGGTTACAAACTGCCTTAAAATTTTATCATCTTCGGTGATCGATCGCCCTCTGATTTTGTTGATATGATTTGTGTTTGTTTATTGGATTGACAACCTAATAATTTTCATATAATCTATTGCTAATTGGGTATCAATTAAGAGATTGTTTGAGTAATCTAACTGAAGCGACTAAGACTGATAATTTTTTCGCTTGTGAATTTATTAAGTTCTTGGGGAAAACAATTGACTAAATTTATATAAACCGCTTGTGTTTATGTTATTTAGATTCATCGCTCACTAGTTTTGAATGGTATCATGATTTTAATCTTGACTATGCATATAGAGATTGATTGATTGATGAAAGTTAAATTAGGACGCTTGAACTAATGTACTAGGAATAAACTGAGGGAGGAATTAGATTTCCAATTCATGAATATTCAAATAAAATTGAATCTTTTGTGAATCGATGAAATATATGATAATTCCAAGGTAGAGTCGACGATACCAAGAATCGCTTTAATTAGTTTAATCTTTAGTTTTAATTTAATTAGTAAATTCAATTTTCAAAACCCCATTTTTATTTTACTGTTTTTGTTTTGATTTTCATTTACACAATAGTTCACACCTTCTCGTGTGATCAATCACTACTCACACTACTATAGTATTATTATTATCAATCTTGAGGATTGAGTGGTGTTAATTTGGGCGTACACGATAGCGCTACCAAATTTTGGCACCGTTGGTGGGGAAGGCATTGTTATTTTTGTGCTAATTTTGGACTACTAGAAATTGCTATTTGTCTTCCTATACAACTCTTGTTTGTTCATGCACGCATGATATCATTCGGAGGGAGATGAATATCAATACGATTCTGAGATTGAAAGAACCCTACATCGACGTAGGAGAGAAACTCGTAGGAGACAAAAGAAGAAAAAAAGAATTAATATCGGAGAACAAGAGTGTGAGACAACTAGCGAATCCTACATTGGATCAGCAGCCCCTCTGCGTTACTTTTCCTACTCTGGCTACTAATATCAATTTTGAATTAAAATCTGGTTTAATACATCTCTACCCTCGTTTCATGATCTTGCAGGTGAAGATCCTCACAAACACTTAATGGAATTTGATGTGGTTTGCACCACCATGAAACCAACTGGGATCATTGAGGAGTAAATCAAGCTGAGAGCCTTTCCTTTCTCATTAAAGGATACTTCGAAGGATTGGCTATTCTATCTACCATTCGGCTTGATCACTACATGGAATGATTTGAAGAGGATCTTTCTTGAAAAATACTTTCCAGCATTAAGAGCCGCCAACATAAGGAAAGAGATCAGCATTAGGCAATTCACTGGAGAAACACTTCACGATTACTGGAAACGCTTCAAAAAGTTGAGTGCAAGCTGCCCACGATATCAGATAAGTGAACACTCCTCATTCAATACTATTATGAAGGTTTGTTGTCCAGTGGCAGAAATTTAGTAGATTTTGCAAGCGGTGGAGCTTTTGTAGATAAAACACCGGAAGAGATGAGAAATTTGATAGCAAACATGACAGCCAATTCACAGCAATTTGGCAACTTTAGAGCCGAACCACCTCAAAGGAAACAAACTGAGATAAACGTATCTAACCTTGAACAACGACTAATTAGTTTAACCTCTCTTGTTCGACAGATGTCAGGTGGGAATGGACAAAATGTTAAGCCATGTGGGATTTGCTTAGAGATGAGCCATACAACAGACACATGTCCCTCACTTCAAGAACCACCCAGTGAGCAAGCGAATGCCATGGGCGGATTTCCGGGACAACCACAACGCATATATGGGCACCTACAACCCAGGATGGCAAGATCATCCAAACTTGAGATATTGGATTCAAGCAGAACCACAAATGCAGTCTAATCCGCCACCCTATCGACCACCATTCCATAGGACACAACAAAATTCTCAATTCCCTATTACTATTGATAGACTTGAGAATATTGTTCAAGATATTGCGCACAATGTTACTAAATTTCAATAGGAAACACGGGCGAGCATTCAAAGTTTAAACACTCAAGTGGGACAACTTGCAACTAACCTTAATCATTTGGAAGCTCAAGGATCCCATAAATTACCCTCACAGCCAGTGACGAATCCAAGAGAGAATGCAAGCGTCATTAAGCTAAGGAACATAAAGGAATTGAAGAACCGTAAGTCTCCTCCACCTTTTGAATATACAAATGTACCCCCTTTCCCTCTTGCTTTGAAGGATAATAGGAAAGATGAGAGCATCAAGGAACTCAATAACACCTTTCGAAGATGCCAAGTGAATATCCCACTATTGGACGCTATCAAGCAAGTACCCCGCTACGCAAAATTCTTGAAGGAGTTATGCACTACAAAGCGGAAGAAAAAGTTGAATGGGTGCCAAAAAGTTGAGTTAGGGGAGAACATCTCCACTATTATTCAAAGGATGATACCCACCAGGTGCAAGGACCCAGGTATGTTCACTATCCCATGCACAATTGGTGACACACGCCTAGAAAAGCCATGCTAGATTTAGGATCATCGATAAATGTCATGCCATATTCTCTTTATGCTTCATTAAATCTAGGACCTTTAAGTGAGTCTAGGGTGGTTGTCCAATTAGCAGATATGTCTAATGCATACCCTAAAGGAATTCTCGAGGATGTATTGGTGCAAGTAAATGATTTGATCCCCACGGATTTTTATGTACTTGATATGGCAAATGGCAACAATATTGTTGGGAAGACCCTTTTTGAAAACTTGTAAGACTAAGATAGACGTTCATAGTGGCACACTCACTATGAAATTTGATGGTGAGGTTGTTAAATTTAATATACATGACGCCATGAAATATCCTTGTGACGATGATGATACTGTTTATTCTATCGACATTATTGATTATTTGTGCCGAGGTATTTTTGAGCTCGCATGTAAAGATGAATTGGAGATAGCCCTAACCACACCAATCACCCATCTTGAGGAAGAGTTGCCACTTGGAGATGAAATGGAGCAAACCATCATCACCTTGGATACCACGCCTGAGATACAAGGTAACATTTCATTTGTTTCATTACCCCTTTCTAACACTAGGCCACTACCTTTTGTATCGTAGGCACCCATCGTTGAGTTGAAGCAATTACCAAGCCAGCTAAAGTGTGTATTCCTTGGAGAAGAAGATACATACCCGGTGATTATCTCTAGCAAGTTGGGAGACGACCAAGATGAGGAACTCATTCAACCGCCATCGGATGGACTATTGCGGGTATTAAAGGAATAAGCCCCTCTACATGCATGCATATGATCCTACTTGAAGATGGAAGTATGCCCACACGCCAACCGCAAAGAAAACACAACCCACCGATGATGGAAGTTGTGAAAGAAGAGATCCTCAAACTCCTTGAAGTTGGAGTGATATTCCCAATTTCTGACAGTCAATGGGTGAGCCCGATCCAAGTACTACCAAAGAAGACTGGCATCACAGTGGTGAAAAACAAAGATAATGAATTGGTCACCACTCGCATTCAAAATGGATGGAGAGTTTGCATCAACTATCGGAAATTGAATGCCGTTGTAAGGACCCTAATCCTTAAGTGCGGATCAAAGGCATAAATAGAGCTAATATAAATGATCAGAGTGAATTAATCATGTTGAGTCTATGAGCTTTAAGAATTACATGCCAAAATGAGGACTATCAATGGATTAATTACATTCCCCATCAAAAGAATGTTATCAATTATAGTTTTACACTACTCCTAGAGTAGACACTATACAAAAATTTAATCCTGTCCTTCCTGTCTCAAAAGAATTCTCCACAAGCTCACCACCTCAACCCGCTTAGCCCTTCTATCATGCCAAAAGTGTACCTACAAGGACAACCCCCAAACATGAGCAATAATATCATTCATCTTCAACACAATATGAATATAAAGCGTAAATGCATAAAACACAATTAAAACACTTCCTGTTTTCCCATGCATTTCAAAACGCTTCCAGTTTGGTTGTCCCTGTACCATAACTCATGAGTATAATCAATAGATTATTTTTAATGGTCTAGACATGTCATGACACAATACCATCTCATCAATATCAAATATCGGTCACCATTCCCTAGTCTGTCCATCACAATGTATTTTAATGCCCCTCGCTTATTTACATATAGGCGGCATAGAATAACCTCGCTTCAATGGACAAGCGGTACTCCCACCCCTCGCCTCACATTGAGCGGCAAATATCCTTTCCTCGCCCTATATGATAACCACGCTCAAATGTGACATGCGGCGCTCCCACCCCTCGCTTCACATTTAGCGGAACCAAAACAAATAGCGGCAAGCATTAAAATCATCAAGGGATGACCACGAC
Source organism: Haberlea rhodopensis (assembly GCA_907163345.1). Classification (NCBI taxonomy): domain Eukaryota; kingdom Viridiplantae; phylum Streptophyta; class Magnoliopsida; order Lamiales; family Gesneriaceae; genus Haberlea; species Haberlea rhodopensis. The sequence continues at coordinate 4,799,010 of CAJQUN010000019.1, forward strand.
TTATGGGATGTGCACCAATAATCATATGCATCTACAATCATCATGCATAATTCAACATGTATTTGCATCCACAATGCATAATCACATATATACTCGCATCCACAATGCATAAACAATGAGTATATTAGATACATGTACCGTTGGGTGCCCGTACGTCCTCTACATACCTTTCCAAAAAGTAGGTGTGGTAGGACTTCAATTTCTTGGCTGTGTCGCCACCTGGGATGGTTCTACATATTCACACAAATCAATATTAGAACCCAATAATAGTCCGATACCAAAAATCCTACAAAAATATCCAAAAACACCAAATTTGGTGTCTCGCGATCGATCGCCATATAGCCCCGATCGATCGCGAGACCACACTGCCTCGCCCAACAAAAATTTTCAACTCGCGATCGATCGCCGAGTTTGCGCCGATCGATCGCAACCTCGCCGATCGATCGCGCCAAACTCGCGATCGATCGCTGAAGGCCACTGCCTCCAGCCCTGCAACTCGCGATCGATCGTCGAGCTCTGCATATCCGATTTTTGGGCACTATTCACCCATCTCCTTCCCCAACCCAAACAAACTCATATATTCAAACACCAACCATACCAAATCACTACAAATCTTCCATAAACAACATCATACAACCATAAATCTAACACTCACCCAAAAATAACACCAACTCATACAAACCCATTTCAAAACCCTTCAAACCATTTCAAACTCAAATAAAATACTTCAAAACCAACAATGAGGTATCCATACCTCTTGGGTATCTCAAATCTCCCAATAAACTCCACAAATCAAGATTTTTGGAAGGATTTCCTTTACCCTTGAGCACCAACTCGAAAATGGACAAGGAAGGGTTTGGGAGGTGTTATTTGGTAAAGTGAAAAGTAAGAATGAGTGTTGTGGGGGTTTGGGGTAATAAAGTGGGTTGGGTTAATTTATTAAAATGCATCCCACAAACCCATGGTGTATAAAACACCCCAACATGATATTTTTAAAAGCATTAATCCAAAATGCACCAAATATCAATTAAACTCTTGATTTCCAATTAATTGCTAGCCATGGCAAATAAATCATGCTAATAACAATTTTCCCCAACATGCACAACATACACCCTGAAATGCCCTCCCGGGTCACTCTATCATGTGACTAAACATTTCCATAAGATTAATAAATCCAACACATAATTAATTACCACTATAATTAATCATATAAACACAATTAATGCTCAAATTGCAATTAATCATTTCGGGGATATCACAATTCCCCTACTTATAAGATTTCGTCCTCGAAATCACATGCACTTACCCCCAAAAGAAACTAAACATAAACACATACCAGAGAATAGTTTCGGGTAGTGCTGCACCATATGCCGCTCCGTCTCCCACGTAGCCTCCTCGACACCCCTGCGATCCCACTGAACCTTGATCATAGGTATCACTTTGTTCCGAAGTCTGCGGTCTGCTCGATCCAGAATTCTGACAGGCCGTTCCACATAAGACACATCGGACTCTAACTGAACTTCGGAAGGCTGTAACACATGAGATGGATCCGGCTCATACTTCCGCAACATCGATACATGAAACACATCATGTATACCAGATAAAGAAGGCGGCAGAGCTAGTCGGTAAGCTAAGGTGCCAATGCGCTGCAAAATCTCGTACGGTCCAACATACCTCGGAGACAGTTTCCCGCGCATCCCAAATCGCACAACGCCTCTGAAAGGCGAGATCTTCAAAAAGACCTTATCTCCAAACTGAAACTCCAACGGTCTCCGCCGTTTGTTCGCATAAGCTGCCTGTCTGACCTGGGCTGCTTTCATTTTCTGCCTTATCATCTTTATCTTTTCTTCCATCTCCCGAATCAATTCCGGTCCTCCGACCGATTTACGGTCCAAATCATCCCAACACAAGGGTGATCTACACCGTCTGCCATAAAGAGCTTCAAAAGGAGCCATCTGAATACTTGCCTGGTAGCTATTATTATAAGAGAATTCTACCAAAGGCACTGAATCTTGCCAAGAAACATCGAACTCCAAAACACAAGCTCTCAACATGTCCTCGAGCGTCTGGATAGTACGCTCGGTCTGGCCATCCGTCTGAGGATGATAAGCAGTGCTCAATCTGACTTCAGTTCCCAAGGCTGACTGAAGACCTTCCCAAAAATGAGATGTGAATCGCGGATCTCGATCCGACACTATGGAAATGGGGATCCCATGCAATCTCACCACATCTCGAATGTACAACTGTGCCATCCTCAAAAAGGTGAAAGTCATGCTATAGGGGATGAAATGAGCTACCTTTGTCAATCGATCCACAATCACCCAAATAGCATCAAAACCTGAAGCACTCCTCGGCAGGTGAGTCACGAAGTCCATGGAAATGTGTTCCCACTTCCACTTCGGTATCTCCAAGCTTCTCAACTCGCCGCCAGGTCTCTGTCTCTCTGCCTTAACCTGCTGGCAGATCAAACACCTCTTAACAAAAGCAACGACATCAGATTTCATCCTCTTCCACCAAAACTGTCCACGTAGATTTTATACATCTTCTTCCCGCCTGGGTGGATGCTAAGTCTGCTACTATGAGCTCGCTCCAAGATCCCTCTACGCAACTCCGGCGTACTCGGAACCACCCAACGGTCACCCAATCTCAAAGATCCGTCATCGGCCACTCTGAATTTCGTTGGCTGACCAAGATGTACTAAAGATAACCACCTCTGAACCTCATCATCTGACCTCTGAGCTCTCCTGATGTTCTCATAGATATCTGGCTCAGCTAACAAGGTCGATACATACACAGGTGATGCATCAATGTCAAAATCATAGCCCAGATGGCAATAGGAGGTCATCATGGCTGACAAATGGATGACGTCCTCAGCAGAACTCCTCACTTTCCGGCTCAAAGCGTCTGCTGTCAAATTAGCTTTTCCGGGATGGTACTCAATCTCACAATCATAGTCTTTGAGTAAGTCCATCCACCTCCTCTGCCTCATGTTCAGCTCCGCCTGAGTGAATAAAAACTTGAGGCTCTTGTGATCCGTGTATATGGTAAATGAAGTACCATACAAGTAATGTCTCCAAATCTTCAGGGCGAAGATGATAGCCGCCAGTTCCAAGTCATGGACTGGGTATCTCGTCTCATGCGGCTTCAACTGCCTCGGTGCATAAGCTACCACATGCTTATCTTGCATCAGTACACACCCAAGGCCCTGGAGTGATGCATCGGTATACAAAACAAATCTGGAGTTCTCCGTAGGGATCACTAACACTGGCGCCGTCGTCAAACGATGCTTCAACTCCTGGAAGCTCTCCTCACAAGCTTCTGACCAAAAGAAAGGTACTCCTTTCTGGGTCAACTGTGTCAACGGCTTGGCAATCTTCGAAAAGCCCTCGACGAAGCGTCGATAATATCCGGCCAAACCAAGGAAGCTCCGAATCTCAGGCACAGAAGTGGGGGCAGCCCACTCCATCACAGCTTCGATCTTCCTGGGATCCACTGATATTCCGCTGCTCGATATGACATGGCCCAGAAATACTACACTGCTCAACCAAAACTCACACTTACTGAGCTTGGCGTACAACTGGTGATCTCGGAGAATCTGGAGCACTGTCCTCAAGTGTTTCACGTGCTCTTCCTCGCTCCGAGAATAGATGAGAATGTCGTCGATGAACACGATGACTAATTGGTCAAGATACGGCTGAAACACTCTGTTCATCAGACTCATAAAGACCGCTGGAGCATTCGTCACACCGAACGGCATCACTAAGAACTCATAATGTCCATATCGAGTCCGGAACGCTGTCTTCTGTACATCTTCCTCTCTGACTCGAATCTGATGGTACCCGGACCTCAAATCAATCTTGCTATAAAGTCTGGTACCCTGCAACTGATCAAACAAATCATCAATCCTTGGGAGAGGATATTTGTTCTTTACTGTGGCTTTATCAGTTGCCGGTAATCGATGCACAACCTCATCGAACCGTCCTTCTTCTTCACAAAGAGGACCGGTGCGCCCCATGGCGATACGCTCGGGCGTATATATCCTTTGTCAAGGAGATCCTGCAGCTGTTCCTTCAACTCCCTCAACTCCGCCGGTGCCATCCTGTAAGGTGCACGGGAGATAGCGGATGTCCCCGGTAACAACTCGATCCCAAACTCAACTTCCCTAGCCGGTGGGAATCCTGGGATCTCTTCTGGGAATACATCAGCAAACTCTGCTACCACTGGTACATCCTCAACTCTCAATTCCTTATTCTTCCCAGACGTGTCCACGGCATAGATGAGATAGCCCGTGTGGCCACGTTCCAACAGCTGAGTCATCTTGATTGCTGAAATCAACGGAATCTTCGCACGAGAACCGTTGCCAAAGAAAGTCCACTGACTACCCAAATCAGGTCTGAACTTCACTGTCTTCTGCCGGCAATCTACCACTGCCTGATATCTGTTCAGAATATCAATGCCCAAGATGCAGTCGAAGTCCGACATACCCAACACGATCAAGTCTGCCTTCAACTCGTTGCCCTCAAAATAAATGAGGCAATCTGCCATGAACTGATCAGCAACGACATTTCTTCCAGTGGGTGTCGAGACAAGGAGAGGCGTGGGTAGAGAAGACGTGCGCATATGGTGTCTCTCCACAAAGCCAACAGATACAAAAGAGTGGGAGGCACCTGTATCTATCAAAATAAAAGCAGGGTACGTAAATAAATGACACGTACCGGCGATCACCTCCTCTGGGGCTGCCTGGGCCTGTTCTCTGGTCAGTGCATACACCTGTCCCTGGGACGGTCCCACTGTCTGACCTCCCGATGGTCGAGGCCCCAACTGCTGCCTCTGGTGTACAGTCCTATCATCAAACCTCGGCCTGTTGCCCTGAAACTCTGACTGTCCTCCCATGGTGGGGCAATACCGAGAGATGTGGCCCATCTTGCCACAACTATAACAGGCAGGGCATTTACTTGAAGAATGTGGCCCTCCACAATTGTCGCACCTCGGCTCTCCCGGCCTATTCCCTTGTGAAGACCCTCGATTGGCGGACCAATTGCTCTTCTTGTTCTCCTGTTTCTGACCAAAGTACTTCTTTCCACCAAACCGTGCAGATGAAGAGGCACCACGAGGTTTAAATGGCTCTCCCCGGGGCCTCAAGCTGTCATTAGTCTGCCTCTGTTGTGGTACTGGTGGTGGCATAGCACTAGGATAAGCTCCCACTCCAAGCTCGGCAAGCTCCGTCCTTGTGAGAGCATCATCAAACGAAGTTGGGTTATTGGTGATAACCCGGTCATAGAGCTCCGGTCGCAACCCCTTCATAAAACTCCTCATCTTTGCGTGCCCATTGGTGGCAATGTGGGGAACATATCTCAGCAATGAAGAGTACCGCGTGGCATAGTCTGACACTGTCATGTTCCCCTGTTTCAAACTTGTAAATTCGTCCTCCTTCGTCTGTCTCGCCGCTGCGGAGAAGTACCGGTTCAGAAACCGGGTCCTGAAGAGTGTCCAATCTATCACAGTACCTAGTGCTCTTAGCTCCAATACAGTGCCCCTCCACCACATTAGAGGTTTCTTAGCTAACTGGAACTCCGCTAGCCTCAGCCACGCTGTAACAGCACAAGGAGCCGACACAAATATCTGCTCAAGTCTTTCCAGCCACTCCTCAGCTTCCTCCCCTGATTCTGTTCCCTCAAACCGGGGCGGGTGGTAAGACAGAAACTGAGTCAAGTTAATCTCACCGGGTAGCAATAACTGAGCTACTGGCTCCATGCCTACTGCTGGTGGAGGTAGAGGGTTCACTTGTCCAACGCTAGCGTTAACACTGCCCACATCGCCAACTTCTTCGTTAAGGTTCCCCGCATTCATAGCAGCCATGCTGTAACACGAAGGTTAACAACAATTCCAAAACAAATATACATGTTATGCCGTTAGATAACAGGAATGATAATAAGCATGTTAGTATAACAGATTATACATCAATATGCACTACATGCATAAACATGCCTCAAATGTAAGCACCTAGCCAATCATGCTAAGGCTACCCTTCACTCGTTCCCGGGTTCTCTAACCACTGCTCTGATACCACTAATGTAAGGACCCTAATCCTTAAGTGCGGATCAAAGGCATAAATAGAGCTAATATAAATGATCAGAGTGAATTAATCGTGTTGAGTCTATGAGCTTTAAGAATTACATGCCAAAATGAGGACTATCAATGGATTAATTACATTCCCCATCAAAAGAATGTTATCAATTATAGTTTTACACTACTCCTAGAGTAGACACTATACAAAAATTTAATCCTGTCCTTCCTGTCTCAAAAGAATTCTCCACAAGCTCACCACCTCAACCCGCTTAGCCCTTCTATCATGCCAAAAGTGTACCTACAAGGACAACCCCCAAACATGAGCAATAATATCATTCATCTTCAACACAATATGAATATAAAGCGTAAATGCATAAAACACAATTAAAACACTTCCTGTTTTCCCATGCATTTCAAAACGCTTCCAGTTTGGTTGTCCCTGTACCATAACTCATGAGTATAATCAATAGATTATTTTTAATGGTCTAGGCATGTCATGACACAATACCATCTCATCAATATCAAATACCGGTCACCATTCCCTAGTCTGTCCATCACAATGTATTTTAATGCCCCTCGCTTATTTACATATAGGCGGCATAGAATAACCGCGCTTCAATGGACAAGCGGTACTCCCACCCCTCGCCTCACATTGAGCGGCAAATATCCTTTCCTCGCCCTATATGATAACCACGCTCAAATGTGACATGCGGCGCTCCCACCCCTCGCTTCACATTTAGCGGAACCAAAACAAATAGCGGCAAGCATTAAAATCATCAAGGGATGACCACGACTCATGGGATGTGCACCAATAATCATATGCATCTACAATCATCATGCATAATTCAACATGTATTTGCATCCACAATGCATAATCACATATATACTCGCATCCACAATGCATAAGCAATGAGTATATTAGATACATGTACCGTTGGGTGCCCGTACGTCCTCTACGTACCTTTCCAAAACGTAGGTGTGGTAGGACTTCAATTTCTTGGCTGTGTCGCCACCTGGGATGGTTCTACATATTCACACAAATCAATATTAGAACCCAATAATAGTCCGATACCAAAAATCCTACAAAAATATCCAAAAACACCAAATTTGGTGTCTCGCGATCGATCGCCATATAGCCCCGATCGATCGCGAGACCACACTGCCTCGCCCAACAAAAATTTTCAACTCGCGATCGATCGCCGAGTTTGCTCCGATCGATCGCGACCTCGCCGATCGATCGCGCCAAACTCGCGATCGATCGCTGAAGGCCACTGCCTCCAGCCCTGCAACTCGCGATCGATCGCTGGTGGCGCCGATCGATCGCCGAGCTCTGCATATCCGATTTTTGGGCACTATTCACCCATCTCCTTCCCCAACCCCAAACAAACTCATATATTCAAACACCAACCATACCAAATCACTACAAATCTTCCATAAACAACATCATACAACCATAAATCTAACACTCACCCAAAAATAACACCAACTCATACAAACCCATTTCAAAACCCTTCAAACCATTTCAAACTCAAATAAAATACTTCAAAACCAACAATGAGGTATCCATACCTCTTGGGGATCTCAAATCTCCCAATAAACTCCACAAATCAAGATTTTTGGAAGGATTTCCTTTACCCTTGAGCACCAACTCGAAAATGGACAAGGAAGGGTTTGGGAGGTGTTATTTGGTAAAGTGAAAAGTAAGAATGAGTGTTGTGGGGTTTGGGGTAATAAAGTGGGTTGGGTTAATTTATTAAAATGCATCCCACAAACCCATGGTGTATAAAACACCCCAACATGATATTTTTAAAAGCATTAATCCAAAATGCACCAAATATCAATTAAACTCATGATTTCCAATTAATTGCTAGCCATGGCAAATAAATCATGCTAATAACAATTTTCCCCAACATGCACAACATACACCCTGAAATGCCCTCCCGGGTCACTCTATCATGTGACTAAGCATTTCCATAAGATTAATAAATCCAACACATAATTAATTACCACCATAATTAATCATATAAACACAATTAATGCTCAAATTGCAATTAATCATTTCGGGGATATCACAGCCGTGACCAACAAAGATCACTACCCCTTACCCGTAATTGATCAAATGCTTGAAAGGTTAGCATGCCACTCTTATTATTGCTTTCTTGATGGATATTATGGTTACTTTCAGATTGCTATCGCACCGGAGGATCAAGAAAAGACAACGTTTACATGCCCCTTTGGAACTTTCGCTTATAGGCGCATGCCCTTTGGACTTTGCAATGCACTTACCACTTTTCAACGGTGTATGGTTAGTATATTTTCCAAGTACACCAAGCACATATTAGAGATTTTCATGGATGACTTTACTGTTTATGGTGACTCGTTCAATGCTTGTTTAACTAACCTTACACTTGTCCTTAAGCGTTGTATTGAAACTAACATTGTTCTCAATTCTGAAAAAAATGCAATTTTATGGTGGAACGAGGTATGGTGTTGGGCCATGTTGTTCTTCTAAAGGTACGGAGGTAGATAAAGCAAAAATTGACATTATTCAAACTCTACCCTACCCTATTTGTGTGAGGGATGTGTGTTCCTTCCTTGGTCATGCATGTTTCTATAGGAGATACATCAAGGACTTCGTCAAGATTGCGTCACCATTGTGATAATTGTTGCAAAAGGAAGTGGCATTCGAGTTTGATGAGGCATGAAAGACTGCCTTTGACACATTAAAGACATCTTTGACATCCGCATCCATCATACAACCACCTGACTGGAATAAGCCATTTGAGATAACGTGCGATGCTAGTGACTATGCTGTGGGAGTTATCTTGGGTCAAAGAATTGGGAAAGTTTCTCATGTCATCTACTACGCTCCAAAACCTTGAACGAAGCCCAACTCACTACACCACTACTGAAAAGGAGTTTTTAGCTGTTGTCTTTGCTCTTGAAAAATTTAGATCATACTTGCTTGGTACTAAAGTAGTTGTGTTTTCTGATCATGCAACACTTTGGCACTTGAGGAAGAAGAAAGAAGCAAAGCCAAGGCTAATAAGGCAGATCTTACTATTGAGCAAGTTTGATTTGGAGATCCAGGACGAAAAGAGGACTGAAAACACCGTACCAGACCACTTGAGTCGTCTACCACACATCGATGATGAACTTTGCCTAAAAGAAGAATTTCCTGACTAGCATCTTTTCTCCCTTCATGAAAAATTCCCATGGTACGCTGATATTGTTAATTATTTGGCCACTAACCAATTTCCTGCTGATATATCTAGGGCACGGAAAGCGAAGATCAGAAGCGATGCAAAGTAATATGTATGAGACTATCCATATCTTTGGAAGCAATGTGCCGACCAAGTCATTAGACGATGCGTCCCTGACCATGAGTAATTTCCATACTTAAATTTGGCCATGCTTATGCATGTGGAGGACAATTTGGAGTCAAGAGGACTTCAAGAAAAGTACTTGAATGTGGCTTATTATGGCCACCTGTTTCGAGACACGCATACATTTTGCAAGTCATGCACCGAGTGCCAAAAGACAGGTAACATTTCTCAACGCAAGGAGATGCCCCAACAAGGTTCATACTCATTTGTGAAATTTTTGATGTATGGGGCATTGACTTCATGTGACCTATTCCTAACTCTTATGGTAATATATATTTTGCTTGTAGTTGACTATGTTTCAAAATGTGTGGAAGCCACCCGGACAAATGATACTAACGTAGTTGCAGGATTCTTAAAACACAACATTTTCTCTAGGTTTGGAATCCCAAGAGCCATCATCAGTGACAGAGGCACCCATTTTTTCAATAGGCGGTTGTAAGTTTGTTGAATAAATATCATATGTAACACATAAGGTTTCCACCGCCTACCATCATCAAACAAATGGGCAAGCATAGTGTCCAATCGGGAGGTCAAATCCATCTTAGAGAAGACTGTAAATCCTACGAGGAAAGATTGGAGCTTACATTTGGACGATGCACTATGGGCATATCGGACAACATATAAGACACCCATATGTATGTCTCCTTTTTTATTAGTCTTTGGAAAACCATGACATTTTCCTGTAGAATTGGAGCATAGGGTATATTGGGCCATTTGAACTTGAACATGAAGTTGGATGCAAGTGGTAAGCATAGAAAGTTGCAGCTGCAAGAATTGGAGGAGGTTCGCAATGATGCGTATACAAGTTCACGAATTTATAGGGAAGACAAAGGTCTTTCATGATAAGATGATCTCAAGAAGGATGTTTGAAGTTGGTCAAAAAGTCTTACTCTATCACTCACGCCTTCGACTCTGCCCGGGTAAGTTACGTTCTAAAGGGAATGAGCCTTATCTAGTTACCAATGTTTCATCTTCTGGTGCAGTGGAAATTCAAAGCTTGACCACAACGAAGAAATTCACGATGAATGTCCATTGACTGAAACACCATTACGAGGGAGTCCAGGAAGAGGGAGTGGTTAAATTGGCACTCGAAGACCCACCTGGGGTAGAATGATGAAGGACTGGCATCATGCCACCGATGTTAACCAGAGGCGCTGCTTGGGAGGTAATCCAAGGGGAGTTTTTCCCTTTCCCTTTTATTTTTATTGCTTTATTAGTATCTAATATATCTTTCCTTACAATTTTGACTTACATTGGGGAGAATGTAAGATTTAAGTATGGGGGAGGGATTAGTGGTGTGTTTATTGTTTCTTATTATAAAAATACAAAAAAAAATCGAAAAATTTGAAAATTTTGAGCTCATAGAAACTAATGAACGCATGCTTAGAATCACTAACCCATGATGAAACCTAATTAATGGCATGCATGTTTTTTTAAAATAGGTGAATTGTTAACATTGGAACACTTTGAACTCTAATGCAAATTATGCTTTGACATAGTAGTTGAATATATTGAGCACGATATTGTCATGACTTGTGAAGTGTGCATAGCGTAGTGAAGATTGTGTGAATTTTGTGATAGTCTTAAGAAGTCTCTAATACATGCTAGAACTTAACTACATGCTCTTTGAGGCGTATGCCTAGACTACTTGCGAATATGAAAGTGATATAGTCGATCTTTGATGCGTTTGAGCATTTCAAGCCTACCATGTAAAGAAAATCAATCACTAGTACCCTTTTGAGCTTTAATGTGAAAGAATGGTTGTATAGCATACTAAAGACCAACATTCAAAATTCTTTGACTAGCTTATCACCATTCCCTAATAAGCCTAATTGTGATTTTAATCCACATCTTTGAATGGAGTATGATGTGTTTCATTCATATGAACTTATATATTCATTGATCCATATGTTTGAGCTTCATTGTAAAAAGAATGAAATGCATGAAAGAAAAGGAATGCCTTGAGAAAATTGTAAAAAGAAAAAATTAAAAAAATATATGACTCCAATGGGAGCCAAGGCACAAAAGAATAAGGTTTTAGGAAACAAATCATGAAAGAAGAGAAGTTTATATTGTGCATATCATCATACTCTCTTGCTTGATACACTCTTCCCTTTCTTTCATAAGCCAAGACCTAGGTCAAGCTACAAGCTAATAAAGACCTACTTGATTTAAGTTTACAAAGTGGCTAAGATTGTGGAGAAGTGTATGCAAGTGAGCTTATACTTGTGTTGGTGTATGACTTGAACTATTCTGAGTTTACATTAACTGGATCTATAATTTGTACATGACACCTGTTTAGGACCACACACGCACGTTCGTTGCTTTGTTGAGCATGAGATGTCTGGGGATTGAACTTGTTCCACTGTTAACTTTTTACCGTCTTTCATTACTATGCATGTTTAAAATTATTGAGGCACAAAAGTGAGGACAAGTTAGTTTGTTATGAATCTATGAGCCAAACAAAAATGATTTTAGTTTTGTCTGATTTACTCCAGGTCGAGTAAGGACTAAGTATGGGGGAGTTTGATGTGACTAGAAATAGACACATCAATTACGTTTAATTATCTACGACTTGGTATAGTTTGATGGATAAATTGATACTTATGCTACCCAATCGTATGTTTGTGTAAATGTAGGAAAAGGTGAAGAAATCAAGCTAAAATGATGAAAGAAGTAATAAAATTGAAGAAAAGAGGAAAAAACCGGAATCCAAGACATATCGCTCATTTCTCCTCAAATTTTTGTATGTTCGATCCAAGTTTTGGAAATGTGGTTCATATAATAGTTTTAGAACTTTCTGTTATCTTCGTGTGGACAACTGATTCTCAAATTCGGAGTTCGTAAATAAAGTTATGTCCCAAATACAAAACTCGCCAGAAAAAATTGAAGGCTCGGCGATCGATCGGCAGATTTTGGCGATTGATCACCGAGACAATCTGCCTGAAAAATAAAAAATAGTAAAGGCTAGCGATCGATCGTCAGCCATCCACGGCCGATTGCCAGCAGGGTCTGTGAACAACAAGGAAAGCTGATTTTTTACCATCTTTTGGAAATTCTTTCCCACCTACTTGCTTCCCTACATATACAACTCGAAAACCAGACTTTAGAACCATCTAGATAGGTAGGATAGGTTAGTTTACACTAGTTTTATATTTTTTGTTGAAGACGGCTACGAAGATCAAAGCGAAGGTGGGATTGACGAACTCGGTGGAGTGGAGATCAGATTAGTTTTATTTCCTTTCTTTTATTTATCATTTATTTTTAATTATGCCTAGCTAGTTTTAATTCTTGGTTAAGGAAGACAAAACCTTGGATTTATTTATCTTGGGGAGATCCCTACGCTTTTGTTTATCGATTTCTCATTATTTGTTTATTGGATTGACAACCTATTGCATATAATCGATTTCTAATTGGATATCAAATAAGAGATTGTTTGAGTAATCTAATTGAAGAAGAAACTAAGACTGATAATTTTACGCTTGTGAATTTATTAATCTTAGGAAAAAAATTGACTAAATTTATATAATCCGCTTGTGTTTATGTTGTTTAGATTCATCGCTCACTAGTTTTGAATGGTATCAAGATTTTAATCTTGACTATGCATATATAGATTGATTGATTGATGAAAGTTAAATTAGGGCGCTTGGACTGATTAGGAATAAGGTGATGTGGATGAATTAGATTTCCAATTGATGAATATTCAAATAAAATTGAATCTTTTGTGAATCGTTGAAATAGATGATAACTCCAAGGTAGAGTCGATCGATACCAAGAATAGCTTTTATTAGTTTAATCTTTAGTTTTAATTTAATTAGTATAATTCAATTTTGAAAACCCCATTTTTATTTTACTGTTTTTGTTTTGGTTTTCATTTACACAAGAATTCATAACTCCTAGTGGGATCGATCCTTGCTCATACTACTACATTATTATTATCAATCTTGAGTATTGAGTGGGGTTAATTTGGGCGTACACGATAAGAGCGATCACCTGCGATAATATTTATCATCTAATTTATCTTTTTATCCTAGGTGTTTAGATTGAACACCAGTCATGGAATATGTCACACTTGTATAGTTCAATCTTTTATTTCTTGATTTCTAGTAGACTAGATTTAACAAATGAGCTCGATATCACTTATCAACTCATTCGAGCATGGCCATGCATATTTAGTCTCACTCAATCAAGGACCCAAAACACCACTCCTGTTATATGGAATTGACAAATCATATATTGATCACTCAAAATCCCTCCACATTTCATAGTATCTCCAATGATTGTCTTTATAATTTACCCTATTACAGGTAACGTTTGACAATATCAAGATATACAACTCCTTATGTTGGAATCTCTAGTAATTTCAAGTCGTAAGGATTACATACACCAAAATCACTATGAGAATCACTTATGACTTTCATATAACAATCCATGTAGCATTCTCATGATAGGTCGGTCCAATCATATTCTCTAACATGTATCCATATGTTGATTTAATATCTCATATCCATGACTAAAGTAATCAATCAACATATATTAGTCTCCATGCATTATCGTTATCCTAGTTCATGATAATACTTGACTATCGAGTATTTAAGAATATATATTATTATTCTAAGGATATTATTATATATAAATTCATATTACGCTGACAATAATTATAATAATAAATTGCCATAAATGAAATATCATAATACAATGTATAACAAAATCAATAATCTAATGAATGGTCTTTAGAGCATATTCCAACAATCACAATGTCCTCAATAATTTCTCTCTGTCACAACTCAATATGATCCAAGAGAAATCACATTTGAATAATACAAACACGTCATATCTATGAAATAATATACATACCGTAGTTTAGCTCGTCGTATGGTCACCTCAACTGACACATACGTAGTATAAGCTACCCGTGGCATAGCAACATCATCAAGTATATACGTAGCACAAGCTACTTGTATTGCCTCGATATGATCTTCATCTATGTTGATATGATTAGTGATTAATTATGACATAAGTATGGTAAGATGTGGAGTTGAGTTCGAGTTAAACAGACTATGCTAAGCATATAAAAGTATATGAGCTTTCATTATATGTTGAAACATTATGTAGTTGCTAGTTGAGAACATCTACATATGGTTTGAAGTAGTGCTACATGGGTTGTTGCATACGTAGCAAGAGCACTATACTGTGTGTGGGAAGGACATGAGTTACATGTAATTGAGTAACAATTAGTCATGCATTTTATTTTGATTTGGAATGTGGTGTGCATGTGAGTTGAATTTCATATGTATTTGAGTTCATGTTGGAGGAACTTAATTAAGGTAAAATCAGATTTGCAAACAAATATTACGCCACAAACACCATCTCTACAAAAATCTCCTTCAAACCCTTGCTTTCTCTTGTCATTGTTTCTTGGATTTCAACTTGGAAATCAAGATACAAAGATGTGTGAAGTGAAACTAAAAGTTAATTGGTAAGTATTCCTTAGCATATGGTGTGTATGTTTGATAGTTAAACATATGAACATGATAAAATTTTATTTGATCTTTCTTGAATTAGTATAGATGGAATTAGAAGGAATATCTTGATTTACGTAGAAAAGAAGTGTATATGATGTGTTGGTAGTACTTCTATCAAGTTTTTGTGGTATAATTTTAAGTAGAGAAGTGGAACTATGGAGATAAACTTGAAAATTGCCATGTTCTAAAAATAACAGAGCATCGCAATCGATCGCTATTCAACAAGACGTATAACCCCGATTCAGCTGGATTTACCCACTACCAGAATGAAACTCCTATCACTCAATCTGTTCAGACATAAGTCGTCTGACAGTTACAATATATTCACTCTTCTATCTTAGAACGATTACAAAAATGATAGAGTGAAAACACTTCTAGCACGAATGATCCTAAATTGATCAAATAGGGCAGTGAAACGTGCTTTGAAACTTTGAGCATATCGACAAGATTGGATCTTCGTTGATAGAGTTCTGCTCGAATAAATGGTTGATATTAAATGATGGTAGCGTTTTCTGAGCATTTAAGTTGCATCCTTAGATAGACGTCTCTGCCAACGTTAATATTTCCTTTTACGTGCAATGCAAAACTTTGACAACTTCTGAACAGACTGCATTCTTCTTTTTGGTCACTGAGTGAAAATTTCTTGTATGTTCTTTCGGCGTTTGTCAGACATGATCTATTTTGTCTAACCTTTTAAGGTAACTTCTATCAACAATTGTAATAAGTCTCTTTCAGCATTAAATACATCATTATATGCTTCAATAAATATTCGGTCTGTCTGATGTTAGCCTGTCTGGTTCGATCTGATTTGTCTTAGCATTTGTCTGTCTGCTTCAATCTGACCTGGTTTGTATATTGTTGTTCTGTCTGCTTCGATCTGATCTATTTTTATCATCTTTAAAATCTGGAACCAACAAATTCCCCTTTTTGACAAAACTTAGCTCATTTATCTTAAAAGTAAATATGTTAGTTATGTTCAAAATAAATGAACTAACTTTCTTCTTTGTTGTAGGAGTTTAGATCAATTTTAGTCTTTTATGTCTTTTAGTTCAAAATAAATGAACAAGACTCTGAATTTCAAAAGACTAAATTTTTATTAATAGACTGCTTAGTACAAGTACAAATTATCGCTTGTATTGCCCTGGTGGCATAGAAGCAGAAGGCCTACTGGCTTCTCCCTTCTTTCCCCTTTTTTGGCATCAGCAAAAGTCTGAAGGAAATCCATGATCTACGTAATTTGAGCACAGATCGCATCCAGATGATGGTCTTGGGCAATGAGAGACTTAGCCACAACAGTCTTAACTTCAAAAACTAGCTCAGACTGTTCTTTCCATAGGCTGTTCTTGTACATATGATGTTGATTGAATAGATTTTTCAGATCGTGCTGCAATTGAGCTATGCCTTCATTCATCTTATCCAAGAAATGATTGTAATCCAGATTTGTATGATCCATGTGAAGTTCCCTTACTTGTTGGGAGAGAAAGATAAAGTTTCAGGTAGTTCCTCGAGGGACTCGTCCATTGATGGAATCTGCTTCTGCAGACTGCACAACGAGCTCTTTCCATTTACCAAAAGAAATGGACTTAGGCTCGATATCAATCCCTTGAGCAAAAACCTGAAGGGGTGATGAGGCAGGTGGCAAAATGAGAGGTGCAGCAGTCTGGCTTGGTTCAGATCGGATCAGCTAAAAAAGATCCTTAGAGAACTACTGCAAAAATTCTTCTTCGTCAGCAGACTGGGCTGGTTGGTCTGTGGAGCCATAGTTTCTTGAGTGGTAGGAGGAGACATCTGTTGTTCAGGTTCTTCAGATCATAGTTCCTGAACAATTCCAAACACCACAAGTCCAACATCTACAACATCTTCAATAGATGTGGTAGTAATCTTGGGAGAGACTTGGTCACCAATCTGTACAGTTGCAATATTTGGCTTGATTGTATGAGAAACAATACTTGACTCTAACAGTAAAGCCATGATCTCAATTCTCCACTTGTTCAGCTTCTGGTGCGGCAACATCTTGGCTTGAGCTTGGAGGAACAGTCTCCATAAGCTGTTCCGGAGCCCGCTCTTTCGCAATCTAGGTTGGTATGGTTGAACCAGACTGGGAGGTGGAGTGGATATGTTCAACTTTCTTCTGATAAATTTGACAATCAATTTTTTTGAAAAGACATCCATCTCCAATTGAGCAATAAGGCTCTGTCATCCCTGAGTTTTGGACTGACCAGGTTAAGGTTATCCTTCTTGAGTTGGATAAGGTTGTTGGCAATCCGTAGCTTATGGTTGGCTCAGAAAAGATCTTTTTGTTGCACGGTGATACGAACATCATTTGCTTCCGTGAACTTTAGAACTTCCTTCTCCATTTTGTTCAACCTCTTAAGCTTTCCAAAGAACAGATCGAAATGGTTGATTGTTCGGTACTCAGCGCATTCTTCAATATAGCCACTCTGGCATGCACCTTCTCTTCCACATCTTCCATGGCCAAATCAATGGTTGTCTGGGCAGCAGACTTAGGTTTTTAGGTGTAACTTCTGTGGTGATAACCTTGCCTTTCCTAGATGTAGAGGCTGGTTTATCCCAGATTGGGTGTAGGTACCCAATTCTTTGATCACAATCCTTTCGGTCTGGTGGGGACTTTGGGTAAGGTGGAGGTGGAGCTTGGGTTGTCTGTAGTGGAGGAACGGTGGAGATAGGTCTAGGGTTCACATCTTCTAGGGACTTGGTAAGCTGTGTGCGGGTTTTCTTTGGTGGAGGCTTGGTGATAGGTAAGGTGGCTGAAGCGGACTGGGTTTCATCAGAATCGGACTGGACCACCACAAGTTTTCTCTTGGCCTTGGTTTTCTTCGGTCCAGCCTCTTCCGCTTTGATCTCCATTTTCATAGCCATCAATTCAGTAGGAGTTGGGGGAGCACTCTTGGACATCAACAAAGCAAGTCCTTTAGGATTGAATATCTTTACAGCGCTTAGTGCAGTGGTCTTTCCCAACTCAATATTCAGAGACTCTAGCAGTCTACCCAGAAGGACAACAAAGCAGACTTATTGCTTTGATGAGTCGATGGTGTCCAACATAACACCAAAAAGAATAGAAGAACAATTGATATTCATCCAGGAAGATATCGCCGCCATAGCTCCAAAGTTTTCAATTGCAACAATCATCGAAGCTTCCAACTTTGCTCAGAGGTGGTTTCCCGACAATATCGCATAATACCTGGAAATGGAAGAACATCTCATTCTTCTTGAATGTTGGTTTCAGAGTGAGACCAAAGACGAAAACTCTTATATCGCATTCATCTAGGGTCACCTTAGGGAGTTGAGCAAAGTCAAGCATTCCAGTAGACGACATACCAAAAAAACTCGCAAATAGTTCCTGAGAGAACTCAACAGTTTGGCCATTGACATTAGAAGAGATCGAGTTCTTGTGTGTAGTGGCGTTGGAAAATAGTTCTCTGATTTCTGCTTCATAGACTACAGTGCCTGATTCCAAGAATTTCTTTAAGCCTGAAGTTTCCAAGTTTTCGATTTCGGAGGCAATCTCATGGTCGTCCATATGATAAATTGCTTCGAACTTTACAGACAATGAGTTGTGAGTAATGGTGGCCATTATGGAATCAACAAACAGGCTTTGAAAAAAAGGCGAGTTCTTAGAGAAAGACAGACTGAGTAGTAAATGGTAAAAAGTGAAACGGGAAAGACAATACAGATATGTTAGACATGTGTCTTCATCCCGTAGTTGACGTTTGGAATTCAAATTTGAGCTGTCTGGATAAGTGACCGGATTAAAGTCAGGCGGAGTCCGGGCTGTTTAAAATTTCTTTGATAAAGGCTGAAATAGTGTTTTGAATCAGACTATTGTATAGCATCAAATCGAGAAAGATCGATCTGTGAATCTGAACAAGTCTTTATCTTACTGCCTATTGTGTTATCAGTATGCTCTAACAAACAATCTTTAATAACTATGCTAAGCACATACTGAATTAACAACTACTCAAGCTATATCTATTAATCCAATAATTTGATGGAAATAATTAAGACTTATGCTCAACTAGTGGTTTAGTGAAGATGTCTGCAGTTTGTTGATTTGTTGAGATGTACTTGATCCGATTTGCTTTCTTCATAACATGATCTTGAATAAAATGATTTCTGATATCAATAAGCTCTATTCGAGAGTGCAAGATTGGATTATAGGTGATTACAATTGCACTTGTGTTGTCGTAGAAGATCGGTGACTCAACAGCTTGAATGCCATAAGTCTCTGAGCTAGTGTTGAACCCAGAGCAATTGAGCGCAACAGCTTCTGGCAGCAAGATAATCTGCTTCAGCTTTGGATGTGGCAATGGATATTTGCTTTTTACTAAATCCGGAGATCAGTCTTCACCTAGAAATTGACAAGTTCCACTTGTGCTTTTAAGATCGATCTTGCATCCTACATAGTCATCATCTGAATATCCAATTAAATTAAAATTTGAATCTTTGGGATACCAGAGACAAACGTTTTGTGATCTCTTTTAGATATTTCAATATTCGTTTAGCAGCTATGAAATGAGATTGCTTCGGATCAGATTGAAATCTAGAGCAGATACAGGCTGAATAAATTATATCAGGCCGGCTCTCAGTTAGGTATAACAGCGATCCGATTAGCACTCGATACATTGTTACCTCAACTGACGTCCCCCCTTCATCTTTGTCTAATTTGATTGAAGAACTCATTGTAGTTGACGCAGTTGAGCAAGTTTCCATACCAAACCTTTTGAGTAGTTCATTCGTGTACTTGGTTTGATTAATGAATATTCAATTGTCGAGTTGTTTGACTTGCAGACCCAGGAAGAATGATAATTCTCCCATCACACTCATCTCAAACTTTTACTCTGCATAAGCTTAGAAAATCTCTCACATAGCTTGGGGTTAGTTGACCCAAAATATTGTCATCAACATACATTTGAACTATCAATGTATGTTCCCCTATAGTAAATTTAAATAAAGTACCAAGCCGATATGGAAATCATGTTCAAGTAAGATTTGAGACAGAATGTCATACCGGGCTCTTGGGGCTTGTTTAAGTCCATAAACTGTTTTGTTCAATAGATACATATGATTTGGAAAATAGTGATTTCGTAAACCAAGTAGGTTGTTTGATGTAGACTTCCTCCTGCAGTTTACCATTTAAGAATGCACTATTTACGTCCATTTGATATACTTTGAAATTCTTGTAAGCAGCACAGACAAGAAAAATTTGAATTGCTTCAAGTCTGGCAACTGGTGCAAAAGATTCATCAAAGTCTATCCACTTTTCTTGTCTAAAACCTTGTGCAACCAGTATGTCCTTATTTATGACTACCACGCCATTTGTATTGAGCTTGTTACTAAACACCCATCTGGTTTCCAATAACAGACTGATTGCTCGTTCTAGAAATTAGACTCCACACCTGATTTTGTTCGAATTAGTTGAGCTCTTCTTGCATAGCCTCTATCCAATTTGAATCAGTTAGAGCTTCATCAATCTGTTTTGGCTCTAGATTGGAAATGAATGCATCGTGAGTGAACCCACCCATCATCTGTCTTCTTGTTCTGGATAGGGGCAGATGGATCTACAATTACTAGTTCAGGTTGATGTTTCTTTGTTCAGCGGCAGCTTGGTCCAAGAGCATCTTGACCTGATTGAGAGGGAACATTGATATCATTAGTATTAGTCTCTATATTAATAATCATTACCTCGGATCAACAGGACCAGCTTGATCTGGAGATCTTAAGTGACTTCTACTGATCTGTAGTACTTTGATAAGTGTGATTTTTACACTTAATTTGATATAAGATTATGGGCGTTTTTGTAGTGATTCTTGGAAAATATTACTCTTTTTGGTATATATTTGTATATTTCAGGAATCCAGGTCCACATGCATAAAAGTGGAGGAAATAGGCTTAAAATGATGAAAAAGGACCAAACTGAGCAAACATGAAAAGTAGGGACAAAATTGTAATTTGCTGAAAATCAGAGGAAGCGATCGATCGCTTCAAATGAGGTGATCGATTCGCCTCGAGGCAGAATGTTATGGAGATTCGATCGCCAATTTATTGCCGATCGATCGCCAGGACTCGAAAAATTTCGGGATTTTGTTTCCATCTTGGTTATTTGGTGTCCAAACTTGGTGAAACTCATCCTACCGTAAATATGGATTATCATGGACGTTTTTTGGACTTTTTGGCTCATAATTGACCTACATTACACAGCCTCCATCACTCATCTTCATCTCCAACCATCCATACACCATAACCTTTGAATAGAAGACGCATCGGAAAGAGACGAGACGACGGAGCAACGTAAGGAGTCAACGCCTCTCAGTTATTTTCATATTTCTAACTATAGTTCTATATTTTCATTAGATCTTAATGTTTAGAATGTTGCAAAACATGTTTATGCATTTTTATTTGATGGAGATTGTTGGCTAGGTTTGTTATCAAGACTTAGGGGATCCTTTGTATGAACCCATGATTTTAGTTGAACTGTTTTTGATTGATTCTTATCATCTAAGTGCATAGATCATTGTTCTTCACTGCTTTTAAGGGTTAGGACCATCCTTGAATGATATTAAATTACAATGGAGATCGAGAGATAAAATTGTGATTCGATATAGTGATTTATGCCATGGATTTCAGATTGATATCGAGAGATGAAGTCAAATACACGTGTGATAACTATAGATATCTAGTAATCGAAAGCTAGAGGTTTTCACGGATCTTAATACAATATTGTGTTGTTAAATAAGTACATGAGAGTGACTTACTGCAATTTTATATTAGGTTTAATATAACTCGGGGGAGTATATTAGATAAATTTGGAAAACTCGTCACCTTAGATTATTTGAATTCGATTATTAACTAATAGGCGAATTATGGGGTATTACATAGGTGAACTGAAGTCTTGATAATTGTTTCTTTTGATTCTTATTCTTATTCATCACTGTTGCTTGAAATAATTATTGAGTTAATTTGTAATGTTAGTTTAATAATCACAATCAGTTATCATAGACTAAATATAGTTAAACTAGTAGAGTTTGATAATTATTTTCCTACTCCTCGTGGGATAGACAATCCGTACTTTTCATATCATTATACTAAAACTTGACACTCGTGCACTTGCGATACACAATCGCTACACTGAAAAATACTGCTTAAAATAATAGCGATCTCGTTTTTGGCACCGTTGACTGGGGACTAGTTTTAATAATATCAAACGAGATTAGTTGACTGTAGTTTAGTCATTTGTTTTTTTTTTTTCTCTTCTACTGTTTCTTTTTGTTTTGGTTGATTGTTACAGGGTACTATCTCTTGGTACATGCTAATGAGTAGCGACCCTACACTTGAGTCCTTATGATCTCGAGATCGAACGCACTTGTCAAAGGAGGCTAAGGCAAGCAAGAACACTAATGGCCAATACCGAGGAAGTTCCAGTAGCACTAGTGGCAAGGGTCCCTCATGGATTACGCCCACCCTTCATTCCATGGATCGATGTAGAGTATCACGAGACCCACCATCCAGACAAACAATTTCGAGATCAAGCCTGCTATCATACAGATGATCCAACATTCGATCCAGTTTGGGGGAGCAACTACTGATGATCCAAATGACCACATCTCCAACTTCTTGGAGATTTGTGATACATTCAAGCATAATGGCGTCACTGATGACGCCATCGGGTTACATTTGTTTACCTTTTCATTACGAGATAAAGCTAAATCTTGGTTACAATCGTTGCCTGCATGTTCTATTACCACGTGGAATGAGATGGCACAGTTGTTCTTATCCAAATTATTTCCACCATCCAAGACGCCCAAGATGCATAATGACATCACGAGTTTTGCCCAATACGATCCCGAGACACTGTTTGAAGCATGGGAGCGCTTCAAGGATCTACTGGCAGAGATGCCTACATCATGGCCTCCCTATCTGGCTGCAGGTACAAACATTTTATAATGGTTTATTTGCTGATAACCGTTCAATGATTGATGCAGCAAGCATGAGGTACTGTGATGAGGAAGACGAGCGAGGAGGCTTATACGCTTTTGGAGGAGATGGCTGCTAATAGCTGTCAATGGCAGTCCGAGAGGAACGTGCCAAAGAAGCAAGCCGGATTGCATCAAATGAGTGAAATCACTGCCATAGCTGCCCAATTGGAAGCACTTAACAAGAAGATGGATAGTTTGAAGCATGCATGCAATGCAAGTTCAAACTGTTACATGCGAGCTTTGCCAAGTAGGACATCCGAGCACTGAATGCCAGGTTGGCAACCCATTCGTTACAACTAATGAAGCTGTTAACTTTGTAGGGAACCGACCACCGCAGACCTACCCCCTATCAAAATACGTACAATACGGGGCCGAGGAACTATCCCCAACCACCACCGGTGTATGCATGATCGCTATTATTTAAACAATTAATTCTAGTCTAGCGCTTTATACCGCAAGTGAACGGTGTCAAGTTTTAGTATAGTGATATAAAAGAAAGGATGTCGAACCCACATAGGACTAACGTATAATTACCAAATAAAATTAGCAAAATTATATTTAGCCTACGAAAAAGATGATTAATTATCTAATTAACTAAAACTTAAAAACTCAAAAATAAAACAACTCCTTTGAAGATGCGAAGGAATTCCGCTCAAGAAATTTATCAAGATGTTGGTTCAATTGTATTGTCGTCAATGATTTGCTTGTAGAAACAATTACTAATCAATCAATTCTTAAGGTGACGGATTTCCTAATATTATCAATACACTTTCTCAAGCTGTATGAAACTAATATTAAATTGACACAAGTAACTCTCGTTCACTTAAACCAATTTAATATTGAATAAATCTCAATGAAAAACCGTTAATTTTAAATCTTTCAATTCAAAGTGATCACGTATGTGATTTAATCTCTCGATCTAAATCTTAACATACAACATGATTATTATAGCGTATTATAATTTCATCTCTCGATCTCAATTATAATTCACCAATTCAATAAAAGTTAGCTAGGCTTTGATAGCATTAAGGTTATAATTCATGCACATAAGAATTAATTCACTCAAGCACATTCAAATCAATAACTCAATCACAAAATTCCATAAACTTGATAAAATAAACTTAATTAAATTCAAATCAAATTAACAAGATGTTTAATCGTCTCTCAACCTCAAAAACATCAAATAAATCTGAAAATCAAATTAACTAGAGTTTAGAAATACGGTAACGTAGGAGCGAATCCGTGCGTTGACGATACTTCTTCTCTCGCTTCCTTCCTTGCACTTCAAAGGATTTCTTCAACTTTCTCTTGTTCTTGGAAGATGATAGGCGGCTCAATAATATGATATGGGTCTGATTATGCTATGAATAATGGCTCCCAATTTCGTGCCCTACTTCCCTAATTTATAGAGAAGGGGGTGGATGGAAGAGTTTCCAAAAATCAAACCAAATCAAGTCTTTAAATTTCTGAAAATTCAGTGTATCGATCGATCGGTGCATATGTCTCGATCGATCGAGCGTCTTCAACTCCCGTTCCTTATTTTCTCTGCCTCGCTCGATCGGTCGAGGTTAAGCTTCCGATCAATCGAGATTTCTTCACTTTTTCTTGCCAAATCTCTGCCATGCTCGATCGATCGAGGTTAAGTTGCCGATCGATCGAGCTCCGCTTTTCTTTGTTGGCCAAAACTTCTGCCTCCTTCAATCGATCGCCCTCCAATTCCGATCGATCGGTCATACCAGAATTCAAATTCTTCAATTCTTGCCTTGATTTGATCCGTTTTCTTCATTCTAGCCACTTTGGGTCTTATTTATTCAATTTTTTTCTCAAAGATTTTTTTTCTATCTTTTTCTTTTCTCATTCATCAATTTTTTTCAACAATTAGCTCATCTAAATGTAGCAATTCAAGTGCATCTAATGAGAATCATTATACTCCCTTAGGGTAAAGATAAAAATCTTCCATTTAGGCTCAAATAGGTGGGTATAATGAGTTTGCCAAAGAATGTTGAATGGGGGCTAATAGTATGTTAAACATACTCCAGTATTTTATCAGTTAGGCTCAAATTAGGGAACTAGAGATTGATATAAACATGGTAAGCTTGAATGGCTCAAACGGTCCAAAAATCGCCTAAATCATTTCCAATTCTGGTTCATAACTATAAAATTTCACCTCAAAGTGCTCTCAAATAGGTTCTAAAGTGTTTCAAGATCCTCAAGACAAATCATAGTTAACAAAATTTTTCCAATATATAATTCACTCAATAATGACTAAAAAGTGCTCAATATGTTCCTCAATTTTGAAATATTAACTTAACCTAAGATATTCACAAACAAGTCAAAATCATTCAAAACATTAGTTGAGATGGGGATTAATATCATCATGTAATACCACTGCAAGTCTAATTCATTGTTTCTAAATGATGAACTCATTTTCAAGAATTTTTTTTTATGTGCCCAATAACGAACCTAATCTTATTATAGACTAGTCATGCAAGGAAGTAACACAAGACAACAGCAGAAACCAGTAAACACCCCCCCAAACTTAGTACATGCATTGCCCTCAATGTATAGTAAACAATAAGTGCAAAAGCAAAACACATACCTCGACGACGATCGTCAGTGATCGTCGTCCTCATCATGCTCCGGAGGTGGTACTGGATAGTATGGCTCCTCTGGCTTGGCATGGTGGGTATGGCGGCAAAATCTGGTGGTGGTGGTTGGTATGGCTGGTACTCAGGTGTTGGTGGTTGGTATGGCGGGAATGGTTGAAATTGCGGCTCAGGCGGGAACTGAATAGTTGGGAATCCTTGGGCCAAGGCATTGTTCCATGCACATTGGTATTGTAGGAACTCCTATTTGGTGCTGACTTATCTGTGCTTGGCCCCACTGTAGTTCCCGTTGCAAATTTTGGATGCCCTGCTGCTCCAGGAGGATGTTTTGGAGATCTCTGTGAAGGGAGCCCAAAGTGATCGATGAATGCTCTGCAGCGGAATAGGAGGATGGCACAGTCTGTCTACTGCTCGAAGGTCGTGGCTCGGCCCTTCATTGGCCTGTAGGAGGTGGTGGCCCATCAACCACAATTGGTCCTTTAGGTGGTAAGAGTTCTTCATCGGCGTCCCACTTCACTCCGCCTCTCTTGCAAAGGGCTGTGATTGTAGATGGAAAAGGTAATGCGGAGGTAGGGCGGACTCCTGCCGACGTCACATATGTGTTCATTGATAATGTGCCCCAAATCCACCGTTTGCCCTATGAGTATGACAAATACCAGGGCAGCTCTCTCCTTGGTAACCTCAGATGTGTGGGTCGATGGCATGACCCGGGAGGCTATGAAGGAGAACCATGCTTGTGCCTCTGGTTTCAAATATTTCTTGAGGACCAATTGAGGCTCTCCATTGTTGTTTCTTTGCCAAGTCAGTCCCCTCAATACTGATTACCGATAGTACCTCATCGTAATTGATCTTGCTCGTCTTAACGCTTGGTAATCACTATTCTTTATTGAAGGCATCCTAAAAATCGGCATTTAATTTGAATCGATCATATTCAACATCTTTACTCCTTACAAATACAACCTCCCTTGAATTTGGTTGGACTGTCCTCAAATTAGCATAGAATTCCCTCACAACAGGGACCACCGCATCAATATGTTGTTGAATGAACTCAAACCAACCCCGTCTCCTAGCTTCTTGAATGACAGGGCATTCAAGTCGATCCAAACTCATTCTCCTTTCGCGACTGAGGGGTTTGCGGTGATAAGGGTATAATTCAGCCGCTACGGAATTCACAAAGCGCCGCTCATCATAATCCTGCAGACGAAGTGATGGCTTTGACTTGCTTTTGCTTTTTCTTCGGAGCCATTGATCAATTCACAATTCTCTCTTCTTCAATCCCAGCCACACAAGAATATACCAAATTTACCAACCACAACAAGAATTCACAAATCTTACCAACCAACTTTTTTACTTCCCCAATATTTAACTACTCAAGTCCCAAATTCACCAAAAACTTCAATCCCTGTATACCCAAACAGAAATTCACTAAATCAAGGATATATAAAAGAGTTGAAACCGAATACCATGAAAATCTAGGTGATGTTTTGGAATTTGCTTGAGTTCCTCCTTTTTGATGAAATCTCCCAATTTCAGCTTTGGATTTTGAAATCTGTTGCAAAACGGTGTGATTAGGTGAAGCTTTGAAGAAAACATTGCAAGATTTGTGAGTTTGTGGGAAGAATTATAGAAGAAATTGGGGATAAGGTCAAAGGAACGATTTTTTTCTATGAAGAAAATTGGGAAGGTTTGTTTTTTCTTTTGGGATTCTGCTGATATCTGACATTAAAAACAAAAATTTCTGTTTCTCGATCGATCGAGGAGTAGTCACTCGATCGATCGGCGACCCCAGAATATTTTTATTTTATTTTTGTAATCCATGGTCTATCGATCGAACTTTAATTCGATTGATCGATCCTTCCAGACCAATTTTCACAAAAAAATTTCCATGTTCGATCCGCCCCATCAATTGACTCATTCCATTTTTTCTGCATTTGCAAAATTAACGCACGGAGTTAGGCTCGAAAAAAATTAAAATAACAAGAATAAAAATAAAATAAAAAAATTAGACTAAAAATGAAAAACAAATGAGGGAAAGAGGAAAGTTCTTAATTTATAGTCTCAAGCTGGACTGTCACCTCCGTCTCAGTGGTCCATTTTTGCTTGCTCCTTCGGGTTTTTCACTGTATCAGTAGGTAGTGTCCCTTGAGCTCGTCCATGAATTATAGCTGCTAGTTGCCCGACTTGAACCTCCAAGTTTTTTATAGATGCATCCTGATTTTGCATCCTTGTTTCTGTCGATGCGATTAACTTGGTCAAGAGCTCCTCCATAGGTGCCTTTCCCGGTTGTTGTTGTGGGTTCAACATGTTGTTTTGGTTGGACCATTGCAAGTTTGGATGATTCCTCCATCCCGGGTTGTAAATTGGAGTATGGGTTGTTGGGCTGCCTGTTTCCTACATAGTTAGCAGATTCATTAGACTGAATGAATGGATCACCTGCCTGGCACTCGGTGCTTGGATGATTGCTTCCACATAATTCACAAGTCATAACTTGAGCTTGCATCACTGTCATGCTCATGCTATCTATCTTTTTGTTCAGCGCTTCCAACTGTGCCGAAAGAGCAGTGATGTCGTCAATTTGGTGAACTCCGCTCGGTTTCTTTGGCACATTCCTCTCCGATTGCCATTGATAGCTATTAGAAGCCATCTCTTCCAAGAGTTCAAAAGCTTCTTCCAGTGTTTTGCGCATAATGGATCCTCCTGAGGCTGCATCAATCATAGAACGGTTAGATGAAAATAAACCATTATAAAAAGTTTGTACCTGGAGCCAAATAGGAAGACCATGATGTGGGCATCTCCTAAGCAAGTCCTTGAAACGATCCCACGCCTCATATAATGTTTCAGGATCATATTGCCCAAACGTGGTGATATCGTTTCTCATCTTTGCCGTTTTGGAAGGGGGGAAATATTTTGACAATAACGCTTGTGTCATCCCCTCCCAAGTGGTGATAGATCCTGCAGGTAAAGAGTTCAACCATGCTTAGCTTTATCTTTTAATGAAAAGGGAAATAACCTTAACCTGATCGCGTCGTCAGAGACGCCATTATGTTTGAACGTGTCACAAATCTCCAAGAAGTTGGAGATGTGAGAGTTCCGGTCATCAGTGGCTACTCCCCCAAACATCACTGAATGCTGGATCATTTGTATTATAGCCGGCTTCATCTCAAAATTGTTGGCTTGATGGTTGGCCGTGTAATGCTTGACAGTGATACATGGAAAGCTGGTTGAGCAAAATACATCATAGATCTTGGATTCGGTGCTTCATTGTTCGCGCCCCCTTCTTGATTGTTATCAGCCATTGCTCGAGCTTCCCTTATTCTTCTTAGACACGGACGCTCGATTTCTAGTCAAACGGCTCGAATGTAGTAAACCCAATGGTCAAAAGTGAAGGTCCACTGAATTTGATTCATGTGGGAGTATGTATAGCACTAAATGTTAGTGCAAGATGAGGTTGAGTTATCTTAAAGAGAATGTGATTCTCTCCAGCAACTCTCTGAAGTTACATATTTGTTGAGCACAATTCATATCAATGCAGTGACCAAAGCTCTATATACGATATTGACTGGAAAAAATCCAATATAGATTTGAGATTGTTCTGCTTATGCGGAGCAGCCAATGAGAGATGAGTTGGATAATTTATTCATCTTATGCTATTTTGTGGACATTTATATTATCAATTGGAGACAAAAGTGTTTGTGTCCACGAGTGTCATCTTTCTAAAGAAAATTTCTATTAGAAATGAATGATAATATAATATTATTTGAAAGGGTTGAATAACCACAAATCACTTGAACCGTGGAAACATTGAAATTAATTGAGTCAATCATAACCTTTGAACTATACACACCAAGGAGACCTGAAAGTGTTTCAAGAACTCTTGATAGATCGAATTTATTCCTAGAAAGTAGTCAAAATGATTTTGACCATGTATATAATCCTAGGACTTTCACGGAGACGATGTTGGAAATCGATTCGGGACATGGGCAGGATGCCATAAGATCTAAATTGGACTCCATGTACTCTAATAAGGTATTGACCTTAGTAGATCCTCTTGAGGAATTGTTTTCATTGGCTACGAATGGATCTAAAAGTGAAAGTTTGGATTGGATGGGAAGGCACCAACCTTCAAAACTTGACTGGTGGGAAAATGTTATTCTCATAGGCAAAGAGTTGTCTGTGATACACTTTTCATCAGTTGTAATACTATAGTCTATTTGGATTTTATTAGTTATATCTGCATATTATGAATATGACATATGACATATGGATGTAAAGACAACATTTTTCAATAGTGACATTGAGGTAGAGATGTAGCAGCCAAATGTGTTCATAACTTCTGGGAGTCAGCAAAATATTTCCAAACTCGAGAGGTCAATTTATAGGCCTAAGAAGGCGTTCCGAAGTTAAATTATCTTGTTGTTAACATTATCAAAATATTTGATTTTGTTAAAAATCTGGAAGTGACATATGTGTACAAAAATGTTAGTGGGAGCGCAGTTACATTTGTGATGCTTTAAGTCGATGATATCCTACTCATTGTGAAGGATATTGGATTAATCAATTAAAGCATGGCTATCTACTTGATTTCTCTATGAAAGATTAGGGAGAAGCATCAGACGTGCTTGGCATAAGGATCTATAGAGATAGATTTAAATGAATGCTTGGGCTCTCTCAATCTACGTACATAAACTCTGTGCTAAAATGGCTTAGCATAGAATAGTCAAAAATGAGTTACTTCACAATATGTCATAGTATTCATCTCTCGAGTCAATGTGTCTTAAGCTTGATGAGGATAGAGAAAAGATGACATTGATACCTTATGTTTCAAATTTTAGTACCATAATGTATGCCGTGTTATGTACTCGGCCTGATGTGACGTATGCTCTTAGAGTAATGAGTATATATTAGGCAGAACCCAGTGAAGATCACTAGAAAACCGTGAAAGCAATCCTTAAGTGTAATACCCCATACACTGAAGTCAATAATGAAGTCTGACAGAACGATTTGATCATCCATAATAATGCAGCTTACCGTAACCAGCTGTGCAGCAGCTTTTCCTTTCTGTTGTGCACCACATGCGAAGCAGCTATGCAGCAGCAACTTATCCCACATTGGAAAATTTGTGAAGCCCAAGCCCATCTTCAACTATAAATAAGCTCCAAGGTTGAGCTTTAAGGGCACACCACTCTCTTCTCCTCTCTCGAGTCTTCTCAAACTTGAAATAAAGCGACTGAGGGGCTTTCTAGTGCCTGATTAACAGTGTTACGCTGTAGAAATTGAGTCAGTAGTAGAATATTTTAGTTTAGGTGCGCAAGCTCTGTCGGAAAAGCGAGGGAGCGTCAGCAGTGAGTCAAAGCGTCCTAGAGGTAATTAGCTTATCCTTTTCTTTTTAGTTTTAGTTTGTAGGTTAGAAATTACTTTTGTAGTTAGTTAGATTAAATTTAGTTTAGCATTTAGTTAGCTTAATATTAGGTTTGTAAATAGTAGATAATTCGTTTTAGGTGAATGATTAGAATAAACTAATGGCTAAATGCCTAAGATCAGTAAACTAGGGTTAGGACATGCAAGGGATACGAACATAGGACAAGATAGAAATATAATGATTTGATTAGTCTTGCTCAGCAAGAATTAGACTTTTGGACATAGAAAATAACTAAAACATGATTTCACTGATTAGATTACAAGGCAACGCTAGGGGACTAGAAGCTAGACGCCAGACACTAGGATCTGACACATACGTCGATCCCTCGAGGTACGTACATACAATATTGTTCCAAAAATGTGATTATTGCTCATGTAAACAAATATGTGACTACGTGATTATGCTTCTCTTGACTATTTATATTCTACAATTACTTGAAAAGCATGACATACATGATTTGCATCATGGTTGTTGACTTGCTAGCCTTATTTGAACTTGACTCGATATCCTACGGTGTCGCTCAAACTCGTCTACCCTTGATTCTAGTATGATTGTATCGGGGGTGCCTGCTGAAGTAATTACCGGAGCGGCACAGCGTACCATGATACTCTTGTTTTAGTCATTGGATGTTATTGTCGTCCGTCGGCCAGCGGAGCGTACTACACATCCCCTTGGGATACCCACAAGCCTTTGAGCAGTTATATACGTACCCTTTCGAGATTATTATTTCACATCACATGTTGTACATGTATACATACATCTACACGTTTACATTTGAGGATTTTCATGTTTTTCTAATAGTATCTATGTACGAATTGTTTTGTTTTGGCGGGCAGATTTGCAGCTTGGTAGAGGAGACCATCTAGAGGGAGGCGATGGCGTAGATCCGTGGAAGAGGTTTGGGGATATGTTGCTATTTGTCTTGCATTAGTGTAGTGTATGTAGAATAAATCAGTATGTACTTCTTTTGTCTTATGTTTTGTATTGTATGTTGTTGTAAAAGACGTTTTTATTTATAAATAAAACTTTTATCATCTCAGTTAACTAAGCGCCCACTACTTGGTAACTATAGTTACATTAATGTTTAATAACTGGTATTTGCATTAACTGGTATGTTTTGTATTGTATGTTGTTGTAAAAGACGTTTTTTGTTTATAAATAAAAACTTTATCATCTCAGTTAACTAAGCGCCCACTACTTGGTAACTACAGTTACATTAAATGTTTAATAACTGGTAGTTGCATTAATCATTCGGTAAGGATGATAGGCGCTACATTAAGTGTTTATGAAGAACTCATGATATGTTGATGGTTTTTGGATCTAAAAATAGAGAATTAAAAATTGAAGATTGCGTTGTACTAGCTTTCAGTTATTGTAAAGGCTCCAAATAGATGTTTGGATTTGTATTTAAGCTTAACAGTGGTGATGTCTCATGGCAAAATTCCAATTAAGACATCACAATGGATTCCACCATTGAAGCTAATATATTGCAGCATACGATGCATCAAAAGAGACAGTTTGGATACGAAATTTCATCTAAGAGTAGGGTGTAATTTCTAGTATGGTTTGCACAGTTCCTTTATACTGTAACCACAGTTCAGCTATTAAGAATAGCCAATATCTCATCAGAATCCAAACATATATTGAGAAAATATCATCTAAATAAGAGAGATTGTAGAGGCGACATCTTTATCGAGAGAATTGTTTCAAACAAAATATATAGCAGATCCACTGACAAAGCCTTTACGACGATTGATGTCTGTCAGACATCTTCGGAAGATGGTCTTGAGACACATGAGTAGTTGGATTTGGGAAAATGAAAGAAATTTTGTCATATGTGATTTAAGTAAATCAGTAGTTGATTGATTATACTTGTAATAATATTATGATATATCTTTGTTTGAATATTAATATATATGACACTTCTTCATCTGTTTACCCATGCATCATGATGCATTGATGAAGTCCTAGAGATTGCTATAGTCTATAGTATATAGGTTACACATATGATAGTGACCATGAAATACATCTCGATTACGATTTCTAAATGTTCCTGGTCGATGATCCTTAGAGAATGGGATATCGATCTATGGTCTCTAGAAATTGGTATTCATGATGTGTCTAGTGTAATGCGTCGCGTTTCATCGGCGTTGGGTTGGAGAAGTCAGCATACATGAACTAGTGCTCATTAGGAATGAGTTCATTGAACGACCATACTCGGAATCTATAAGTGGTTACCATTTGTCGAGTATAGAATTTTTAGCCATAGTTGTGCACCAGTACTCCTCAAGACCCGAGGCGTCACTGAGGTCTTGACATATAGTTGTATACTTTGATTTAATGACTGATTGCATGCGGGTCATAAAGTTGTTATTTTGGGTATTCAATGATGTTATCAGAGGCCTATGATTCTTGTTGGAGATTAACCAATGGTCTTGATGAACCAGGATATCATATGTGTTTTTTGTATATGATTCTAGGAATCTTTGACCAGAGTTGTAGTGCTTGTGAAAAATGTGTTTTTCATATACACACACAATGAATCATAAAACAAGAAACAAATACATAGTTATTGAAATCATAAGGGCCTCGACCAACCAATACCCTAGATTTAATCAGGACATATGAGTGAAAGGAATATAATGCACGCTAACTATAACTGATAGGTTCTCGGATATTGCTAGTCATTTGTATCCATATCTTCGTGAAGCGTAGATGCTAGGCGCTACACATGATCGGTAGGTTGTTGCTGGAATTATATTTTGGTCATTGTATTAAAGGAGTTTATTGACACTGGGTATTCAGGGTAAGCCCAAAGAAGTTGTTTGACTTCTAAAATCACAAAGGTTGTAATCCTACTACTATAATACACTTGAGTCTTGCTGGGTCATGATCAACCGACTGACGATCAATCGATGAGCATTGAGACTTAAATGTAAGTGCTCAAACTAAGTGATTTAGAAGAGATGAATTTAATTTTTAAAAGCTATTTACTCTAGTGAAGTTTCTATATTTGAAAATGTTACATCTATAGAAAATTCTAAAATTAAAACATTTAATATATTTATGTCTCATAATTACATACATTAGAAGTACATCAAGTTA
The DNA here is from genome assembly GCA_907163345.1 of Haberlea rhodopensis. NCBI lineage: Eukaryota > Viridiplantae > Streptophyta > Magnoliopsida > Lamiales > Gesneriaceae > Haberlea > Haberlea rhodopensis. The sequence continues at coordinate 4,833,114 of CAJQUN010000019.1, forward strand.
TTCAATTGGACTGACTTACTTGAATTATGCGTTTGTAGTTTTATGTTGGCTTTTGGGCAAGTGACAGATTATTATCATAAGATGTTCTACAAGCCAATGAATCAATAGTTGGCATGTTAGGCCCTAGGAACACAATCTCAAATAAGTGACTCAAACTCACATATAAATATATGATTCATCTCTAGGGTTATTCATTATTCACTACACTCTCATAGACACACTAAGCATCAACTAGCACTGGTGAAGAGCTTGTAGATCTGGTCGGGTTGATTGGACTCGAGGATCACCGTTGTCAGATTAATTTCGTTGTGTATCGGTAATCCCTTTTTTTCGTGCAACTAATATTCAATATTTATATGTTATATATGAATCAGACGTGGTCGTCCGTCCTCGGTTCTAGATCTATTATGTATTTTTTTCACAACGTTTGGATCTAGCGCGGAGGACGGAAACGCAACAATAATTTAATAGAAAATATAGTATTCCTGCATTGATTTATATTATATGAGAAAGTTGGACACATTTTGATATTGCTAAATATCCAATAAAATTTGGAAAGATGTGTTATAAAATATTATTATTTTTCAAAATCAACATTCATATAAGATACGCAGTATTATTATCACTATCTGTGAGTATATATTAATTTTTTAACAAATAATTATTTTAAAAATATTCAATTTTGCCCTACTCTTGATCAACCTCTAGCTCCCTTCTATGGAAAGAATATTTGGTGATGATATATCAATGTAATTTTATTTTGCTTGAAGATGTTTTTTAGATTCAGTAACATGAGACCTAATGGCTCATTTAATATTTTTAGATACTCATGACATAAGATTTGGATTTTTAGAAAAAACTTTGACACCAAATCCCAGTAATTAGAACATCCCGTGATAAAATAAATGTCCAACAAAACATCTAATCGCAGATACTCCAATTCTAATCTATCAAAATGTATGAAAGCTGCAAAAATAAATCAACAGATAATTATACAGGCTAATGTCATATCATATAAGACTAACAAGCGAGTCCTTTACAATTTAAATATATATTATGTCAATTTATTTTCATGAATAATGTACGAAACTGCTTAGCTGCATTCTAATATCTCCTCAGTCCTACCATATTACCTGCGTCAACATAAACTAAACAGCCCCATAGGTGAACACAATTACATAATAACAACGAAATATCTAAGTAATAATGTCGTGTGTGTATTCTTTTGATTGAATTACAATACACATTAAGGATATCTCTAATTCTAATTAATTTACTCATTATTGTGTGTATTCATCGAATTATCATAACGGGAAGTTACAAAGAAGTGCTCTTTTGGGACACTTAATCTACTTAAGTCTTGATAAAAAATCTTAGTGCATAAAAATCCAAATTGGAAACATTTGTATTGAAATAGGTCAATTTCAAATTTTCAATCAATTAGGTGTTTTAAGATGACTCTTTTACCCCTCAATAGTTTGATATGCTTGCATTCTATCCCTTAGGCTTGTGTTTAAATTACAAAGAAGCTCCGATATAATATTTAATTATCTTTTATATCCTAATATTTATAAATAAGTAACATTTAACATCGTCTTTTTACAAGTCCCATTTTTTGCGATCCTTGGCACAAAATGGTATCAGAGCCTATGTTTATTCTGAAAATACTATAATAATATCTTGAATATTAATTTGTAACCTATACGGAGGAGACGATTCAAGATAATATGTACCCGAACGAATGTTCGAAGTGTCATTCATACAGGTGGTACTTCCAGAAATTGGAAGCACTTAATCAGAAGCATATGGCAGAAGTTCAACGCTTCAACCATAAGTGGAAACAATTACGAGGAACAGGTTTATGCACACCAGGCATAATCATTACAAGAAATTGGAAAGGATGGCTAAGAAGCTTCATCAAGTGAATCTCAAACTACAGTTCTAGTTGGTCGAACTTAAGGAAGACAATCATCCTGAACACGAGGACGTTGTTCCAGACCCCAATGATCCAACAGGGTCTGGACCAGATGATTAGGATGGGAGAACCAACCTCTCGAGAAATCGAGCCAGATTCTTCTAAGATATCCCAAGATCTTAGAGAGATTCAGAAGACAGTGCAGCGTTATGGCTACTTTCAATACCATGTCCCTGCACAGATCCATCAGATTCAGAGTCAGATGGAGATTATGATTAAACATCAGGATGAGATTCTTGAAAACCTTCGAGATGTTCAAACCCGAGTTAAGGATTTGGAGTCAAGGCCAAGTCCGACAGGAAGAAGGAACGGCGGATGGTTGCCACCATCCTACGGAACAGAACCCATTTTACACCAAAAAGGAAAAACGGAGGAGGTCCGAAGGCCTTTGTCCGAGACTGAAAAATGATTGCAGTCATATGAGGAGAGCCATTACGTCCCACAAAGTAATGGAAAGAATCAACCTGGAAGATCCTGCGAGATCTTGCTAATTCGTTTGCGGGGTTTAATCTCGTCGAATTCAAAACAGGAAAGCTTGTACAAAGACCTCCACCACAAGAGATTTTTGGGTCACACAACCCACCCGAAGGTGATCAAAGTATGCCTCACAGGGAAGATTTCTCTTCTGCAACTTTAGATCCCCCAGTTGGAACAAGGAACCGTTCCCGAAGGCCATATATTCATCAGACGCCATACGGAAATCGCAGCTAGATCCAATCCATCTATATGGACTTATGCTCAACACGTATATCTTGGATTTCAAAAATAGAGAAGTTCTTATTGATGAATGGGCTTCAGCAATGAGAATTACAGCAGGAACACTTGACTTAAGTAAAGAATGATTCATTTTACTTCTTAAAATGAGTCTGGAAGGATCAGTCAAGATTGCCTGGGATATGGGAGACCCAGGGCACCAAGGAAGAAGTTTTAGCCGGAGAGTCCTGAAAGAAATCAGTGGACAATATGGCAAAATTCTTTAAGATTTGTTTCATTGGAGTAAGTTACTTCGAAGGAATGGAGGAAGAGAAGGCTAAAAAATACAGACAAGCTCTAATTAGCCTGGAACTACATGATATTTGTTATGTAGACGAGTACATCAAACTCTTCACGGAGTATAGATGGAAGGCAAAGATAGCAGAAAAGGATGCAGCAGAATTGTTCTTTGCCAAAATACCGAGCCCATTGAGAGAAATGCTTATCCAGGAGTATACACCTCATGCAATCGAGGCGGTGTCCAGGAGAATGTCATTTCTTAAAGTAAAGCTTGCGGAGTGGTGCTACCAAGCAAATCTCCAAAATACTTTCAAGAAGCTCAGAAGAATCAACAAAATAGCTCCTCTTTGCTGTACAAGGAATGATATCCCTACAATCATTGGAAACTACCCACAAAAGCGAAAGATGAAAAAGCACAGAAGTCATCCACATGCCTGAGGAAGTAGTTCAAGAAGAATTAGGTCTTCATGGAGACCTAGAAGTTCTGGTCAAAACAGAAAGCCCGAAGCTACAGACCGGGGTAAAGATCAGGACCAACAAGGAGTAGAATCTCGTCAACAGGTTCTAATCAAGCTAGTTCTAGCAGAACACCAACGAAGAGAACTTTCAGATGCACACCTACTCGTGCAAATGAGAGTTTCAAAGATTGTAACTGCTGGACATACGGAGCAAGATGACATATCTCTACAGATTGCCCAGAAAACCAACGCCGTGGAGTAAGACAGGTTGAGCATACCAAAGAATTTGAAGATGCGGTCTATTTTCAGGATTTGGTAGAGGTGAATCCAGCTCAGAATCAGAATGAAGGAGAGTTCCTTCAACACGTGATCAGAGAGGAGCCGTCAGGATTTTTCTCTGCTACCACTGTTTCTCATAAAACTCTTATGAGGATTATGAAGGAAGAGCCAAAACTTCAATGTATGATGGATTTACAATTAGGGCAATGGATAAAGCCATGGATATGATTGGTCTTCGAAGCAGGAAGCATCAGATCATCCATAGGGTAACAACAGGTGAATTTGCTATCCCGATGGAATTCACGGGAAACCAAATCGAAATGCAGTTAATCCCCTACAGAGAAATCCAGGAGATTAAGAACAAGGTCAAAAGAGAAGTTGTTAACACGCTCTCATGGATTCATATTGGAGCCATTAGAGTAATCATCAAGGCAACTTTCAAGGAAGGAATTGATTTGCCACTCAATCTGGCAATCTTCGACAAGAGAATCTTGAACCTTCAAGATTCTTTTTTGGGAGCAGTTGCAGGAAATTTGTATGCGGGAAAGATGGCTTTTAACATCTATCCTAGGATTGCATACAATTTGGGCGATCGAGACTTCAACAAAGTTCTCACTCTTCATCAATATTTTAAAATAAGTGATTTGATGAAAGAAGGGAACAGGCCATACCTGATTACCTACAAGGTGTCATACGTGCTCTCGATTACTCATCATTCAGAAGTATTCTTGAGAAAGGAATTCATCGAAGTCCCCAGAATCTTCGAAGACTTCGCCAAAGCAGTATTGTCGGACATCATTGATACTCCGATAATAGGAGAGATCGACATGAGGATTCAAGATCAACATGTTCTGAACAGAAGCAGGAGCTTTATGATCGAGCCAAGAATGATGTCTTTCCAACAGGATAGGTATTAGCAACTATCCGGGGGAAAAATAGAAGGCGGTCTCGAGCAAAATTTAGAAACTCCCTGATGTACTCAAAACAGCAGGAAAGCTGAAATGCCCAGAAGGCTGGAGAGAAGTGTAGATAATTTTTGACATCACCGAGAAGAACAATATCTTCCCCTGCTATGTCCTATCTTATTTGCAACAACCTACAGTTGGCAAATTTCAAGGAAACCTTCAAATTGGTGAAATTGATCTCACAATTGAAGGAACTGCCGGAAGAATCCCAGAACAACTTATTCTAGGTATTGAATTTCTCGAGGAATGTAAACCTTGGGAAAGATTGCAAGATGGAATGGAATTCACGGTCGACGGAAAGAGATACCGCATTCGATGACCACCAATCCATTCTCAATATACATCTCCGTCGGGATGTTATATGAAAAGTATCGGGCAGAATATTTTGCAGCCTACATCGATTAGGAGCTGGAATATGTACTGCCAGGCGCGATATCTTCCCCAAAGAAGTTGGTGAGAAATTACCAGCCATTGCGGGAAGAGACTTTTCCAAACTGATCTTATTCTTAAAGAAGGAGTCTGGGGAGCGGAAATAATTATCGGAGGAGCATACGGTACCCCATGGTACAAAGTCAAAACTCCACCCATTTATTTCCATGATACATGAGCTGATATGCTGCTAGGAAACAATTTCCTACAGACATTCAAGAGATTCACTCAAGAAAATGAGACGAGAAGACTTATTTTCACAACCCTTTGTGATTATAAGATTATGGTACAGCGATTATGGGTAGCGTTTCATCGAAAATTCCCGATTAATTTTCACAGCCAGCGTGGTGATGAAGGAAAACTTTGACACCCAAAGATGAAGGATCAGAGGAAATTTGGAGAAGCACTCCTTCAGTTTCAGGCAACAAGGTCCTAGTGAAAAGGATTCTCAAACTTTTGACTGGGTTAATATTATGTCTTTCAAGGAATAGGATGAGGAAGAAGTAACTCCAGAAACCCTGTTACTATTAAAAAAGGCATTACAAGAAGGAGTTCCACAACCGAAAGCTACCCTCGAAGAGCGAATCACTCTAGAGGATGTGAAAAGGAAAATTCATAGGAACTACAACGAGGATCCACTGGCATGGTAGAGTAAGAACGAGCTCATAGCTACTTTGAAGGTGAAAGATGGAAAAGAAAATGAGTTTGTTAGGTACAAGCCGATCCCCATGAACCAGGAAGATCGGAAGAATATGCAGATAATACTTAAGGAGCATCTTGACCTTAAGTTAATCTCAGTAGGAGTTTCTCCATACAGCAGTCCGGGATTTCTCATACGAAACCACGGAGAAATTAAAAGAGGAAAACCAAGATTGGTGATTAATTACAAAGGTATCAATGAGATCTTGGAATTCGATGGGTATTATATTCCAAGCAGAGAATATTTGGTAAATAGCATCAAGAATGCTAAAGTGTTTACTAAGTTTGATTGTAAATCTGGTTTCTACCAGATTCAGATCGGAGGAAGCAAGCAAAAAGGTTCACGGACATTCTCCACACCACAGGGACACTACATTTGGAATGTTATGCCAATGGATTGGCAAATGCTCCACAATATATCAAAGGAAGATGGACAATCTTTTTAAAGATTACTTCAGCTTCATGTTCATGTACAACGACATCCTCATTGCGTCAAGGAACATGAATGAGCATCTTAAACATTTGGAAATATTTTCAGATGTTTGTTACAAAGAATGACTAGTGCTCTCCGAAAATAAGGCAGTCATTGCTACAAGACAGATTGAATTCCTTGGAATTGAAATCGACGAGTCTAGAATCATCTTGCAGAATCATATTGTTGAAAAAGTACAAGGATATCCAGATGACCTCAAGGATCTAAAACAACTTCAGAGTTTTCTACGAGTTGTTAATTTTGGTGGAATGTTTATCAATAATCTAGCAAACCATCGGAAGGTTTTCAGTCCAATAGTCAGGAAAGATGTGAAGTTTGAATGGACAGAAAATCACCAACAAGCTGTCAAACAGCTTAAAGAAGTTTGTAAGCAACTACCAAAGCTTGCAATTCAGAACGACGAGGATGAACTGGTATTATACACAGATGTCAGTTATCATTAGGTGGGCTGCAGTTCTCATGAAAGTCACACCAAAAGGAGAAGTGCCATGCAGATATTGTAGTGGTCTATTTGATAGCAGCGAAGTTATCAAAATGGCACATCAACGAGAATGAGATCTTTCTTGTTCGAAAGGCTTTTAAGAAATGGACCATTTTTCTACTTGCAAAGAAATTTATCTTAAAAATATATAATACGAGTGTCAAGGCATTTTTAAAAAATAAAAATTGAATCAAAACCAGAAAAGGCTAGACTTTTAAGATGGCAAGCTGAATGCCAATATTATGATTATGATATTGTCATTGTGAAATCTGATAAAAAATATTCTTACAGATTTTTTGACAAGAGATGGAAGCGAGTGAAGTTAATTCCATCATAACGATATCAAAGCACCTCCGAGAAAATCTGGAGGAGCTGGACAAGAAGGTCAACGGCCTGGTGATCAATTCCCAGGTTGCGGGTCAAGTACAGGAACTGGATCTCACGAAGGTCCAACAGGATATGAAGGCTACCATGCAGGCTCACACCTGTTTATGGGACGGTCTTTATATTCCCCTCCGACGGGATGCTTCATCGGTGAAGCTAAAGTCGTGTTTCAGAGAGCCGGGCTCATCAACCGGTGTGGAGGATTCAAGTACCACCACTACGAGTCCTTAGTATTGATCCTTTCGGGGAAGATACAGAAGGAAAAATTGATTCCCAGGTATCTAGGATATCTGAAGAATTAAGCCAACCCAGCACATCAGGGGTTAAAGAGGGAGAGATTAATCTTAGGCCAACGGCGGGCAAATCTAAGGTTAATACTAACGAGAATACAGTTTCCCCAACTCCCCCTTTGCAGGAATATCAGAGAACATGGGAGAAACTTTGTACAAGAGTGGGTATAATTCCTGGAAAAATTACAGCAGACTGGTCAGGAAAATACTCAAGAATGTGGATGGATCCTGGTGTCAAACTAGAAAGTGTTCGTGAGTTGTTTGACTTCGGCTGCGTAGCTTCAGTCTTTACCAACAACACCTCCAGACTTCTATAAATACCAAGGCATTCAGGAAGCTAAGGACATCGAAAATTATTCATAGTTTTTTGAGAATAAAATTAGAGTCTCCAAGCTTTGTAGTATTTCAACTTTCGTAGCTTGGTAATATTCCTTTTCTTTCTTTCTTTTGTAATCGTTTGTAACATTGTTCTGTTTTAGTTTATGTGTTATTGAGTCAAGCCTCATCTATGTGAGAGGCTAAACAAGTCTATCTCCTCCCAAAAGGAGACGTTTTAATGTATTAGATATTATAAGTATTCCACAATAAAAATAAGGTTGTTGCCCAACTATCTCCTAGATTTCTTTAAATCTTTCTTATATCTTGATTATACCTTACGCCATAAGATAGAAAACGAATTAGGGCTGTGCTGTACGGTTTCTGAAGGAGTCGGATAACTGGCAGACTAACCTCACCCGTGAGCTGAGGTTGGATGGTGAGGAGCCATTCGTAAAATAGTCTGGAGGCAGTAAGTTTTCGATTGGTGGCGTTGCGACCCACCTCACCCGGTGTCATTATGGTCAAAATGTTATATTTCAGTTTGTTACAATTTTATTGTAATACGAAAGCATGTTAGGCCTGGGCCTGTTATTTATTTTAAACATGCTCTTCAAATCGGGTTTTGAGTTATAATTAGACGAACATTATATAAACTATGAGTCCTTTGCAAAAGTATGCTCTTGGGATTAATCCCGAGATGACAGAAACTGAAGGATCTCATGTTCATATGATGATACTGCTTGGTAAATATTAGTATGAAAACGATGATGAATAGTATATAGAGGCATATTTTGTTCTTTAAACATTTTCTAGGGGTTAGAAATGCAATTTTATTAAAGATTGGTTGGACTGCGTGGACCACTTGGACCACATGGGGTTATTATTGTCATTTCAACCAAGAATGGACCTAGATCAACTAATGTTTTTTTCGCTGGACTAGGATAGATTAAGTTTCATGAAAGAGTACCGGCCCGTAATTTTCCTTTTTCATAACTTGTCTCGGCCCATTAACTGTCGCCTATTAATTCGAAATGATATTTAATATGTTCAAGCATAGTGTCAATATATACTCAATTTCATATGATTATCGACCTTGATACACCTATAATATATTTTTTTTCATTTTTAAACACAATTATACACATGCTTATATCATAATTATCGATTATAATTTATATGATTTTCTCGGATATTACAAATTATAACTTTGATTTTATATCATAATTATCGATTATAATTCATATGATTTTCTCGGATATTACAAATTATAAATTTGATTTTTTTTGCTAGAAAAATCAAAATTATTGATAATTTTTATGATTCTTTAAGTGAAATAAATTTGATGAGACACATCAAGTCTGAGAAATGGTTGTCAGGGGAGCACTTGTGCACTTGGCTATAAAAATACTTATATATATTTGGTTTGACCCAATTTATACATCAATTCAATATTAGAATATCATATTAACAAATCACATATTTTAGACTAATTATATTTAATTGCTCCATAGATCCAGATCGGGTCTATAATATTTTCTCTTGGGCTGAACACCGTCGGTGATATAATTTAATTTTTGGTAGGAGTTTATCAGCTTATATTATTATATTTTATTACATTATTGGAATCTATAAATTGAACCACTGTCAATCCTTTTTCTACGTAATTAATTGATACACATTAATATAAGCTATTAATGAAGAATCTCGTCTCCTTAGTCGCTCTTTTTTTGTTTAGTGGAAGAGTGAGTAAATCAATTTTTGTGCCAAGCGCAATTCGAACTCGAGTGTGTTTAAAGTGGGCGTGAGCTTTTATCCATCACGACAAAACGAGGAGCTCCTTTAGTCGCTCTTTTAATTTCACTAAAACCCAACTTTCATTGCTCGAATATCAAACTTTAACAACTCGAAGAACAAAAACAAAAATATAGTAGCTTATAAGACGAAAAACCTCTGTACCATTGACTCATGATGTTCACTAATCATAGTTAAGGGTAATGTCACAACTTCAATATTTTCAACCATACACTGACACAAGCGTCACGTGTTCGACCGACCACAAGCAGAGACAATTGTTGAACCCCAATAGTCCCTCCCCTAATAATTGCAATCTCTGCAACTCATGATAATCGAACACACGACCTTGGATTTGATACTAATTGTTGGATTGATCACTTACCGCTCTATCAATAATGTATTTAAGGGTAATGGTGCAACTTCAATCTTTTCAACCATAGACTGGCATAATCACCACGTGTTCGACCAATCATAAAGCAGAGACATTTGTTGGACCCCAACAAGGATGATATATCTTTTAATAGTGTAATTAAATAATATTATTGGTCCCGGTTTGTTATTTTCCCGACGAGGGACCAATTTTACAATAATTAAGGGAAAAATGTGACGTATTAACCATGTGGTCGAGTATACATCCACGGTTTTGATGCTATATCTAAGATCAATGCTCGTATAAGCAATCAAGCCCTCCACGGGGAATCCATATTGAATATTCAACATGAAGAGCTGAGATGACCCCCTGAATACCGTCCTTAAGAGGAGGATCATGTCCGTTTACGATACAAACTGTTTGGAGTAATGTACCCAGCGATTTTTCTTTGCACTTGTGGATGGATGTGCAGTCATCTAACGTCTAAGGCATAACAAGTCTGGCGCATTTGTACTCACGTGGTGCATCACCCCAAGTTAATCTGTCGCTTAATACATGGTTTTATTCTGTCAGTATATAAAAAAATAAAGTTGTGATTCTATTAACAACTATAACTTTTAAAATAGTGGTATGCGTATGATCCTGACAAAATATTTAAGACAGAACAACCTGTCATTTTTGTCAATTGTCGCGATTCTCTGTGTAATCAAAAGTATCCCTTGTGTTCTTTCTTCTTTATTAATAAATTTTCATGGATCAAAAAAATATCCACACTCTTCTATAGGTTGTGGAATGTGGTCCACCTGTGTGATATTTTCCCATTCTTCCAACCAAGAATTTGACAAAAGAAATGTCTCATACTATCACCATCTGTTCCTACCATGTATATTTCCTGCATATTAATGGTAAATCATTCAGTTCAATTTATTGAATAAACTTATTGAATAGGTCTATGTCTCTGCTATTAGAAAACAGGTTCCTTCGTCTCTTTTCACTATGCTCATTGAATGTAAAATAAATATTTTTGGTCTAGCCAAATATCTACTTCAATTTCTTACCCAAACAATGGATTTAAGTGTGGAATTTGAAATCCTTCGATCTAAACACATACTAGAGGTAATCATCGAGCGATTTGCTCAGTTTTTTCGCTAGATTTAAACCTACATTTATAGATTCCAATTTAATATCTCAATGTAATAAAATAAAATTATATAAGCTGACAAATACGTAAGGAAAATGATTTAAGACATGGCCAAAAAATCCATAAGAGAACAAAACTTGTTTTCAATTATGTCACCGACAGTACTCTCAACCGGACCACCATTTATCCACTTGATTTATCTAATGAAATTTATTTTAATTAAATAATCATAAAAATAATCAATACTTTTTCCTCATAAAATATCAAATTTGTATTGAATCTAAAAATCATCTTCAAGCAAAAGAAAAAATGCATTGATATATCATCACAAACTGTTATTTGCAAGGATGGAGCCTGACTTTTTAAAAATAATTAATCATTAAAAGATAAAAATATAATTTAATATCTAACTTTTTCTCAAAAAATATTACTCTATATTTTGGCATATAATGAGCACTAACACTTTATTTGCTTAATTGTTTTTGATATTTTAGCAATACCAAAATATATCAAATTATATCGGATAACGTTTTTTTCTAAGTCTAAAAAAAATCAAATCGAGAACTCGAAATCAATAGAATAATACTCTAAAATTATCTTGAACACAACTTCACAATAACACACTTTCATCAAATGTTAATTATCAGACAGTTGCTCCATGTAAATATTAATGGCTTATAATGAACTACTATAGCCACTTGGATTAACCATTTTCGGTGAGCGATGATATATATGGAGTAGTTGATATATGAGCACATCATGCAGTTGTGTTACGCGGGCTCGTGACTGGGACATGACAAATAATTCACAGAAAAACCCGCAAAAAAAAATTGAAAATGCACAAAAAAAATATATAATTGCATGCGCTGTTGAATGGTATAGCTAGGCTAATACTTGGATGCTTCAAAGAAATATTAGTGTATTATTTTAGAGTCTATATATGCTAAATTTACTGACCCATAATATATTTCCCCTTATTTATTTTCAATAGACATCTTCTAAATTATATAAAAAAAATGATAATCATCATTAGATTTTAGTCAAAATTTCGTTGTATATGATAGGGGTGTAAACGAAATGAATTGATTCAATATAAAAAAACTGTAATAAAATCAGTGATTTATTTAATAAATACGTTTCTTTATAATATTAAAATTTATTACTTCACAAATTTAGGTTACTTTGCCTGTTGTCCCGTTTATATTTTTTAATAAAAATTATTGAATTGACTATATTTCAAGTGTGTATTGTCATATTCATACTAGTCATCATCAGAATTAGTTAATTTAGATGCATATAAATATTCTTGATTTCAATTTTCAGCTGCTTTTTTATAGCAAAGGTTTAATAATTTCACAAATATTTTATTCATTTTATAAACTAATTTAATTTGATTTGATATTTAAAATAAGGAGAAAATTAAATCAATACAAATTAAACTTCTAGAGCATATTGATTTTTCATTGTCATTTCATGTCTCAAACCCTTTGGATTTATGAGTCCCAAGGGATCCATTTTTATCGTGAGATCTAATGGTTTGGATTTTGCAACGTGTTAGAAAAATAGCATAGTATTCTATTCAGGATGGACCACAAACTCCATACCCTATAGAAGAGTGAATATTTTTTTTATAAGTTAAAAATTTAAAGAAGAAAGATTACAAGGGATATTTTTTATTACATAGAGAATCACATAGAGAATCACGACAATTGATAAAAATGACTGGTTTTTGTCTTAGATATTTTGTCAGATCATACGCGTACCACTATTTTAAAATTATAGTTATTAGCAGAGCCGTAACTTTATTTTCTTATATACTTGCAGCGAAAGCCACGTACTAAACGACATATTGACCTGGGGTGACACACCACATGAGTACCAACGCGCCAAACTTTTTATGCCTTACACGTTAGATGAATGCACATCCATCGATGAGCGCAAAGAAAAATCACAGGGTACGTTACTTCCAACAATTTTCATCTTAAATGGATAAAATACTACTCTTAAGGACAGTATTTAGTGGATCATCTCAGCTCTTAATGTTGAATATTCAATATGGATTCCACGTAGGGGGCTTGATTGCTTACAAGAGCATTGATCTTAGATAGAACAACGTAAATTGTGGATGTCTACTCGACCACGTGATTAAACGACACATTATTTTCCCTTGAATTATTATAAAATTGGTCCCCTCCGGTCCGGAAAGATATAACAAACTACTAAAGATGTATCATCCTTGTCTATTTATATTGGACCACTGCCTATTAAACAAAGAGGAAATAGTGAAAACTACCCAAACCTACTTTCCATTTTGGGTTTACTCCATACTATCATATTTTAAAGAGATTCCTCACTAGTTTATAAACTTGGGTAAAACTGATATGTCTTCTGGCTTTTCTTCATGAACTTGCCAAATTTCTTGACATACATCGTCATTGTATCATTGCACATTTGTTCGGGAGTCATCTATGTTGCAGTGGACATGGACTCTGATGCAGCAAGGGTTTTGGTTGGTTGACTGGTACTTGGTTCATCGTCAACTCGAATACCTAATTCGAACTCGTATGCTTTTAAGTCAGCAAACAGATCATGCAGATCAATCTTGTTTAGATCTTTGGATCTCTCATAGCTATGGTCTTCACATCTCATTCTCTTGGAAGGCCCCTCGTGACTTGTAGGGTAACTTCTCTGTTCGACAGACCCTTACCCAGACTGTTGAGTTCGTTGATAATTCCAGACTCTCCCATCATATTAATTGAGAGTTTCTCCATACATCATTTTGATGTTCTCAAAATTTTGTAGAGCAACAGTAAGCTTATACTCTTTCGTCTGATCATTTCCTTCACACAACTGTATAATCTTTTCCCAGATGTCTTTCGTAGTAGGACACATTTTGATTTTATTGAACATGTTCTTGTCAAATGTCTTACATAGAATATCCTTAGCCACGTTGTCCAAGTTTGCTTTTTTTTTTTCTTTTCCTCATTGTTCCAGGATGCTCTATCCTTTTCAACCATCTGAGGTTCACCACTGGTAATAGCCGCTGCTGTGTTGACTTTCATGATCGTCATTCATCTGTCAGTGATGACGTACCAGATGTGCTTGCATCCGAATTATCCAGTCATCTTATTCATCATTTTGAACATCAGAATCTTGCTGAATGAGGACATCAGTTCTTAGTATTCTCACAATTGAGAAAATCTGGCTTTGATACCACTTGTTAGGATCGTAGTAGTTTTTAGACGGGGGGTTGAATAAACACTAGACTCAATTTCTCTATTCTTCAATATATAACAGACTGTTAAGTACTGCAGTAATATCTCAATTGATAGCAAGTCAGTAGACAAATAAGAGTAGTGCGGAATGTATCTACTAGACTTGTGAGTTTAGAACTGATCGGTAGATGTTTAATAAACTTAATGATAAAGTGCTGAAAGTAAATGACACATGATAAGTTTCTGGAAGTTCGAAGCACGACGCTTCTACGTCTCCCCTTCTTCCTTTGCAGGAAGGTTACACTAGAAGATTTTGGTTTACACTTCACAACATACAACCTACTTAGGATCCACACAGATTTTCCTATACTCTTAGCAACACAATAATCACACAGATTACAATATAATTTTCTTTTCGACACTCTCTCAAAAATAAGACTATGTTCTTCCGTAGAGTGTCTTTGAGCAGTAGACATAATAGAATTTGATCTTCAATATCTCAACATCTCTTGGATACTGCTCTGCAAAACTTCAGATCTTTCAATAAGCGTTTTGATCGTTTTGCTTGTTTTTGAATGACGTTGATTTAGAATTTCAGAGAGTTGAAAGCTTGGATCATTCTTCATTCTTTTCTTCGACGTATTTATAGACTTGAAAGTTTAACGACAACTATTCTTCAAATGGAAAAAGCGGCGCAAAATCAGCTTCCTAAATTTCATCTGAATTATTTTGTCTTCTTTCCATTCTTGTTAAACAACAACTATTTCATTCTGACGAGACTTGGTGGCGCTGGTATGGTAATGCGGCTCTCTGTTGTATTATTGTCAGAGTGAATCTGTTCATGTTTTGTTATTTTGCTTTGTACGTCTGCTGACTTCTCCTTGAATGATCGTCTGCTGAATAAAAGACAGGTGATGTCTTTTTTCATCATCTGCTGGTTACTTATTAGTTACTTAGTCTGCCGGACTAAGGTTAACTAATATCTTCTTCATCGTATGCTTCTCGATGAAACAAACATTTATCATACATCACATGCATAATAAAAACAAAATATGGACGATTACATCCTTTTCCTAATTGATCCACGTGAGCCATACATGGATCACATGTTTGTCTAAGGTGATGCAGGTATGCAATGCAATGCTATTATATTTTTGCTTCCATTATACAAGTCTTGATTCTTGGTGCGCTCCATCTTGCATCTTGATCTCCCACTAATTCTAATGATTTACATTTAAATCGTGCGAACAAGAGAATAAGGATACACTCCAGGGTGGGATACATCGGAAAGTAGAGAGAGTAGGCTCGCAGGCCCGTTAACCAAAAATCAGAATTATAATGAAACAATAAAAACCTAATTCACTATACATATTGGTCAAGGCATGTAATCATCTACCATGCAATCACATCATATATAATTAAACATTAAAGTAAACAATTACATCATATGTAATTGTACTAATCACATCACATGTAATTAGAGCATAATAATTAATTTATTCTATCGTTTCCCCACTAATCGCATCATTAATTGAAAATAAAATTAATAAATTAAATAAAATAATTTTAATTAATTTCTAACTAATTAATTTTCAATTAATTGGTAAAATCACAATTTTACCTTTTAACTATCATATTAATCGAAACAAAATTAACAAACTTAAATGAAATATTTTCAGTTAATTTTCAATTAATAAAATTTTCATTTACTTGGTAAATCACTATTTTACCTTTTAGTCATGATGATAATCAAAAATAAATTAATAACTTAAATGAAACACTTTTATTTACTTTTCAAATAATTAGATTTTCAATTACTTTAACTCAAATCATAATATTAGCCAAAAATAAAATTAACAAATTAAATGAAACATTTTCATTCAATTTTCACTTAATTAAATTAACTAATTGCAAAAACTTCATTTTACGCTTAATAAATTAAAAATCATATTTTTAATTAATTAAGTTTATGATTTATTGTTTCAAAAATTAATATCCGGACAAAACATCTAAAATGACCTATAATAATTTATGGACTCCAAACATTTTGGACCCAAAATTAAATGTATTTTTCATAAAATCTCCAACTCTTTTTCGATTTTTGGCCCCATTGTTTTTTTATAATAATAAAGATTGGGGTTTAAACCCTAACACATCAACACCATCTCCTCCCCGTCAAGCAAACCCTAAGAGTTCCCGCCACTGTTACTCGACGGCTAGGGTTTTTGCTCAGCCATCTCTCTCTCACACCGTCACTTGGTCGCTAGGTCAGAACAGCGTGCACAAGTAGAAGAGAGGTGGAAGAAGATTGTAAGCCATCTGTGCTTGTCTCAGCCTGGTCGCGAATGTTCTGCACGCACAACCTCTAAGTTGCGTCTCTCTCCGCGCACTTCTTCCATGGCAGCGATAATCATTTCACGACGCCCATATGAATTCCATCTGCAACAATTACAGAGGTTCGCACGCGCAGATCATCCAAGCATTTCGCTATCCGATTTCGCATGATGCGGTACACGGTGGCAGATAACAGTTTCTCCGCCGTGTGAGCCGCCTCCCGCCGCCACCACGGTCGGTGATGACTTTCTGGTTTCCCTGCGATGGGTTTTTGGGTCGATTAAAACCTTTTTAATCCATTTTCCATATTTTTCCAGATTAAAAAATTTCTGAACAATTGAAATACGATTGGAAACGATCTAATAAAAATTAATTATTGAAAATATTAATAAAAGCGCAACCTGGCTCTGATATCACTGTTGGTTTCCTTCCCCCGGTGTCAGCCAAACGCAGCGGAAAAAAAATAAACATATCTGACCCAGTGACCGACGATCGCGCTTGATTCATATATAAACATGCATAAATCTAATATAAATGCACGAAAAGATATTACCGTTCACCGACGTAGTTCTGAAGGAGGTGATCCCTCGAGTCCAAACAACCTAACCAGATCACGATCCCAACGCCAGTGCTAGTTTGGTGTCAGTCTTTCTTCAATGAGAAATATGCGACTCTAAGTTTTACAATTGTGTTGTTCTGTATTAGGGACATAATATATATTTATAAGAGCTAATGAACCACTAATGGACTTGGGTGCATAAAGCCCAACATGTCAATTTTTGACTTGTAGGGCGCATATGCTAACACCATTGACTTATGATGTTCACTAATTATCCCAATTAGCAATCTCATCCATTTTATCTTACCATAATTAAGATAAATAAACAAGTTAACTTTATGATTGTTTTGGTTATTTTTCCAGTATTTGATTGCATGGGGGAGTGAATCATCTCTGGCTTTGTTTAATTAGGCAGTGGTCCAATATAAATAGACAAGGATTGTTGGATCGAGCGCTTGCCATTTTACCAATAACTATATTTAAGAGTAATAGTGCAATTTTAATCTTTTCAACCATACACTGGCACACACGTCACTTTGTTCGACGGATCAAAAAGCAGAGACAATGGTTGAACCCCAACAATCTCTCCCCAATAATTACACTCTCTGCAACTCATGGAAATCGAACACACGACCTTGACTCTGATATCAATTGTTGGATCGAGCGCTTACCGCTTTACCAATAACTATAGTTAAGGGTAACGCAACAACTTCAATCTTTTCAACATACACTGACACAAGGGCCACGTGTTCAACCGATCACAAAGCAGATGCAATTTTTGAACCCAACAAGGATGATATATCTTTTAATAGTGTAATTAAATCATATTATTGGTCCCGGTTTGTTATATTTTTATGGACGGGGGGACCAATTTTACAATAATTCAAGGGAAAAATGTGTCGTTTAACCACGTGGTCGAGTAGACATCCACGGTTTACATTGATGCTATATCTAAGATCGATTCTCTTATAACCAATCAAGCCCTCCACGTGGAATCCATATTGAATATTCAACATGAAGAGCTGAGATGACCCCCTAAATACCATCCTTAAGAGGAGTATTATATCCGTTTAAGATGAAAATTGTTGGGAGTAATGTACACAACGATTTTTCTTTGCGCTTGTGGATGGATGTGCAGTCATACGTCTAAGGTATAACAAGTCTGGTGCATTGGTACTCACGTGGTGCATCACCCCAGGTCAATCTGCCGCTAAGCACGTGGTTTTATGTTGTCAGTATATAAAAAAATAAAGTTGCGGCTCTGTTAACAACTATAAATTTTAAAATAGTGGTTCGCGTATGATCCTACAAAATATTTAAGACAACCACATGTCATTTTGGTCAATTGTCACGATTCTCTATGTAATCAAAAATATCCCTTATATTCTTTCTTCTTTATTAATAAATTTTCATGGATAAAAAAAATATCCACACTCTTCTATAGGTTGAATGTGGTCCAACCTGAATAGAATACTATGCTATATTTCTAACATGTTGCAAAATCCAGATCATTAGATCTGAAGATAAAATGGAACCCTTGGGAAGTGTAAAATCGAAAGCGTTTGAGAGAGGGCATACGATATTACAAAACCAAGAGGCTTTTTTAACGTGATACTTAGATTTACAAAACCATAATAAACAGTGATTGGAAGTAGCAAAAAATCAATATGCCCTGAAATGACAAGGGAAAATCAACATGCTCTAGAATTTTAATATGTATTTGATTTAATTTTCTCATTATTTTAAATATAACAACTCAACTTAAATATATTATAAAAATAAATAAACTATTTGTGAAATAATTAAACAAAACGACTGAAAATTGAAATCAAGAAGTTTTTATAAGCATTTAAATTAATTTCTAATACACACTTGAAAATATAATCAATTCAATACTGTTTTTAAAAAATAAATAAACGTGACAACATGTAAGCCAACTAAATTCTTTTAAGTAATAACTTTAAATAATTGTATTTTCAAAATTTTTTGCTGGTTTTTATGTGAATTATATGTCACGCCTCGGGCTCAAGCCCACGTAAGAGTGATTGTACAATTGGCTCATATCACATCTACTTCGTATTAGTCATTGCTCTACGAAAATGGTTAATTCAGATTGCTATAGTAATTCATTGTAAACCTTCATAAATTATTTTAAACTATTTATATGGACCAACAATCTGATAATTAATATTTGATAAAAGTGTCATTAATATTTGATGAAAGTGTGTTATGTGAACAAGAGGACCTAGCCCGTCCTTGCAAAGAACAGATGGTGATGATATATCGATGCATTTTTTTCTTTTGCTTGAAGATGATTTTTAGATTCAATTATATATTTGATATTTTATGAGGAAAAAATATTGATTCTTTTATTATTCTTTAATTAAAATAAATTTTATTAGATACATTAAGTTGAGAAACGGTGGTTAGGTGAGAAACTGGGCTGAGTTGAGAAATGATGGTTAGGTGAGAAATTTGGCAGAGCATTGTCGGTAAAAAAATATTGAGTTTTTGGAACACAGACTTCAAAGAATGGGTAATGATCTAAGGTTTATTTGATGATGCTATGGCATAACAAAAGGAGATTGATATATTTCGCATGATTGTTTATGACGGAATGATTGTTTACTAGGGGTAGCATCATCAAATTTTTCATAATTTACACTGCTCACCCAACCTACCAAGCCGATCTCAATTTTAATCACTTGCTGCACCCACTCTAATATACTATATCTGTAAATAAATCGAACCGACTCGAAATTTTTTGGTTAATATTTGAAATTATCGAATTCAAACGTGTTTGAATTTGGTCGAGTCCAATTCGAGTTAAATTACTTTGCTCGATGGTTCGCGGGCTTTAATAGTTTATGAATATAACATGATTATTTATTAAATTAATATATTTCAATTATTTAATTTTGAGCAATAGTTTGAATAGCTCGAAAACATGATTGAATTTTCAAGCCAAACACGAGCTCGATTAGAATTTTTTGGGATGATCATAATTTCATAACCCACGTTTAAATCAAGTTCCTTCTCAATTTTGTCTACTTACTTATATAATAAAATAAAATATTATTTTTGTAATTATGACTCTATTAATTAACACATGAAATTGGACACTATAAATTCACATCATCACCAGTTCTTTTTCTTCGCACCACACCACTTATAATAAATTAATACTTATGAAGAATCTCATCTCCTTCATCACTCTTCTACTCTTCGTGCAAAGTATTTCTAATCATGTGTACAGTACAGAAGCTAAGGATCCGGTTCTCGACGTGAACGGAGAAGAGCTCCAGTCAGGCTCCAGTTACTATGTTTTGTCGATTTTTCGCCCGGGCGGCGGCCTATCTCCATACCCCTTACCCAACAAAACTTGCACACAAGCTGTTGCCCAACAAGTATTCGGAGACGGATCCCCAGTAATCTTCAGCCCTGTCGACTCTAAAAAGGGAGACGTAATCCTACAATCTACTATTTTAAACATCATGTTTCCTCCTATAATCGGCTGTGATAATAAGTGGAGAGTGGAGTACGACGAATCCGCCAAAAGAGACTTTGTTGTGACAAGTGGACTTCCAGGGGACGAAACTATTAGCGGTTGGTTCCAGATTGAGTCTGTTGCTGCTTTTAATTCTTACAAGTTTGTTTACTGCCCAAAGGTTAAGTTGTATTGCACTGATGTTGTGATTTACGGTTACGATGGAGTCAGGCGTTTGTCTTTGGGTGAAAGCAATTTCCCTTCTTCCACATTTGTTTTCCGGAAAGTCCAAACAGTGAGCACATACTGATGGTTTGGAACATTGACGATGAATGCAGTATCTGTGCATGCGCGTGTGATGATAAATAAATAAGGTGTTTGCCAGTTGTAATCATAAAATGTGTGTTATGCATTTTGTGATTATCTGAATAAAATTGTGGGTTCGTTGTGAATCTTGGAGGTGTTTCTTGATTTTAAATGATATACTATCCCATCATTCCTCCTACCCATGTTTTTTTTGACGTTATTTATGTTTGTTTGGTTGGTGTCTCAAAACCCTCACTATGAAATCAAAATTATCTAATCCACCAATATTTATTTTGACAATAACTTCTTTTATAATTACAGACATCAACCTGTATATAGACTAGTAAACAACCAAAAAGAAGAAGACTAGACGAAGACCTTTTTAAGTTTACAATGAGCATAAATATATCTTAATCATCGTAGATATCCCAAAGTTAGCTCGTGGGATTTAACAACTATCAGTTTTAGACAAAGATTTAATTAACAATGGAATATCTTATTTAATCGATTGTTACCATATGCAAATTATAGGTTATAACGGACAGAAAGAAAACTAATATATATGCATAAAATATCAATTATCTTTTATTCTTCGAAAATGTTCATTCCCATTCTAAACTTTTTTTCTCTCAGAAAACGCCAATAAATAAATAAATAATAGTAAAAAAGAAGAATAAAAGAGAAGAAACCTGAGGACGTGCAAAAATACATCATTGTTCATGAAGTACGATGTATTTTAGTAGATTTTTCTCAAATTCCCATTGCCATACGTCTTCAAATCCAGATTGTCTAGGGTTCCTGTCAATAAGATTAACAAGATTATGTAACATATTTTCTTCCCAAGTGAATAAATTCTCCTCCACCTCCAATGCCATTCCCAAATTCCTTCAATCCACACGCCCCTCTCAGAATTAGGCAATCACCCTCCCTATCTAGGTTGAATAACCTATTAAATAGAACAAATAGACTATCCCCTACAACCCATTTGTCAATGTTACGATATTAATAGTCTTAATGTTACGATATTTGTAGCCCATTAAATATTGAATCCTTAATTGTCGTAGTCTTTCTTCAAATGAGTATATACTAATTTAGGCCCTAATCTCATAGTAACATCGATTTCCTTTTTTTTTTTTTTTTCATAAGAAAAATTTATTGATGAATACTAGGGGTACTCAAACCCTAAATGTTGTTTTAGGAACCAAAATAAAAAAAACACTACAATAGAACTACAACGCCTTACAAGCATCGATCATAAAGACGAAAACAAATTAAACAAACCCCGACATAATCCTTATATAGTACTCTGCTGGGAGTTTCGGAAGCAGCTAGCTTGATGCTATGGATATCACTGCTTGCTAGTAAAATCCTCAAAATAAAGGTAGAGTCGGAAAGTTCTGCCTCCCAGATTGGCGCAAATAAAGCAAAGATAACTTAAGTCCGATAGTAGCAAACACGTAGAAACAGAGGGAACAAATAACTAAGAAAGACCTCGTCCAACACAACAGTAAACAACACAATTACTGATGATACCATTGTCGTCAAGATTTTGTCTCCACACTTGGCATCAAGAGTACGATAATCCCCCACTCAGCTTGACATTAGAAGCACCTGAACCATCGATTTAAATCCCTACACATAAGCCACTTCCTTTCGAAAATAATTACTAAGCATGGGTTCACATTCTATATTTTCCAAATCCACAACCATCGAAAATTACGAGTACAAATGCCAACTTACAGTCAACAATTATAATCCCAAACAGACTAAATGTTCATGGAAATAATCTATAGCCAAATAAGGAAGAATGCTATCATTTTTTGCCGAAACCCAATGCCAATATCTGAACTTGACCAATTCAACAGTTGCTTTACTATCGGGGGTTCCTCATTACATAACACTTTCTTGTTATGAGTCTGAGTCTGTCATATACTCCAAGCAAAACATTCTGAATGGCAAGCCATTCTGCTTTGCCTTTTGAACCACCCAAAAAACCCAAGTGTTGCTAAAAATGCTTAATAGGATCTTCATGCAACACACTTTGCAAATTAACACTCCTTCCAAATATAGTGTGAGAAAGGACATGTAAAGAGAAAATGATTGATATACTCCTTAACACCACCACAAAAGGCAGTTAAAAGATAACACATCTTCTCAAAAGGTTAATTCTTTGGGGGCACAAATGTTGTTGCCCAACTAGTATTCGGAGACGGTACCCAGTAATCTTCAGCCCTGTCAACTCTAAAATGGGAGACATACTCCTATCTACTGGTTTAAACATCATGTGTACGTCCGCCAAAAATTATTTGTTGTGAAAGGTGGACTTCCAGGAACGAAGCTAATAGCAGTCGGTTCTGTATTGAGTATGTTGATTATGGTTCTGCTTCTAATTCTTACAAGTTTGTTTCTCCACAAAGATTTTTGTGATATGCATCGATGTTGTGATTTAGGATTACAAAGGATTTAGGCGTTTGTCTTTGGGTGAGAGCAATATCCCTTCTTCCACATTTGTTTTCCTGAAAGTCCAAACAATGAACATATATTGATGGTTTGGAACTTTGACGATGGATGCATTATATGTGCATGCGTGTGTGATGATAAATAAATAAATAAGGTGTTTGTCAGTTGTAATCATATAAATCTGTGCTATGTACCTTGTGATTATCTGAATAAAATTGTTGGGCTAATTTAATAAAATAATACAAAAATTAAAATCTATTTAAGAAATAATGTCGTTAGAAATGTTTTAAGTAAATAAAATGAATCGCGAACAGAATTCGAGATTCTTTAAAAAAATAATAAACAAAATTGTGAACCGAGTTCACGATTGTGAACCGAGTTCACGATTGTTTTTTATAATATTTTTAAAGAATCGCGAACAGTGTTCACGGTTCTTTTTAAAAAAAAAACAGAATGGGAACAGCGTTCGCGATTCTTTAAAAAAAAAAGAATCGCGACTTGGTAAGCTAAACAAAAAAAAAATTGGACAGAAGCTGAGAGTCATGGGCTTCCATTTTGTATAAAAAAAAATAATTACGTTTTTTATTCCCTTTTAAAAGGCTGCTCAACTGAGAAGGAATTCATTCTGAAAATTTTGATGCAAGCTCGACATGCAAGCTTTTTTGGCTATCAAAGGTAATTATTTAACTACAGCTGAGAGTCACGTGCTTCTTTTCTAAAAAAAAATAATTAAGTTTTTTATTCCCTTTAAAAGGCTGCTCAACTGAGAAGGAATTCATTCTGCAAATTTTGATGCAAGCTCGACATGCAAGCTATCAAAGGTAATTATTTAACTAATTTTTTAAGGTAAATTTTCCAATAATTTGTTGTATAAATGCATACTAATTGTCTATATTGTGTAATATTTGTAGATTTGAATATCTTGATTTTGAATTTCCAAAAATTAATCTTGATTTTGTGGTATGTTTTTATGAAATTTTATAATGATAAATTTTAGATATATTGTATTTATTATATGTTGCCTGTATTTGAAATTAGAAGAATTGTAAAAAAAAATTATTATGACAGTATTGCAAATTTTTTAAAAAAATTTGCTGGTAAACAAATTTACCTGAAGAAATGCGAAACTAGTTAACGATTCTTCATTATTTATTGAAGAAACGCAAATCAGCTTCGCATTTCTTCAGTAATCTATTGAAGAAACAAGAAGCTGACTCGCGTTTCTTCAATAATTTTTTGAAGAAACATGACAATTGTTCGCGTTTCTTGTACTGCCCAAATCAATTCATTTCGAAAATTTTCTTCAAATTTTAAAAAAATTATTTAAAGTTTTATTTAAATATAATAATTTAAAGAAAAAATTACTAAAAAAAAGTCTAAATATAGCTAAATAAAATATAATTACTATTATTATTATTCAATGTCAAATTGATGTTTTATTGTACTATGGTGGTCGATTATCACACGATGAGATGACTGTTAGTTACGACGACCTCCAATAAGATACATGGGAATGCCTCAAAATATTGCAATGTCTGAGTTGTTGGGGAAACAGTATGAACAGATAGATATCGGTAACCAAAAATATTCACTTAAAGTTTGGACCAAGCATACATTCAATGCGAGTCGAGCATTTATTAGAAATCGCAAAAGACAATGCTATTTGGTTTTTCTTTGATCCCAAAATTGGGAATGATGGAGTTAATTTGTAAATTGAAACAGAAGAAATACACGCAGTAATGTGCCTGGCATCCAATATACTCAAGAGTTGGGCACATATATATCAATGCTTACTGATCATAACCTGGAGATACCGGCAGTCACATAGGGTCTTGTCAGTATGAGAGTTGAAAATAACTATGCTAGCAGTTCCGATAATGTGTGACATAACATGTATAGAACTGAAGGGGTATATGATGATTCAAGTGACGAGGGCAGCAATCAGTACGCCAACACCGATTATTTTGGTCCCGAAAACCATGTCAATTCCAAACTAGATGAGGCAGGGCTTAATGTTCATGATGATAACGACGAAGATGTAGCAATTGATGTTATATTAGAAACTATGTCCCAACAGAACGAGGGTCCATCTGTACATGAATAGCAAGTTGAACCAATAATGCCCCAAGCGGCACAACCTAGGCGCCAACATTTTCTGTCCTTTCATTCTTTTCGACAACATTTTCAGATGTTCCTGTCGACTCTGTTGATATTTTGATTGGTTCATGGGGAAATTTCTATGACCATGCCAAGGGAAAACTGGAATTGGGTATGTTATTTAGAGTAAAACTCATTTGCAGTCGGCATTGAAGGACTTTTCCATACTGGTTGCTAGACGTGAGTACCATGTTATTGAGAGCACGACAAAAATATTGGAAAGTAGTTTGTAGACACAATTCTCCGGTTGTGCCATGTGGGTGGATGCTCCCAGGGATATATAAAGAGAAAATGAATGTTTTCAAAATTACAAATTACGGTGGAGACCATACATGCCTGATGAATGAATTGTCGGTTGACCATCGTAACTTGAGTAGGAATGTAATTGCCAGTCTATTGGTGGGGTTTGTTCGGAAGGATCCTGCATATGAGACAAAATTCGTACAACAGATGGTTAAAGATAAATATGGCTTCGAATCTCATATCATAAGGCATGTCATGGTTTGAAAGCTCGGGAGCAAGTGTACGGAACATGGGAGTGCTCAGTCACGCAATTGCCGAAGTATATGTCTGCCCTTAAACAACACAAAGAGGGCACCATTATTGAGGGGTACTATATTGACACTGACGTACCTAATCAAAAGATCATTAAATATTTTTTTGGGCATTCCGACCGTGTGTAGAGGTTTTCGTCATTGTTGAAAGGTGATAAGTGTTGACGGTACACATTTGTATATAAAGTATAAGCACAAATTGTTAATTGGAGTCATAATTGATGGTAATAAACAGGTTCTGCCCTTTGGCTTTTGCGATTGTGGACGAAAAGACATTGTCGTTTTGTAGATGGTTTCTTCATATGCTCTCTAGACACATTCTTAGTTGTTTGGATGGCATATGCTTTATTTCTGATAGACACCAAGGTATTCTCCGAGCAGTTCAATGTGAGCCTCAATTTAGGCCCCCAATGGCTTTCATCATTTTTGTCAAAAATACGTATGCTCTAATTTCAACAAAATTTAAAAATTTAATGTTGAAAGATATGTGATGGAAAGCTGGTACAACAAATTAGGAAGTTTAACCGATACATGGAACAAATCAAGAGCATCAATGAGGGAGCATTCAATTACCTTATTGGAATTGATCAAACACAATGGACGTTGTCACACGATGGAGGATGGCGTTGCGGAATTATGACTACCAGCGTGTCTGAGGAGTATAATGGAGTTCTGCAAGGTGCTCGTCGTCTTCCAGTAACAACCATTGTACAATTGACTTTGGTCGATCTGTTCAATATTTCATGGAGTATCGAGTCAAGTGCCAAGAAATGATACAAATAATCCAGGATGGACAACTTTGCATTTCAAATTCACTCGTTGGCAACACGAATCATGCAACACCTTGTCCAGAAGTATGATAATACAAAACATACTGCTTTAGTGATAATTATTGTCCGAGCTGGAATGGGGAACAATACACATGTTGTGATACTAATAGCAATGATATGTTCATGTGGGAAATGGACTCAGGTCGGGATTCAATGTTTGCATGCTATACATGCATTCCGACATTTTGGTGTTAATGCATCTAACTCAGTGAGTGAGTACAATAGCTTGCAACATTATGTTGCTACATACCAAGGAAGATTTGAATTGTTGTTCTGAATATTGGAGGACCCCCTTATTCAAGTTATCTCACAACCCTTCACTAAGAGAACAAACACGACGTGGAAGAACTCGTACATCGCGCATGCAAAATGAAATGGACTGGCCTCAAGCTCGTGCAAGAAAGCAAGCACATAGAGCTCAAGATCAAGGAGAGAGTTCACAACGACAATGCTAAATTTGTCATTAATTATTGTGAATATGTATTTAGTATGTAATAACAATGAGCGAATACTTTCAATTACACATTTATGCATTTTGCTTTGATTTGTTGATTTTCATAGTTTGAATATATTTATCGGATGGATGTATTATGTACGTATGGGCCCTTGACACGAGTGTGCTCAATATACAGTATGTGCATAGTTCTGAGGATGTGTTTAATGGTGATGTTGACACCACTTTGATAGCCGTGGAGATGCATGTTTTTGTGATATGTGTAAAGAGAGACCACTTCACATACATGTACTATGCACCTTAAATGAAATGGTATTCTATGGAGTATATAGATGTTGACACTTCCTTATTGACAGCCATTTGATAACATCACTGATTGAGAGATGGCGGCCCGAGACACACACAATTCACTTTTGTGTTGGGGAGGTGACCATCAGATTGCAGGACCTTTCCTGTAATATGGGCTCTACCGATTGCATGGGATGGCATTTGTGGGGATGCCACTCATATGCGCATATCATAATGGCAGGCATATTGTGCCCGATGCCTGGGTTTTTTTCCCTCCACGTGATAAGCTCAAAACTTCACATGTATCATTGACTGCAATACCGGTCATCTATATGCTAACCCCAAAACAAATGATGGCACTGAGGAGTAGGTTCATCGGGAGGTCATGTGTACTAAGGTGGTGTCTTATGTCCATATGCATCGGGGAACTACGTGTCTATGCTATCCGTCATCTATGAGATATTTCAAGAGTTAGTAACTTCAGTTGGGGTAATGCAGTACTTGCATTCCTGTAGCGTGAGTTATGCAATGCCTCCAAGCAAAAAGAACGAATATCAGTGGTGCAATGCAACTTCTGCATGTAATAATATCTATTAGCCTCTTCAATTTGAATAAAATTATATATAAACTCAAATTATGTTATATTAACTTTATACTTAAATAAAAAAAATTCGGATTTGGGCATATACGAGGATAAGAGTATCCATGCTACAACTCATGGTGCTCGAGTTCAACAAGTCTCAGTTATAGTCCATGACGAGCAAATACTCCCTGCCCTCCATATGGTGCACGATATGATCATACATGTTATTTATGTTTATTATTTTTAATTTAATGTACTAACATTATCATATACACATTATTTAGGTGGACTCAATTTTTTTAGCTTCAGACACACTGTCCGAAAGCTTTGCGTGTATTTCGTGACATACTAGATATGATGTTTTGGGACCAGGTAATTTAAAGGTTGCAAGTATTTAATTATGTTAGTTGAATATTAAATATTACGTATTTTTTTAATATCTTAAGTAATTATTATGTTTTTTTTGTATTAGTTTATTTGGACTCCGTATGACGTGGAGTCAGACGATGATCGGCGGACACAATGTCCAACGATAAATATTCCATTGTGGATTCATCGTCCAGAAAGAGTTTTGCGACAGTTTGGCATGTTCCAAATGGTCCCACCATCAATAGCTGACAAACATATGAACTTCCATAAAGTCGATCGCCGAGGTTGTTATGGGACAAGTTGGGGATGGAAACATAGTGACTACTTAGATATGTGGACGGCCAGACGATATCATATCGTGAATGCCCCTCAGATGTAAGGCACCGAGTTGATTACTGGTAGTCAAATATAATTTGGGAATTTATTAATAATTAATTTGGAATTAATTAATTAGAAGTGGAATTGACAATATGAATGTCAACTGACAATTTAAATCGGAACACGGGATAATTTTTGAATGGTCGAATAAACTCCGATAATTTTTTCGAAACAAATTATTAAAATGAAGAAATTTTTTGTAATAGTGGTATAAATCCCAATTGTTGACTGTAATTTTAATTTATCTTTGCACCGGTGACACTCCGATGTACATAACTGGACATGAACACAACTATTAATGTATTATCTATTAAATTTTGCTACACATGAACTAAATCCCGTCACTTTGTTTTTTCCCCTGCTCTCCAGCGCTCATCCGGACCTCCACCTAGAAAAGCACCGCACCTACTGTCGTCCGACCACCAACCGCCGAGCTCGACCCACCATCACCTTTCCCTCTCTCACGGTCGTTTCCATACCAAGAACTCGTGGTTTGCGTCGCCAAGTTCATCAGATTTTGCCATAAAGTGAAAAGTTCAAAAACTAGGGTTCATCCGAATTTTTAGCCGATTTCTTCCAGGTTTGTTTAGGTAATCCTTTCTTGAGCCATAATCATCATTTCCCTTGAAATTTTGGTAATTTTGGTTGATTTTGATGCTGATGGATCGATCGAATTTGTGCCTGTGAACGTGAAATTGTTCCAATTCTACGGTTTATCGACTTTAACCCATTTTAGTCATGTTTGAAGATTGATTAATCTTGTATTTGAGGATTTTACAGACTTTTCAAATAGTCTTGTGGTTTGTATCGGTTCATGCTAAACATTGGGAAAATGTCTATTGATTTATGATTTCAGGATGCATGTTCTAAATTCAGAGTTAGTCAATTACCAACTCATCTAGATCAAACTTTAGCTTGATGAATCATGTATGAATGGATTGCATGTAATCTCAATGATATATATTTGGAATGAATCAGTTTTGATGTTGCATTTGGGGGAAATGTGGATTGATTCTTGCATATAAGGGTCGAAGAAGTTGGTGTTTGGTTACTTACTGATCGGTGTTGGGGAATTGGGTAGTTGTTCTTGCAGTGTTGAATTCAGAAACATGTTGCATGTTAGCTTGAAAACCTTGGTGCCTTGTTTCGAGTTTCTACTGTTTTTGACTCTATTCCTCTTACTGCTAGTTTCTGTTCAATCTCAAGATCCCTAGATTTATTCGTTGTTAAGTACGAAAGTTATGAGAGTTATGAGTCCTCAAGGCTACAAGTTAAACGAGGAGTTTCTTCTCGTTTTATAAAAACTCTTAGTTAAGATGTAAAACAATTTGAAACATAAGATATAAGTTCATATGCATCACTCTCGATTATGATTATGATTGGAGTTTAAAACATTCAATTAAATTGATTGTTAAGATAAACTATCGAAAAGTAAACATCCGAACAGTGAAAAGTGAAATTAAAGGAATAAAGATATTAGCAATCTATAAAACAAAGCTAAATATTCCTCATTTTCTTATATTGTGAATTAAGGAAATAGTAAGTGAATATAAATGACGGTATTGTATGAATTTGATAGATTAATACACGACATGGGAGTTCCACGAACTAAGAAGACCATATTCAGCTTCTAGAACAAGGATAATAGGTATGTTGCGATCGGCAATATACTACAGGTATCTGTATTATTTGATACATGATTTCCCAAACTTACGTGAATTACGTGAAATTACTTGGCTATGTGATTTTGATTGAATTATGAGCATTCATAGCTTTCATAATTGATATATCGATGTATGAAAATAAATATTTTGTTAACACACATCATTTTTTTGATAAATGTACATCGATATATGACATACACGTTGGAAATATTCATATATATATATTGAGATGCATCACATGAGAATATGATATTGCATGATGCATTGACACGCATGGACATTGAGCACGTCATGTTGATCATATCGATTCTTTCGGCTATACCTATTTCCTTTTGTTGGTATCTATGACGCGTGTCTAGGGATGATGGGCACGCCGATAGCCCGACATCGTCCAGACACGAGAGATGATGGACCGCCAATGGCTCGACTGAGAGAGATGTCATAGCGATGAGCGTGTCGACGCGCTGCTCGAGCTTCATATTGATATGATACCTTTCTTTGGACTCTGATATTTTGATATCTTGATATATTGGATAGCTATTCCTTTGGATTCAGACGTTTGCTATCAAGAGATGAGTTGTACCTTTCATGCATTGCATTACATCACATCATATATTACATTTTATAGATACATATTGTAATTACTTGATAGTTTCATATTGGGCTTTGGTTCACCCCCAAGGGGCTGTTGTTGTCTTTCTGTGTGGACAATAGCAGGTATTACAGGTAACCAGAATCCCAAAGAGGAAATACTCGTTGAAATCTTACATGAGGTTGTTTCTTTTGTCTTATTCCCAGTTGTACGATAGTTAAATTATACCAGGGTGTGTCCTGGATCGTATAATTATGTAATTTGAGTTTATTCAGTTCAGTCTTGAATACTTGTTAATATTCAGTGTTAACTTAATGCTTATGGTATTATGTAAATATTTTGAGTATGAAATGTGTGCTGGAGACTTATTATGCATGCTATGGTATGATGTAAATATTTTTAGTACGAATTATGTGATGGATGCCTATGATACATGCTATGGTATTATGTATTTACTTTATGTACTGGGGATATTATTATATTTTGTTTTCATTTCTTTGGCATGTCCCTCATGCCGAAAGGTCATGCCGAAATTTTTAGAGCCACTTGTTGGTAAAATTTTGAATAATATTCCGTTGTTTACAAATAAATAATCATTGTGTGAATTAAACACTTGATTAGGAATGGGTCCTCACAGTTGATATCAGAGCATAAAACTGGGAATGCTCTACTTTTGAGTCTTGTGTACACTTGAATAGGCACGAATGAATATGCGCGTTTGTGTTTGAAACTTATTTGACCTATTTGCTCTTACATGGTTTGGAGTGAAATAGTTGATGTCGATATGCGATTTATATTTGAGATGCTGAGTCGTGTCGTATTGATATTGACCACGATATCGATACATTACTGTGTATGTTTGATAAAACTTAGTAGGGAAAGAGTTTACACTCGAACACCTATAAAACTTGTTATTATTGAACGGATAAAGCATTAGATTGAATACATGAAGAGTATGCATATCACATGAAACATTTCAACTTGTTGATACAATTTTAATGAGCATTAGGTCATTGAGCGATGAAGTTGCTCTAGAACCTGTTGAGAATAACGTTATCGATTGAATTATGAGATAACTGAATTAAAGTCCTTGGATGTGATTGGGATATCTCCAGGACATAGAGTCATTTAGATTTCGGCAACGACATGCTGGAAAAGAATGAAATATGGGTATATCGAAATGAGATTCGAGTATGATTTATTTTTACAAAAAATAAAAAGAATGAACTGGTGAATATGTTGAATGAAAACATAGTTAGATACTAGTTTTGATAACATGGAGTATATGTGCAATATTGTCACCAAGAATGCATTGTATAGAAACATCATGAGATGTTGGCAAAGTACATATATATAAGATATAGATCGTGAGCTTTGGAAGTCTTATCTTCGGATAAAGTCCATGTATCTCAAACTTTTGAAATGAAATTTAATAATGAGATGGTTATTTTGATGTGTAGTCGAACCTACAGAAGATGATGTTTGATGTGACTAGAAATAGACGCATCTCTTGCGTTTAGTTGTTTACGATTTGGTAGGTTTTGATGGATAATTTGATACATATGCTACCTAATCGTATATTTGTGTAATTGTAGGTGGAATCAAAGAAATCAAGCTAACAATGGCAAATAGGGATTAAGAAATGCATTGGAGTTGACGAGAGATCAAAGTAGACCAAGAAAAATGCATAAAAGTGGACAAGAGACCATGATTGATCACCAAAAAAGAAGTCCCGATCGATCGTCAAAGGAAGAAAATAAGTCAACAAAATTTAGGTTTTCGTGATCGATCGGCGTTTTCTCCCGACCGATCGCCAAATGTTACTGGACGAAAGAGTATAAGTCGCGATCGATCAGCATTTTGTCCCGATCAATCGCGAGAAGTTTCTGGCTGAAAAAAATAAGCTGGCGATCAATCGCCAGTTTCTCCCGATAGCCAGCAGGGTTTTGGAAGTTTGGAAACTTGATTTCTTTTCTTCCCACATGGATTCTAACATACCTCTCAGCCTCCTAACCTCTATAACTCAAAATATCAGCCTCATTGGAAAAGAATTCAGACCTTAGAACATAGTTTTAAATTGTAGAATAAATTTTTCTTTCAAATTTTGTGACGAACGCTTGAAGAACGAAGACGGAATTGACAAGCTGGAATCGTGATTCCTTTCAGTAATTATTTCTTTCCTCATTAGTTTAATGTTTTCTAGAACAAATTTGATTGTTTTTTATTCAGTTATGAGTAGCTAAAAACCTTTGTGATTCTCGGTTGAGGAAGACGATACATTGAATGTTTACGATTCTTGTGAGATTAAGTTTTGATTGTTGATTTTCATTGAGTATCAATTATTTTTTCTGGTTTAATTTCCATGATTGTCACGCATGATTGGTAGATTGATCACCTAGCTATTGTTCATACAATTTAACGCTAAATTAGATATCAAATACGGAATAGTTTGATCCCTCGATTTTACGAAGCAACTAAGATTAATTGAAGCGCTTGTGAGTTTGTTAAATTCTTAGGAAAATAATTGACTAGATTAAACATAGATGCTTGGATTATGTTGTTTAGATTCATCGATCTCACTAGTTCATATGCTATCATTGATTTAAATCTTAATTGCTTGTATTTTGATTGATTGTTGATAAGGGTTAAACCAGAACGCTTGTGCTACTTCACTAAACTTAAGGTGGGATAGGACTTTGATTATTGGACTAAATGTCCAACGATGAATACTCATATGAAAATTGAATCGTATGTGAAGATCGATGACCGATATAGTAAACACCAATTGTAAAGTTAACTGAAAACCGAGAATCACTCTTTTCTCATAAGTTAATTCATCTAGTTTAATTTTGCATCATAGTAGTAGTTAATTCAATTGAATTCAAAAACCCCTTTTTATTTTCGTTTGCATAAAGTTAACACAAAGATACAACCTTCATCGTGGGATCGATCCCTACTCACGCTACTACATTTATTACTGTTATTAACTTGAGAGGGTTAATTTGGGCGTTCGCGATAAGCGCTACCAATGTTCCTTAAGTAGTTCGATGTTAGTTGATTGATATGAATATGTGAAATTTTATGGCAGTATGTCTAAGGCGAAACTCCTTCTGTGTTGCGGTACTTCATAATTTGACTGAGTTGAAATAATAAATTAGGAGTAATGAATTAACTTGTAATTTATTCGAAATCTTAATCCTAAGAAAGGTTTGAGCTTTTAAGTTGTTATTTGCTAACAACAAAGATGAAGCAGAAATGCTGTGACTAATCAACATACATAATAAGATAATATATAGATGTACATACGAGCATGATTTGAACCAGACACAAAATAATTAACTAAATACTGAAATGGTTCAATATATTTGAAACCATTAATGAAATGATTATATATGAACTTTGCGTAAATGTACCATAGAATCTGTTTTCAAGTAAAGTTAAGTTTTCTAAAAATTTAGAAGTGGTACGGATCAAGACCTGGAAGTCACACGATTATAGTGTTGGATACGGACCCGTGCTCGGAATGACTATGGATCTCAGGTTAGCTAGAGTGATATTTTTGGGTATATTAAAGAATAGAAATTGCATTGACCCGAATATTAACTTGGTATAGACTCCATGCATTTGTGGTAAAATTTCGAGAAAATTCTAAAGCTGGTAAAACTTTCGAAGATACTTCCGGTGTGATTTGTAAGCACATCGATATAAAGATCTTGACTCAGTATTGAATTTAGACAATTTGAATAATGATCGTCTTATGTTAAGGATTTACCTGATTCAATATTTTCGGTGAATTCTGTATGCCTACTAGAAGATCTTCACCTCTGAATGGTATCAGGTGTCAATCCAAAGCCAAGATCTGCCTAAATCTCTCTTGTGTGGTCGACATATGATTATGTCATACGAGACTTCCAATTCTTGATATTTTCTTGAACTCAGTGAGTCGAATCTTTTGACAATTCCTAAAAGACTTGTGGTTACTCATATTAGTATTATAATGGTATTTCGAGATGAAAATAGGATGTGTTGAATATCAGAAACAGAGATATTAGATTCCGTATGTGAAATAATTTTGATCAATCCATCCAGCCTGAATGTGGATTGCACAGGATGGTACTCTTCCTATCGTGTAATTTTAGCGGGATATTTCTTTTGACCTTTCTCATCGATAGCGAAGAATATGAAAATATCACCTCTCTTATGCGATTAACTCAAGTGAGTCAGATATTTCTTGATCAGACGAGCGTAACTTTGGTTCTTTGATTATGCCAAGCTATCCAAATAGAATTTTTGATGATCGAAGTAATACTCTTGGGCCACGTCATTCTCGCCATGGCATTTCTGTTAAATAAACCAAGGACGAAGTAGTGTTAAACTAGCTAAGACCTATCAATGTTCATGAGGTCTGATGTTTTATGGTTTAGTGTTGTTGTTTTATCGAAAGATTTTGTTTTTGAAAAATGGCTAAACATATTACTCAATTGATTTAGAAAAACTGAAAATATATTTGGTCATATGAGTATGAGAGTAGTTTTCTTGAGACCATGTATATAGTTTTAAAATGGTGATGAAAGTTTTTTTTTAAAATTTGACGTCATTATTTATGAGGGGGAAAATTTGTTTTTATTTGGACCACAAGAATTTAAAATATCTATTCTTTCAATCCAATCTGAATACGAGACAACGCATGTTGACGAATCTTTTCAAGAATTACGATGGTGAAACTCAAAGGTCTCTACGTCTGTCCTCGGTCGAAAAGTCCGCGAGTCTATTCTAGTTTATGTTCGTAGCACCAAGTACATGCTGATAGTTCTACATTTGACTGAGCTTTTCACTCATATCAGAAATTCCATCATTGTCTCAACATTTCAAGTTGAGTCAGAATTTATTCTAAACATCAGAAAAGCCAAACGAAATTGATGTTCAAACTCAGAAATCTTAAGAATTTGTATCTTCAGGACATCCGTTTAGCTTTCAAATATCTTCTGATAGTTTTTACGACTTAATAGTTGATAAGTTGTTCCTGATATTTCTGATGTGACCTCTGTCATTATTCGTGAAGTTCATGATTGTAAAGACAGTATCTACCCTGAAGACGAAAGATGCATATGACTTTGAGACTTCATTTCTGGTGGAGATACATGAGGTAAGACGTTGCTGATTTTATTTTCAAATGTTGAGATTGTCAGCAGCTTAAACCAACTTCATGGCTTTAAAAGTCGCCAATGGGATTGAGAACATATGGATATGGATTTTGTGACCCAATTTCCTCGATCACCCAGAGACTTGGATGCTGTTTTAACATTATTGATCGACTTCCTAAGTCTGCATTTTTCTTTCCTTACGAGCGGACTTATCCTTGTACGAATACGACTTTGTTGTTTATCGAGGATATGTTACGTACTGTGGCGAATGATTTTAATTTTGGAGGCATGAAGCTTTGCCATTAATTGAAGTTCCTATATTAATAACTACCAAACGAGCACATGTTTAACACTTTTGAAACATTTTAGAAGAGACGAAGTAAATTTGCCTTATTCTGGTTAGAAATCGGTGAAAAACTAGTTGACTGGACCTAATATAATACGAGAAACAAATGATAAGATTCAGTTATTCAGATAGAGGGTGATGGCCGCCCAGATCTTTAAGCTAAGTATGCTTCTAAATAGAGACGACCCATAGAATTTCAGTAAGGAGATTGTGCTTCTGAAAATTTCTCCTTTAGAGACACAAATCGTTTTGGCATGCAAAAAAAAACTATCATCTTGTTATTTTGGCCGTGCAAGATACGAGATCAAATTGGAAACCTTGCCTACAGATTTGCATTGTCACCAGCTTTATCGGTCACTCGCGTTTTCTTCATGTTGCTATGTTGCAAATTTATTAATCGAATCTATCATGTCTTTCAGCCTAATGAGATGGAATTGTTCATTCTTGTCAAACATTTTGCTCGTATTTTGGATCGTAAGGATATATATTTGTTCTATTGTATTCAATATATCACGTCGTGTATTCTGATCCATGTGTTGTTTTCAGCGCTGAGGTGGATCTATATTTGGGATTTCGAGGACGAAATCTGTTTAAGTGGAGGAGAAATGTAAGGCTCCGAGATTTGATTGATGGTAATTAAATATAATTTGAGAATTTAATAACTATTTTGTAATTAATTAATTAGAAGTGAATTGACAATATGAATGTCAACTGACAATTTAAATCGGAACATGGGATAATTTTTGAATGGTCG
Source organism: Haberlea rhodopensis (assembly GCA_907163345.1). Classification (NCBI taxonomy): domain Eukaryota; kingdom Viridiplantae; phylum Streptophyta; class Magnoliopsida; order Lamiales; family Gesneriaceae; genus Haberlea; species Haberlea rhodopensis. The sequence goes on from CAJQUN010000019.1 coordinate 4,870,657, forward strand.
AATAAACTCCGATAATATTTTAGAAATAAATTATTAAAATAAAGAATTTAATTTTGTGTTATAGTATTGGGTAAAAATCCCAATTGTTGATTATAATTATAATTTATCAGTGCACTGGTGACACTCCGATGTACAAAATTGGACCAGGACACAACTATTAATGTATTATGTGTTAAATATCACTACACATACTAAACATGTGTAAAAACACGCAACAAATCCCGTCACTTTGTTTTTCCCCGGCTTTCCCGCGCTCATCCAGACCTCCACCTGGAAAATCGTCGCGCCTACCACCTTCCGACCACCAACCGCCTAGCTCAACCCACCATCACCTTCCCCTCTCTCCCGCGGTCGTTTCCATACCAAGAACTCGTGATTTGCGTTGACAAGTTCGTCAGATTTTGCCAGAAAGCGAAAAGTTTGAAACTAGGGTTCATCCAATTTTTGGGTGATTTCTTCAAGGTTTGTTTAGGTAATCCTTTCTTGTTCCATGATCATCATTTCCCTTGAATTTTAGGTAATTTTGGTTGATTTTGATGCTGATGGATCGATCAAATTTGTGCATGTGAACGTGAAATTGTTCCAATTCTGTGGTTGATCGATTTTAACCCATTTTAGTCATGTTTAAGCTAGATTAATCTTGTATTTGAGGATTTTACAGATTTTTCAAATTGTCTTGTGGTTTGTATCGATTCCTGCTGAAAATTGGGAAAATTGTCTATTGATTTATGATTTTAGGATGCATGTTCTAAATTCATAGTTAGTCAACTACCAACTCATCTAGATCCAACTTTAGCTTGATGAATCATGTATGAATCGATTGCATGTAATCTCAATGATATATTTTTTGAATGAATCAGTTTTGATGTTGCATTTGGGGGAAATGTGGATCGATCCTTGCATATAAGGGTTGAAGAAGTTGGTGTTGCTTACTTACTGATCCGTGTTGGGGAATTTGGTAGTTGTTCTTGCAGTGTTGAATTCAGAAACATGTTGCATGTTAGCTCGAAAACCTTGCTGTCGTGTTTCGAGTTTCTACTGTTTTGACTCGATTCCTCTTACTGTTAGTTTCTCTTCAATCTCAAGATCCCTATATTTTTCGTTGTTAAGTACGAAATTATAAGATTTATGAGTCCACAAGGCTGTAAGTTTAACTGAGAGATTTCTACTCGTTTTATAAAGACTCTTAGTTAAGATGTAAAACAATTTGAAAGATAAGATATAAGTTTATATGCATCACTCTCGATTATGATTATGATTGGAGTTTAAAATATTCAAGTTAGTTAATAACATTTGTTGCACCTTAAAACGCTACAACTCTCATTCCTTTATTTTAAATAAAATTATCAATTTTTGTTTTGATGATTACAAAACCTATGCTTTTTCTACTAATGCTTTGTGTTGAGTATGCAGCATAAGTTATGATCAAATTAGCATATTGAAGATTGACAAAGTATTGAAATGCCAAAGAGAAAATAATTTTTTGATCAAACGGATCGCCCCAGGCGATGAGTGCCATCGCCCCAGGCGATGGGTGCCAGGTGAGGCATCGCCACGCCCATCGACATAGGCGATGGCGAGGCGAGCATGCTACGAAGATTGCTCCGGGCAATGATGACATCGCCTCAGGCGATGGCAACCATTCGAGACTTCGCCCCCCACATCGACTGAAGCGACGCCGAGGACCGCGCGCATGGACTGATCGCCCGAGGCGATGGCTGGAACGCCTGAGGCGATTCCTGGATCGTTTGAGGCGATGTATAGTTCGTTTGAGGAGATGAAATTTTTGGTCATTTGAGGCTACGACATTTATTTTTGGTGGTGATCGCCTGAGGCGATCTTAGCAATTTTGTGACCGTTGGAACGCGGCGATGGTGATCGCCCGAGGCGACGTCCGGCGATCGTGGAGTGATTTCAGCCTTATGTGTAGCAACGGCTAGTAGGAGCCTTGTGGGCCTTCTACAATATAAATATGGGTGTTTTGGATCATTTTGAATTCAAGAGACAAGAGTATAAACTACAAGAAAGTTGTGTGCAATCAAAATCATTTTAGCATTGCAAACTTCATATATTTGTGTTGTATTGGAGTTTGTAATTTATTTCTTGTGTATGATCTTTTGATTCTTCATGTTGGTACACCGTGAAGGTGTTATTTGATTATTGTAAAGGTCCTCCAACACCGACGCAAGTTGGAAAAGTGTATAAGTCGCCGACAAGTGAAGTTGGTGCAAGGTTGTGGCTATCCTTGGAGCCCTTAAGGCCAAAAAGAAGTTGTTCTAGTGGAACCTCGGTTGGATGTTTTCTAGCCGGGAAGAGGAGACGTAGGCGATGCATCGCCGAACTTCTATAACAAATTCTCTTGTCTTTTATCTCTTTATTATTTACGCATTTATTTATTTATTCTTCTTTGTCTATTTATCGATTGACTTGAAGTCTTCCGCAACGCAAACTCTTTTATTTTGCAAACTCATTTTAAAAAGCTAAAGTCTTCGGTTCCAACAAGTGGTATCAGAGCCATTTGATTTTTGTTTTAAATCAAAAATTTTCTATGGCTAATCTAGCAAATGAGTTTGCTCAAGGTCAATCGACCAATCACCCTCCGCTCTTCATGGGTGATAATTAAGGATATTGGAAAATAGAATTTCTCTATATATCCAATTCGTAGATTATGACCTATGGAAGATTATTGTGAAAGGTCCACATATTTCTTTAAAGGAAGTTGGGGGAATGAGTATTCCCAAAGAAATGGACTATTTTACAAGAGCGGACATGATTTTAATTTCTCAAAATGCTAAAACTATTAATATTTTACATTGTGCTTTAGATATGAAGGAGTACAACCAGATCTCGATGTGCTTAACCGCATGGGAAATTTGGGACAAATTGCAAATCATGAGGGCACTAATCAAGTGAAGGAGACCAAGATTGATCTATTACAACTCAAGTATGAAACTTTTGAGATGGAGTCCGGAGAAAACATTGATTCAATCTTTAGAAGGCTCACTCAAATCATCAATGAGCTTGTCCGACTTGGAGAAAAGTATCCTCCAAAGCAAATATGGAGAAGATCCCTACCACAAGAATGGGATGCCAAGAGGACGGCCATCATTGAATCCAACAAAGGAGATAGTGCATCATATGATATTGATGAACTTCATGGTACCTTGGTTACCCATAAGCTTGAGATGTCAACCCGGAAGGAAATGAAGAAGGAGGAAGAAAAAGCAAAAGGCAAGGGGATTGCTGTGACGGCCCGCCCTAAATGGGTCGCCCGCCGTATTCAATTGCTTGAATACAAGGCTTCACTCGAATCGAAACTTAATTATCACTTTGAACTTATGTTTAGCGGAAACGTTTTTATTCTTATCGAATGTTGACTTAATAAATTTTTACCGATGACTTCTAACTTAGAAAAATTTGGGCAGAGTCTCCTCTTAAAAATTGTGCCCTGTGATCTACCAGATCACTACCACCACAATATCAAAACCATAAAAACAAAAACTAAACCAAAATAAACTTCAAATATCAAAATCCAACTAAAACATAAATAAATGTTTCATATCCTCAAAATAAAACTTAAACATGCCAACATACTCAAAACTTCATAATAAATCTAAATATCCTCCGCATCGTCTAAGTCTTCAACTCCATCTGTAATATGTCACATTACAGGTAAAGGTAAGTTGCAGCATTTTATAGTAAGCATAATAAACATTTGATAAAAGTATTTAAAACATCATTTTTCATAATGTGACGAAAAATAATATACTTTCATATCCAAAATAACTTTCACACATATATGGTTTAATCCGAGCAGTTAACGGAACTAAATTTCACAAAACGGAATCATAACGGAAATAACTGCACAGATAACCAACTAAACTTAACGGACACGAATAACACTATCATAATCATATAATGTCTTAACCATATAGAATTAATCTTTAGTCATAGCCATGCTGTAATGAAACAAATGCATACTCAAATACGGATGTGACACAATGATATCATTCCAGACTATACCCGCTGGAAGGGTATCGACAGATATTATACCCCCTCTGTCTTCGGGCAAAACGAAATGCGTTTCTTTATTCTCGTCGCCAACGAGCCGGAAGTATGCGCGTTTTTATCCTCGTCGCAATGCGAGCCACAACGAAACAAAAATATCCACAGTTCACAAACTTCAAATCGTATTCACCGAATCAAGACAAACATGGCCTTTCAAAATAGTTTTTCACACACAATAAAATGTTATTCAAAATTCTATTTTTCAACAAAATACATTTCTTATCAAAAATATTCTTTCAAAATAATTCTTGCATGCTTACTATCCGAAAATCATTTCAAAATAAACAATACGAAATACTTAAAATAATTTGCGGAAAATTGCAACTTCCTTTACATACCTCAAAGCTTCCTAACAACGTCAAGCTACAAACCTTTCCACAATCTCCAAGATATCAAGTATTTCCTATTATTCATTTCAACATTATCAACAACCATATACATTTAACTTGGTTTTTAAAACAACCTACATATTCCAAACTTATGTTCAAACTTAAATTCACTATCCAAATTACCAAAGCCTACCAATAAACAATTCACCATCTTCGAAAATATCCAATAGCATTTTCGAAAAAATTACAGTTTCAACCCCTCAAAATCCAACATACATTTTCGAAATTAAAAATCCAGAAAATTTCGAACTCAAATTATAATCTCAATTCCTCCAAAATCCAGTACAATTTTCGAACTCCAATTTCTGCAAAAATCTTCGAATTCCAGAAAAATTTCGAATTAATATTCCAGAAAAATTTTCGAATTCCAATTCTTAAAACAAAATTGTGTTCTTGACAAAAATTAAACCAATAGACTTCCAATAATCCATCTACACTAACCTAACCAAATTATAACCCAAAAACAGAAATTAAAATCAAAAACAGAAAAAAAAATTCAAAACATATACATCGAATTTCATACCTATTTGTTACGATTTCTGACCCAATTTCGATTTCCTCGCTGTTGCTTGCAACCACTCGAAATTGGAACTGATTTCCGAACTAGAAATCGAATTTTACAAAACAAATCTGAAAATTTGTTTTCGGAACAGACAGGAATGGACTTGGGTTTGTCTGACCTTATACAATCCAGAGTGAGTAGATGAAGAGGTTGAGAGTTATAGGCGTTTATGGGAGAAGAAGAAGCGACAAAATTAAAGAATGAATGACATGCTGCGAAGAAGACGAGAAGAAGCAAGCGAAGGCTGAATAGAAACTGAAAGAGAAAGTTGAAATCATGTTCGGCTATCTCACTCTTTAATTAACATTACTTAAATAATATTACTAATATTATTATTATTATTATTTATTATAATTATCATATATTCTTATTATTTATTTATTATTATATAATTTATTACTTGTACAATATTTGGGTCAATAAATTCCTATAAAATTGAACCATTACAATCTCCATACATTCTAAAAAGTTTCGTCCTCGAAACTTGCATCGCATTTTACATCTGGATATTTAGCATATAGTTCTTCCTCTTTTTCCCATGTTGCTTCATCAGGTGAATGATTGCTCCATTGAACCTTTACAAAAGGAATTGTCTTAGTTCGTAGAATTCTCTCTTGACGGTCTAGTATCTTGATAGGATATTCTGAATATGTGCATTCCTTTGATATCTCAATCTCTGTTGCTTTAAGCACATGACTTTCATCTGAAACATACTTCCTGAGCATCGAGACGTGAAATACATTATGTACTCGATCTAATTCCGGAGGTAGAGCAAGTCGATAAGCCAAAGTTCCTATTCTTTCCAAGATTTCATATGGTCCTATGAATCTCGGACTTAACTTCCCATGCTTGCCAAACCTCATTACTCCTCTGAATGGTGATACTTTCAAGTATACCTTATCCCCTTGCTGAAATTCTAAATCTCGTCTGCGAACATCAGCCCAACTTTTCTGTCGACTCTGAGCTGTAAGTAATCTCTGTTTGATGATGGACACATTCTCATTCGTGAGTTTGATCAACTCTGGTCCTTCCAATACTTTCTCTCCAACATCAAACCAACACTGTGGTGTTCGACATTTCCTTCCATACAAAGCTTCGAATGGTGCCATTTGAATACTGGATTGATAGCTGTTATTGTACACAAACTCTGCCAGTTTCAGATGACGATCCCACTGTCCTTGAAAATCCAAAATACATGTTCTAAGTAAATCCTCAAGGATCTGAATCGTTCTCTCAGACTGTCCGTCCGTCTGTGGATGGAAAGCTGTGCTGTATTTCAAATTCGTTCCCAACACAGATTGTAAACTCTTCCAGAATTGTGAGGTGAATCGAGCATCTCGATCAGATATAATACTGACTGGTATCCCATGCAAACACACCACTTGATCAATGTAAAGCTTTGCTAAATCATTCATTGATGTAGTCTTCTTCATCGGTATAAAGTGAGCACACTTAGTAAGTCGATCAACAATAACCCAAACTGAATCTTTTTGTGTCGTAGTCTTGGGTAATCCGGTCACAAAGTCCATAGTAATATGCTCCCATTTCCAATTTGGTATGTCCAAGTTTCTCAGTGTCCCTGCCGGCTTTTGTCTTCCAACTTTCACTTGTTGACATACTAAACACTTGGACACAAACTTCACAACATCTTGCTTCATTCCTGGCCACCAAAATAATTGTTTCATATCTTGATACATTTTATTCTGTCCTGGATGCATGGCCAATATTGTCTGATGTGAATCTTGTAAGATTTCGCCCCTGAGTGTTGATACAGCTGGAACGAATAATCTATCATTGAATCTCAAAGTCCCATCTTCATGCATTCTAAAATTTTCTTGATTTGATTGAGCCTTTTGTGATAAAGTCTGCCACATAGGATCCTTTGATTGTGCTTCCTTAATCCTGAGAATAAGATCAGGTTGCACCATGATATTACACAACATCGTCGTCCCATGTTGGTCGTCTCTTGATTCGACATTCAGATTTAACTTTGACATCTCGTCAATTAGTTTCTGCTGCGTAGTCAATAGCATTGATCCATAACTCTTCCTGCTTAATGCATCTGCTACCGCATTACTCTTTCCAGGATGATAGTGTAATTTCACATCATAGTCCTTGATCAGCTCTAACCATCTTCTCTGTCTCATATTCAACTCCTTTTGAGTAAAAATATACTTTAAACTCTTATGATCAGTGTAGATATCACATGTGGTTCCGTACAAGTAATGTCGCCATAACTTCAGCGCAAAAACCACTGCTGCCAGTTCCAGATCATGAGTAGGGTACCTTATTTCATGTTCTTTCAACTGTCGTGAAGCATATGCGATCACCTTTCCATTTTGCATAAGTACACAACCTAACCCTTCTTTTGATGCATCACTGTAGATACAAAATCCTTCATGTCCATCTGGCAATGTAAGAATTGGCGCCGACACAAGTAAATCTTTCAACTTTTCAAAACTTGCCTGACACTTAGAATCCCATTCAAACTTTACTCCCTTTCTTGTTAACTTTGTAAGGGGTAATGCAACTCGAGAAAATCCTTCCACAAATTTTCGGTAATATCCAGCCAATCCCAGAAAACTTCGAATTTCTGTTACTGATGTCGGAACTTTCCAATTGGTAATGGCTTGAATCTTTGCTGAGTCTACTCGGATTCCTTGAGTATCAATAATGTGTCCAAGAAATGATACAGAATCCAACCAGAAGTCACATTTCTCGAACTTTGCAAATAATCGATGTTGTCGTAGTCTCTCCAATGTCATATTCAAATGTTCTTCATGTTCTTCCTTTGATTTGGAATAAATCAATATATCATCAATGAATACTATGATGAATTTGTCGAGCCATTCTCGGAATACGTGATTCATTAATGCCATAAATGCTGCAGGTGCATTCGTAAGTCCGAAAGGCATCACCAGAAATTCATAATGTCCATATCTGGTTCGAAATGCAGTTTTGTGAATATCTTGCTCCTTGATTCTGAGTTGATGATACCCAGATCTCAAATCAATCTTCGAGAATATTTGTGCACCTTGTAATTGATCGAACAAATCGTCAATCCTTGGTAGCGGATATTTATTCTTCACAGTGATTCGATTCAACTCCCTGTAGTCAATGCACATTCTCATGCTGCCATCCTTTTTCTTTACAAACAGTACCGGTGCTCCCCAAGGTGACACACTAGGCCTTATGAAACCTTTATCTTGTAGTTCCTTCAATTGACTTTTCAATTCTTTTAGCTCTGCTGGTGCCATCCTGTAAGGTGCTTTGGATATCGGTTCCGATCCCGGAATAATATCAATAGAAAATTCCGTGCATCGAATTGGTGGCAGTCCTGGCAAATCCTCTGGGAAAACATCTGAGAATTCTTTCACCGTGCAAATCTTATTTATTTTTGCTTCCACTTCAGAGACATTGCCACAAAATCGTTCATGCAGGCTCACGCCTTCATAACAGATCTCTTTACCCGAATTCGTTTGTAGAGTTATGATCCTTCGGTAACAGTCAATGCGAGCCTTTGCACTACTCAACCAATCCATCCCAAGAATTATGTCAAATTCTTTCATGTTGATGATGAACAGGTTGGCTTTGAATTCTTCGCTTTCCACAATCAGTGTTACATCATTGCATACATATTTAATTGTGACTGTCTTTCCTAATGGACTCAATACTTGCATTAAATGTAACAGTGGACTGAAGTGCAAATCAAGTTTCTCCACACAAGATTCAGAGATAAAGGAATTTGAAGCGCCTGAATCAAATAACACATAAACATCTTGATTCAGGAATTTAAATTTACCTCCGATCAACTCATGATCCTCTTCAGCATGGACAACATACAATCTAGTTGGATTGCGCTGTTGTTGTCCACGTGGTTGATTTGTTCCTAAGGTTTGCTTCAAACTGGGACAATCTCTAATCCGATGATCTTTAGATCCACATTTAAAGCAACCTCCCGAGTTCCAATAACATTCCCCAGTATGACTCCGATTACACTTGGGACAAACTTCATTCTTCTTAGTTTCAACGATCATCTGTCTGCGAGCTGGCGGTCTCTGATCTCTGTTTCTGAATTCAGGCTTTCTCTTCCGATTCTGAGGAGTCTCTAGATTCCTCAGCTCAGATTCCACGAACAATGCCCTCTCCATGAGTGTATCAAATTTTGTATCCATGAGAGGTGCTACTTTGAGCCTGATGCCAGTGCGAAGACCTTGTCTAAACCTTGTAATCTTGCTGTTCTCAGACTGCAATTACAAAGGACAGAATCTGCCAAGCTCTTGGAACTTCCTCAGATATTCCAGCACGGTCATATTCTCGGTTTGCCTCAGCCTCAAAAATTCATCTTCTTTAGCCATTCGGACAGCGTCAGGAAAGTATTGTTGCAGAAATTTCTCTCTAAAAATCGTCCAGGTAATGGAGTTTCGTTCCATACTTACTTCCACTGAGGTCCACCAATGCTTTGCATTTCCTTCCAGAAATGGAGTCACCACTGTAACTTTTTCTCCATCGGCAATGTTTATGGCTTTCAGTAATTCTTCAATCTTGGTCAGCCATTCTTCAGCTTTCATTGGATCAGTCTCGTTTCCAAAGTACGGTGGTCGGAGTGCCCGGAATCTCTCAAACTCAGTCCTTCTCGGTGGTTCCGGTTGTAGTGGTGTCGTAACAACATTTTGTTGTAACACTCCAGCTATGATGCGACATATGTTCGTGATGTCCACCTCATTCATTGATCCCACGTTTATATTTGGGATTCCATCTTGGCCTTGATTCACATTCCTATCCTGACCATCTCCTGAGTCGCGATTCGAGTCCTGCTCTTGGCTACCACTCTGATTGCTACTGGTTCTTCCTCTAGCCATTTGGAATCTTAAAAATAGAGTTTTATCGGAATAAATGATACTAATTTAAACAAAACAAATTAAATGTTTAAAGCAAGTAAAAGCAAGTATGCACATAAGTTCAAACACACACATATAAAATTCTAGGTACTGATTCAAACTTAACTCCATTATTCTAAATCCAAAACTTTTCCCAACAAGTCAAACTTAAATAAGCTTAGTCTTAAAGCAAATGTCTAATCCCAAACATATAAACTAAGGCTCTGATACCAACTGTGACGGCCCGCCCTAAATGGGTCGCCCGCCGTATTCAATTGCTTGAATACAAGGCTTCACTCGAATCGAAACTTAATTATCACTTTGAACTTATGTTTAGCGGAAACGTTTTTATTCTTATCGAATGTTGACTTAATAAATTTTTACCGATGACTTCTAACTTAGAAAAATTTGGGCAGAGTCTCCTCTTAAAAATTGTGCCCTGTGATCTACCAGATCACTACCACCACAATATCAAAACCATAAAAACAAAAACTAAACCAAAATAAACTTCAAATATCAAAATCCAACTAAAACATAAATAAATGTTTCATATCCTCAAAATAAAACTTAAACATGCCAACATACTCAAAACTTCATAATAAATCTAAATATCCTCCGCATCGTCTAAGTCTTCAACTCCATCTGTAATATGTCACATTACAGGTAAAGGTAAGTTGCAGCATTTTATAGTAAGCATAATAAACATTTGATAAAAGTATTTAAAACATCATTTTTCATAATGTGACGAAAAATAATATACTTTCATATCCAAAATAACTTTCACACATATATGGTTTAATCCGAGCAGTTAACGGAACTAAATTTCACAAAACGGAATCATAACGGAAATAACTGCACAGATAACCAACTAAACTTAACGGACACGAATAACACTATCATAATCATATAATGTCTTAACCATATAGAATTAATCTTTAGTCATAGCCATGCTGTAATGAAACAAATGCATACTCAAATACGGATGTGACACAATGATATCATTCCAGACTATACCCGCTGGAAGGGTATCGACAGATATTATACCCCCTCTGTCTTCGGGCAAAACGAAATGCGTTTCTTTATTCTCGTCGCCAACGAGCCGGAAGTATGCGCGTTTTTATCCTCGTCGCAATGCGAGCCACAACGAAACAAAAATATCCACAGTTCACAAACTTCAAATCGTATTCACCGAATCAAGACAAACATGGCCTTTCAAAATAGTTTTTCACACACAATAAAATGTTATTCAAAATTCTATTTTTCAACAAAATACATTTCTTATCAAAAATATTCTTTCAAAATAATTCTTGCATGCTTACTATCCGAAAATCATTTCAAAATAAACAATACGAAATACTTAAAATAATTTGCGGAAAATTGCAACTTCCTTTACATACCTCAAAGCTTCCTAACAACGTCAAGCTACAAACCTTTCCACAATCTCCAAGATATCAAGTATTTCCTATTATTCATTTCAACATTATCAACAACCATATACATTTAACTTGGTTTTTAAAACAACCTACATATTCCAAACTTATGTTCAAACTTAAATTCACTATCCAAATTACCAAAGCCTACCAATAAACAATTCACCATCTTCGAAAATATCCAATAGCATTTTCGAAAAAATTACAGTTTCAACCCCTCAAAATCCAACATACATTTTCGAAATTAAAAATCCAGAAAATTTCGAACTCAAATTATAATCTCAATTCCTCCAAAATCCAGTACAATTTTCGAACTCCAATTTCTGCAAAAATCTTCGAATTCCAGAAAAATTTCGAATTAATATTCCAGAAAAATTTTCGAATTCCAATTCTTAAAACAAAATTGTGTTCTTGACAAAAATTAAACCAATAGACTTCCAATAATCCATCTACACTAACCTAACCAAATTATAACCCAAAAACAGAAATTAAAATCAAAAACAGAAAAAAAAATTCAAAACATATACATCGAATTTCATACCTATTTGTTACGATTTCTGACCCAATTTCGATTTCCTCGCTGTTGCTTGCAACCACTCGAAATTGGAACTGATTTCCGAACTAGAAATCGAATTTTACAAAACAAATCTGAAAATTTGTTTTCGGAACAGACAGGAATGGACTTGGGTTTGTCTGACCTTATACAATCCAGAGTGAGTAGATGAAGAGGTTGAGAGTTATAGGCGTTTATGGGAGAAGAAGAAGCGACAAAATTAAAGAATGAATGACATGCTGCGAAGAAGACGAGAAGAAGCAAGCGAAGGCTGAATAGAAACTGAAAGAGAAAGTTGAAATCATGTTCGGCTATCTCACTCTTTAATTAACATTACTTAAATAATATTACTAATATTATTATTATTATTATTTATTATAATTATCATATATTCTTATTATTTATTTATTATTATATAATTTATTACTTGTACAATATTTGGGTCAATAAATTCCTATAAAATTGAACCATTACAATTGCGTTGGTTGGAGAGAAAGCAAAATCCGATGACGAAGATGATGAGGAAATGACATTGTTCACAAGGAAGTTCAAGAAGTTCTACCGGAAATACAACAAGCCAAGAACCTCCGAATCCAACAAGAATCCTACCAAACGAGAGGTAACTTTTTATAATTGTCAACAAAATGGTCATTATGCTAATGAATGTCCAAGTAGAAAGAAGGCGGATAAGGGAAAGAAGAAAGCTTTAATGGCCACATGGAGTGATAGTGATTCCGATGAAGAAGAAGTAGCAAATCTTTGTCTAATGGCTCTTGGAGATGAAGATGAAGAGGATAATGATGAGGTACCATCTTATGATGAATTATTAGATGCTTGTAATGAACTTATTGATGTTATTGGTAAAGCTAAAAAGAGTAATAAAATGTTAAAGTTGGACTTGGCTAAAAAGGACGAAGAAAATGTCACTTTGAAAAATGAACTACTTGATTTGAAGAAATCATTGGGAAGTTTAATGATAGTGGTTTAATGCTTCATGAATTGCTTGGCTTGCAAAGATGTAGCTTTGATAAAGCCGGATTAGACTTCTCAAGCAAATCAAAAATATTTTCAAGCTTGTTGGCCAAAGCCAAGCATAATCCCCCTACTTGCACCTATTGTTGTAAGGTTGGTCATGTTAGAAATAAATGTAGATTTTTCAAAAATCAATACCAACCAAACAAGAGGTGGAAGTGGAATCCTAAATCCCCCATTGTTACTAACCAACATGGACCCAAAGAACAATTGGGTACCAAAGGTCCAAATATTAAAAATTTGTTTTGTAGGGAGGAACAAGTAAGAGGTCCAATTCCTGGTATCTCGATAGTGGATACTCAAGGCATATGACGGGTGACAAGAACTTGTTCTTGTCACTAAAAGCTAAAAGTGGAGGAAGTGTCACTTTTGGAGACAATAGCAAAGGAATCATTGAAGGCATTGGCTCAATTGGTAACTCTAACTCTACTATTATTGATGACGTACTTTATGTCAAAGGACTTAAGCATAATCTTCTTAGCATAAGTCAATTATGTGATAAAGGTTATGAAGTCTCATTTGCATCACTTCATTGCACCATATCATACACACATGACAAATCTATTAAATTCATTGGTTATAGAAGTGAGAATGTGTACAAGGTTGATTTGGATAATCTTTCTTCTCAAAATGTAAAATGCCTTGTAACGTTGAATGATAACAAAAATGTGTTATGGCATAGAAGACTTGGTCATTTTGGATTGAGCACCATTGGTAAAATTCAAAAAATCTTGTTGTTGGATTGCCTAACCTTGATTTACAAGTTGATTTTATTTGTGATGCTTGTCAACTAGGAAAGCATACTAGAGAATCTTTCAAAAATAAAAACGTTATCTCCACTTCTATGCCACTTGAATTGCTACATTTAGACTTGTGTGGTCCTTCAAGGACAACTAGTCTAGGTGGTAAATCTTATGCATTTGTCATTGTGGATGATTTCTCTAGATTCACTTGGACATTGTTCTTAGCCCATAAAAGTGATGCCTTTGAGAGTTTCAAAATATTTGCAAAAAGAGTTGAGAATGAGAAAACTCTTTCAATAAAAAGTATCCGTAGTGACCACGGAACCGAATTTGAGAATGAAAATTTTATAAACTTTTGTGATGACAAAGGCATTGGTCACAACTTTTCTTGTCCTAGGACACCTCAACAAAATGGTGTTGTTGAAAGGAAGAATAGGACATTAGTGGAAATTGCACGTACTATGCTATGTGAATATTCACTTCCAAAATATTTTTGGGCCGAGGCAATGAGCACCGCATGTTATATCATTAATCGTTCATCAATAAGGCCAATTCTCAAGAAAACTCCATATGAATTATGGAGGGGGAGAAAGCCTAACATTTCTTACTTCAAGGCTTTTGGTTCAAAGTGCTTCATTCACAACAATGGTAAGGATAACCTTGGTAAGTTTGATGCCAAATCGGATGAAGGTATAGTTCTTGGTTATTCCAATACTAGTAAAGCATATAGAGTGTTTAATAAACGTAATCTTATTGTTGAGGAATCTATTCATGTTATATTTGATGAGACTAACCCTCGAATATCAAGAATTTCCCTTGATTGTGATGATGAAGAATTACTTGAGCAAATGATAGAGTCAACCACACTTGAGGACTTTAGTGGTGACAAAGAAGAACAAAGAATGGAGTCAAGTAATTCCAAAGATGATGAGGAACTTCCAAAGGATTGGAAAACCACCAAGGATCATCCCATGGATCTTATTATCGGTAGTCCATCAAAAGGGGTAAAAACTCGATCCTCATATATCAATATTTGCAATCATCTTGCTTTCATTTCTCACATAGAGCCTAAGGACATTAATGATGCATTGCTTGATGATTCTTGGATCTTGGCTATGCAAGAGGAACTAAATCAATTCAAAAGGAATAAAGTTTGGAATCTTGTACCTAGGCCTTCGAACTACACCATAATTGGAACAAAATGGGTATTTAGAAATAAAAAGGATGAACATGGGACGATTATTCGAAACAAGGCTAGGTTGGTAGCTAAAGGATATTGCCAAGAAGAGGGCATAGATTTTAATGAAACATATGCACGCGTTGCTCGCTTAGAATCCATTCGCATGTTACTTGCTTTTGCTTGCTTTAAAGATTTTAAGCTCTTTCAAATGGATGTCAAGAGTGCCTTCTTGAATGGTGATTTGAAAGAAGAGGTGTATGTTGATCAACCACCCGGCTTTGAGGATCCACATTTTCCCGACCATGTTTTTAAACTTGATAAAGCTTTGTATGGTTTGAAAGAAGCTCCTAGAGCTTGGTATGAAAAACTATCTTCATTCTTAACCAAGAATGGCTTTACAAGAGGAAAAGTGGATATTACTTTGTTTACCTTAATTAAGGGAAATGATTTGCTTTTGTTCAAATATATGTTGATGATATCATATTTGGTTCTACTAATGAATCTTTGTGCAATGAGTTTTCTAAATTGATGCAAGATAATTTTGACATGAGCATGATGGGAGAACTCAACTACTTTCTTGGATTGCAAATCAAACAATGCAAAGATGGAATCTTTATAAGTCAAGTAAAGTATGTCAAAGATATGCTCAAGAAATATGGAATGGATAATACGAAGAGTGCATCAACACCAATAAGCTCATCAACCAAGCTTGACAAGGATGAACAAGGTAAACCAATTTGTCAAAAGCTTTATAGGAGTATGATTGGTTCTTTGCTTTATTTAACGGCTAGTAGGCCGGATATCATGTTTAGTGTATGTTTATGTGCTAGTTTTCAATCATCACCAAAAGAATCACACTTGTTCGCCTTAAAACACATTTTTAAATATCTTACAAAAACTCCAAATCTCGGCTTGTGGTATTCTAGAAACCCTTTCTTTGATTTGAAGCTTACTCCGATGCCGATTTTGGAGGATATAAGGTGGATAGGAAAAGCACTAGTGGTACTTGTTTCTTTCTCGGTAATAGCTTGGTATCTTGGTTTTCCAAAAAGCAAAATTGTGTTGCACTCTCAACAACCGAAGCCGAATATATGGCCGCCTGTAATTGTTGTGCACAAATCTTGTGGATGAAAAGCCAATTACTTGATTATGGGCTAGATGTTTCAAAAGTTCCAATTTTTTGTGACAACACTAGCACCATATGTTTATCTAAAAATCCAATTCAACATTCTCGGACTAAGCATATCGATATAAGACACCATTTCATTCATGACCATATCGAACAAAATGATGTTGAATTATTTTATGTTAATACCAAGGATCAAATTGCCGATATTTTTACAAAACCACTAGATGAAAACACTTTTATTTTTCTTCGTGGTGAATTGGGTATGATTGAACTTTGAGCATGTTTGCATACTTTAAGAAATAATATCATATTTAGGGGGAGCTACTCTACTTCGTCATATGCATAGAGCAATTGTGAAATTCATTTACATAAATTAATTATGTTTAATGAATTTTGTAGCTCAACATTTAATTTCAAAAGTGCATCTTGAAATCACCTTTAAAAGTCACAAATTGTGGATTATTGTGTTTTTGAGATTATGTGATTTATTTTTGTTGTTAGATGGTATAATGGAAGATAGTTTAATCAAAAATAAATTTTTGGTCTAAAAATTGGCTCAAAATCTGTCCAAACCATCGCCTCAGCATCTTGTGCGCAACGCCTCGTCCGTGGCTTGCATCGCCTCAAACGATGGCTCGGATCGCCTAGGGCGTTCACCGATCGCCTCAGGCATTCTATAGATTGCCTCAGGCGATCTCGAATTTTAAAGTCTGAAAGCTACGGCTTTTTGCTCATTTTTCTGCACCTTTTCGTGTTTTTCATCCATAATTCGAGCAACCTTCATAATTATAATCTCCGATCAATCCTAAGCTTTTCCCAACCATCAATTTCACTTTCTAAACACCACTTTTTCTAATTGGAAATTTTGCAACCCTAACCCAAATTTGTCTCAATTCTCTCCAAATTATTGCTAAAATATCTAGAAGCAACCGAGAAGAAGGAGAATCAAGCCGAAGGAGACGCTCTAATCGATCTACTAGGAATTATACGGGTCCTTCTCTTGATGGTAAGCCAATTCCCACAGATTATCTTTCTCGCAAATTATATCCGGGCTATGTGTTTGATTTTGAGTTCCTTAGAACTTCTCAGCTCCCTATTCTTGATTGGATTCAATTCCAACATTGGGAAAAAAAATTTAAACCTCCTAGAGAGAATGATTTTGTATCCATCCATGATTCATTCGTTTTATGCTAATCTTGAATTGTTGAGGGAGATGGTGAATTAACTATCAAAACCATTGTTTGCAATCACCCCATTGAATTCACTATTACCGAATCGGGGAACATTCTTCGCATTCCTTTGGAGGGTCCAGCTAAATTTGCTCTAGCTACTTGGCCTAATGATGGGGTATGCGATCCTGCCCAAGCCTTGTATCTCATTTTTGGCGGCACTCCACAATGTCCAAACCAATCTTTTCTTGTCAATTCTATTCCTACGGTCTACCAAGTAGTGTACAAGATAGTGATCACCTCGATGATCCCTCGAGATGGTGATCGTATTAAATTGAAATTATCTGATGTATACTTGATGTATTACACCATTACCATAACCCCCTTCAATCTACAAAGATTCATTGTCCAAATCTTTAAGAACACAACCCATAATCCCAAAAAGGTAATTCTCCCTTTCGGCCGTGTCTTAACCAAGATTTTTCTTCACTTCAATCTTCCTTTTAATGACAATGAAAAAATCCTATCAAGCCTAAGGACACCTTCAATCTTAGGTGCTTCCCTTTTAACAAAATTTCTTGGAATCCTTTCACTTCTTGTTCAATGATCCGGGAAACTTGCTCTCAGCTTTCAATCCTAAAGACCACCCCTCATTACCCGTTGATAGGATGACTAGTGCTCAAAGACTCCATTTCCCTTTCTTGATTGAACCAAACAAAGAGGAGCAACCCATTCCACATCAATCTCCTTCAACCTCTGATGACATGATGAATATTGGGGCGGATATTCCGGCTCCTGATAGTCATCAACCGCATTCTTCATTTGAATTTAACCAAGATGCCTTTGCATTCTTCACATCTCAATTTCAAACCCTTTGTGATGATATGAACTCTCAATTTCAATCCTCGAGAGTAGATATAAATTCTCAATTCCAATAACTTCGAGATGATGTTGCGTCTCTTCGGGCTTACCAAGACTCATCGAGAGAAGATTTGCCATATTTACGATATGAGGTGGACGCTCTTCGATCTTAGTTTCCCGGTGCCCACATGGACGAGGATCCTAATCACGGGAATGATGGTGATGGTGGCATGGATTGAGTTGTATTTTTTTAGTGTTTTTAGATTTTATCTTTTTGGAATTGTTTGTAAGGATTAAATTGTTTAATTGATGTTGGACTAGTTTATTGTATATGTTGAATGGATATTGAGTTGATTTTGTATTGCTTGTTGATGGCTTTATGGTTTATTCAATTTATAAAGGAAACTCTGTCAAATTTTCGTAAAAATCATTTACCTTTTTTATTCTCACAAAAAGGGGGAGAATGTATGTGTAAACTTGATTGTTGAAATGCAACCTAATTGTTTTTACGACTTGTGACACTTTTTTAAAAGGTGATAAAAGCACATTGAAACATTGTTTATCATTGCATTCATTAAGGGGGAGTTTAAACTCTCTATGCATTGCATTGTTATAAATTTTATTTTTTTTCAAGTTTACCAGGTTTTGTGATCATCAAAAAGGGGGAGATTGTTGCGCCTTAAAACGCTACTACTCTCATTCCTCTATTTTAAATAAAATTATCGATTTTTGTTTTGATGATTACAAAACCTATGCTTTTTCTACTAATGCTTTGTGTTGAGTATGCAGCATAAGTTATGATCAAATTAAGCATATTGAAGATTGACAAAGTATTGAAATGCCAAAGAGAAAATAATTTTTTGATCAAACGGATCGCCCCAGGCGATGAGTGCCATCGCCCCAGGCGAGGCATCGCCATGCCCATCGACAGAGGCGAGGGCAAGGCGAGCATGCTACGAAGATCGTTCCGTGCGATGATGACCATCGCCTCAGGCGATGGCAACCATTCGAGACTTCCCCCCGCACATCGACTGAAGCGATTCCTGGATCGTTTGAGGAGATGTATATTTCGTTTGAGGAGATGAAATTTGTTGGTCATTTGAGGCTATGACATTTATTTTCGGTGGTGATCGCCTGAGGTGATCCACACAACGTCTGAGGCGATCTTAGCAATTTCGTGATCGTTGGAACGCGGCGATGGTGATTGCCCGAGGCGATGTCCGAGACGATCGTGGAGTGATTTCAGCCTTATGTGTAGCAACGGCTAGTAGGAGCCTTGGGGGCCTTCTACACTATAAATATGGGTGTTTTGGATCATTTTGAAGTCAAGAAACAAGAGTATAAACTACCAGAAAGTTGTGTGCAATCAAAATCATTCTAGCATTGCAAACTTCATACATTTGTGTTGTATTGGAGTTTGTAATTTATTTCTTGGCATGATCTTTTGATTCTTCGTGTTGGTACACCGTGAAGGTGTTATTTGATTATTGTAAAGGTCATCCAACACCGACGCAAGTTGGAAAAGTGTATAAGTCGCCGACAAGTGAAGTTGGTGCAAGGTTGTGGCTATCCTTGGAGCCATTAAGGCCAAGAAGAAGTTGTTCTAGTGGGACCTTGGTTGGACATTTTTTAGCCGGGAAGAGGAGACGTAGGCGATTCATCGCCGAACTTCTATAACAAATTCTCTTGTCTTTTATCGCTTTATTATTTACGTATTTATTTATTTATTCTTCTTTGTCTATTTATCGATTGACTTGAAGTCTTCCGCAATGCAAACTCTTTTATTTTGCAAACTCATTTTAAAAAAGCTAAAGTAGCCAAGGAACCTCATTCACCCCCCCTCTTCGGTTCCAACAACATTTAAATAGATTGTCAAGATAAACTATTGAAAAGTAAACATCCGAACAGTGAAATGAAAGAATAAGGATAATTAGCAATATATAAAAGAAAGCTAAAATTTTCATCATTTTCTTATATTGTGAATTAAGGAAATAAGTGAATATAAATGATGGTGTTGTATGAATTTGATAGATTAATACACGATATGGGAGGTCCACGAACTAAGAAGACCATATCCAGCTTCTAGAACAAGGAATAATAGGTATGTTGCGATCGGTAACATACTACAGGTATCTGTATTATTTGATACATGATTTGTTGAACTTAAGTGAATTACGTGAAATTACTTGGCTATGTGACTTTTATTGAATTATGAGCATTCATAGCTTTCATAATTGATATATCGATGTATTAAAATAAATGTTTTGTTAACACACATCATTTTTTGATAAATGTACATCGATATATGACATACATGTTGGACATATATATATATATATATATATATATATATATATATATATATATATATATATATATATATATATATGTGTGTGTGTGTGTGTGTGTGTGTATTGAGATGCATCACATGAGATTATGATATTGCGTGATGCATTGACACACATGGACATTGAGCACGTCATGTTGATCATATTGATTCTTTCGTTGATACCTATTTCATTTTGTTGGTGTCTATGATGCGTGTTTAGGGATGATGGGCACTCCGATAGCTTGGTGGAGAGAGTGAGCTGAGATATGCCATAGCGACGAGTGTGCCGACATCGTCCAGACATGAGGGATGATGGACCACCGATGGCTCGACTGAGAGAGATGAGTAGCGACGAGCGTGTCGATGCCCTGCTCGAGCTTGATATTGATATGATACCTTTCTTTGGACTCCGATATTTTGATATCTTGATATATTTGATAGCTATTCCTTGGATTCCGGACGTTTGCTACCCCGAGATGAGTTGTACCTTTCATGCATTGTATTACATTTCATTGCATCACATCATATATTACATTTTATAGATACACATTGTAATTACTTAATAGTTTCATATTGGGCATTGACTCACCTCCAAGGGGGCTGCTGTTGTCTTTGTGTGTGGACAATGACAGGTATTACAGGTAACCAGGATCCCAAAGTGGGAATACTAGTTGAAGTCTTACCTGAGGTTGTTTCTTTTGTCCTTTTCCCAGTTGTAGGATAGTTAAATTATACTAGGATGTGTCATGGATCGTATAATTATGTAATTTGAGTTTATTCAGTCCAGTCTTGAATACTTGTGAATATTTGGTGTTTACTTACTGCTTATGGTATTATGTAAATATTTTGAGTATGAAATGTGTGCTAGAGACTTATTGTGCATGCTACGGTATGATGTAAATATTTTTAGTACAGATTATGTGATGGATGTCTATGATGCATGCTATGGTATTAGGTATGTCCCTCGTGCGGGAAGGTCATGCCGAAATTTTTAGAGCCACTTGTTGGTAGAATTTTAAATAATCTTCCACTGTTTGCAAATAAATAATCATTGTATGATAATTAAACACTTGATTAGGAACGAGTTCTCACATCAGGCCTCAGGCTCCTGTGCTATTAGTCATGATTACATGGCGTTGTACGGTCAAATTATCCGTCATATTATTCTCCACCCGCCAATAATATTGTGATAGGATTACCATGCAGAAGATGTTGCTGCATAGCCGCAAGTGGTATGTATATATGTCATTCATTCTTACTTATCATTTTCTTTGTCTTCTGAATTACGGTAGATATAAACCATATAATTTTTTGGAGGATGCACATATGGAGCAACTCAGACTTAGTTGCTCAAGTTTGAGTGAGAAGAGATCTCACCAGGCGTGTATTAGATCACAACATAGCTATTGCAGGCGAAGTGCATGAACTTGCTATTGCGCAACAAAATAGATATGGTGACAGCCAGCTATCGGTAGGGGGGCCACCCGGAGGAGAAGACGATCAATTATCTCTGATACTCCAGTAGATGCTCACGATGGCACCCCTACTTTTACAACTTGCACATATGATGCAGTTGGTGCATCAACATCGCATCGTCCATCATTCCACTATGATGATGCATCTTCTGACTACTACGTGCCCCAACCTGCCCACCAGGAAGAGTCATCCCCATATACTCCGTATATACCGGTTCCAACCCAACCATACGGTGGATTATCATGTATTGATATAATGCTTGGAGTATTTGGTTCTTCAAAATTACGTCCAAATTTTGATGTCTCGCCTGTTGCATTCTCTGACTCGACTCCACACTATCATGATATTGGTGAGTCCAGCGCCAGGATTACAACTGATTAAACACAAACAATTAATGTTGGGGAAGCTGAGCCATCTAGAATACGACAAAGACAGATACATAGACATGCTTGTGAGACCGGTGGAAATGTTTAGAGTTAATATAAATAATATTGTATTTGTATGACTGAAATAAAAATAAATATGTATGCATATCTATTGTTTCAAATAATTGAATCATTTAAAAACTATTATCAACTATTTCTCTATGGTTTACAAATTTTGTCCACACATTTAAACTAATTTTAGTTTTTAAAATTGTCTTGGATCATAAATCTAATTTCTAAAAAAACAATTATCCAAAAAAAAACTCATTGTTTATAAATCAAATAAAATAAATATGTTAAAAAATATTTTTTTATAAATAAAAGAAAGAAACGTGATCTTCTTGTTGGTTTTTTTTTTTTGAAAAAATATTCCTAAAAACGTGAATTCAAATCACGTTTCTTTTGTTTAATTAAAAAAAAATTCCTATAGATTCGTGAACTGAAATAATGACTTTTCTAAAAAAGCTAACCCAAATCAAGTTTCACGTTAGTTCCGTAACAACTCTATTTATAACCTTAATTTTCAACAATGCATAGTGATGGTATTATCAAATTCATAAATAAATATATGTCACTAAAATTATTGTAGTATCATCAATACTAACAACAAATGCATATTATCATCCTAAGACACGTATCGAAAAAATCTATACAATTGTAACAAAAACCCTAGAACTTAGCTTCTGAAACCATAAAATTGAATGTATGAACATTTACCAGATGTGAAAAATGTGATTTGCAATTGCCGAAAACAAGGATTCAATAAAAAGAATTGAAGGCTTGTAAATTGGGATTTTAAGAATCGAAATTGGAGACTTTCGAATAGAGGAACTCAAACAGAGAATAATGACGCATGTAAGAATTAGATTAAGTTTTATATTTAATGTTTGGAAAATTTTATTTTTGTCAAAAACTTTTAAAATTGTAAAATTAACCCCCAAAAATGTCAAATTTGAATCGGATATGCCATCGGTCATGTCCGATACCTGCGTCAGATTTTTAAAAAAACGCTTAAGCACACTCCACGTGGCGTGTTCGACACGTGTCCCACCTATGTATGAGACTTGTTGGTGTCCTAGAAATATCCCACGCGTGATCGAGTGATTTTTAGGGTGTCCACACATCATATCTAATTGTTGAAAAAATGCTTAATGAAAGGACCAAATGAAGTGTACTGGAGGCTGCGATCGATCTCCATATGTTGGGCCGATCGATCGCGCATTTGGGAAAAACGAGGTGCCAAAAATCTTCCAGGCGCGATCGATCGCCACTCCAGACACGATCGATAGCGCCTGGCAGTAGGCGAAAAATAAAGGGTGCTATCGATCGTGCCTTGTTCAGATTTGCGGGTTGGGTGCGTCCCTTCACGTATTGATGTGTTTTTTCCTGAATGGTTGCTTCCAATTGGTGTCCCTAGATGGCATTACTTGGTCAAGCATATATAGAACAACCCTTGAATGATTTTGTTAGGATCGAATAGTACTGTTTAGAGGGGAGGTGAATAAACACTCTACTAAAATTTATCTTTTCCGATTTTCCTGGATTGATTTCACCTGGGTTAGCAAATGAAACATGTTTCTTAATCAAAACTAATTTGAACAGACCACTGATAGTGTGAGTGCGGAATCGGTCTGTTCTTAGTTAGCAAGACCGCTCTGATAGCTTTGAAACACGAAGTAGTACGAAATGTAAATGGACAGGATGTGTTTCTAGAAGTTCGAAGGCAATTCCTTCTACGTCTCCCCTTCTTCCAATTCAGGAAGGATACAATAGAAGACTTTGAGTAATACAATCCCGTTGTACAACCCCAATTCAGCTGGATTTACCCCATTACTAGACTGAAACTACTAGTCTCTCAATCGGTTCAGACACAATCCGTCTGACAGTTACAATGAACTCACTCTTCTATCTTACAATTGATAGAGTGAATTACTCTGAGCTCAAATTATCCTTAAACGATCAAATAAAACGATAAGACATGCTATCAACTTTGACCAGATCGACAAGATGAAGTCTTTCGATGATAGTGTTCTGCTCGAATGAATGCTCAATTGATTGATTGTTGATCTCGTATGCGTGTTGTATATCTCATGTTGTTCTCTCGTGATTATCTAAGTTGCACCTTTATATAGGCATTACTGCCAATGATAATATTTCCTTTTGCGTGCAACTCTTTACTTTAGTCAACCTCTAAACAAACTGCAGTCTTCTATTTTTAGACTTTTTCCCTTCTGGTCTGTTCTTTCGGTGCTTGTCAGATAAGATCTGCTTTGTCTATTTACCATTTATGGTAACTTCAGTCTTTGGTCTATTTCAACATTAAATGCTACATTAAATGCTTATAAGAGGCTAGCTCGATCTGTTCTCTTCAGGCTGGTCTTATAAGAGGTTTGTTGAGAGAACAGATCGTTCAGACCATGATGTATACTATAAATGCTCTTTATCATCTTTTCCTTGAAGTAATCAAAGTCCATAGTGGTAGTCTGCTGGTTTTGGTGTACTTCTCTTACTCTTTGGGAGAGGAAGAGGAAATTCTCAGATAGTCCTCGAAGAGACTTGGCCACTGATGGAGTATCGTCAAGGTAGTCTGGTATGTCTTCAGCAGGTTTCACAACCAGCTTTTTCCCTTTTTCAATCGAAATGAAGGGTTGCGCGAGGTCTAGTTCGTCTGCAAAATCTATTGGAGAAGATGAGTAAGGCTCCACAGTAAACGGGGCAGTAGCTTGGTGATGTTCGGATCAGACTAATTCAACAAGATCCGTAGAGAAGTGATTCAAAAAGGCCAAGTCTGCAGCTGACTGATCTGTTGGGACTGTCTTTGACTGAGCTAGAAGGTCTTTAGCAACTGGAGGAGAGCTTGGTTGGACAGGCTCCTCAAGTTATAAATTCGCAATAATGCCGGACACAGCTAGTCAAGTATCGACGATGTCTTGAGTGACAATAGTCTTTGGGGCGACTAGCGTGATGATCTGAGCTTCGTAGACCATGGACGTAAAAGGAAGAGACATAGTAGAGGATTCCAGTAATACGTGCATTGCCTCAGCCTCTGCAGTAGTCGGAGCATTAGGCGGTGGCTGCTCCGCTGCCTTAGAAAAGGGCTCCTCGTGTTTTGCAGAAATCTACCTTGCCACAGTCTGGCTTGTGGTTGGGTGATCCGGACTGGGAGGAGGGGTTGAAATATTCAGCCCTTGGCGATGCATTCTGATAGCCATATGTAGAGTGAGGATGTCCGTCTCTAGCTAAGATATAACCGCGCTGTCGTCCTGGATAGTCGGGCGGTTATTCAAAATTTGGTTTCTTAGCTTGGATGAGGAGATTTGCGAGAGCCTCAGCCTATGTTTTGCACAGAACAGCTCTTTTCGATGCACAGCGATGCGAACATCGTCTGTTTCTGTGCCATTCAGAACTTATTGTTCCATCTTTTTAAGTTGTTTGAGCTTACCAAAGAACAGATTGAAGTGATTCACCGTTCTTTACAAGACCCATTCATCGAATATAGCAGCGAGGGCCTGCACTTTTTTCTTCAATATCTTCCATGGCAAGGTCAGTAGCAGTTTGAGCAGCTGATTTGGTCTTTGAGGGTACAATCTCTGTCATGATGGCTTTGTCCTTCCCAGCAACAGATGAGGGTTTGATCCCTGATTGGGTATAATCACCCAATTATTTAATCACAATACCCTTGACAGCTGGGATATTGGATGTGGTCCCGGGCACAACTTTGGCTAGTTTGGGTGGAGCTTTGGTTGTTTGAAGTGGAGCTTGGGATACTGGGGTTGCTTGGGTTGGAGGAGAGGTAGATACGGGTTTGGGGTTTAAGGTTGTCAGGGGTTTGGGGAGTTGGGTTCGAGGCTTCTTTGGTAGAGGTTTGGTTAGGGGTGAGATAGTAGAGCCAGACTGGGTTTCATCAGAGTCAGTCTGGACTACCACTAGTTTTAGCTTAGCCCTGGTCTTCTTTTGCTGCAGCCTGTTCTGCACCAACCTCCATTTTGACGGTCAATTATTCAGTGGGAGTTGGAAGAGCACTTTTGGATTTTAACAGAGCCAGTCCTTTGGGACTAATGACTTTGAACGGGCTGAGTGCCAAAGATTTCCCATGATATTCATTGACTCCAGCAATTTACTTAGAGGAACAGCAAAACAGACAGCCTGTTTTGCGGAAATGATGGTCTCCAATAAAACACCAAATAGGATGGAGGACCAGTTCACTTTCTCTCCAAAGTGGATAGCTGCCATGACTCCAAACTTTTCAGCTGTCACAGCATCATAGCTTCCGGCTTTTCTCAGCAACGGCTTACCAACGATGTCGCATAGTACTTGAAAATGGAAGGACATCTCTTTCTTCTTGAATGCAGGTTTAAGTGTGAGTCCGAAGATTGACACTCTGCGCTGAAATTCCTCCAGAGTGGCTTTGGACAAATGAGCGAAATCGGTCATGCCAGAGGTAGGAAGCCCAAAAGTCTCTGTAAACATTTCCTGAGAAATTTCAACATTCTGGCCATTAACTGAAGAAGAGATGGAAGTCTTGTGACAAACGACGTTTGAGAATAGTTATCTGATTTCTGATTCATACACCACCGTGCCACATTCAAAAAATTTCTTCAGTCCGGATGATTCCAGATTTTTGAACATAGATACCATTTCTTTGTCGTTCATCATGTAGATAGCGTCAAACTCAACACATAATGACTTGTGAGTAATGGTTGCCATTTGAATACGAATGTGGAAGAAAGAAGAATGTATTTAGAAGAGATAATCAGACAACGGTAATTGTATAAAGTAAAAAGATGAATTAGATGTACAACCTGATAAGTAGAAAGATATTAGACTCATGTCTGCATCTCGATGACTGATATTTTAAAATTCAAATTTTAACGGTTTGGATGAGGGTATAGTAAGGCGGTTAAAGTTAGATCAGTCCGGGCTGTAACATATTACTATGTTATAGATTGATAGTGTTTTGAGTCAGATCATGGGATAATATCAGATCGATAGAGATCGGTCAGATAGTCAGCACCGGTCTGTATCTTACTGACCATTGTATTATCGATCTATGCCAACACTAAATTTTTAATAACGAAGTTAAGCATTCTTCAAATATATTAAGATAGATCTATTAAACCAAGAATTTGACGAAAATAATTAAACTTAGCCTCTGGGAGTGGTTTAGTGAATAACATGATCTCGAATAAAATGATGTCTGATATCAATATGTTTCGTTCGAGAGTGCAAGACTGGATTATATGTGATAGCAATTGCACTAGTGATGTAGCAAAAGATTGGTGATTCAACAGCTTGAATGCCATAGTCTTTGAGCTGATTTTGAACCCGGAGCATTTGAGTGCAACAGCTTCCCGCAGCGAGATATTCTGCCTTAGCTGTGGATGTGGCAATCGACGTCTGCTTCTTGCTAAATCATGAGATCAATCTTTCACCTAAGAATTGACAAGTTCCACTGGTGTTTTTGCGATCGATCTTACATCCTGCATAGTCAGCGTCTGAATATCCAATTAAAGTGAAATTTGAATCTTTGGGATACTAGAGACCAACATTCTGAGAGCCTTTTAAGTATTTTAGAATACGTTTAGCGGCAATGAAGAGGGATTGTTTAGGGTTAGATTGAAATCTAGCACACATACAAACAAAAAACATAATATAAGGCCGGCTCGCTGTAAGATATAAGAGCGATTGATACATTGTTACCTCAACTGACGTTCCTTTTTGTCTTTATCTAACTTGATTGATGGACTCATCGGAGTTGAAGCATTTGAGCAAGTCTCCATACCAAACCGTTTGAGTAGCTCCTTGGTGTACTTGGTTTGATTGATGAAAATTTCATTATTGAGTTGTTTGACTTGTAGACCTAGGAAGAATGACAATTCTCCCATCATACTCACCTCAAATTGGCTCTGCATTAACTTAGAAAATTTCTCACATAACTTGGGGTTAGTTGACCCAAAAATGATATCATCAATATATATTTGAACCAACAAAGCATGTTCCACCTTGATAAACTTAAATAAATTTTTATCTACGGAGCCGATCTGGAAATCACGATCCAGAAGAAATTGAGACAGAGTGTCATACTAGGCTCTGGGGACTAGGCTCTGGGGGCTTGTTCAAGTCCATAGACTGCTTTATTTAGTAGGTATACGTGATCTGGAAATGAGTGATTAAGAAATCCAGGAGGTTGCTCGATGTAGACTTCCTCATGAAGTTCACCATTAAGAAACACACTCTTCACGTCCTTTTGATATGCGTTGACGTCTTTAAAAGCACCGTATGCAAGAAAGATTCGAATGGCTTCAAGTCTGGCAACTGGTGCAAAGGATTCATCAAAGTTGATTCCTTCTTCTTGTCTGAAGCCTTGTGCAACCAGTCTGGCCTTGTTCCTAATTACCACGCAATTTGCATCTAGCTTGTTTCTGAAAACCAACCTGGTTCCAATAATATGCTGATCACTTGGTCTGAGAGTTAAACTCCACACCTGACTCTATTCAAATTGGTTGAGCTCTTCTTGCATAGCCTCTATCCAGTTTTAGTCAGCTAAAGCTTCGTCAGTCTGTTTTGGTTCCAGGTTGGATATGAATGCAGCGTGAGTGGATTTATCCATCATCTGTCTTCTAGTTCTTATGGGTGCAGATGGACTCCAAATCACCAGATCAGGTGGATGCCTCTTAGTCCAGCGGTAGTTTGGTTCGAGAACATCTAGTCCTGATGGAGGAAGAATATTGATATTATCAGTATTAGTCTTAACGTTGGTATTCGTTACCTCCGGATCAGCGACATCAGCTCGATCTGGTAGAACTTCAGTGGCTTCTACCGGTCTGTCTGGTACTTCATGTTCTGGTGGATTGTCTCTTGACCTGTTAACTGCAATCTCATCATCACTGTTAGCTTCGAGATGTATATTTTCCATATGATTTTGAATAAGTTCCTTGTGGTTCTCAATATTAAGTGATTCATCAAACTATATGAATTGATTCTTCCACAGTTAGAGTTTGATTATTGAAAACACGAAATGCTTTGCTAACAGATGAATATCCTAAGAATTTTCCATCATCTGATTTTGATTCGAAAGCGGTTAGATGATTCTTACCATTGTTATGGACATAACATTTACTGCTGAAGATATTAAAATATGAAATAGTCGGTCTGTTACCTGTCCATACTTCATATGGTGTTGAGTTTAATTTCTTGTTAATCATGGACTGATTATGTGTATAACATGGAGTATTGACAGCCTTTGCCCAGAACTTTTGAGATATACCAGAGTCAGCAAGCATTGTTCTTGAAGCTCCCTTGAGCGTTCTGTTGCGTTGTTCTGCAACTCCATTTTGTTGAGGAGTGCGAGCTGTTGAGTATTCATGCCTAATCTCTTGGTCATGTAGAAAGGATTCAAGATTTTGGTTTGAAAATTCAGTGCCTTTGTCGCTTCGAATCCTGTTTATCCCAAAGGATTTCTCATTCTGAATGAGTTTCAACAGCTTGATTAATCTTGGGCCCGTCTGGTCTTTACTGCTAAAAAATATAGTCCATGTAAAACGTGTGTAATCATCAATGATAACAAGAGTATACCGCATTGCCCCTAAACATGTTATTGGTATGGGACCAAACAAGTCCATATGAACTAATTCTAAGCAGCGTTAGGAGGATTTAACATTCTTGTTCTTAAATGATGATCTGACTTGTTTGCCCATTTGACAAGCTTGACAGATCTTATCCTTAGCAAAGTCGATCTTGGGCAGACCGATAACTAAATCATGTTTACATAGGCTAGAGATAGTCTTGAAATTAAGATGATTCAAGCGTTTAAGCCATAGCCAATGTTTTTTATCGTGATAACCGATGAAACAAGTAGGATTATCAGATTGATCATGATTCCAGTTAATCTTATAAATATTTCAATTCCTGATCCCTGCAAGCATGGTTTTACAAATAGATGACTTAACAGTGCAAGTGTGTTTATGAAATTCGACGGTATAACCATTATCACATAATTGACTTCTACTAATCAGATTATAGCATAAATTCTCAACTAATAACACATCATTTATGATAATGTTGTCATGGATAATATTATCCTTGCCCACGGTCTTACCCTTTGAGTTATCACCGAAGGTGATCTTAGGACCAGTGTATTGAGTAATATCAGACAGCAGCTCGATGTTTCCCGTCATGTGTCGAGAACATCCACTGTCTAAATACCAGTCTGATAGTTTCTTCTTGTGTTCCTGTCATCAAAAAGAATTTCGGTTGGTACACAATCCTACTTGGGTCCGGAACGGTTAGTCCTTTGGGGACCCACACCTGAATCAGCTTTATTGGCTTGTGTGTGTCTGGTATGGTGTGTGTTGTGTGATAACGAGTGTGCTGAGCTTATTGTGTGTAGTGTGTTTTGTGAAATGGTTTCCTTTGATTCTTATTAGGCAATCTATATCTTCTTTGGACTGGTTGTGAGTTGTGGTAATTGGATGATTTTCCTTGCCTTAAATTTTGCACTCTTGAGTTTGGTCTGATCTCAAAACTCGCTGGTGCCTTTTCTATGGCTTGGTTAACATACCCAATCCCCTTTTTCAAGCCTTTATACTTGAAGGAGATTCTTGTTTGAATTGCAGGCACTTCTGATTCATATATTGTGTTGCATCTAACAAATTTCATTTGTTTGATTTTGTTCTTTTCCAGCAACAATTCAATTTCATTTGTAGTGTTTTCATTGATACCAAAGCCTATGCGTGATATCACAGACATTTCTTTGTACCTCTTGCAACTTATCTAATGAAGCTCTTGATTTTGTCCATGTTTTGAAAATATGAGAAAGTTTAGCATTTTTTGTGCTAATTCTCTGATTTTCTACATGGAGCTGTTAATAGGAGATTTTTAGCTTTTCCAGCTCGATCTTCAGACTGTCACAATCACCTAGCTTAGAACAGCTTGGTGTGATGTGCTCATCTGTTTGATCTTTCCTTACAGCCTTAATTTTCTCAAATGATTCAGCTAGCATTTTGTAGTCATTAGCCATATCTTGTAGTGCAGATACAAGTTCTTCTCGTGTAAATTCATCTGAGTCAAAATCAAATACCTCATCGTTCTGACTAGTCTCCTCGTCTGTCATTAGGCATTGGATCTCCTCTTCGCTTTCACTGGAGGATTCTATTCTGAGCTCTCTAATTCTGAATCAGTCTGACCCCACTTACTGTTGCTTTCTTCTGCCACCAGAACTTTTTGATCCTTTCCATGATGCCCTTTTCGATCTTTGTATACTTCTTCTTCTTGTCATCTCGGTGCCTTTCCTTCCTCTCATCTTTCTTTGGTCTGGTGCAATCTGCAATTAAGTGTCCGGTCTTACCACACTTGTAGCAAGCCTGGTCGTTGACAGTAGCATCATTTCTTGACTTATATTGATGAGAGGGTTTAAAGTTCTTTTTATTTTTAGACATGAATTTAGCAAATTTCTTAATAAATAACGACATAGCATTATTACTCATCGACAGATCGATCTGTCGGGGTAGATTGATCTG
The DNA here is from genome assembly GCA_907163345.1 of Haberlea rhodopensis. Classification (NCBI taxonomy): domain Eukaryota; kingdom Viridiplantae; phylum Streptophyta; class Magnoliopsida; order Lamiales; family Gesneriaceae; genus Haberlea; species Haberlea rhodopensis. Next base: position 4,902,401 of record CAJQUN010000019.1, read on the forward strand.
GAATAGCTGCAAGTGCCTTGGTTGGCTGAGAGGTAGATGGCTCTGCTTCCCCTATAGTGATCAGCTCGAATTCATAGGCTTTGAGATCAGCGAACAGATCATGGAGTTTGATTTTGTTAGATCTTTAGATTCTCTCATGGCAATGGTCTTGACGTCCCATTCCTTCGGTAATGCTCTCATAACTTTCAGAGCGATCTCTCTGTTGGTATAGTCCTTGCCAAGACTGTTAAGTTCATTAATAATGCATGTCACTCGTTCATCAAACTCGTTTAGAGTTTCTCCATGTTTCATCTTTATGCTTTCAAACTTTTGTAGAGCTACGGTCAGCTTGTTCTCTTTGGTCTGGTTATTCCCTTCACAGAGCTGTGCAATTTCTCCCAAATTTCTTTGGCAGTGGAGCACATCTTAATCTTACTGAACATATTCTTGTCCAAGGTTTTGAACAGAATATCCTTGGCTACATTGTCTAGATTATCCTTTTTCCTTTCTTCATTGGACCAGGTAGCTCTTTCTTTTTCAACCATCTGAGGTTCACCACTCGACCCTCCTAGGCCAGGGTTAACCTTTAAAATCTTCATTGGTCCTTCTGTAATGACGTAACACATGTCACCAACCTGAGTTGCTAAGTGAGCTTGCATGCGGATTCTCCAATCATCATAATCTTCTTTTGAGAACATGGGAATCTTGTTGAAGGATGCCATCAGTCCAAGTATTCTATTTATTCAGAACACCCGCGCTGATACCACTTGTTAGGATCAAATAAGGAGTGTTTAGAGGGGAGTGGGGGGGGGGGGGGGGGGTGAATAAACACTCTACCAAAATTTATCTTTTCCGATTTTCCTGGATTGATTTCACTTGGGTTAGCAAATGAAACATGTTTCTTAATCAATACTAATCTGAACAGACCGCTGATAGTGTGAGTGCGGAATCGGTCTGTTCTTAGTTAGCAAGACCGCTCTGATAGCTTTGAAACACAAAGTAGTGCGAAATATAAATGGACAGGATGTGTTTCTAGAAGTTTGAAGGCAATTCCTTCTACGTCTCCCCTTCTTCCAATTAAGGAATGATTCACTAGAAGACTTTGAGTAATACAATCCCGTTGCACAACCCAATTCGGCTGGATTTACCCCACTACCAGGCTGAAACTCCTAGTCTCTTAATCTGCTCAGACACAATCCGTCTGACAGTTACAATGAACTCAATCTTCTATCTTAGAACAAATACAATTGATAGAGTGAATTACTCTGAGCTCAAATTATCCTTAAACGACCAAATAAAACAATAAGACGTGCTATTAACTTTGAACAGATCGACAAGATGAAGTCTTTCGATGATAGTGCTCTGCTCCAATCAATGCTCAATTGATTGATTGTTGATCTCGTATGCGTGTTGTATATCTCATGTTGTTCTCTCGTGAGTATCTAAGTTGCACCTTTATATAGGCATTTTTGCCAACGACAATATTTCGTTTTGCATACAACTCTTTATTTTAGTCAACCTCTGAACAAACTGCAGTGTTCTATTTTTAGTCTTTTTCCCTTCTGGTCTGTTCTTTCGGTGCTTGTCAGATAAGATCTGCTTTGTCTATTTACCATTTAAGGTAACTTCAGTCTTTGGTCTATTTCAGCATTAAATGCTACATTAAATACTTCAATAAATAGCCGTTGATTATTCGGACTGATGAGCAAAGTTTGCTAACTTAGTCTGAATGATTTTACTGAAATAAGCTCTGATCTGATCTGCATTGATCTGGTATGTACCGATCTGATCTTCTTCAATCTGGTTGACATCGATCTGGTCTGTTTTGTCATCTTTAAAATCCGAAACCAACAGATATGATATCAGTTTTTTCGAAAAAAACACCACTTCCAAGAGCAAATTGTGTGCATCTTGTTCATCCTATTTTTTGTTCAAACTTTGAGTGCTTTCAAATCATTGTGGTTTGAGGACTTGTGATTTGGAGTGCCCCCTATCAAAAGTCATAGTCGTTGTATCTTGGGAGACAAATTGTCAATTGAATTGTTAGCACCGTACCGTGTCAATATTGTCTTAAGGACGGAGACTCCAAATCTTGCCTCGACATTCCTATTATAAAGCCATTTGTTGTTTTGCTTGCTACCTTCCCAGATACACATATCCAGTAAAATTTTGTACTACAATCTTAAGATAATATTACGCAACAAATGGCTTCTTCGAGTGCAACAATGACTCCCGTTCATAAGGGCCAGAGAAGTTCAATGGAAACTACTTCAAGCGGTGGCAAGAAAAGATGCTATTTTATTTGACCTTGGGGTTGGCAAGGTTGCTCAATGAGGATGCTCCAATGTCATGGAGGATGAAACCGACAATCAAAAGAGAGTTGCGGTTGATGCGTGGAATCAAAGTGATTTCCTGTGCAAGAATTATATTCTCAACGGCCTGGACAACACATTGTACAATGTGTATTATCTAGTAAAGACGGCCAAGGAATTGTGGCAATCCTTGGAGAAAAAGTATAGATCCGAGGATGTTGCATGAATAAATTCATCGTTGGGCGATTCCTGGATTTCAAAATGGTTGACACAAAGCCGGTGATAGCGCAAGTGCAAGATTTGCAAGTAATCATGCATGACATCCATGCATAGGAAATGGTTATAAGTGATTCATTCCAAGTTGCCTCAATGATTGAGAAGTTACCTCCATCATGGAAGGACTCCAAGAATTATCTCAACCACAAACAAAAATAGATGAATCTTGAAGACCTTGTGGTTCGCTTGAGAATCAAGGAGGACAACAGAATTTCTGAAAGGAAGGAAAATTGGCACCAACATGAAGCACGAGTGAACTTAGTGGTAAAACTCGCCGGAACAAAGCGCAAATTTGATGGTCATGGCCTCCAAATCTGGAAAGGCGAAGAAGTTCAAAGGCAAGTGCACAAATGTGGAAAACTCAATCACATGGCGAAGGATTTTTGCAATAAAGACAATCGATGAAAGTCTATGGATCAAGTTAATATGACCGAAGAAGATCGTCTCTCAAATGATTTGGATGATCTAGTGATTTCTGCTTAATTAGATTGTGTATCTTTGAAAGTAATAAAACTCCAAGAATGAAGTGATTCTAAATAAATGCAATGACGATATTTGTTGAAAACAATAAAATTTATGTTATTACTTATGGTTTGAGACATGATTTGTAGAATCATTTAAACCATGGTTCGATGCACAAATTGTAATGTTAAATATATTGCTTGTGTGGGCCTTAAGCTAACAAAATTGACATTCATTTATTAGAAAAATCTTAACGTCTCTAGAGTTAATGCACAATTATGTTTGTGATGGGAAGATTGTGCAAACTAGAGATGTGTGAATAGTAATTTGTTACTTTATCAACACTTGCACATGATATTGTTGTGGTGCATTTGTTACGAAGCATAACAAGGACGTTGATGTGTTAAATACATTAAGAATGAGAATGCAATCAAATTTAGAAAATGAGGTTTGCTATGGAAAATTGTGACTAGATTTTACTTGTGTTGTATAAGAATTTGATGCTTAAACTTGAATTTGCAAGACAATAAAATCTTGAATTCGAGTTTCTAAGTTTTGTACACTTAAAACACAAGTGAGGAATCGAAGCAACAAATTTTAACTAGGCGTTGTAATATCTCATTTGGTTCATTTTGATTTCTAAGCTAGTACGCTTATAACATGAATTTGCAAGATTTAAAATCTTTAATTCAATTTTTCTAAGTTAGTGCGCTTAAACTGCAAATTGTGAACCGAGTTTGAGAATATTATCCAAGTTTCAACTTTTGTAACCAAGTAGGCTTAAATCCGAAATCTTCAAGAAATAAAATATTGAATTTGGATTTGTAAGACGATAACGCTTAGAACTTGAAACACGAAGGTTTGAACGTCGGTGCAATTCGTGACTATCCCGAAGTTGTGGGGGTTGCAATTCTATGAGTCAATCACATACTAAGTACCACATTTAGGCAATGATGAAAAACCTTGTGATTGAAGGAAAAAAGAGTTTCCTACAATATTTGAAATGTGGGGGGTGCTTGGCTAAACTAGAAATATGAAGGCCAAAGTAAAGTCACAGCAAACGTCAAATACATGACATGAAGAGTTTGACAAATCATGTTGGAAAATAGATTAACGAGTGTGACAAATGTGTTATTGATAATATGCTCATTTGGAAGCAATTTAGAAATCATCGAGTAAAAAAGAAATGATAACGAGAAATTTTGACGTGTGTGCATCAAGAACAATGCTTGAATTTAAAGTTTCCAAGACATCCGAAGAAAGAAATCACAAGGATTAATTCGAGTTTTAAATTTTAAGCTTTGATCTTAAATTTCAAGTTTACAAGAAATTGAATCTTCAACTTGTTATTTTTAAGAATCTATGCGCTTAAATATGAATTGTGAGTTAAAATTAAGTATTTCATCTGGTTTCGAATTTTGAAATGACGCGTTAACAACACTTAAAATTTGATGATGGAAATATCCTAAAAGGATAAAATGAGCAAATGAGGTAACGTGATTACCAAAACTGAAGATATACTGTTGTGGAAAATACTCTATGCAAAACATATAAAGTTTCTTCGGCCGAGTGGCTTTATAAGTTGTTTGAGAAAAATCCTGTTCACGTAACTAAAATGTGTTGCGCTATGACAAAATGATCTCTAGTGGCATAATCATGAGTAATTATGTGAAACCGTGGATCCGCATATAAAATGGTAAACCGAGAGATCATGTGAAATTTTATCGAGGGGAATGGGGTTAAAACCCTATAATCAAAATCTCATATTGGATACCCAACATTGTTGACTGGAGATCCCACGATCTAGGTTCAAAAGGGACAACTAAATTATGAGATTGTATAAACACATTGGAGATCAATCTCCAACCCGTTCCTATGATAAGGGGTTGTAGCCTGCAAAAGGGGTACGAGGATAGGCAAAAAGCCTTTAATGATTACGAAGACATATTAGAATATGTTGGAGTATAGCGGGATACTCTTCTAGGAGATCACCTAGGTGAGTGCGAAATGTGGCCGCTTCAAAGATGAAAAGCACTTATGAAACCAAGCGTGGTACATGGCCAAAACGGACATAACCGTAAGAAACCAATACGAATGTTAGAGTTATTATGGTGTGTATTCAAATGTCTTGGTTTACATCAACGACTAAATAGTTCAAGACTATGAGTTCACTATTAAGTCAAGTAAATCCGATTGAATACTATTAAGGAAGATTCAAAGCCGCAAGCTATCTCTCCAGATGCTCAGTGAAGGCACTCAATTGCATCATGCATTAATTTAGTTCATGTAAGGATTGTTGGAAAAATGCTTAATGAATTAGAAATTAAGCATTGATGACCAAATGAAGTGTACTGGAGGTCGCGATCGATCCCCATATGTTGGGCAGATCGATCGCGCATTTGGGAAAAATGAGGTGCCAAAAATATGCCAGGCGCCCCCTGGGCGATCGATCGTGTGCACTGTTCAGATTTGCGGGTTGGGTGTGTTCCTTCACGTATTGATGCATTTTTTTCCTGAATGGTTACTTCCAATTGGTGTTCCTACGTGGCATTACTTGGTTTAGTATATATAGAACAACCTTTGAATGATTTGATATCAATTTTTTCGAACAACACACCACTTCCAAGAGTAAATTTTGTGCATCTTGTTCATCCTATTTTTGTTCAAAGTTTGAGTGCTTTGAAACATTTGTGGTTTGAGGACTTGTGATTTGGAGTGCTCCTATCACAAGTCATAGTCGTTGAATCTTGGGAGACAAATTGCCAATTGAACTGTTAGCACCGTAGCGAGACAATATTTTCTTAAGGACGGAGACTCCAAATCTCGCATCGACATTCCTATTATAAAGCCATTTACTGTTTGCTTGCTACCTTCCTAAGATACTCATATCCAGTAAAATTTTGTATTACACTAATTACTATGGTTCCAAAACGTAACCACTTTCTCGAACACTCTAATCCCAATTTGCGGATTAGATATACATAATACTTTTGAACTAAAATTTTTTATTAAAAAAATAAAATTTATTAACTTGAAAATAGGGTTGGGTTGGAGTTTTCCTCCTAAATACAATCTTTAATCCATCCACCATATTACTTATTAGAAAATACCATATTATCTCCATAATAAAAAACAAAAAGTTTTACATTATTGCCCTCTTGACGCATGTTTTAGTGCATGAACTAAAAAAAATGGTACGATGATAAATGATAAAATATAGTTATGAAGATAAGAAATGTAATAATTTATAAAAATATAATCATATTTTTAAGGATCTGAACATTAGGTGTATTTAACAAAATATTATAAAAAAAATAAAAATTCCTAAAATACCTTAGCTAAAAAAGCTTTTACCAAAATAGTGGAAATCGCCTTCCAAAAAACGTTTTCACCTTTTTGTCTTTTTTTTCCTATTTTTTTTAATTTTAATTATTGTTTTAGTATTTAATAATATATATAATTATTTATTATATACAATAATATTATTAATTATTATTGATAATTCATAATTTTCTAATAATAAATATAATTATTTAATTATATATAATAATATTATTAATTATTATAAATTATTAATAAATACATATAATTATTTATTATGTACAATATATTATTAATTATTATGATAATTCATTATTTTCTAATAATAAATATAATTATTTCATTATATATAATAATATTATTAATTATTATAAATAATTAATAAATAATAACTAAATAATTATATATATTATTAATAATTCGGTTCATTGGGGGAAAAATCACCAAACCCAATCTTTCTTTATTGATCAGTCCCCACCATATATTTTCAATATCTGCACTATCCATATACAACAAATATTACTTTAAGTTCCATATCCCAAAAAAAATGTCTAATATAACCTTCACAAATTAAAAAACACATTTTCCCAACATTTTCTTTTACTCAGCTTACGACATCGGCAAACATATTATCCCAACTATTTTTAATACTCGACTTATGATGTCGCCTCCCAGATCTAGATGAGAAGAGTTACGAGACTCTCCAATGTCCGTCGTGTTGTCGATGGCTTCTCCATCACGCCGTTGGCTGCGGGAGATACATCTATCACCACCCACTGTCCCAGGTGGCACTTTTTGGCACCACCAACATTACAGATGAATGTGTTGTGTTATATAAAGCTGCAAAAAACATGGCTGGATGGTCTCAATGGTCGAGAGTTTCTAGGTGGAGTGAATGGAAGCAAAAATCGAAGGAAGCTTAAGCATTATGGTCAATGGCTTTGTTCAGTTGCTGTTATGCTGTGTTTTTCTGGGCATTTTGCCATGTTCAGATGCTTTTGGTTCTTAATTGGCTTGCGCAGAGATTAGTTTGTGGATGCTGCTTTATTATTTTTAGTTTTGTTTTGTATTGTTGGTTAATTGCTGCTACTTAGTTTTGTGTTATTTTTTTTTGTTTTGAGAAATATCTTAGTAGACATGAGTAACTTGTAATTGTTTATTTTGGTATAGATTATATATGGCCAGACAAAACTACTTAGTTTGTGTTATGGTCAATGTCCTTGAGAGTCATTGAAATATATTATTTTAAATTTTCACAAAATCGCAAATACATTGAATGTGTGAAACATGTGAATTTTTTTTGGACTCAAGGATGGATAGCTACCTTCGAGGTCCATCCTCGAGGGCAAAAGTATTTTTTTTATTTTTATGTTTTAATATTATTAATTATTATAAATAATTTATAATTAATATATATAATTATTAATACTATATAATTATTATTAATTATGAATTTTTAATAATAATATTATATATAATTAAATAATTATATATTATTTTAAAATAATTATGAATTATTAATAATAATTAAATAATATTATTATATATTATATATAATTAAATAATATAATAATTATATATATTATTAAATACTAAACAATAATTAAAATAAAACACAGAAAACGTGAAAACGTCTTTTGGAAAGACAATTTCCACTAGTTTGGTAAAAACTTTTTAGCTAAGGTATTTTAGGAATTTTTAATTTTTTTTGAATATTTTGTTAAATAATCCCTGAACATTATGGGTTGTTATAAATTAAAAATACCACCCATGGGGTCTTTATGTTTGTTATAATCAATCATTGATTGCTCTCTAATGATAAATTATTATTATTTTTAAAAAGACATTAACAATTTAACATCTATCATAATATATTATTCACAATAGAATTTTTTTTTACATTATTGGCTTCTTGGCGTATGCTTTAGTTCTTTTCTTTTCTTATTGTTATTTGATTTGATTTAACTTGATTTAGGAAGCTTTCATGTATTATGGTTAATTGTGTGTAAAATAAAATAAAACAAATCTTTTAAGATTTGAGAATGCTTCATTCCTCCATCAATTCACGGATAGGGTGAAATGCAGGGTGTTCTTTACCACTTTGGCGGGTGCTGCTCAATCTTGGTCCAATCAGTTATCCCCATGGATTATAGACACATTCTCAAAATTCAGCTTATTGTTCTTACATCAATTTGCGAGCATCAAGAATTAAAACACAACATCTCTCAAATTGTACGTTCTTAAGTAATTGGAGGAAGAACCACTTTGGGTCTTTCTAAAAAGATTTAATCAGGCTTGTCTTGACGTCCCACATGTTATCTCGGAGATACTTGTTAGTGCCTTTACTCAAGGGCTTCAAGAGTGGGACCTTTAAGGTCATTGGCTAAAAAGTCCCCATCTAGTTATGATGAGTTGCTGGGAAGAGCTTCCAAGTATATTAACATAGAAGAATCCCAGAAAATGAAACAAAAGAAGGACGTGAAACCTGGAGGGAAGACAAGCCAAAGAGATAAACATCTTGAACAGCAGAAGAGAAGCCTCGAGCAGTATCTCCCGATGAGGCCACCGAGAGAGGTGGCTACGAATCAAAGGAGTCCTAGTGGGGCAGAGGAGGATATAACCGAGGAGGATATTTTCGAGGACGATGAGCTAACAGATCTTGGGGAGGCAAGAGCCTAATGTCGAACCACCTCGAAATAATGCAAATCCAGGAAGAGGAGCGCCTCAACCAGTGCCATGAGTAATCCGAGGAGAGAGACATGGGGAGATTAACGCTTAGGCTGTAAGTGAACCTGCTCCTAATAATGTTCCAAACGGAAGGAATATATATATGATTTCTGGAGGACTATCGGAAGGAGATTCTAACCTAGCAAGAAAAAGTCATGCTAAAAAATTACAGGTGTTGTCAATCATACTGGAGAACATGCCAATAGGACCATCCATTGCCTTCGGACCCTGATCGCTATTATTTTAAACAGTATTTTCTAGTGTAGCGATTATGTACCACAAGTGCACGGTGACTAGTTTTAGTAATGATATTATAAGTATGAGTGTCGAACCCACGAAGACTAGGAAATAATTACCAAACTCCACTTGTTTAACTATAATTAGCCTACGAAAATTGGTTGTGATTAATAAACTAAAGTGCTAATTAATTCAATAATTAACCCAACATACAAAACGAATAAGATAATCAATAGAGACAATTATCAAGACTTTTGGTTCACCTATGTAATCCCATAATTCGCCTATTAGTTAAGAATCGAATTCAAACATCTAAGGTGACGAGTTTTCCTAAAGAACTTATTATATCTTGGCCCGGTTGTAACAATTCTAATACTAAGTTTGCAATAAGCTACTCCCATATCCTTATTGAACAATTAATATTGTAAGTTGATTTATGAAAACTTCTAGCTTTCGATTACTAGATATTTATAGCTATCACACGTGTATTTGACTTCATCTCTCGATATTAGTCTAAAATCACGGCATAAATATACCACAATTATATCTCTCGACCTCAATTGTAATTTACTATTATTCAAGGATGGCTAAACCCTTCAAAGCATAAAGAACAATGATCTATGCACTTAAATATATAAGAATCAATCAAAACATTCAATTTAAATCATGGGTTCATACAAAGGATCCTATAAGTCTTGATAACAAACCTAGCCAACAATCTCCATCAAATAATAATGCATAAACATGTTTTGCAACATTCTTAATATTAAAATCTAATGAAAATATAGAACTAGAGTTAGAAATACTGAAATAACGAGAGGCGTTGACTCCCTGCGTTGCTCCGTCGTCCCGTCTCTTCTGATATGTCTTCTCTTCAATGGTTATGATGTATGGATGGTTGGGGATGAAGGAGAATGATGGAGGCTGCTTACTGTAGGGTTTATTATGAGCCAAAAGTCCCAAAAATGTCCACAATATGTCTGATAAATAGGTGGAGTCCAAAGGAAGTGTCCTTGTGGGAATCAAACTCAAAAATGTAATTTTTTCAGAATTTCTCGGCTACCGATCGATCGGTAAGAGCTACCAATCGATCGGTATTTCTTCCGAATTAGTTCTTTTATCTACGACCTTCTACCGATTGATCGGTAGGTTCTACCGATTGATCGGTAGGTTGCTACAGTAACATTTTCTTCAAAAGTTGAGTTTTCACCGTATCTTCTATAGGTTTGCTGGTTCGAGTTCTTTTTCATCATTTTTAGCTTATTTCCTCAACTTTTATGCATTTGGATCTAAATTCCTTAAATATACAAATATATACCAAAACACATAATATTTTCCAGGAATCACTATAAAAACGCTCATAATCTTATATCAAATTAAGTGTAAAAATCGCACTTATCAACTCCTCCAAACTTAAACTTGATCTTCTCGAGTAAGAAATAAGATCACAAAGTAGAGTTCAATATTGAAGATTTAAATAAACCAATTCATAGTCAATCATGTAGCTCAGACATCTCACTTACAGACAAACAAAAGTCAATCGGAAAGTTCAACACGTTGTGTTTTCCCCTAGATCAAGCAACATGTCTCTGAATCAGAACGTGCATGTGTGCTATTGTCACGTTCAAGTTTCATGCAATTATCATAGATCAAATCATGCTAGGTAATGAAAGTTAAGATTATCCTTGAGCACCCCCATATTCCTATTTTCAAACACTCATCCACTAATATAGTCACTCCCTCAATTTAGATCAATAGGTCTTTTTAAGCTTGTAAAGTTAGGCCTATGTGTTGGCTTCACAGAAAAGATAGGATAGTACAAAGAAGAGAGTATAATCATGTAATGATTTTTAGCACAAAATTGAACTTCTCTTCTTTTTCTTTTAGCCTTGGCCACTTTGGGTCTTATTTAGTCACTTTTTCACAAAGCTTTATCTATCTTTTTCTTTTCTCATTCATCAATTTTTTTCAACAATAAGCTCATCCAAATATAGCAATTCATGTGCATCTAACGAGAATCAATATATTCCCTTTGGGTAAGGATAAAATTATTCAATCTACGGTCAAAAGTAGGTGAGTATAATGAGTTGCCAAAAAAAATATTGAATGGGGCTAATAGTATGTTAAACAAACTTCATTCTTTTTCAATAAAGCTCAAAAGTGGATACTAGGGATTGATATATACATGGTAAGCTTGAAAGGCTCAAACAATCCAAAGATCGCCTAGATCATCTCTGACTATAAAATTTCGCCTTGAAGTGTCATCATCAAATAAGTTCTAAGGTACTCTCAGATGCTAAAAAATAATTCATCAAGTTCACAAAGATTTCCAATACTACAAATGCAATTCACAAAATTATGACTCGAATGTGCTCAATATATTCTTCATCTTTGACATGCTACTCAAAACAAGATATTCACAAACAAGTTTTACAATCCTCAAAACTCAAGTTGTCATGCATAGTGAGACTAATATCATTATGGAATAGAGACCACTACGATGATTCCTTCTTATCTTACTCATTGAACTCATTTTCAAGAAAAAAATTTGTTGGTGCTCAAAGAACGATAAAATTCCAAAGAAAAAGCATGACACAGTAATGCACTCCCCCAAACTTAATTCATGCATTGTCCTCAATGTAATGGCATGGAAAATAAGACAAAGCATTTACCTTTGACAACGACCGTCAGTGATTGTTGTCCAATTCATCTTCAGCTCTTGGGGCATATTGTTGGAACATATCACAGGACGCATGGAGTCTTTAACCATAATCAAAACAAAAACAAACCAAAAGCAAAGCAAAAGGATAAGAAAAAGTTTTTGATTTATAGTTCCAAGCTGGACTTTTTACCATGTAGGCTCAAGTGTCGCAAGGGCCAGTGGGGGACGATTTTTCGTCCGCTATGTGGTAACGTCGTAACCACTTTTCTTTCATAGTGAATAGTGCACTGTGGTCATCTCTCAGTTTGAAGGTATCGAATGGTAGAACATCGACAATTTTGAACGGTCCAGCCCATGGTGCGTCAGACTTCCATGGAAATAGTCGCATCGTTTTCCTATTCATTTGAACTAAGTCATCTTCACGGAATTTGCCCCCTCTTTGATGGGCCTTCGGTGTGACCTCCACCTTCTTCTCGCTCTTAACCTGCATCGCATCAACAGATAGTGTATCAATTATATTGATACTAAAACATTGGTGCTCAGTGCATGTAGTGTTCAAAGCTTTGAACATGTCAAAAGTAACTCGATCCCCCTACTCGGAGGATCAACTTCCCTTCTTGGACATCAATCAATGCCCTTGTAGTTAGGAATGGTCTTCCTAGAATCAGAGGCATGTCTGCATCTTCAGTTGTGTCCAACACGATAAAATCCACCAGAATGGTGAATTTATCAACCTTGACCGGTACATCCTCCACTATCCCATGAGGGTAGTTGATGGCCTTGTCCGCCATCTGGAGTGAAACATTGATCGCTTTGAGCTCTCCTAAACCCAGCTTCTTGTCCACAGACAAATGCATTAAATTGACACTTGACCCCAAATCACATAAAGGTTTATTAAAAGATTTAGAATTTATTTTGCAAGGTATAGTGAAACTCCCTGGATCTTTTAACTTTGGAGGTGAGTCATTTTGAATGACAGCATATCACTCCTCATTTAAGTTTATCATCTCATGTTCTCCCAGTATCCGTTTTTTTGACAGAATCTCCTTTAATGAAAGGCATCTCAATATGAAGATTCTTTATCAAATCTAAAAACTTAGCAAATTTAGCATCTAACTTTACTCTCTGATATGCAGCGGGAAATGGGGATGGCATATCTACCTTAGCAGGTGTGATGGTGTAGGGGTCTTAGTAGACTTACCTTTGTCGCTTGTTTGTTCATCTTCTTGCTTGATGTCCGCATTGCCTTTTAACTCAACATGTGCATCATTCTTCTCACCAACCTCCTTTCTGCTTCTCCACGTGATAGCATGGACTTGCTCCCTAGGGTTCGTCTCAGTGTCACTAGGTAGTGCTCCTTGTGCTCGTCCGGCTATGATTTTTACTAGCTGTCCCACTTGGACTTCCAAGTTCTTTGCCTCGTGATTGTTCATCCTTGTTTCAGCTGAAGATATGAACTTGGTTAGCAGCTCCTCCATGCTTGGCTTTGGTGCATACCCCGGTGGTGGTTGGGGATAGTTCCTCGGCCCAGTATTGTACGTATTTGGGTAGGGGTAGGTCTGTGGTGGTCGGTTCCCTACAAAGTTAGCAGCTTCATTAGTTATAACGAAAGGGTTACCTACTTGGCATTCAGTGCTCGGATGTCCTCATTGGCAAAGCTCGCATGTAACAGTTTGAACTTGCATTGCATGCATGCTCAAACTATCAATCTTCTTGTTAAGCGCTTCCAACTGGTCAGCTATGGTAGTGACTTCACTCGCTTGATGCATACCAGCTTGCTTCTTTGGCACGTTCTTCTCGGACTGCGATTGACAGCTATTAGCAGCCATGCGTCCTCGGGCGTCTTCCTCATCACAGTACCTCCTGCTGCTGCATCAATCATAGAACGGTTATCAGCAAATAAGTTATAAAACATTTGTACCTGCAGCCATATAGGGAGGCCATGATGTGGGCATCTCCGCAGTAGATCCTTGAAGCGCTCCCAAGCCTCGTACAATGTCTCTGGATCGTATTTGGAAAAAGTTGTGATGTCATTGCGCATCTTGGCCATCTTGGATGGTGGAAAGAACTTTGACAAGAACAATTGCGTCATTCCATCCCACGTAGTAATAGAACCTGCAGGCAACGACTGTAACCAAGATTTAGCTTTATCACGTAAAGAGAAAGGAAATAAAAGTAACCTGATGGCGTCGTCAGTAACGCCATTATGTTTATAGGTATCATAAATCTCCAAGAAGTTGGAGATGTGGGCGATGGGATCATCAGTAGCTGCTCCCCCAAACTTGACCGAATGTTGGATCATCTGTATGATAGTAGGCTTGATCTCAAAGTAGTTAGCCTTGATTGTTGGTCTCGTTATACTAGACAGTGATCCATGGAATGCAGGATGGGCGTAGTCCATGAGTGATCTTGCAACTGGTTGTACTGGAACCTCCTCGTTATTAGCCATATGTGCTCTTGCTTATCTTAGCCTCATTTGACACATGCGTTCATCTCAGGGTCAAATGGCTCGTGTGTAGGCTTGCTACTCCTTAGTATGCACCAAGATCTAATAACCAACAAAAAAAAATTCACACAAGAACAAAAACAGTAGAAGAGTAGAGAAAGAAACCAAAAAAATTTGAAAATAACAAAATAAAAAAAAACAAATGACTAAACTAGAATCAATTAATCTCTTCTGATATTATTAAAACTAGTTCCCTGCAACGGCACCAAAAACTTGATCGCTATTATTTTAAACAGTATTTTCTAGTGTAGAAATTATGTATCGCAAGTGCACGGTATCAAGTTTTAGTATAATGATATTATAAGTATGAGTGTCGAACCCACGAGGACTAGGAATAATTACCAAACTCCACTAGTTTAACTATATTTAGCCTACGGAAATTGGTTGTGATTAATAAACTAAAGTGACTAATTAATTCAATAATTAACCCAACAAACAATAAGATTAAAATCAATAGTGACAATTATCAAGACTTTCGGCTCACCTATGTAATCCGCCATAATTTTCCTATTAGTTAAGATCAAATTCAAACAATCTAAGGTGACGAGTTTTCTTGAAGCACTTATTATGCATTGGTCCGGCTATAACAAATCTAATACGAACGTTGCAATAAGCTACTCCCGTACGCTTATTGAACAATTAATATTGTAAGTTGATTTATGAAAACTTCTAGCTTTCGATTCCTAGATATCTATAACTATCACACGTGTATTTGACTTCATCTCTCGATATCAGTCTGAAATCCAGGCCATATATCACTATATCGAATCACAATTTTATCTCTCGATCTCAATTATAATTTACTATCATTCAAGGATGGCTAAACCCTTAAAAGCATGAAGAACAATGACAATGCAAATATATAAAAATCAATCAAAACATTCAATTTAAATCATGTGTTCATATAAAGGATCCCCTAAGTCTCTATAACAAACCTAGCCAACAATCTCCATCAAATAACAATGCATAAACATATTTGCAACATTCTAAACATTAAAATCTGATGAAAATATAGAACTAGAGTTAGAAATACGAAAATAACGAGAGGCCTTGACTCATTGCGTTGCTCCGTCGTCCCGTCTCTTCCGATGCGCCTTCTCTTCAATGGTTATGGTGTATGGATGGTTGGGGATGAAGGAGAATGATGGAGGCTGCTTGTTGTAGGGTTTATTATGAGCAAAAAGTCCCAAAAACGTCCACAATATGTCTGATAAATAGGTGGAGGAGTCCAAAGGAATTGTCATTGTGGGAATCAAACTCAAAAATGTAATTTTTTCAGAATTTCTCGGCTACCGATCGATCGATATTTCTTCCGAATTAGTTCTTTTATCTACGGCCTTCTACCGATGGATCGGTAGGTTGATACAATAACATTTTCTACAAAAGTTGAGTTTTCACCATATCTTCTCTCGGTTCGCTGGTTTGAGTCATTTTTCTTCATTTTTAGCTTATTTCCTCAACATGTATGCATTTGGATCCAAATTCCTGAAATACACAAATATATACCAAAACGAGTAATATTTTCCAGGAATCAGTATAAAAACGCTCATAATCTTATATCAAATTAAGTGTAAAAATCACACTTATCAGACCCGAAGATTTGCAAGGGGTTCATTTTCCTCATGATGGTGCATTGGTTATTTCTACCATAGTGACCAACATAGTGTACAAAGAATTTCATTGATACAGGAAGTTCAAGTGTTGTGCTCTTCTTAAGTACATTGGCGCAAATGGAATTGGGAAGCATGCCCATGCAAAGGGTGAATAATTCTTTACATGGATTTGCTGGAGAGTTGTAAGTCCAGTATGACAGGTTTCTTTGCCAGTGACTTTAAGCAAGGAACTAATGACGAAGACAAAAATGATTAATTTTCTGATGGTAGATGCTCCCTCCTCAGACAACATAATTTTGAACCGATCAGCCCTATGCACATTTCAAGCAGTGGCTTCTACCTATTATTTGGCGATGAAATTCCATGTGGGTGGGAAGTCGGACAAGCATAAGGAAACCAAAGTTCCTTGAGGAAGCGTTATGTTCAAGAATTGAAACAAAGAGTGCGAAAAAGAGTTGATGAGGACCAAAGAGCTATTGTCAAGAGGAGGAGAGAAGAGGTTGATGGAGCTGAGGAAATAATAGCTCCAGTTGAGGAGATCGAGCTGGGTCACCAACAAAGACTACCAAAGTGGGTTCCTAGTTAGAACCAGAATTATAGAAGAAAGTGATTGAGTGCTTGAACAAAAATGTTGAAGTTTTCGCATGAAATACTGCTGATCTTACAGGAGTAAGTTCAGACGTTTCCAAACACCACCTCAACGTTTACCATGATGCTCAGGCAATTAAGCAAAGAAGAGGCATTTTGGGCTCAAGAAGGATGCAATAATCGCTCATCAAGTAAGGGTACTGCTGAAAGGTGGCCACATTCGGGAAATCAGTTTCCCCACTGGCTTTCAAACGTGGTTCTTGTACCCAAATCAGGAGACAGGTGGTGGAGTGTGATTTTTGGTGGGGGAAATGAAGAGAGAGAGAAAGTCTAGCACTAATATAACAAACCAAATCTGAAATGGAGGAGTGGCGTGAGCTTCTATGCTCAAATGCATAATGTATATGATGTATTGTGGAATTCATGTGTCAATACATCACTATCTTGCAAGATTAATGGTCCAAAATCATGTATTAAACATGAGTTGAATTAATTAGTGACATGTATTCTCCAAGTGACATGTGATTATGCAAATGCACAAGCACAACAAACATGTTCAACTAGTTGCTTGATTCATCATAGTCGGGACATCTTAATTTAAACGTTGCACTTTTAATTATCCGGGTTTGCTTAATCATCGTTAATCCAAATTAATTAGCATCGGGGCCTTACATCTAACGTCTAAGACATAATAAGTCAGGCATATTGGCATTCACATGGTGCATCTCCATGTCAATCTGTCGTTTAGTACATGGCTTCATAAAATTGCAACTCGATTAACAAATATGTACTTATTAAAATAGTGGCATGCGTATGATTTTGACAAAAATATTGACGACAGAACAACCGGCCATTTTGTCAATTGTCATGTTTGAATCCTCGAGGAATCATATGATTCATTGCAAAGAACAGTTGGTGATGATGTATTGATGCATTTTTTTCTTTTGCTTGAAGATGATTTTTAGATTCAATTATAAATTTGATTTTTTATGGGGAAAATAATATTAATTATTTTATTATTCTTTAATTAAAATAAATTTTGTTATATACATCAAGTTGAGAAATGGTGGTTAAGTGAGAAATTGGGTGAGCAAGTCTAAGGTATAAAAAGTCTGATGTATTGGTCTTCATGTGGTGCATCCCTCTAGGTCAATCTGTCATTTTGCGACTCTATTAACAACTATAATTTTTAAAATAGTGGCATGTTGAATTTATGAGGATAGCATCAAATTTTTCATTTCTAAAAAATAATTGAGTTTTTTTCCATTTCCAAAAAAGATATTTGTTATGAGAAGTGCTTATGTTGCCCGGTAAGGACAACTTTTGGAACACAGATTACGGAATATGATAAAGAATGAGTAGGCAGGGGCGAAACCAGGATTCTATACTAGGGTGGGCTAAACTAAATTAAAATCATAATATTTTTATATGAAAAAATTCATTGATAAGAAAAACAATGTATCACGATACTTAATAAATATAGTTTATCATAATGATTAATATAACAATCAAATGAACAAATTAATAGTAAAAAATATTTAAAAATAGAGTGCAGTGTATAAACAATGCAGTGTATAAACAATCGGTATTAAGCATGAAAAAATGTATAAATATTTAAAAGTTTAAATATCAAAATGCTACAGTGGTTAAATAGTTTAAAATTTAAAAGCTCATATATCAAAATGCTACAATGGTTAAATAGCTAAATTTCCTATAAGGCAAAGGAAGATGCCGATTTTTATTTAAAAAATAAACTTATTTACTAACTTTAAATAAAATTAAATTTATTTGGATTTTGACACGATTTTTTTTATTATATATATACGAACTTGGGTTATTTTATTGTGGATAAAACACTTTTCATATTGGGCTTTTCAAAACAAGCTCAAAAAAAAATATGGTCAATATATACACTATATAACTACTAATAACATCTAGTGGGCTAGACTGGGCTTAGATGTCTCGCCCCTGTGAGTAAGTATCTAAGGTTTATTTGATGATGCCATGGCACCACAAAAGGAATATTCTATTTTAAAGATTGTTATAATTTGAGAGATAGCATCAAATTTTTTATAATTTACACTCTCACCCCAACCTACCAAGTCGAACTCAATTCTAATTGTTTGCTGCTACCCACCCTAATATATTATATGTGTAAATAAATCTAACCGACTCAAAAAATATTTGATTAATATTTGAAAGTATCTAATTCGAACGAGTTTGAAATTTTTCGAGTCCAACTCGAGCCTAACTTATTTTGCTCGATAGTTCGCGAGCTTTAACCGTTTATGAATTTAACATGATTATATATTAAAATAATATATTTCGATTATAAATTTTTTGAACAATAGTTCGAATAGCTCGAAAACATACTCGAATCTTTCAAACCAAACTCGAGGTCGATTATTTTTTTGGTTGATCATTACCCACGTTTTTAATGAAGTTCTTTCTCAATTTTGTCTACTTATATAATAAAATAAATATTGTTATTTATAATTATTACTCTATTAATTAACACATGAAATTGGACACTATAAATTCACACCATCACGTCTCTTTTTCTTCCCACCACGCATCACCTATAATAAATTAATCATTATGAAGAATTTCATCTCCCTCGTTACTCTTCTACTCTTCGTGTAATTATTTCTAATAATTTATTGGACACTTTATATTGAACAAAGTCCCGTGATTTTTTCTTTAATTTGGATGTTTTCCACATAAAAAAATGTGGTGTCTCCTATTTTATTTTCTATAACACTTATTCTACCGAACACAAAATAACTGATCACATCAAATATGTTTCAGAATTTTAACATGTATTTGATTTAATTTTCTCATTATTTAAAATATAACAAATAAATTAAATAGATTATAAAATAAATAAAATATTTGTGAATAATTGAACCTATGATAGAAAACAAAGCGCCAGAAATCAAGAATTTTTATATGCTTTTAAATTTATTAATTCTGGTTATGAATAGTATAACTATTATAATACACACTTGAAATGTAACCAATTCATCATTTTTTTTAAAATACCAATTCAATCATTTTTATTAAAAAATAAACCTGCCAACAGGTAAAGTAACTTAAAATTTGAAAGTAATACTTTTTAATAATATAAAAGTTAAAAATATTTATTAAATAAATCATTGATTTTTTTTCATATTGACTCGATTCATTTTATTTACAACCCTACAGTATATCATGGAATTTGACTAACATCTATTGATGATAATCATTTTTTCATATAATTTAGAAGATGTGAGAAATATTAAGATATTAAATTATATTTTATCTTGTAATTATTAATTATTTAAAAAATCAGGCTCCATCCTTGCAAATAACAGTTTGTGATGATATATCGATGTATTTTTTTCTTTTGCTTGAAGATGATTTTTAGATTCAATTATAAATTTGATATTTTATGAGGAAAAAATATTTATTATTTTTATGATTCTTTAATTAAAAAAATTTCATTAGATACATAAAGTCGATAAATGGTGGTCCGGTAGAGAGTACTGTCGGTGACATAATTTAAACAAGTATTTGTTTTCTTTTGGATAATTTTGGCCATGTCTTAAATCACATTTACTTGCGAGTTTGTCAGCTTATTTTAATTTAATATTTTAAATTAAATATGAAATTGGAATTTATAAATGGACATCATTGTATATAAAATGAGTGGATATCAAAGAGTAAGTTTAAATTGTTAGTTTTCAAATCATTTTCCTCAAATCAAATCTTTACATCCAAATGCAACATTAGGTTGTGTTTGGATCAAAAGATTTGGAATGCGTGGAGTTCAAATTCCTCACTCAAATCCATCAATATTTTTTGGGTTAAGAATTGATGTAGGTATTTCAAATTCATCACCCTTGTTTTAAAATATTTTTCTTTACATTTTGGTAGACTTAAAATGACAGTCAACCACATGTCATTTCAAATCCATAAATTTCAAATGATTTGATTTTATATCATTTCCACCAAATCAAATTCTTCGATCAAAATGCAACCCAAAATTTCCGACTTCGACATAAAACCATTGATGTTGAAGTATATGTGACTAGCCTAAATGTTACGGTGGTGTGTTAGGGTTACTTAAAAATAAATTAAAAAATATAATTGACTATCAATTTTGTCAATATTATATAATAAAATATTATTATTATTATTTATAATTATTACTCTATTAACTAACACATGAAATTGGACACTATAAATTCACACCATCACCAGCTCTATTTCTTCACACCACACATCACCTATAATAAATAAATTAATCATTATGAAGAACCTCATCTCCTTCATCACTCTTCTACTCTTCGTGCAAAGTATTTCTAATTATGTGTTAAGTATAGAAGCTAAGGAAGGGTTAGCAGATCCAGTGCTCGACATCAACGGAGAAGAGCTCCAGTCAGACTCCAGTTACTACGTTCTGTCCGTTTTTCGCCCGGGTGGCGGCCTATTTCCGTACACCTTACCCAACGAAACCTGCACACAAGCTGTTGCCCAACTAGTATTCGGAGACGGATCCCCAGTAATCTTCACGCCTCTCAACTCTAAAAAGGGAGACGTAATCCTCGAATCTACTAATTTAAAGATCATGTTTCCTCCTATAATCGGCTGTGATAATAAGTGGAAAGTGGAGTACGACGAATCCGCCAAAAGAAGCTTTGTTGTGACAAGTGGACTTCCAGGGCACGGAACTACTAGCAGTCGGTTCCAGATTAAGTCTGTCGATTCTGGATCTGCTTCTAATACTTACAAGTTTGTTTACTGCCCAACAAAGGTTAAGTTGTATTGCCTTGACGTTGTGATTTACGGTTATGATGGAGTCAGGCGTTTGGCTTTGGGTGAAAGCAATTTCCCTTCTTCCAGATTTGTTTTCCGGAAAGTCGAAACAGTGAGCGC
This sequence comes from Haberlea rhodopensis, assembly GCA_907163345.1. Taxonomy (NCBI): domain Eukaryota; kingdom Viridiplantae; phylum Streptophyta; class Magnoliopsida; order Lamiales; family Gesneriaceae; genus Haberlea; species Haberlea rhodopensis. The sequence goes on from CAJQUN010000019.1 coordinate 4,924,001, forward strand.
ATACTGATGGTTTGGAACATTGACGATGAATGAAGTATCTGTGCATGCACATGTGATTTTAAATAAATAAGGTGTTTGTCAGTTGTAATAATAAAATATGTGTTATGATTATCTGAAATAAAATTGTCGGTTTATATAAAATTATAATACATGAATAGTAATAAAAAAAAACATCAGTTTTAAACTTTATTATTGAAAATAAAAAAATAAAAAATGAAAACGAACAGCTAAGAATAGAGGAATGAAAATATAAATTGGATAACATTCGATAAAAATAAAGTATACATCTTCTTCGATTGACCAAACCTTATAAACAGTTTCTATTAATCTGACTTTATAGTATTTGTAATATATTGAATATATAATGGTGTGAGCAAGCAATCGTTTATGTGTTTTTGATTCGTCAAAATTTCAGTAAGAATTCTGCAAATGATAAATCGAAAGTCACATTTTGTTCCAACACAATACAAGTCTAAAATTTCGAAAATATAGAAAGAATTTTTATATTGTGGTCACATGATAGTGCTCTTAGGGCATTCTCATCATCCACAACTCAATATTGAAATATTCCTCGAGGAGGCTTGTGTCACGCCCCAAGACCGGGGTCGATAACACCGGCGTTGATTCTAAATATAATTCAAAATCAACAAGCCACGAATACGAAATTCTACAAAAACCAGTCTGTTATTCCATAAAAATAAATAATCCTTACAAATATCAGTGGAAACTTCAAAAATCAATTGCAGCGGCATCTTGAACGACATCAACTAAATCATTATCTCCAAAACTGATTTGATCTTCGTCTTCGATTTCTTATTCACTTCTATCTGGGGAGTGGATGTAAGGGGTGGGTGTTTTGGAAAACACTCAGCAAGTGGGGGCCAATCGATGTGATAATATAATATTTTTTCATAATTTTTCAAAACATATATCATTATCGGAGCATAAACTGATATGAATACTGAAATATAAACTTAACAGAATTGCTCTAATCAGAGCCAGAACGGAACATGTCATATCAGAAATATTTTTCATATACGTAAAGCACATTAAATCCTCTAATTTCCTCATGGTACTGATATCAGTTCTCTAGACTTAACCCTCCTAGAGATAAGGTCAGAACATCGGATCACCCACGAATAAAGGGTCTGGACTTTCCAGAACAACGGTTAACCATCGTATCAGGTCAGAATGTCGGTTATAATCCCACCGCATCAGGGTCAGAAACAGAAACAGAACTCGGAATTCCCACCAATTGGATTTCGAAATTTAAAGTGCTTCAAAAATAAAATTTTCATCAACATCAGAATTTCATAGTTTCAACATAATTCACATAATCGATTGAGGTTTCAAAACATACTTGTGATTTTTTTCAAAAACGAAATGAATATATAACAAGAGCCCGCTTACAATCGGATTTACGAAGCTTGGTATAATGGATCCTTGGTTGAAAGATAGTACAAAAGCTCTCTTCCCTTGCCTTGAAGTGTTCGAAATTCTTGTGGGTGAGATGGTGCGTGTTTTCGAAAAAGGTGTTTGAAGATAGGATATCATTTTCTTAGCATAGAATGGTGTGTTTTAAGGTGTAGGAATAATTAATTGGAATTCATAAATTTATGTCATTTAATGACATCATTTAGGCAAGGTAATTGAATGTATTAATGAGGCAATTGAATGGTATGCCATGATTTGAGCTAGACACTTAAATGTCATTGAATGTCTAATAATAAGGTTTGGTAAGTCAAATGAATGACTCTCATGATTTGAAAAGACAATTGATTAGACAAATTTTGGGATCATCACAGCTTAAACTGTTATGAAGACATGACCCTTGGCAGAAGCGAAGTTAGAACATTTAGGGGGACAAAAATAATATCATTAATAAGAAGGGGTTATTCATTATTTAATTAAATTATTGTCGTTACATTATTTTTAAATTATTCAAGTTTTAAAATTAAATTAAATAATATTATTTTTATAATAATTAATAAAATATTACTAATGTAGCAATTTAAAGACACAACGACTAAGCACTACCCAACAGGCCAAATTAATAGATTAAATAAATTAAAATATAAAATAGGGGAAATTACATGGAAGTCCACTTTGGTGACACAAAATCTACTTAAGTCTTGAGAAAAAATCTTAGTGCATAAAAAGCCAAATTGGAAACAATTGTGTTGAAATAAGTCCACTTTTCAAATTTTCAAATCAATTGGGTGTTTTATGATGACTCTTTTACCCCTCAATAGTTTGATATATTGCATTCTATCCTTTAGGCTTTTGTTTAAATTACAAAGAAGTCTATATATAATATTTAATTATCTTTTATATCCTTATATTTATAAAAAGCAACATTTAACATCGTCTTGTTACAAGTCCCCATTTTTGCGATCCTTTGCACAAAATGGTATCAGAGCCTAGGTTTATTCTGGAAATACTATGATAATATCTTGAATATTAATTTGTAACCTATACGGAGGAGACGATTCAAGAAAAATATGGACCCGAACGTTTGTTCGAAATGTCATTCTTACAGGTGGTATTTCCAGAAATTGGAAAAACTAAATCAAAAGCATATGGCAGAAGCTCAACGCTTCAACCATAAGTGGAAACAATTACGAGGAACAGGTTTATGCACTCCAAGCATAAATCATTACAAGAAATTGGAAAGGATGGCGAAGAGGCTTCATCAAGTGAACCTCAAACTTCAGTTCCAGTTAGCCGAACTTCAGGAGGACAATCATCCTGAACACGAGGACGTTGTACCAGACCCCAATGATCCAACAGGGTCCGGACCGGATGATTAAAATGGGTGAGCCAACCTTTCGAGAAATCGAGCCAGATTCTTCTAAGATTTCCCAAGATCTTAGAGAGATCCAGAAGACAGTGCAGCGCTATGGATTTCTTCAATACCATGTCCCTGCACAAATCCATCAGATCCAGAGTCAGATGGAGACCATGATTAAACATCAGAAGGAAATTCTGGAGAACCTTCAAGATGTTCAAACCCGAGTAAAGGAATTGGAGTCAAGGCCCAGTTCTACCGGAAGAAGAAAAGGAGGATGGTTGCCACCATCTTACGGAACAGAACCCCTTTTACACCAAAAAGGGAAAGCAGAGGAGGTCCGAAGGCCTTTAACTGAGTCTGAAAAAATGATTGCAGTCCTACGAGGAGAACCCATACTTCCCACAAAGTAATGGAAAGAATCAACCTGGAAGATGTAAGGGATCTTGCTGATTCATTTGCGGGATTAAATCTCGTAGAAATCAAGACAGGAGAGCTTGTACAAAGACCTCCACCACAAGAGAGCTTCGGGTCACACAATCCACCCGAAGGAGACCAAAGTATGCCACACAGGGATGATTTTACCTCAGCAACTTTGGATCCCCCAGTTGGAACAAGAAACCGTTCCCGAAGGCCAGATATTCATCAGACGCCCTATGGGAAGTCACAGCTAGATCCAATCCATCCATATGGACTTATGCTCAACATGGATAATTTGGATTTCAAAAACAGAGAAATTCTTATTGATGAATGGGCTTCAGCAATGAGAATAGCAGCAGGAACACTTGACTTAGGCAAAGAAGGATTCATTTTACTTCTAAAAATGAGTCTGGAAGGATCAGTCAAGATTGCCTGGGATCTTGGAGACCCAGGAACCAAGGAAGAAGTTCTAGCCGGAGAGTCCCTGAAAGAGATCGTGGACAAAATGGCGAGATTCTTTAAAATCTGTTTCATCGGAATAAGCTACTTCGAGGGAATGGAGGAAGAAAAGGCTAAGAAATACAGACAAGCTCTAATTAGCCTAGAACTCCATGACATCTGCTATGTAGATGAGTACATCAAACTCTTTACAGAGTATCGATGGAAGTCGAAGATAGCGGAAAACGATGCCGCGGAGCTGTTCTTTGTCAAAATTCCGAGCCCATGGAGAGAAATGCTTATCCAGGAGTATACACCGCATACAATCGAGACGGTGTCCAGGAGAATGTCATTTCTCAAAGTAAAACTGGCGGAGTGGTGCTACCAAGCAAAGCTCCAGAAAAATTTCAAGAAGCTCAGAGGAATCAACAAAATGGCTCCTCTTTGTTGTACGGGAAATGATATCCCTACAATCATTGGGAACTACCCACAAAGGCGCAAGTTGAAGAAACACAGAAGTCAACCGTATGCCCGAGGAGGTGGTTCAAGAAAAAGTAGGTCTTCATGGAGACCTAGAAAGTTCTGGTCAAAACAGAAAGCCCGAAGCTATAGATCGGGGCAAAGGTCTGGACCAACAAGGAGTAGAATCTCATCGACAGGTTCTAATCAAGCAAGTTCTAGCAGGGCACCAACGAAGAGAACTTTCAGACGCACACCTACCCGTGCAAATGAGAGTTTCAGAGATTGTAACTGCTGGACATGCGGAGCAAGAGGACATATCTCTACAGATTGTCCAGAAAATCAAAGCCGAGGAATCAGACAGTTCGAGCATACTAAGGAATTTGAGGATGCTGTCTATTTTCAGGATTTGGTACAGGTGTATCAATTTGAGGATATTCCCTCAGATGAAAGTATCTACGAAGAAGAGATCTATTCTGAGGATGGAGGTGAATCTAGCTCAGAATCAGAGTGAAGGAGAGTTCCTTCAGCACGTGATTAGAGAAGAACCGTCGGGGGTTTTCTCGCATACCACTGTTTCTCATAAAACCCTTATGAGGATCATGAAAGAAGAGCCAAAGCTTCAAATGTATGATGGATTTACAATTGGAGCAATGGAAAAAGCCATGGATATGATTGGTCTTCGTAGCCGGAAGCATCAGATTATCCATAGGGTAACAACAGGTGAATTTGCGATCCCAATGGAATTCACGGGAAACCAGATTGAGATGCAGTTAATCCCCTATAGGGAAATCCAGGAGATTAAGAACAAGGTCAAAAGAGAAGTTGCTAACACGCTCTCATGGATTCATATTGGAGCTATTCGAGTAATCATAAAGGCAACTTTCAAAGAAGGAATTGATTCGCCCCTCAACCTGGCAATCTTTGACAAGAGAATCCCGAACCTCAAAGATTCTTGTTTGGGAGTAGTGGCAGGAAATCTGTATGCAGGAAAGATGGCCTTCAACATCTATCCGAGGATTGCATACAATTTAGGAGATCGAGACTTCAACAAAGTTCTCACTCTTCATCAAGATTTTAAAAGAGAAGATTTGATGAAAGAAGGGAACAGGCCATACTCGATCACCTACAAGGTGTCATACGCACTCTCGAATACTCATCATTCCGAGGTATTCTTGAGAAAGGAATTCATCGAAGTCCCCAGAATCTTCGAAGACTTCGCCAAAGCAGTATTGCCGGACATCATTGATACTCCGACAATAGGAGAGATCGACATGAGGATACAAGATCAACCTGTTCTGAACAGAAGCAGGAGCCTCATGATCGAGTCAAGAAGGATGTCTGGGCAAATTTCAAGGAAACCTTCAAATTGGTGACATTAATCTCACAATTGAAGGAATTACCGGACGAATCCCCGAACAGCTTATTCTAGGGATTGAATTTCTCGAGGAACATAAACCTTGGGAAAGATTGCAAGATGGAATGGAGTTCACGGTGGAAGGAAAACGATATCGAATCAGATGACCACCAGTCCATTCTCCATATACATCTCCATTGGGATGTTATAGAGAAGTACAGGGCCGAATATTTTGCAGCATACATTGACTCAGGCGCGGGAATATGCACGGCCAAGCGAGAAATCTTCCCCAACGACGTTGGTGAGAAATTACCAGCCATTGCCGGAAGAGACTTTTCCAAACGGATCCTTATTCTTAATGAAGGCGTCCACGGAGCGGAAATAATTATCGGCGGAGCAGGCAGTACCCCATGGTACAAAGTCAAAACTCCACCTATATATTTCCATGATACCGGTGCAGATATGCTGTTAGGAAACAATTTCCTACAGACGTTCAAAACATTCACTCAAGAGAATGAAACGCGAAGACTTATTTTCACAACTCTATGTGATCATAAGATTATGGTACAACGATTACGGGAGGCGTTTCACAGAAAATTCCCTATTCGTTTTCGCAACAAGCGTGGTGATGAAGGAAAACTTCGACACCCAAAGATGAAAGATCAGCGGAAATTTGGAGAGGCAATTCTTCAGTTCCGACAACAAGGTCCTAGTGAAAGGGAGTCACAAACTTTTGACTGGGTTAATATCATGTCTTTCAAAGAACATGATGAGGAAAGAGTAACTCCAGAAACCCTGTTGCTACTAAAAAATGCTTTACGAGAAGAAGTTCCACAACCTGAATCTACCCTCGAAGAGCGAATCACTCTAGAGGATGTAAAAAGGAAGATTCGTAGGAACTACAACGAGGATCCACTGGCATGGTGGAACAAAAATGAGCTCAGAGCTACTTTGAAGGTGAAAACTGGAAAAGAAAATGAGTTTGTGAGGTACAGGCCGATCCCCATGAACCAAGAAGATCGGAAGGATATGCAGAGCATACTGAAGGAGCATCTTGACCTTAAGTTAATCTCAGCAGGTATTTCTCCATATAGCAGCCCTGGTTTTCTGGTAAGAAATCATGGAGAAATTAAACGAGGAAAGCCGAGATTAGTGATCAACTATAAAGGGATCAACGAAATCTTGGAGTTCGATGGATATTTTATCCCAAGCAGAGAACATTTGGTGAATAGCATCAAGAATGCCAAAGTATTCTCCAAATTCGATTGCAAGTCTGGTTTCTACCAGATTAAAATGGAGGAAGCAAGCAGAAAGTTCACAGCATTCTCCACACCACAAGGACATTATATCTGGAATGTCATGCCAATGGGATTGGCAAATGCTCCCCAGATATATCAAAGGAAGATGGATAATCTTTTCAAGGATTACTTCAGCTTCATGTTCGTGTACATTGACGACATCCTCATAGCGTCAAAAAACATGAAAGAACATCTTCAACATCTGGAGATCTTCTTAGACGTTTGTTACAAGGAAGGATTGGTGCTTTCCGAAAAGAAAGCAGTAATTGCTACAAGACAGATCGAGTTCCTTGGAATCGAGATCGACGAATCTGGAATCATCCTACAAAATCATATTGTTGAAAAAGTACAAGGATATCCGGACGACCTCAAGGATTTAAAACAACTTCAGAGTTTTTTAGGAGTTGTTAATTTTGCTGGAATGTTTTTCAACAATCTAGCAAACCACAGGAAGGTGTTCAGTTCACTACTCAAAAAGGATGTTAAGTTTGAGTGGAATGAAGATCACAGACAAGCTGTTAAACAGCTAAAGGAGGTTTGCAGGCAACTACCAAAACTCGCAATACCAAACGACGAGGATGAACTGGTATTATACACAGATGCCAGTGATCATTGGTGGGCTGCGGTCCTCATGAAAGTTACAACAGAAGGAGAAGTGCCATGCAGATATTGCAGTGGATTATTTGATAACAACGAAGTTATCAGATGGCACATCAACGAGAAGGAGTTCTTTGCAGTCCGAAAGGCTTTTAAAAAATGGCCATTATTTTTACTTGCAAAGAAATTTATCTTAAAAATAGATAATACGAGTGTTAAGTCTTTTCTGAAAAATAAGATTGAATCAAAACCAGAAAAGGCTAGACTTTTACGTTGGCAAGCTGAGTGTCAATATTATGATTATGATATTGTCATTGTGAAATCTGATAAAAATATTCTTGCAGATTTCTTAACACGAGATGGAGGGACACATTGCTAGCGATACCCTCAAGCGAGTTAGGAATCTCAGGGAAAACCTGGAGATCCTGGAATGAGATTTTGGGACTCTTTGTCTCAATGCAGAGGTCGCGGGACGACTTCAACGAGCCGATCAGGAACTTGTTACTGATCATATACGAGCATGCTTTCGGGACCACGAACGTTTGTTTGAAGTTTTGAAAGGGCCTATACTTCAGGCAGCACCTTCAACAGTGCAAAAAGAAGTGTTTAGAGAACGGGGCTCATCTAACCCGGAGGCAAGGGATTCAAGTACCCCTGTCACGAGTGCTTCAGATGATGCATTCCTTGAGGATGTACAAGCTGAAGCGAATGTTGAAGGTCAGGTGTCATCACAATCTGAACCTTCAAGTCAACCCAGCACCTCTGGGGTAAAAGAGGGAGAGTTGAATCTTAGGCCAATGACTGGCAAGTCTAAGGTTCAAACTAATGACGATTTAGTTTCTTCACCTATGCAGGATTACCAGCGCACTTGGGAGAAACTAATTACCAGGCGAGGTATCAACCCAGAAAAATCAATAGTTGATATCTCCGGAAAATATCCGAGAGTTTGGATGAAACCAGGCAGCCATCCAAATGATGTTCAGGAATGGTATAATTTCGGAGCTCTAGCTTCGGTTTATACTGTGGCATCAGCCTTCTCTGAAATTTCGAAATTAGCAAAATGGATCAGAGAAGCTGTATACGAGACTTGGGCCAATAATCCACATTTGGCCAGAGGTGATATCTTGGAGTTGTATTTTTTCAGTGCTGCTCCAGAACCAGCAAAGAAAGGCTTCATTGAAGCTTTTCATTTTATCAAGCTGAGAAGACCAGATGGAAACGCCCTGAAAAATATAAAAATGGCGCTACCAGAAGGAATTCCAATTTTGGCGGGAACTATCACAGATGATGAAGTTTCAACCAGACGACAGGAACCTCCACGAGATTTGCCGAAGAACTCTTCGAAACAAAGAGAAGAATTCTTTGGGAGAACAAGATTCCGGCAGGAAATGAGACTTACCGGAAATTCTGCAACATGGCACACATTGGCCGATGGATTGATCATATCTGCCTAGCATGCCCGGAGCAGAAAGAACCAGAGTTCGGGAAAGGATTCCGATCCAAACCCGACAGATCAGAGGCAGGAAAAGACAAAAGACCTGCTGACAAGAGAGCCCGTTTTCCTAAAGCTCGGGACCACAAAAACCACTAATGTAAAGATTCTCCGACAAAGGAAAAGAGGTGGACCATTAGACGTTAGTGCGGATACTGTTCAAACGCACTCAGACAAAAAATAATGGACCACTCACGAGAAAAGTTGGCACAACCGGACAACGATGCCAGACCACGTGAAAGTTAAGGCGCACTCACAGGCGCACTCAACAATTATCAAGATTTGGAATCCGCATTTGAAGTCCGGATTCATGCCTATATAAGGGCACTCATTCAGGAAGCTAAGGACATCGAAAATTCTCCATAGTTTTCTGAGAAATAAATTTAGAGTCTCCAAGCTTTGTAATATTTCAACTTTCGTAGCTTGGTAATCTTTCTTTCTTTTATTTCTTTTGTAAACGTTTGTAATATTGTTCTGTTGGTTTTAAGTTTATGTGTTCTTGAGTCAAGCCTCATCTATATGAGAGGCTAAACAAGTCCGTCTCCTCCCAAAAGGAGACGTTTTAATGTAATAGATGTTATAAGTATTCCAGAATAAAAATAAGGCTGTTGCCCAGCTATCTCCCAGATTTCTTTAAATCTTTTTTATATCTTGAATATACCTTACGCCCTAAGGTAGGAAACGAATTAGGGCTGTGCTGTGCGGTTTCTGAAGGAGTCGGATAACTGGTAGACTAACCTCGCCCGTGTGCTGAGGTTGGATGGTGAGGAGCCATTCGTAAAACAGTCTAGAGGCAGTAAGTTTTCGACTGGTGGAAGTTGCGACCCACCTCACCCGGTGCCGTTATGGTCAAAATGGTATTTTTCAGTTTGCTAAAATTTTATTGTAATACGGAAGCATGTTGGGCCTTTTATTTATTTTTAACATGATCTTCAAATCGGGTTGAATTATAATTAGACGAACGTTATATAAACCGTGAGTCCTTTGCAAAAGTATGCTCTTGGGATTCATCTCGAGATGACAGAAACTGAAGGATCTCATGTTCATATAATGTTTCTGTTTGTTAAATATTAGGATGAAAACGATGATGAATAGTATATTGTGGCATATTTTGTTCTTTAAACATTTTCTAGGGCTAAGAATGCAATTGTATTAAAGATTGGTTGGACCGCGTGGACCGCTTGGACCACATGGACCACATGGGGTTATTATGGTCATTACAACCTAGAATGGACTTATGTCAACTAATGTTTTTTCGATGGACTAGGATAGATTATGTTTCACCAAAGTGTACCGGCCCGTAATTTTCCCTATAAAATACATCAAAACAGTTATAATTTTTTGGGGACTTACAGGAAAATCTATCAACCATAATTGATCTTCAAGTTTTGTCCCTAGTTGAGTTATCCAAACTCTGCAGTTCCCATTTGAAAAATAAGCTATTTTTAAGTCCCTAATATGAGTAATTGACTCAAATAACCTTAAACCCTATTCACTTAATTCCATTTTTTTATGTTTCAAACTTTCCCAAAGTTTGTCCATATTTCTTCCTCCACCTACCACAACTTTCTTCTCAACGATCATTCATCCTCTTTGTAAACGTTCCTCCCAGTTTCTTCACTGATTTTCTTTGCGACATTACAACACTAACATGTCATTGTGAAGTTTTACTCTATGAGGAGCATCAACTCCAGCGTCCGCCATCTTCCCAAAAGAATGCAACCCAACCGTCGAAAGCAACCAAATCGACTTAGCAGAGATATTGTTTTCATCATTTTGTGTGGACACCCTTTTTATTTTGTACATTTTTGGAGAATTTTTTGCGAATTTGAGTAATTTTATCAATGGCTCAGGTAGTTATTATGAAGTTACAATGAATTCATGAGAAAACATATAACCTTGACATGTTGGAAAAGTACTTGATTATTAGTTATTAAAATTACTTGATGAGTTACAAAAGTACTTGATTATTAGTTGTTGTGTACTTGGGTTATGTTGTCTTGGTACTTAATTCTGTTGTATGTTGCTATTGTAGATAATGGCAAGCAATTCTTCAAAAGTTGTTGAGAAAAAGGAGGCTGGTCTGGTAGTCCGTTGCTCTCCCATCTGCTTTAAGAACACTATGCAGAAGATCCTTCATTTGATGGGTGAAAGGCACAAAAAAAAATAAAAAATTAAGGAAATCCACTTTTACTCTTATGTTGATATGCCTATGTTAGATCTTGGCAGTAGTATAGCACTTTATCCTTAGGCTCAAGAGACGACTCTCACGCACGTAGGACTTTGTCCCGCATAGCACTTATCTCACGATGTTTCTTGCCGGTGACCGGCTTTAATACCATTCTATCAAGCGCCACGCCTGAGCCCACGCAAACACGACTGCGTGATAGGCTCATAAAAGCAACAACTTCGTATCCGTCCTAGCTCTACTAAAATTGTTAACCCAAGTTGCTATATTACTCCATTGTAAGCTATTGTAAACCACTTTAAACTTTTATTCACAACCAATATGGGATAAGAACGCTAGTCGTCTTTTATTTTTTTGAACGATAATCATTTATTTGTACTTAGTTTTTTATACAGATATATTGTCCAAATATCGACAAATTGAAATGTGTACCTAGGGCATACACACGATAATTTAAATCTAACATACAAAAAATAATTTCTAAAATTTATGACATTTCTGAAGTAAAAAATACATAAATAACAATGTCATAAAAAATCATGATGTGTGAACTTGAGCTGGGGTGAGTTGACTGTCCTGACATCAGTTGTTAGGATCGATATTGAAGGGTTCATCAATCCACTTTGCCCAGTTCAGTCAAGTGAGCTTCTCGTATTCTTAAAGTGTTTGTACTATGAGATTAGATCAAGTTTGGTTTAAAAAATGTGTCGTTAAAGTTATAAATGTATCATGTCCTATAGTTTAGAAAATTTGTGTCCTCGTATCCATCATGTTGTACATTTATCCATCTATCCGCGTGCGTGCAACATAGATAATCTATCCACCATATTAATTAGAAAAATACCACTTTTGTTAAATGATAAAACATTGATTGCTCCACAATGATAAACTTTTATTTTTTAAAAATACATAAATAGCTATCATTCATTTAAGACAGGACAACCGGCCATTTTTGTCAATTGTCCCGATTTGAATCCATGGAGGATGAATCATATGATTCATATCCACTCTCTTCTTTAGGCTATGGGGTGTGGTCCCATCTGAATAGAATACTATGCTATATTTCTAACATGTTGCAAATCCAAACCATTAGATAACAGATCAAATTAAATTAATTTATAAAAAAAAAATTGTGAATTATTAAACCTTTGATATAATTTTTATAAAAAATATAAACGTGACAACAGGTAAAGTAACCTAAATTTGTGAAGTATTAATTTTTAATATTATAAAAGAAACATATTTATTAAATAAATCACTGATTTTATTACCATTATTTTCATATTGACTCGATACATTCGTTTACACACCTATGGTATACCGCGAAATTTTGACTAAAATCTAATGATGATAATCATTTTTTCATATAATTTAGAAGATGTCTATCGAAATTAAATAAGGGGAAATATAATATTGGTAGGTAAATTTAGCATATATATTCTCTAAAATAATACATTAATATTTCTTTGAAGCATCCAATTATTAGCCTAGCTATACCATTCAACAGCGTAGGCAATTATATACTTATATATTTTTGTGCATTTTAAAAAGCATTTTGCGGATTTTTGTGTGAATTATATTTCACGTCCCGGTCACGAGCCTGCACAATAGTCTGCACGATAGGCTCATATATCAACTACTTCATATTCATCACCGCCCAACGAAAATGGTTAACCGAAGTGGCTATAGTAATTCATTGTAATTGATTATAAATCATTTTAAACTATTTATATGGAGCACTATCTGATAATTGAGATTTGATGAAAGTGTGTTACTGTGAAGTTGTGTTCAAGATAATTTTAAAGAAAATACAATAATATTGTTTTGATTTCGAGTTCTAGATTTGATTTTTTTAAACTTAAGAAAAAAATTATCTGAGAAAATTTGATATATTTTGATATTGTTAAAATGTCAAAAAAAAATTAATAAAGTATTAGTGCTTATTGTAAAAACGTGTTATACAATAAGATTGTTTCAAAATCAACATTAATATATTATATGCCAAAATATATTGAGTAATATTTTGTGAGAAAATGTTAGATATTAATTATATTTATTTTTAATGATTACTTATTTTTTTAAAAAAAATCAGGCTACATCCTTGCAAAGAACAGTTTGTGATGATATATCAATGCATTTTTTATCTTGCTTGAAGATGATTTTAGATTCATTCATAAATTTGATATTTAATAAGGAAAAAGTAATGATTATTTTTATGATTCTTTAATTAAAATAAATTTCATTAGATACATCAAGTTGATAAATGGTGGTCCGGTGGAGAGTACAATCGATGACATAATTTAAAATAAGTTTTTGTTCTCTTTTGGACAATTTTCATCATGTCTTAAATCATTTCATCAAGTTGATAAATGGTGGTCCGGTGGAGAGTACAGTCGATGCTCAGAGACAGATTGATTTTGCTCGGCCAGGGATTTGTACTGCTCTGATAAAGTAGAATTAGCACTTTCCAGATCGACGACCTTTGTCCGCTCTTCTGCAAGTGCTTTCTCCGCTTTATCCCGAGCTGACACCAGGGCCAAGTGCTGCTCTTCTAGAAGACTCACCGACTTCTTCAGCTCCTCACACATACTCTCCAACTGCCTGATGCACTTCTGGTTATGGCCATCAGCTAGTCGTACTGAATGAAAACGAGTGAGAAGCTCACCCGCCATCATGTGGGCCTGCATCAGAGCGTATAAAAAATTAAAGTGACGGATGAATGTATTGAAAAAAGACAAGCAAAGTAGATTAATTGGTAAAAGTATCTACCTGAGTAAAGGAGGAGGAGAAGTCGTTCACCAGGTTGCTGAAGGCCAGTTCCCCGAGGTACTTACGGTCGGCTGAGTTGGGGGTGTAGCACAAAATGGATTGGGAGGCTTTGGGGTCGGGTTTTTTCAGTAATGGAACGGTGGGAGAATACGTCCACGAAGGGATAAGGTATCTCGAGGTAGGCCGAGTAACACCGAGAGCGGGTTGGGAGGAGGCTCGAGGTTCGGAAGGGATAATGGAAGAAGAAGTTTTCTTAAGGGGATGTGCTTTGGGCGAAGAACTTGGACCTTCGGGAGTAGCCCTCTTCCGGCGATGAAGAGCTTGAGTCCTTTCGGGAGAAGCCCTCTCCTCAGGAGGAGTCACAATCTCGACGGAAGGGGGAGGGGCAGGAGCAATAACAACCTTCGAAGTTTGGCCTTTCTGGCTCTTCTCCTTCAGCATCTCGGCCATCCTAGCCTTCATCATCTTCGTTTCTGAAAAGAGCAGAGAAATATTAGTCCGAACATAATGAGTCGAAAGTAAAACCAAGGAGACTGCTCACCGAGGGGCATTTTCAAGGATGCACCCTTCGGGCTCAGCTGGAACAAGTATAGCAGTCCGTTGTCAATCAGCTCCATCAAATTAAAACACTAATCACCAAGTGCACGACGAACCGACAAATACGGTTCATCCTCAAGGTGACCCTTGATTGACTTGCCCCTCGGGAGATTTTCCCTCCACTCCATAGGGCAATCCCAAGGTTGGAGCGGAGGAGCAAAAAAGTAAGAGTTTTTCCAGTTTTTTATGGACGAAGGGTATTTTTTGAGGAAGCCAACCCCTGTCCGGGAGGAAAAGTAAAAGAGCCCGATCTCTTTCTTGTTCAATTGAAAAAAACAATGGAAAAGTTCAGGAGTAGGGGTAAAACCCAGATAAGAAAAAACTATGAAAAAGCCTGCTAATAATCGATAACAATTGGGAAATAATTGACTAAGGGAAACAGAGAAGTAGGAGGCTACTTCAATAAAGAAAGGAGGGATAGGAAAACGGAGGCCTCCTCGGAGCTGGTCTATATAAAAAGGAAAATACCCCTTAGGGGGTAAGTGGGGATGAGATCCGGAAGGGGGAGCAATAATAGAAGTCCCCTCGGAAATCCCCCATTTAGTTCGGATATTACTTAGGTGCTGAGTCAATTTGACCTCAGACTCAAAGATCTCGAACCAGGGAACGCGGGCTTTAACTAAATCTCGCTCTGTAGCAAGTCTCTGCTCTTGTATACGAGCAGCTGACGCAGCAGAAAAGCTTAGAGTTTTGTCGCTATCAAAAGAAGAGGAAGAGGGTTGAGGAGAGGGGCTAAGAGCGTCTCTCTCATTGAACATATCTATCGCCTGTAATGAAGAGTGGGATGAGGAAGAAACCATACTTGGTGACTGAAAAATGAAGACTACTGGGGAAAGTTGTTCGACCGTCTGATGCTAGCTCGGAAGCAAAATGCAGCAAAGTAAAACAAATGAAGAAAAGTGATGGGTATTTATAGATGGGACAATATGAACAGTCATTCAATCCTCACCGTCCAAAAATGAGGGAATGAACGGTCATAAAGGTGCCTCGGGAGACGAAACGTCGCGCAGCATTTGAAATTTTTGAGCGGGAAAAAAGGGCGGCAAAATATCCCGAGTAGGTTAAGTTTAGGATTTTACCCGAAGACAATAAAACAAGACTTTAAATGTCTCGTCTAGCTTTACTTTAGGGGGTGAGGTGATGTCATATGACATATTGACTTCCTCGGGTAAAACCCCCCAAGAACCAAACAAGTCATATACCGAACAGGAGGACACCAAACAGATAGCATCGAGCAGGGTTTTACCGAACAGAAAGGACCGAACAGAATCATCGCTAAACCCTCCTCAATTTTCTGGTCAAAGACTAGCGGAAGACCCGGAGATAACCAACAAATCAACCGGCATGGATAAACGTGCAGTAATGGGGCGCGGATTTCTCGGACACGTTTGGCTCCAGTTAAGCCACAATCAGAGGACATCGTATTCCGGATCTCCTGCGAGCCAATCACTGGAAACAGCCCTATAAATACCCGCAGATGGTCTCACAGTTAGGGGTTGAATTTTTTAGACAAAAAGACTACGAAGAGAGCAAATTTATTTCTGTTCGGTCATTTTTATTATTTTTTGAGGATATTCTTATAAGTCATTGGGCGATTGTCACTTGTGAGATGAGAGTCTTGTAAATCATCAACGTTTATAGTAAAGTTTTATACTGGACTAGGTCCCGTGGTTTTTCTCTCAATTTGAGGGTTTTCCACGTAAAAAATCTTGGTGTGTTTATCGTTATTTGTCATTAACACTTTATTCTACCTTATACCCTAAAATATCGAATCACATCATTGACGCCGTCTGTGGGAAAAAAAAAGAGTAAAGACGTTGAAGCAAGGATTTTTCATTAAGAATCCAGGGCAAAATGGTTAGAAGCAAGGGACGAGGGCCAATGTCGGGAAGGGGTAAACCAACTCCCCCACCCCCCGCGTTCATACCCAGAACCAGAAGGAGCAGGGGAGGCTGGATCATCTCCCTTGTCAGGAAGAAACTAAGGAAGATGATGATGACTCATCCTCTGTAAAGAAGTCGGAGGAGGAGGTTAGAGAATCAAAAGATCTTCCTAATCATTCAAATGATGAAATAGACAGGACTTTGCACCACCAAATGGAGGATTTAAAGGAGGAGTTACAAAAAATGCGCAATAAAATGGAAGGGCGTATTTACTCGGCAAGGAGGAGCACCCCATTCACTCCTCAAGTCATTGACGATCCTCTGCCTCTTAATTTTAGAACTTTAAGTGTGGGGAGTTATGATGGCAGCACGGATCTAGAGGAATATTTGTCTCGATTTGTGAATGCTTCACTCCTTCATCAGCTGACAGATGGGGTGAAATGTAGAGTGTTTTTGACTACCCTAGCAGGCGTTGCTCAATCATGGTTCAATCAATTACCATCAGGAATAGTAGATTCCTTTCCTAAATTCAGCTCATTGTTCCTCCATCAATTCGCGAGCAGTAGGAGTTGCAAGAGAACAGCCTTGAGTCTGTTCGGTCTCAGGCAGATGGAGAAAGAGTCCCTGCGAGATTTTTGAAAAGATTTAATCAAGCATGCCTTGATGTTCCACATGCGACGTCCGAAATACTAGCCAGCGCTTTCACCCAAGGGTTGAGGGAGGGGGACCTGTTCAGATCTTTGGCCAAGAAGTCACCGTCGGATTATGACGAATTGCTAGGACGTGCCTCTAAATACATTAATTTAGAGGAAGTGCAGAGGATGAAACAGAAGAAAGAAATAAAAAATGGTGGTGAAGTCAATAGGAAAGAGAAGCCACTGGAGCAGCCTAAGAGGAACTTTGATCAATACCTACCGATGAGATCTCATCGGGAGGTAGCCATCAACCAAATTATGCCGAAGAGGGGTCGGGGAGGACCTTACGGAAGAGGAGTATTCCGAGGAGGAAGCACTCGAGGAGGGAACGTTCATGAAGGAAGAATGGGTGTAAGGCGAGGAGGTGACGGTGACCTGACGAGCAATGCCTCTTTTCCTCGGAATAATGCTAATCCAGGGAGAGGAGCACTTCAGCCAGTTCCTTGGGCAGTACGGGGGGGAAGATTGGAGGGAGGAAATCAAGTCTCCGGAGGGAGGACCGTGAGCAATATTCCTAACCGAGGAACTATACATATTATTTCTGGAGGAACCTCATGTGGAGATTCAAACCGAGCAAGAAAAAGTTATGCTCGAAGACTCAAAGTATTATCCATTGATCCAAGTCATACCCAAGAAAGTCCTTCTATAGCTTTCGGGCCTGCAGATTTACAAGAGATTTATTTTCCCCACGAGGATGCATTGGTTATTTCGGCCACAGTGGCCAACTATAGTGTACAGAGAATCTTCGTCGATACAGGCAGCTCGGCAGATGTGCTCTTCCTTAATACTTTGAAACGGATGGAATTGAGAAGTATAGCTGTACAAAAAGTGAATACTTCTTTGCATGGGTTTACCGGAGAAGTCATAAGTCCAATAGTACAAGTGTCTTTACCCGTTACCCTAGGTGAGGAATCAAAGACAAAAACAAAGATGATCACCTTCCTCATAGTGGATGCACCTTCCTCTTATAATATAATATTGGGTCGGCCGGCGTTAACGGCCTTCGAAGCGGTTGCTTCTACTTACCACTTGAAGATAAAATTCCCAGTCGGAGAGGAAGTTGGACAAGTAAGGGGAAGTCAGAGCTCATCAAGAAAATGTTATGTGCAAGAGTAAAAGCAAGACAAGGGGAATAACAGAGAGGAAGGGGAACGAGGAAACAATAAGAGGAAACATGGACAGCCGGAGGCAGAGGAGCGGATAGTCCCTGAGGAGGAATTTCTGAGTATCGAGTTAGGTCACCCTGAAAAAACTACTCGCATCGGATCCAAGTTGGATCCAGAATTGAGGAAAAGGGTGATTGAGTGCTTGATATATAAAGTGGATGTGTTCGCTTGGAATACTTCAGATTTGATTGGAGTAAAACCCGAGATTGCTGAGCATCATCTCAATGTGGACCCGAGTGCTCGGGCAATTAAGCAGAAGAGAAGGCATTTCGGACCCGAGAAGGATGCCGTCATAGCTAAACAAGTAGATGAGTTGCTGAAGGCAGGTCATATAAGGGAAATTAGTTTCCCTACATGGCTCTCAAATGTGGTTCTAGTACCTAAAACAGGAGACAAGTGGAGGATGTGTGTAGATTTTCGAGACGTGAACAAAGCGTGTCCCAAAGATTGTTATCCATTGCCGAGGATCGATCAATTAGTGGACTCTACTGCGGGACACGAGCTGTTGTGTCTTATGGATGCTTATCAAGGATATCATCAAATCTCCTTAGCACAAGAAGACCAATCCAAGGTTAGCTTTGTCACAGCGGGATGAACTTTCTGCTATGTGGTAATGCCCTTTGGATTGAAAAATGCTGGGGCCACCTATCAGAGACTAATGGATAAGATGTTCAAAGATCAAATAGGGCGGAACGTGGAGGTTTATGTCGATGACGTCCTGATCAAAAGCAAGAAGGCCCAAAATCTGATCGAAGATATGGAGGAGGTCTTCGCCACTTTAAGGAGATTTGGCATGAAATTGAATCCCGCCAAATGCACTTTCGGAATTCATAGTGGAAAATTCTTGGGGTACATGGTGACAGAGAGAGGTGTGGAAGCTAACCCCGAGAAGATCCGAGCAATCCAAGAAATGAACCCTCCTCAGACATTGAACGAAGTACAAAGATTAGCAGGGAGAATAGCGGCACTTAGTCGATTCATATCACGCTCAGCTGATATGAGTTTGCCCTTCTTTAAAGCTTTAAGGCGAGGAATGCAATTCGAGTGGGATGATCAGTGTCAGAAAGCTTTCGAGGACTTGAAAGAGTATCTAGCTCAGTTACCGTTAATGAATAAACCCGAGCACAATGAAACCCTCCTCGTCTACTTGTCGGTAACCGAGGAAGTTGTCAGCTCGGTGTTAATTCAAGAGAAGTCGGGGCATCAGCAACCGGTATACTATGTCAGCCGAGCTTTGCAAGGAGCCAAACAGAGATACCCTGAAATTGAAAAATTAGCCTTGGCTCTCGTGATCACTGCAAGAAGGCTTCGGCCGTACTTCTTGTCTCACCCTATCATGGTGGTGACGAGCACTCCCTTGGGAAGGTTCTTATCAAAAGCAGAAATTTCAGGACGAATGGTGAAATGGGCCACAGAATTGAGTGAGTTCGATATTTCTTATCAGCCTCGAACTACCATCAAAGCACAAGCCTTGTCGGATTTCTTGGTCGAGGTGACTCATACTCGTGAAGAAAAAGATTGGAGCTTGTTTATAGATGGGTCATCCACTCAAATAAGAAACGGTGTAGGAGTTCTACTTGTCAGTCCAGAAGGAGAAGAAATTGTCGTAGCTATTCAGTTCGGTTTTTATTCCTCAAGCAATGAAGCCGAATTCGAAGCTCTCCTATCAGGTTTACAAGTAGCATTAGATGCCGGAGCTCGAAAAGTAAAAGTGTCCATGGATTCAATGCTGGTTGTTCAGCGGGTAAATGGGGTATACAAGGTGAAAGAAGAAAAGTTGAAAAAATATGTGGAGAATGCCCAAACATTAATGACTCAGTTCCAGGAAGTGGAGTTGAAGCAAATACCACGAGAGAATAATAACCGAGCCGATAAACTCTCAAAGTTGGCAAGTTCCATTCATGAGTGGAAGAACATGAAAGTACTGGTACAAGATCTTTTGGTCTCGCACATAGCTATCAACAAGATAACGAATTTAGAGCCCTGTATTATATCTGATTGGCGGGAACATATCATTAAATTCTTAAAAACCAAGGTGTTGCCATCAGACCCAAAGGAAGCTTCTCGGGTAAAGAGAAGGGAGAGGCACGTGTTAGTGGAAGACAAGTTGTTCAAAAAGGGATTCAACTCCCTTCTTGCAATGTACATCAATACAAGAAGGAGAACATTTGCTAAAGGAGACTCACGAAGGCTGTTGTGGAAATCATTTGGGAAGCAATATGTTATATCAGAAAGCTCTTCGAGCAGGATACTATTGGCCCAGCATGAGAGAGAATGCTGAAGAAATTGTTAAAAAGTGTAACAACTGCCAGAAACATGCAAATTTGTTTCATATGCCCGCGGAGGTCTTAAATAGCAGTGTTACCTCGTGTCCCTTCGATCAGTGGGAGATGGACATCGTTGGACCTTTTCCTTTTGCCACGGGACAAAGGAAATTCCTCCTAGTAGTAGTTGAGTATTTTACAAAATGGGTGGAAGCTGAGCCTTTGGCAAAAATAACTGAGGAGGAAATCATTAAATTTCTATGGAGAAGCATAGTATGTCGATTCGGAATACCGAGGAGAATAATTTTTGATAATGGGAGGCAGTTTCAGGGAAAGAAGGTACAGGAATGGTGCGAGGATATGAGAATCAGGCGAGTATTCACGTCGGTGGCCTACCCGCAGTCAAATGAGCAAGTCGAAGTTATTAACCGGATTCTATTACATGGGATTAAGACGAAGCTGGAAGGAGCCCGAGGAGAATGGGTAAACGAACTACCTGGAGTCTTGTGGGCCTACCGAACAACTCCGCGGGTATCTACAGGGGAAACTCCATATAGTCTGGTATACGGTTCGGAGGCCCTCATTCCAGCAGAAATTGGAGTTGAATCTCTCCGAATACAATGTTATGATCACGAGCAGAACGAGGATAGAAGAAAGCAAGAGTTAGATGAGATTGATCAACTAAGAGAACAAGTTTTAACAAAAACAGAGTTGTATAAAGTAAGGATTACCAATGCCTATAACCGAAGGGTTCACCCAAGAACATTTCAAGTTGGGGATTTGGTCTTACGAAGAACAAATCCTGCTGGTGATGTGAAAAAGCTGGCACCCAAATGGGAGGGCCCTTACAAAATCAAGGAAGTGATCGGAAGAGGAGCCTACAGACTGAAAGATCATGAAGGTCGGGAATTGGTAAGACCTTGGAACATTCATAACTTGAAGAAGTATTTTGTATAATCTTTTGTTAGGATCGGGGTAGTGTTTAGAAGGAGGGGTTGAATAAACACTAGATTCAATTTCGATTTTTCTCGGGTTAACTGCAGACTGTTAAGTACTACAGTAGCTTCTCAATATAAGGCAAGTCAGCAGACACTGATTATAGTGCGGAAGACGTCTGCTGGACTTGTGAGGAATAAAACTGAGTAGTAAATAAGCAATAAATAAATAAAGGACACACGTATTGTTTCTGGAAGTTCGAAGCACAACGCTTCTACGTCTCCCCTTCTTCCTTTGCAGGAAGGATTCACTAGAAGACTTGGTTTACACTTTACAGTATACAACCTTCTTAGGCACTCACACAACTTGGCCTAAACTCCTAGCAATCACAACTTCTTAATTTAATTACAAAAGATTCTATGACACTCTAACAAAATAAACTTTTGGCTTCGAGTGTTCTTGAGGAGCAGACTTCAGTTGGAAATAATCTGTCACAGATTCAGTTGCACTGCTTGTCTGCTCTTTTGCTGAACTTTTAGAATATCAGTAAGTTGATTTCTGTTTACGATGAAGTGTTTCTCTTTGTTTGAATAAATCGCTCAGCTAACCTCTTCATTCTTTGCTTGGACGTATTTATAGGCTTAGTGGTCCAACGACAGCTTTTCTGTATTAGGAAGAGATCAGCTTTCCAAATTTAGATTGTCTTCTTTCCTACTTTGTTAAGCAACGACTCTTTTATTCTGACGCTAATGGTGACGGAGATATAGCAGGGTGCGCCGCTCTGTTGTACCTTTGTCAGAGAATGTTGTACTTATTTTGTCTCGTTGCTTAGTGCTCTTACTGGGTGGTTAGACTTCTGCTGGCCTTCTTTGTTCAACTGGTCATTTATCCTCTTGTGACCAGTAGATGTCTTTGTTCAATGTGAGACTATCCGGTTGATGGTTGTCCAGTAGATGTCCATCAAGTTTATGTCTATCCGGTTGATGCCTGTCCAGTTGATGTCCATCATCCGGTAGGTCTTTGTTACCCGGTAGGTCTTTATCACCCGGTAGGTCTTTGATACCCAGTAGGTATTCATCATCCGGTAGATGTCCATCCAGTTGATGTTTGTCATCCTGTAGGTCTTTGTCACCCGGTAAGTGTTCAACATCCGGTAGATGTCCGTCCAGTTGATGTTTTTCATCCGGTAGGTCTTTGTCACCCGGTAAGTGTTCAACATCCGGTAGATGTCCATCCAGTTGATGTTTGTTACCACCAAAACTTAGAAATATTTTCCTAACAATTTCCCCCTTTTTGGTGATGACAAAACTTAGTACTGGAGGCTCTTGCTAGATCAAATATGAACAGCCACTCCTGTTTAAGACTTAGAGACAATAACAAATGTAGGTTTTGCAAATTGTTAGAGTAAATAAGCAGATTACAAGACGTAATCAAACTGAGCCAATGAATGAATATCATTTTTATATAAAATGAATTCTAATTACATCAAGCATTACAATGATTACAGTGAACATCTTACAAGTCACTTAGCATATCTAGGTTTACAATCTATCCAAAATAGAGAAACATAGCCAGTATGGAGTGATCCGAGCTGGCTAGTTTCAGGGTTATAGACAAATGGAGGGGGAGAGAAAGTGCATACATAAAATCTTAGAATAGAAAAAGGCCTAGAAAGAGTCTATTGTCTTCAAGGTAGTCCTCTGTTCTTTTGGCAAGATCTCTGTCTTTAATAATGACAATACTCTATCTCTGTCTTCCCTCTTTTTGTCATCAGCACCCAGGCATCTGCTGTTAAAGAATTCCAGGCTGGTGGAGAGTACCAGAACTGGATCAAGAAGAAGGAGCTAGCAGGGATGGGTTAGATAAGTAATCAACCCATGTAGGGTTGATTTAGATAAGTAATAAACCCAAGAATTTGTAAAAATAATTGCAAGACTGGTAAGAATTTTAGTTAACATATGCATGATGGATGGGTTGAGTTAAAGAACTTAGCATGGTATTTATAGCAAAAAAAAATCAAGTTGTAGTGTGAAATGTCAGATCATGCACAAGAAAAAGTCAGATTAAGATAGAGATGAAATGACAATTCAGTGTATATAAAAAAACAGATAACGATAAATACAAAACGACAATAAAGGTTATTGTTTGCCCCCAAGCCAATGCGAGGAGTAGTCACGGGTGGAGAGAGGAGTGTCAGCTTGTGGTTGTCTGGAGCTGTGGGACCTTTGCTGAGATGGGCGCCTTGACCTACTGGATGCTCCAGCTGCAGTAGATGAGCAATTAGCTGGACTCTGGTCTCGTTGGGACTGAGGAGCAGGTCTGCTGGACTCAGGCAGTCTTCTAATGATTTGAGGAGCAGCAGGCAGGCTGTTGCTCAAGTCCTGAATTTGAGAAGCAAAAGCTGCCTGCATGGTTGCCAGTTGATCTGTTATGACTTTCTTGGCGTCTTCTATCCGATCTCCAAGAGCCAGTGAGGTGGCAGCATGAAGTGATTCATTTTGTTGATTGATCTGAAGACGAGCCTGCCATATCCGAGAAAATGATTCCGCAAATGCATCCACAACAAAAGTCTGAAGTCTGGTAACAGTAGTCGTTAGGCTGTTTAAGTCCCAATAGACGTGCTGGAACTGAGAATCAGTGTGCTGCTGATGGCTTCCTAGAATAAGAGTCGCAGTGCGCTCTTCCTGTTTGAGCTTATTGACATCACTGGCTAGTGTGCGTTGGACAGATTTACTAGTTGATCAGCAATGTTGGGTGGCCCTTCCAGAGGGATAGAAGTTTGGAAGTCAAAGAAATCCTCCGAAGCCATCGACTGATCCAGAGCATCTATTTGAGGATCATCAGCAGTAGCGAGAACTCCGGGATGATCTTCGATACTGCAGTGGTTAGTACAGTAGCGACTTCAACAATTGGTGCAGCAGTTGCGTCTGTGGCAATAACAGCCATGCTATCAGTGGCTTGGTCCATCGCAGCTGCAGACGACGGGGTGCGATCATCAGAGCTTGAGGAGGACTCGTTGGGTTCATGATTACCTGAAGAGATGGTAACTTGATGAACCACAGTCTGAATCACTGTGTCCACATTCTCATGATCAACAACCATCAGTTGGATCAGTTGATCATTTGTAGGACTGGGAGCAGAGGAGAAAGGTTGAGCAGTCGGAGAGGTGATCTCTATGGCAGGAGGAGTTGCCTCCAAGGCAGTGGAAGCTATCTCCACATCAGTGGTAGCTATCTCAAATCAGTGGTAGCTATCTCCACATCAGTGGTAGCTATCTCCAAATCAGTGGTAGCTATCTCCAAATCAGTCGGATCGGGGCTTGCACTATTCACAGCTTTGGAGCACGAGTGAAGACCGGTTGATATGCGAAGATTATGAAGAGCTTGCTCAGCCATTTCCAGTTTTGGTCCAAGAGCATTCAGAACTGCTCTATCATGATTCGATGTGCCTGAATCAATGTTGAATTACTGGATACGGGATTCAACAAGGGCTTGAAGTTCGCCCACATAGTTCATTAGACGGAAAAAATCCCTAAGCTTCAGACTCTTCTCAGGGTCCGTGACTTGAAGATAAGCCAAAATTAGGTTCTCATCTTCTCGTGCTTGATCCAGGATTGGAGTTAAGTCATTAAAGTGAATTTTCAGCCGTGCCTTCACCCATCGATCAAAAAGTTCTAGCTATGGCTGCAGCTTGGCTTCAACTGTATCCACGACCATTTGTATCTCATAGGCAACAGGTGTGGACACTGGAGCCATAAGGGTCTTTCCTTTTCCAGCGGTGGTGTTCTTTGGATGACAGTAGGGACACAAGGACTTGGGTGTCCGAAAACTAATAGTGGCAGGTGCTTGCTGAGAGCTCACCAGTGTGGAGGATTTGTCAGTTGGAGCCACTGATGTAGCAAGTACCATGGACAATGAAGCAGGTGATGCAGTTGGTTCCTCGGGGGGAGGATTTTCAGGACTGGGCTCTCTACTAGGAATGTCTGCCGTGGGACCTGCTGAGGATATGGTATCAGAGGCAGCAATGACTGTCTTTCGGAGAGCAGGAGGAGCCCCTTTTTTGGTTCTGGGCTTCTTAGGAGGAGGAGGGGGAGGAGATGACTCAGCGGACTCAGATATTGTTTGTTCAGAATCACTTATAACTCGACGCTTTGTCAAACCAACCTCTCTGCCACTCCGCTGCCTGTGTATCTGAAGATACTTAGCAGTGATAAGTCTGCCTGGATGAAGGTCGGAGGAAGCCCCTGCCTGAATGTTTTTGCTTTCAAAGATGCTGCTGAGAGGTAGGGCAAAACCAGATTGACCCTTGCCTGAAGTGATGAGTCCAGTGAGGATCTGAAACAAAACTATTGACCAGTTTATTTCGAGTCCTTTGAAGATGGCGCTCATGACGTCAAACTTCTCAGGGGTGATGATGTCAAAAGAGCCAGCTTTGCACAGTAGCCCCTTAGAAATAACATCGGCCAGTTGCCGGAAATGACTCTTCATCAGCACCTTCTTGAATGGAAGACGTCGGAGACGATCATTTGAGTCGGAGAAGGTGATTCGCATTTCTTCCCTGACATCCACTGGAACGGTGGAGAAATCTGTAAGTCCAGTGGCAGGAAGACAAAGGTGCGTGCTGAATTCCTGTTGAGTGATGGTAATAAGTTGTCCAGAAACATAGGCCAGAATCATTTTCAACTTTAGCGGTGGCGAAGAATTCATGTAAAGCGGCTTTGTAGAAAGTCGGAGCCTGGCTGAGAATAACTAAAACTTTCGATGTATCCAATTTGTGAAAGACTTCCTTTGTTTCGGCATCAGAGGATGTGGACATGGAATGGAAATCCACATGAACAGCATTAGTGATGAAACTTGGCTGAGTATTCTTCGACATTGCTGATGAATATGCGGAAAAGCAGCAAGAATCCTATTGAAAAAAAATTTCTGGGAGGGAAGTTGACGCAGTAAATTTTTGGGAAAGATAACGAGTAATAACCAAAGTAATGGCGGTTAAAGAGAGAAGTATATGTAACGTCGTACTGTAGATGAGAGGACACATGGGTGCGTGGCGATCATCTAACGATTTAAAGATTTTAAAAAATAATTAAAAGGACATGATTTGGGCGGGATTCAAATAATTTATTTTTATAACAAAAAGATGAATTTGAATTCCGACGTTCCAGTAGGTTAATAGGTATCGAAGGTTATTTTTGTCAAAGCATACTTGGCAAAGTCTGCTGGTATGTAGGGTCCGACTGGTAAGGAATATTTACTGGTATGTAGAGTCCTACTAGTACGTATACACCTACTGCAGCAGACCATTGTTTTACCAGCTGAGCTTAAATAACCAAGATAACGTTGTAACTGAAATTCCCCCTTAATTTATGCGAATAAACTAAGTAATTCCCCCTGAATTCATTACCCAAAAAAGTAATCAAGGATTGATTTCAATTAAACCAATAATATTTCGAAAGTAGGAAAACTTAGCGTCCGGTAGGGGTTTTGTGAAAATGTCTGCTGCCTGTTGTTCGGTAGAAATATACTCCAGCCGAATTTCTTTCTTCATAGCATGATCTCTGATAAAATGATGAGGGATGTCAATGTGTTTAGTGCGAGTATGAAGAACTGGGTTGTATGTAATGGCTATGGCAGACGTGTTATCACAAAATATGGGTGCCTCAGTGGATTCAATTCCATAATCTCTCAGTTGTTGCTGAATCCAGAGCAGTTGAGCACAACAGCTTCCAGCAGCAAAGTATTCTGCCTCTGCAGTAGAAGTTGCTATGGATGTCTGCTTCTTGCAACCCCATGATATCAATCGATCACCAAGAAATTGACAATATCCACTGGTGCTTTTGTAAGGACCCTAATCCTTAAGTACGGAAATAAGGCATAATAGAGCTATCGTAATAATCAGAGTGAGAAATGAACATGTTGAGTCTATGAGCTTAAGCATTTACATGCCAAAATAAAGGACTACAAAAAGGATTAATTACATTCCAATCAATGAATGTTCATCTATAGTTTTATACTACTCCTAGAGTAGATACTATCCAAATAATCCTGTCCTTTAATCCTCAAAAGAATGCTTCACAAGCTCACCACCTCAACCCGTTCAAGCCCATCTATCATGCCAAAAAGGTACCTACAAGGACAACCCCCAAACATGAGCAATAATAATCATTCATATTCAACACAATATGAAGATAAAGCGTAAATGCATAATCAATATGAAACACTTCCTGTTTCCCGTGCATTTCAAACGCTTCCCGTTTGGTTGTCCCTGTACCAGAACTCATGAGTATAATCAACAGATTATTTTTAATGGCCAAACATGTCATGACATCATATACCATCTCAACTGTACCACATATTGGTCACCATTCCCTAGTCTGTCCATCACAGTGTATTTTAATGCCCCTCGCTTATATTCATATGGGCGGCATAGGATAACCTCGCTACAATGGACATGCGGCGCTCCCACCCCTCGCTTCACAGAGAGCGGCAAATACCCTTTCCTCGCCCCATATGACAACCACGCTCAAATGTGACATGCGGCGCTCCCACCCCTCGCTTCACATTTAGCGGAACCAATACAAAAAGCGGCAAGCATTAAAATCATCAAAGGATGACCACGACTCATGGGATGTGCATCCAATAATCATAATATGCATCTAACATCAATATGCATAAATTACCATGTATATGCATCCACAATGCAATACCTCATATGGCATAAATCAACATGTATATGCATCCACAATGCAATACCACATATATACTCGCATCCACAATGCATAAACAATGAGTATATAAAATACATGTTACCGTTGGGTGCCCGTACGTCCACTACGTACCTTTCCAAAATGTGGAATGTGGTTGGACCTCAATTCCTTGGCTGCGTTGCCACCTGGGTTGGTTCTACATATTCACAAATACCAATATTAGAACCCAATAATAGTCCAATACCAAAAATCCCACAAAAATAACCAAAAACACCCTTTTTGGTGTCTCGCGATCGATCGCCATCAAGCCCCGATCGATCGCGAGAACACACTGCCTCGCCCAACAAAATTGCACAATCCGCGATCGATCGCGGAGATAGCGCCGATCGATCGCGGCCTCGCCGATCGATCGCGCGCATCTCGCGATCGATCGCCGAAGCGCACTGCCTCAGCGCTGTTGCTCGCGATCGATCGCGAGCGGACGCCGATCGATCGCCGAGCTGCGGGAAATCGAGATTCGGGCACTATTCACCCATCTCCTTCCCAAACACAAACAAACCCACCAATACCAACATAAATCAAACCCAACAACTCAAAACCACCCATAAACCTCAACATAAACCCATTTAAAACCATACCAAACTCAAATAAAACCTTGCAAAATTAACCATGAGGTATTCATACCTCTTGGGGATCTCAAATCACCCAACACTCTCCTCAAAACAAGATTTTGCAAGGACTTCACTCCACCCTTGAGCTCCAACTCGAAAATGTGAAGGGGGAGAAGGGTTTGGGTGTTGGAGATAATTTGGTAAAGTAAAATAAGAGTGGATGGGGTGGGGTTGGGTATAAGAGTGAGTTTATTAATTAAAATTCATACCAAATAATTTCATGGTGTATAAAACACCCCAACATGATATTTTCCAAAGCATTTACTCAAAATGCACCATAATATCAATTAACACATGATTTCATATAAATTGCTAACTAAGGCAAATAAATCATGCTTCCCATAATATTTACCCAACATGCACCACATGCACCCTGAAATGCAACCCCGGGTCGTCCTATCCACATGACCATGCATTTCCACATAAGGTAAATAAATCCCAACACATAATCAATTACCACATAATTAATCATGTAAACATAATTTAAAGCCAAATCGCAATTAACCATTTCGGGGATGTCACAGCTTTTCCTGTCAATTTTGCATCCAGCGTAGTCAGCATCTGAATATCCAATAAGGTTAAAAGTTGAGTCTCTTGGATACCATAGACCGACATTCTCAGTGCCTTTCAGATATTTGAGGATTCTTTTGACAACAGTGAAGTGAGACTGCTTGGGATTTGCTTGAAACCGGGCGCACATACAAACTGCGAACATAATATCTGGTCGGCTGGCCGTCAAATAAAGTAAAGATCTGATAATGCCTCGATACATTGTAACTTCGACTGGTATTCCTGAATTATCCAAGTCGAGTTTGGCAGATTAGCTCATTGGTGTAGCGGCAGCTGAGCTGGTACTCATTCCATATTTCTTCAGCAGATCTGTAGTATATTTAGACTGATTTATCAGAATTCCTTCACTGGATTGCTTGACTTGCAATCCTAAGAAAAATGATAATTCTCCCGTCATGCTCATCTCAAATTGATCCTGCATAATTTTAGAAAATCTTTCGCACAATTTTGAGTTAGTACTGCCGAAAATAATATCATCAACATAAATTTGGACTAGCAGAGTATGGTCTCCCTTTGTGAATTTGAAAAGGGTCTTGTCCACCGTGCCAATGGTAAAGTTATGCTCAGTCAAATATTTTGATAGAGTTTCGTACCATGCACGGGGAGCTTGTTTCAGACCATACAAAGCTTTCTTGAGACGAAAAACATAAGAAGGCTGCTGATGGCTTTCAAATCCAGGAGGTTGTTCAACGTAAACTTCTTCCTGGAGTTTGTCGTTAAGAAACGCACTCTTAACATCCATCTGATAGACTTTAAAGTCTTTAAAAGCAGCAAATGCAAGAAATATGCGAATTGCTTCTAGTCGAGCTACAGGGGCAAAGGTTTCATCAAAATCAATGCCTTCTTCCTGTCCGTAGCCCTGTGCGACTAATCTTGCTTTATTTCTGATTACTGTTCCATTTTCATCTAATTAATACCCATTTGGTGCCTATTATAGTGTGATGCTTTGGTCGTGGTACTAAATACCATACTTTGTTTCGCTCAAACTGATTTAATTCTTCTTGCATCGCTTCTACCCAACTTGGGTCTAACATAGCATCATCAATCTTCTTAGGTTCTAAGTGAGATATGAATGCAACATGAAGGAATTCATTAATCATTTGTCCTCTGGTGCGTAGAGGAGCGACAGGGTTACCTATGACCTGCTCGGGAGGATGATCCTTCATCCACCGGAGCGGAGGTCCAAGAGAGTTGAGTTCTTCATTTGACTGGATATGAGTGGGCAGTTCAGAAGTGCTGATTGATGCATCTTTTTCATTTGTTCCTTCTACTGGAGTATGCGCAACAGTGTCATTGTCAACTGGATGCAGTGCTTGTTGACCAGCAGACTCCTCTGTTTGAGCTTCAGGAACTTTCGGTTCTAAGGAGCAGTCAGTCCTGTTTCTGTAATTTATCTCATCATCAACATTTTCATCAATGTAAGTGCTTTTCAGTCGATTGCTCAAATTGTTGATTTGTAGATTAGATATAGTACAGTCAGTAGGTTCATCAAATTTTACTTGCACTGATTCCTCTACAGTAAGAGTTCTATTATTAAATACTCTGAATGCTTTACTAACTGTAGAATAACCAAGAAATATTCCAGCATCACAGTTGGCATCAAAAGTGGTGAGATGAGTCTTTCCATTGTTGTGAATAAAACATTTGCAACCAAACACATGGAAATAAGAAATATTTGGCTTACTGCCATTCCAGATCTCATAAGGGGTTTTATTTGCTCGCTTATTAATCATTGATATGTTCTGCGTATAACAAGCTGTGTTGACAGCTTCTTCCCAAAATCTCTGTGATATTTCTGTTTCCGCAAGCATAGTTCGCGCAGCTTCTTTCAAAAAGCGGTTCCTACGCTCAGCAACTCCGTTTTGTTGAGGAGTTCTAGCAGCAGAGTATTCGTGTTTAATATCAAGGTCATCTAGATATGATTCGAGTGACTGATTGGTAACTCAGTACCTTTATCACTGCGAATTCTATCTATCCCACACGATTTCTCATTTTGAAGTCTTTTCAGTAGTTTGATCAGCTTTGGAGTAGCCTGATCTTTGCCACTTAGGAACAGGACCCATGTAAAACGAGTGAAATCGTCTATTAACACTAGGGTATACTTCATTCCCCCTAGACTTGTTACTGGTATAGGACCAAATAGATCCATATGCAGCAACTCTAGGCACCGAGAAGAAGATTTACTCCCTTTGTTCTTAAAGGAGGATCTGATTTGCTTACCAAGTTAGCATGCTGCACAGATCTTGTCTTTGAGAACTCAATTTGGGGCAGTCCAATGACTAGATCAAGTTTACGCAGACTGGCAATAGTTTTAAAATTTAAGTGACTCAATCGTTTGTGCCAAAGCCAATTTTTGGAAGTATTCAGGGCAGCAAAGCAAGTAGAGGAGGTAGGCTGATTAAGATTCCAATCAATTTTATATGTGTTATCATGCCTTCTTCGTACAAGTAATATACTGCCATCAGTAGATTTGATTGTGCATGAGTGCTGGTTGAACTCTACAGAGTAACCATTGTCACAGAGTTGACTTATGCTAATCAAGTTATAACATAGATTTTCAACCAACAGAATATCTTTAATAATAATGTTACCGTAGATATGTTGGGATATGCCCTAAGAGATGTCATTAGATGATTGTTTATGACATACAATGTATTATGATTTTATTAATGGCAAATCATTATTATATATTATTCGAATATCTGTGCAATATGAATTGATATATAAGTTAATGTCCTTAGAATAATATTGTATTATTCTTAAAGATTGTCCATAGTCAAGTATTATCTTAAATAAGGATAATGATAATACATTGAGACTAGTATGTTTTGATTGATGAATTGTTCATAGATATGAGATATCAAATCAACACATGGGTACATGTTAGAGAACAATGTACTGGACAGACCCACCATGAGAATGCTACATGGATAGTTATATGAGTGTCATAAGCAATTCTCATAGTGATAATAATGTATGCAATCCTTACGACTTGAGATCATCAGAGATCCCAACATAAGGAGTTATATATCTTGATATTGTCAAATGTTACCTGTAACAGGGTAAACTATAAAGGCAACTATTGGATACACTACGAATTATGTAGAGGGATGTTGATTGATCAAGATAGGATTTGTCCCTCCTATATAACAGGAGTGTTCGGGCCCTTGATCAAGTAAGACTAAAATGCATGGTCGTGCTCGAATGAGTCGATATGTGATATCGAGCTTATTCGTTTATTCTAGTTCTACTTGGGGATCAAGAAATATAGATTGAATATACGAGTGTGACTATCCATGACTCGTGTTCAATCTAAACACATGGACAAAGGGATTAAGTTACATGGTTAATATTATCACAAGTTCTAAGGTTATGTCGAGTCAAAGACATTCTTTTAATTTGGGTAGCCTTGATGTGTTGCTAGACACCGCTCATTGCTTGTGACATAAAATGTGATTTTATGTCACTGCTAACATTGCAAGATCCTATCGGGTCGCACAAAAGATTAAATCGATAAAGGGAATTAACTTCATTGGATGAATTAATTAATTAAGAAGAGTCTGAATTACATAATTATAAGGATTTAATTAAATCATGGGTTTTGGCCCATAAGGCTTTGTGAAAGCCTTTAATTAAATCATATATAATTTGATAACAAGGTGATTAATTAAATAAACACTTCATATCAAAACCCTAGCCACAAAAAGGTGAAGCTCTCGGCCACCAAGCTCTCGGCCACCATCTCTCGGCCGCCGGCTTGATCCTTTTGTTTTCCGGCCATCTTCATTTGATTTAGAATCGTGTGTGGTTATTGATCCGGTTTAAGAACGAGTCTAGCAACTTGTTCTTAAATCCCCTTTCGATTTGATCGTGTGGATACCGTAGAGGCAAGACCTTGGAGGTGTTGCTTGTGACTCGGAATTCGTTGGACGTGGTGCTTCGTGGATTTTGCTCGAACACGCTACAAGGGTGAGACTCTTATTATCTCTAATCCGATATGACCACTTTGTATAGATCCGCGGTTCTAGTAATCCAAAATTTTAAATTCCGCTGCGTTGTATGCTTGTTGGATTACTTTCAAGATAATCTTACCCTTACCCACGGTTTTACCTTTCGCGTTGTCTCCAAAGGTTATTCTAGGTCCGGTGGAGTCCACCAATTCAGACAATAAGCCCGCATTCCTTGTCATATGTCTAGAGCATTCGCTGTCCAGAAACCATTCTGAGCTCCGAACTTGATGCATTCTAGCTTTCTGCAATTTAAGCAATAAAATGATTGGTACCAAATCCTACTTGGGTCCAGGCAGGATTAGTCCTTTCAGGACCCACACTTGTATAACCCTGAATTGTTTGGGTCTGTGTGTGTCCTGAAATGTGTGTGCATTAACTGAAGAAGATGTTCTTGGGTGATACATGTGATACTGAGTGTATGCGTGTTGTTTAGGTTTTTGGTTTCTGTTAGGAAGCATGTATCTCTTTTGGACAGGCATACAATTATGATACCAGTTAGGTTTTACCTCTCGAGTGGCCTGACCAGTGGGTTTATGTTTATTTCTAAACTTTTGCCCCTGTCGAGCTTTCTCTTTTGGCTCCACATAACCGATACCTTTGTGTGATGCCCGTTCCTTGAAGAGTATTGGTTCAACAGATTCCTTAACCAACTCACTTGGTTCATATATTGTGATTGATTTAACAAAAGTCATTGTTTGCATATTGTTTCTTTCTAGACACACTTGAGATTTGATGCCGGATGAATTACTATCATTGTTAGAGTAGCCTATACCGGTAAGATCACCAGCAAGTCTTATCGACTCAAGCATTTCATCTTTTCTGGCAGTAGATGCATTCCATGTGCGAACCAGCTTACTGAGTTTCTGGTGTGCACATGTTGCTTCATCCCTTTCTTTCTCGAGCTGACTTACTTTATCCCTCAAGCTTTTTAACTCAGTGAATTGTTCACAATCACATTCGTTGTTCTGCTGTTTTGTTGAGACTTGTTGTTCAGTCTTGTAGTTCTCGAAGGATTCGTACAACATCTGATACTCATTTATCATGTCCTGTAATGCATTTGTGAGATCAATATGTGTAAATTCAGAAAGATTAGGATCATTTATCTCACAGTCGTCGTTGGCCATTAGACAATGAACTTCTTCATTTTCACTGTCACAGGATGAGCTGGAAGAGGTTTCTAATTCTGAGTCAGCCCATTTGTTCTTGTTTTCTTCCGCCACCAGTACTTTCTGTTCTCTGTCTCTTCTGGATGATCTTTTATTCTCTTTAGACTTTCTATAATCTTTGGATCCTTTCTTTTGATCATCCTTCTTCGGTTTAGGACAGTCAACAATAAAATGTCTTGGCTTGAGACAGTTAAAGCATACACGATCATCTTCATCTGATCTATTTTTGAAGCTTTGTCTTCTTGGGTAGGATTGATAGGTCTTTTGACTCTTCTTCATAAACTTTCCAAATTTCTTGACAAATAGCACCATTGCATCGTTGCATATTTTTTCAGGGGTCATCTCTGTTGTGATAGGTGGAGCTTCAGATGCAGTAAGAGCTTTGGTTGGTTGACTGGTGCTGGGTTCATCTTCAATCCGAATATCTAGTTCGAACTCATAAGCTTTTAAGTCAGCAGATAAGTCGTGTAGGTCTATCTTGTTTAGATCTTTTGATTCTCTCATAGCAATCGTCTTTACATCCCATTCTCTTGGGAGACCTCTCATGATTTTTAGAGTGACTTCCCTGTTGGATAGATCTTTACCAAGGCTATTTAGTTCATTTATGATTCCAGTTACTCTCTCATCGTATTCGCTGAGAGTTTCTCCGGACATCATTTTGATGTTTTCAAACTTCTGTAAGGCAACAGTGAGCTTGTTTTCCTTGGTTTGATCATTTCCTTCGCACAGCTGAGCAATCTTTTCCCAGATGTCCTTTGCAGTGGGACACATTTTGATCTTGTTGAACATATTTTTGTCCAGAGTTTTGAACAGTATGTCTTTTGCCACATTGTCCAGATTTGCCTTTTTCTTTTCTTCATTTGTCCAGAAGGATCTATCCTTCTCAACCATCTGAGGTTCACCACCAGATAGAAGTTGCTGTATTGACTTTCAAGATATTCATTGGTCCATCAGTGATGATGAACCACATATCATCATCTTGGGCACTTAGATGTGCTTGCATACGAATTCTCCAATCGTCATATTCATCCTTCTTGAACATTGGAATCTTGCTGAATGAGGCCATCAGTTTTTGGTATTTCTCAAGATTGAGAAGACCTATGCTCTGATACCACTTGTTAGGATCGGGGTAGTATTTAGAAGGGGGGGGGGTTGAATAAACACTAGATTCAGTTTCGATTTTTCTCGGTTTAACTACAGACTGTTAAGTACTACAGTAGCTTCTCAATATAAGGCAAGTTGATTATAGTGTGGAAGACGTCTGCTGGACTTGTGAGGAATAAAACTGAGTAGTAAATAAGCAATAAATAAAGAAAGGACACAAGTATTGTTTCTGGAAGTTCGAAGCACAACGCTTCTACGTCTCCCCTTCTTCCTTTGCAGGAAGGATTCACTAGAAGACTTGGTTTACACTTTACAGTATACAACCTTCTTAGGCACTCACACAACTTGGCCTAAACTCCTAGCAATCACAACTTCTTAATTTGATTACAAAAGATTCTATGACACTCTCACAAAGTAAACTTTTGGCTTCGAGTGTTCTTAAGGAGCAGACTTCAGTTGGAAATAATCTGTCACAGATTCAGTTGCACTGCTTGTCTGCTCTTTAGTTCAAACTTTTAGAATATCAGTAAGTTGATTTTCTGTTTACGATGAAGTGTTTCTCTTTGTTTGAATAAATCGCTCAGCTAACCTCTTCATTCTTTGCTTGGACGTATTTATAGGCTTAGTGGTCCAACGGCAGCTTTTCTGTATTAGGAAGATATCAGCTTTCCAAATTTAGATTGTCTTCTTTCCTATTTAGTTAAGCAACGGCTCTTTTATTTTGACGCTAATGGTGGCGGAGATATAGCAGGGTGCGCCGCTCTGTTGTACCTTTGTCAGAGAATGTTGTACTTATTTTGTCTCGTTGCTTAGTGCTCTTACTGGGTGGTTAGACTTCTGCTGGTCTTCTTTGTTCAACTGGTCGTTTATCCTCTTGTGACCAGTAGATGTCTTTGTTCAATGTGAGACTATCCGGTTGATGGTTGTCCAGTAGATGTCCATCCAGTTTATATCTATCCGGTTGATGTCTGTCCAGTTGATGTCCATCATCCGGTAGGTCTTTGTTACCCGGTAGGTCTTTATCACCCGGTAAGTCTTTGATACCCACTAGGTGTTCATCATCCGGTAGATGTCCATCCAGTTGATGTTTGTCATACGGTAGGTCTTTGTCACCCGGTAAGTGTTCAACATCCGGTAGATGTCCATCCAGTTGATGTTTGTCATCCGGTAGGTCTTTGTCACCCGGTAAGTGTTCAACATCCGGTAGATGTCCATCCAGTTGATGTTTGTCACCATCAAAACTTAGAAATGTTTTCCTAACATCTTTCTTTGTTATTTCAATTATGAATTCAGCATTAATAAAATGAAAGTATTTGATTCATTGAGCTTGTACAGAATTTTAATTGTTTACTCGTGGGATGGGGATGTTTGGTCCACGTTTAAACTTAAAGTTGCCTAAGGGTTTGTGCTCGGGGTAGCGAGCTTGTTCGGAATTTTAATTGTTTACTCGTGGGATCGGGATGTTTGGTCCACGTTTAAACTTAAAATTGCCTAAGTGTTTGTGCTCGGGGTAGCGAGCTTGTTCGGAATTTTAATTGTTTACTCGTGGGATCGGGATGTTTGGTCCACGTTTAAACTTAAAATTGCCTAAGTGTTTGTGCTCGGGGTAGCGAGCTTGTTTAGAATTTTAATTGTTTACTCGTGGGATCGGGATGTTTGGTCCACGTTTAAACTTAAAATTGCCTAAGTGTTTGTGCTCGGGGTAGCGAGCTTGTTCGGAATTTTAATTGTTTACTCGTGGGATCGGGATGTTTGGTCCACGTTTAAACTTAAAATTGCCTAAGTGTTTGTGCTCAGGTAGCGAGCTTGTTCGGAATTTTAATTGTTTACTCGTGGGATCGGGATGTTTGGTCCACGTTTAAACTTAAAATTGCCTAAGTGTGACGGATTGATGTTGCTCGGCCAGGGATTTGTACTGCTCTGATAAAGTAGAATTAGCACTTTTCAGATCGGTGAACTTTGTTCGCTCTTCTTCAAGTGCTTTCTCCGCTTTATCCCGAGCTGACACCAGGGCCAAGTGCCGCTCTTCTAGAAGACTCACCGACTTCTTCAGCTCCTCACCCATACTCTCCAACTACCTGATGCGCTTCTGGTTATGGCCATCAGCTAATCGTACTGAATGAAAACGAGTGAGAAGCTCACCCGCCATCATGTGGGCCTGCATCAGAGCGTATAAAAAATTAAAGTGACGGATGAATGTATTGAAAAAAGACAAGCAAAGCAGATTAATTGGTAAAAGTATCTACCTGAGTAAAGGAGGAGGAGAAGTCGTTCTCCAGGTTGCTGAAGGCCAGTTCCCCGAGGTACTTACGGTCGGCTGAGTTGGGGGTGTAGTACAAAATGGATTGGGAGGCTTTGGGGTAAGGTTTTTTCAGTAATGGAACGGTGGGAGAATACGTCCACGAAGGGATATGGTATCTCGAGGTATGCCGAGTAACACAGAGAGCGGGTTGGGATGAGGCTCGAGGTTCGGAAGGGATAATGGAAGAAGAAGTTTTCTTAAGAGTAGGTGCTTTGGGCGAAGAACTTGGACCTTCGGGAGTAGCCCTCTTCCGGCGATGAAGAGCATGAGTCCTTTCGGGAGAAGCCCTCTCCTCAGGAGGAGTCACAATCTCGACGAAAGGGGGAGGGGCCGGAGCAGTAACAACCTTCGAAGTTTGGCCTTTCTGGCTCTTCTCCTTCAGCATCTCGGCCATCCTAGCCTTCATCATCTTCGTTTCTGAAAAGAGCAGAGAAATATTAGTCCGAACATAATGAGTCGAAAGTAAAACGAAGGAGACTGCTTGAAAAGCACTCACCGAGGGGCATTTTCAAGGATGCACCCTTCGGGCTCAGCTGGAACAAGTATAGCAGTCCATTGTCAATCAGCTCTATCAAATTAAAACACTGATCGCCAAGTGCACGACGAACAGACAAATATGGTTCCTCCTCAAGGTGACCCATGATTGACTTGGCCCTCGGGAGATTTTCCCTCAACTCCATAGGGCAATTCCAAGGTTGGAGCGGACGAGCAAAAAAGTAAGAGTTTTTCCAGTTTTTTATGGACGATGGGATTTTTTGAGGAAGCCAACCCCTGTCCGGGAGGAAAAGTAAAAGAGCCCGATCTCTTTCTTGTTCAATTGAAAAAAACAATGGAAAAGTTTGGGAGTAGGGGTAAAACCCAGATAAGAAAGAACTATGAAAAAGCCTGCTAATAATCGATAACTATTGGGAAATAATTGACTAAGGGAAACAGAGAAGTGGGAGGCTACTTTAATAAAGAAATGAGGGATAGGAAAACGGATGCCTCCTCGGAGCTGGTCTATATAAAAAGGAAAATACCCCTTAGGGAGTAAGTGGGGACGAGATCCGGAAGGGGGAGCAATAATAGAAGTCCCCTCGGAAATCCCCCATTTAGTTCGGATATTACTTAGGTGCTGAGTCAATTTGACCTCAGGCTCAAAGATCTCGAACCAGGGAACGCGGGCTTTAACTAAATCTCGCTCTGTAGCAAGTCTCTGCTCTTGTATACGAGCAGCTGACGCAACATAAGAGCTTAGAATTTTGTCGCTATCAAAAGAAGAGGAAGAGGGTTGAGGAGAGGGGCTAAGAGCGTCTCCCTCATTGAACATATCTATCGCCTGTAATGAAGAGTCGGCTGAGGAAGAAACCATACTTGGTGACTGAAAAATAAAGACTACTAGGGAAAGTTGTTCGATCGTCTGATGCTAGCTCGGAAGCAAAATGCAGCAAAGTAAGACAAATGAAGAAAAGTGATGGGTATTTATAGATGGGACCATATGAACAGTCACGCGGCATTTGAAATTTTTGAGCGGGAAAAAAGGGCGGCAAAATATCCAGAGCAGGTTAAGTTTAGGATTTTACCCGAAGACAATAAAACAAGACTTCAAAAGTCTCATCTTGCTTTACTTTAGGGGGGTGAGGTGATGTCATATGACATATTGACTTCCTCGGGTAAAACCCCCCCAAGAACCAAACAAGTCATATACCGAACAGGAGGACACCGAACAGATAGCATCGAGCAGGGTTTTACCGAACAGAAAGGACCGAACAGAATCGTCGCTAAACCCTCCTCGGTTTTCTGGTCAAAGACTAGCGGAAGACCCGGAGATAACCAACAAATCAACCGGCATGGATAAACGTGCAGTAATGGGGCGCGGATTTCTCGGACACGTTTGGCTCTAGTTAAACCACAATCAGAGGACATCGTATTCCGGATCTCCTGCGAGCCAATCACTTGAAACAGCCCTATAAATACCCGCAGATGATCTCACAGTTAGGGGTTGAATTTTTTAGACAAAAAGACTACGAAGAGAGCAAATTTATTTCTGTTCAGTCATTTTTATTATTTTTTGAGGATATTCTTATAAGTCATTGGGCGATTGTCACTTGTGAGATGAGAGTCTTGTAAATCATCAACGTTTATAGTAAAGTTTTATACTGGACTAGGTCCCGTGGTTTTTCTCTCAATTTGAGAGTTTTCCACGTAAAAAATCTTGGTGTGTTTATCGTTATTTTTCATTAACACTTTATTCTACCTTATACCCTAAAATATCGAATCACATCATTAACAATAATAACTTTTAAAATAATTGTAAGAGTATGATCCTACAAAATTATTTAAGAGAGGACAACCCACCATTTTTGCCAATTGTCGCTATTTGAATCCATGAAGATGTGTGGTCCAAACCTGAAAGGAATACTATGCTATATTTCTAACATGTTGCAAAATCCAAACCATATAAAAATGGGTCCCTTGGGACTCATAAAATCGAAGGGTTTGAGACACGAAATGATTTATTAAATAACCAATCAAATTAAATTGTTTATAACAATAAATGAAATATTTGTGAAATTATAAAACCTTTGCTATAAAAAAACAGCTGAAAATTGAAATCAAGAATATTTATATGCTTTTGAATTAATTAATTCTGATTATGACTAGTATGAATATGACAATACACACTTGAAATATAGAACGTGACAACATGTAAAGTAACCTAAATTTTTGAAGTAATAATCTTTAATAATGGAAAATATTTATTAAATAAATCATTGATTTTATTACAATTTTTTATATTGACTCGATTCATCTCGTTTACACCTTATACAACGTAATTTTGACTAAAGTCTAATGATGATAATCATTTTTCATATAATTTAGAAAATGCCTATTGAAATTAAATAAGGGGAAATATATTATGGGTAGGTAAATTTTGCATATATATACTCTAAAATAATACATTAATATTTCTTTGAAGCATCCAAGTATTAGCCTAGCTATACCATTCAACAGCGCGCAGGCAATCATATATCTATATATATATATTTGTGCGTTTTCAACTTTTTTGTGGGTTTTTCTGTGAATTATATGTCACGTCTCAATCACAAGTCCACATAACACGACTGCATGATGTGCTCATATATCAACTACTTAATATTCATTCTCGCTCAACGAAAATGATTAATCCAAGTGGCTATACTAGTTCATTCTAAGCCATTATAAACTATTTATATGGAGCAACTATCTGATAATTAATATTTGATGAAAGTGTGTTACTTGAAGTTGTGTTCAAGATAATTTTAAAAGAAAATACAGTATTATGTTTTGATTTCGAGTTCATAGATATATTTTGGAATATCAAAAAAATAAGTAAATAAAGTGTTAGTGCTCATTATATGGCAAAATATATTGAGTGATATTTTGTGAGAAAATGTTAGATATTAAATTATATTTTAGCTATTAATGATTAATTATTTTAAAAAAGTCAGGCCCCATCCTTGCAAATAAAAGTTTGTGATGATATATCAATCTTTTGCGTGAAGATTATTTTTAGATTCAATTATACATTTGATATTTTATGAGAAAAACGTATTGATTATTTTTATGATTTTTTAATTAAAATAAATTTCATTAGATACATCAAATCGATAAGTGGTGGTCCAATAGAGAGTACTGTCGGTAACATAATTTTAAACAAGTTTTTGTTCTCTTTTGGACAATTTTCGCCATGTCATAAATCATTTTCCTTACGAGTTTGTCAGCTTATATTAATTTTATTTTATTACATTAAGATATGAAATTGGAAACTATAAATGTACACCATTGTATATAACACATTGGTTTAAATTTAGCGAAAAAACTGATCAAATCGCTCAATGATCTCCCCTAGGATGTGTTTAGATTGAAGGATTCAAATTCCACACTCAAATTCATCATTTATATTTGTGTATAAAATTGAAATAAATATTTCAAATTTCTCATTCTTTTTCAATATATCTTCCTTTGCATTTTTGTAGTATTTGAAATAACAATATATTATATGACATTTCAAATCTATGAATTCTAAATTGTTAACAAATATTTTTTCTCAAATCAAATCATTATTCAATCAAATCCATCATTTTTTTGGGTAAAGAATTGACATAGGTATTTCAAATTCATCATCCTTGTTTTAATGTATTTTTTTTTATATTTTGGAAAGTTTTAAAATGAAAGTCAACCATATGTCATTTCAAATCTACGATTTTTATTTCATATCAATTCCACCTACTCAAATTCTTCCATCAAAATGCGAGAGTATTTTAGACTTCGACATAGATCAATGATATTGAAGTATATGTGACTAGACTAAAAGTTACAGTGGTGTATTAGGGTGACTATAAAAATAAAATAACAATAGAAATAAAGTATAATTGACAATCAATGTTGTCTACTTATATAATAAAATATTAATATTATTTAAAATCATTACTCTATTAATTAACACATGAAATTGGACATTCTAAATTCACACCACCAAGTCTATTTCTTCACACCCCTTCATCACTCTTCTACTCTTCGTGCAAAGTATTTCTAATTTTTGTAAAATTGTTGTGATTATCTGAATAAAACTGTTGGTTCATTTAAAATTACTAATACATAATAGTAATATAAAAGCATTAGTTTAAAACTTTTATGATTGAAAATTAAAAAATAAAAACAAACAGCTTAGAATAGAGGGATGAAAATATAATAGGATAACAACATTCGATAAAATTAGTCAAAATTTATTGTGAATTATATGGCATATCATATATGTGTTCTTAGACGAAGTGCTCATCATCGTGTATGACATAACAAACCTGATTCATTAGTACTCACATATTACAGCATTTCATGTTCACAAGTCGCTTAATTTTAAAGTATACATCTTCGATTGACCAAAGCATATACAAAGTTTCTATTAGACTGACTTTCTAGTATTTATATATAATCTATTTAATATAATGGTGTGAACATGGTTTGCAGAATCGGTATCGGAATGGTTGTTACAGCCGTTCCGGAATCGGATCTTCCAAACCGAGTCAAATTTCATACATGAAGATGCTCCAGAACGCCGATAACCACGACAATAACAGTGCAACGTCCGTTCTCTTGTGGAACGGCACGTTTTTTTGTCCTAATAAGAGAGGGACAACCATTCTTGTTTCTGTAAATTTTTGAACGCATGTGTTGTGTGGAAGAAGAATAGAAACCTATACAGGAAGCAAGAGAATGTTTATTGGCCATCTTTTTCAATAATATAAATACTGATTTTTTAAATATTAAAATTTTGAATTGTAAAAAAGATAGCTGTCAAAAAAATAGTAAAAAAAATGTTATGTGAAAGTATTGTAAAATAATTTTTTTTTGAAAAGCTAGTATTATAAAATAATTATATATTGATGTATTATTTATAATGATTTATATATTTTAATTTTATTATTAAAGTTATTTATATTTGTTTCTGAATTTTACTAATTTTCTGATTTTTTAATATTTTAAAACTTTTACTTATTATACACCAATTGTCTTCCAATGCCATGAATTATGATGAAAGGACGTAAACATTTGATGTATATTGAGCATAAAATTTATATTTTAGTAATGTGTATATTAATAATATAACTTATTTCTTCAAAATAGTCTATTTACAAGTTCATTTGGATTTATATATTTCTAAATATTTTTTCAAAATATTCCATTTTTTATTTTTAATATTATTTTTTAAAAATCCATGCCGTGACCGTTCCGTGAAATGTCATTGGAACTGGAACAATGACCTTCATTCCGGGCACAGTTCCCACGAC
This sequence comes from Haberlea rhodopensis, assembly GCA_907163345.1. Classification (NCBI taxonomy): domain Eukaryota; kingdom Viridiplantae; phylum Streptophyta; class Magnoliopsida; order Lamiales; family Gesneriaceae; genus Haberlea; species Haberlea rhodopensis. Next base: position 4,967,687 of record CAJQUN010000019.1, read on the forward strand.
AGCGAACCATGATTATGACAAATCTAACAAACAAAACTTTTGTTATGCTAGGTCGAGTTGTAGGGAACCTTGGGAATGAAACTGTTAGCAAATTGGTTCGAGATTGAAAAAGCTTTGTTTGGTGATTACAAGATTGTTTTTTGTTCTAGTGTTTGTGATATCTTCGCTTTAGCCATTGGGAGGTTATCATTTTATGATGTTATGTTCAACCTTCGCGCTGGTCAACTATTAACTAGGTGTTTTATTAGGCCATAACAGTTCTCCCTTGAACACATCCCCCTTCACCATAGACTTTCATGTCCTCTAGGATTTTCATAAGGTGATAGTTGTCGTCATGTCGTCTTGACATCCCCTATGGACAGGGCACTGGAAAGTGTATCCAAAGATTCAGAAGGTGCAATTCGGCCACAAGAAATACTGAAGTTGGCGCGTTGTGTGGCTTCACTGTTGCAACTATGATAAATAAATAAATAAATAATGTATTATTTGCCTGTTGTAATCCTAAAATCTTTTAGCTTGAATGTGCGTATGCTTATGCACCTTTCGATTGTCATAAAGAAAATCATCTAATTATCGTGAATGTGGAAGATGTTTCTTTAAATCACATAAATAACAAAACTAAGTCTTCCATCACAATGGGTTAGAGTAGATTACAAAAACGAAAGAAAGAATCAAATATATTATTTCTATTTATGGGCAATCCATCATTTTTTTCGTAAGCCGAAATGTAATAATATGAGTACTAGGGTTTCTCAAACCGAGATGATACAGGTTTACGTTATAGATCAAAGTCCATAAAAAGAGATAAATCTAAAAAAAAAATTTGATTTACAACCACATACATGCTAAGAGTCTAAGACAAACAGTCGGATCTCGAAACAAGACTATAGCCGAGAACAAGAGAGTACCTTTATTCTTAGTTGAATTCCAATACCACGATTGGAAACTTCACCAACCCTGTTAGGATCGATTTCGGGGGTGGGTTGCCATTCCACACCCGAATTCAACCAACTTGAGTTTCAATAGCTCGTGTTCTTGAAATAATTGCACCGAGAGATTATATCGAGTTCGGTTACAAAACCGAACGGAGGACACTCGACATAACCCGCTCTAAAACCGATTAACCATTGGCTTTTTTTGAGGGAACATATCGACTAGCGCTCCTTCATGTAAAGTGGGAGACGTAGTCTACTGATTTAAGCATTGGCTTTTTTCCTTAGCTACGGATGCCGTCTGTCAAGTATTTGGAAAGTGGATGATTATGGCCATGGTTTGCAGAATCGGTATCGGATTGGCCGTTCCGGAACCGAATCTTCCATGGCCGAGTCAAATTTCATACATGAAGATGCTCCAGAACACAGATAACCACGACAATAACGGTGGAACGACCATTCTCTTGTGGAAAGGCACTTTTTTTTTGTCATAATCAGAGAGGAACAACCAGTCTTGTTTCTGTAAATTTTTGAACGCATGTGTTGTGTCGAAGAAGAAGAAGAACAGAAGCCTATACAAGAAGCAAGAGAATGTTTATTGGCCATCTTTTTCAATAATATAAACACTGATTTTTTAAATATTAAAAATTTTGAATTGTAAAAAAGATAGCTTGCATAAAAATAGTAAAAAAAATGTTATGTGAAAGTATTGTAAAATAATTTCTTTAGATATTTCCAAGTCACCAAACACTTTTTCATTATGTTTGCCAAATGCTTCAAATCATGCGTTCCCAAATAACAAATCATTTGCCTTTAACCTTTGAGCTATTCAAAATTTCCCAGATGTTGCAAAAGACTTATAACAGAAACAGATGTGACAAGAGTTGATTACATCTTTAATCTAGTAGTTGGACGAGAAACATATCTGACAAAAGTTGATAAAAAAAAATGGAACTACTGGGAGAAAACCCCGAGAGAAACAAGTGCACCATCCCGGATAGTGACTGTGATTCCGAAACCATAGTATCTCAGATTTAATCATAATCATGATTTAAAGTGGTAATTATGAAATAATTACCGAATTGAAATTTTAGGGGATTATTATCCGGTGTTGGATTTGTTAGATTCAAGGTTCGAGATTTAATAATTGGTTGTGTAGTGAACCTTGTAATCGTGTTGTTAGTGGGATTTTGAGTTGGGGGTTTTGGAATTGAGGTTTGAGATGTATTTGAGTTAGTAGGAGTAAATCATTGAACACATATTGTTATTAAAAAGTTTTGGTACGAGTATATACCAAGTAGACTCGGTGTTCAATCGTTTTCTCCGACTCACCCACTCTCTTCTCCCTCTCTCTTCTCTCTTCTCGTTCAACTTTTCTGCTTCCCCTCCCTTTTCTTGGAGAATAAAATTATGGAACTCGATTTTGGGGCCGTTTCTTGAGAAAAAAGTTGGGTAATCTTCTTTCCCTTTCGATTTTCTTTGTTTTGATTGTATTTTTGTAAAGATTGGTAATGTAATGAGTTGGGTTTGAGTATTGGGTTTGTTTTGAGGGATTTTGTTATTGCGATGTATTAAGTATTTGTGTTTTTGTTAAGGATTTGTGGAATATTGTGTGTTGGGTATGTTGGTTTGGGAGTTTTTGCACAAAAAAACACAATATTTGGCTGAACAGGTTGGAGCGATCGATCGCTAGGGCCGAGGCGATGGTCGCGCGTTGTTGGACAAAAATTGAAGATGATGAATAGTGCAACCGATCGATCGCAACAGTGCGACGATTGATCTTGAGATCTCGCGATCGATCACGGGGATGCCGACAATCGATCGTTGGACGCCGAAGCATTATCTGAATTTTTGAGAAGCTGGCGATCGATCGCCAGCCAAGGAACGATCGATCGCCAGGCAAAAAAAGTTGAAAAATATTTTGTTGTTGAGTTGTCGATATATGCTTTGCCCAAGGCTTTTATGTGTTTAACCATCATGATTGGATGATATATGGAGGTTGAATACGTGGTAGAATATGTGATTGTGTGCGCGTTGGATACATGTATGAATATCATGAGCTTCATGATGAGAATTTATATTTGAATTGATGTTGGAATTATCGATGAGATTTTTAGATGAGTTTGATCATTGAGAAATAAGTGTCAAAAATGGAGCAAAGTGATGCATGTGATGTGAGTCACTTCTTGAGTCCGAAAGGCGCAAAATGCTACATGGATGTGAGTTACCTTTTGAGTCCATAAGGGAGCAAAGTGTTGCATGTGATGTTAGTCACCTCTTGATTATGAAATTAGTAAAGTGTTACATACATGTGAGTCACCTCTTGAGCCCAAAGGGGAGCAAAGTGTTGCATGTGATGTGAGTCACCTCTTTAGATCGAAAGGAGCAAAGTGATACATGTGAGTCACCTTTTGAGTCTATTGCTGCATGTAATGTGAGTCACCTCTGGAGTCCGAAAGGAGCAAAGTGCTACATACATGTTAGTCACCTCTTGAGTCAATGATACATGCCGATGTCACATTGAAACGATGAGATTATGAGATTGAATCGATAAAGTACCACTGTTAAAATTATATATGAAATTGTGATGATATTGTGTCACTGTTATGGCGAATCGTGGAATATAATACATGCCGATGTTATGTCGAAGCGATGGTACATGCCGCTCTCATATCAAAGAGATGGAAATATTATATGTTCCGTTTATTATGCTGAATTGATATATATTGAATTGTGTGGCTCGTCGATAGGAGCGTTTATGATTACGAGTTTGATACACACACACACACATATATATATACACACACACACACACGTTGTTAGTAACGATTGAGTCTATGTATATTATTGTTATTATCGTTGTTGTTGAGCGTTGATATGCAGGAAATGTGAGCTGTCGATCAGTCCAGTACTGATGATGTGAGAACTGTTGCCATATAAGAGCGTACATGAGATTATGGTAGGTTGGTAAGATGCGTTGTTATTAACATATGACATCGTCGATGACTATTAGTTGTAAACAAAGTTACTTCAAGTTGTGAATCGCTCAGGGTGTAATTTTATTACTTATGACTTTAAATTGTGCAAGATATATATTACATTTGGTTGTTACCTGTTTATTGGTATGCTCACCCCATATGAGGGCTGTTTCTATGAAAATAGGTGTCAGGGTAACTGTCACCTTCTTCAACATAAACAGACCCCATGGGTAAATACAATTACATAATAACAATGAAATCTCTAAATGTAGACAACAACTATTAAATAGAGAGCATAATTCATCATTCAACAATTATTTATTATAATCCGACAAAATGGACATATAGAGTCCTCAATTGTTTCTGTCTTAGTCATAGCCTAATACAATCCAAGAACAATCACATCTGCATCATATAAACATGTCATCTCAACGAAACAACATACGTAGCATAGCTACCGCGTGTCATGTCCACCTCATCAGATATATACGCAACAAATCTACCCATGGCAAAGCCATCACATAAGATATATACGTAAAAAGAGCTACCCGAGAAGGCGAGTTCACATCAACAATAATAATAGCGTAATAATAAGCTATGCTATCAATAGTATAACATACTGAAAAAATAACAGAAATATTCCATGAAATCAATAATGATATGAGAATTCCTTGTTATTCCTATAATTTCAGCTCACCAATATAACATAGATATCCATCAATCATTACCTCAATCATATCACATCAGATATAAAATCAACATAATGACAATATCGAGCCAATTATTTCACATCGTCATATAATCGTTTCGACCCATCATATATTCGATATAGTGGCAACACTTATAAGTGTCATTTTTGCACTTATATTTCTATGTTTTCTCGTATTATTTTACTGTGATTCCTGGACGATTTTAAACGTTTTGGTATAAATTTGTATGCTTCAGGAATTTACTTTGAAGTACGAGGAAATAAAGGATTTGGGCTAATTAATGATGAAAATAACAAAACCAAGCGAACATGTCGAAGAAGGACAAGAAATTGAGATTTGCAAAAAAACAATAATTACTATTCAAGCAAACTATCGCCGGGACCCGGAGATCGATCGTCGTAGGGCAGAAAACTTGGTGGTCGATCGCCGGGAAACGGAGATTGATCACCAGATGTTGAAATTTTGAGATTTTGTTTCATATTTGAAGATCTTGTGTCCAAAAACATAAAAATCTTCTCCCATTATTTAAAGGGGGGAGTTGGATGAAAATTGGGGATTTTACATCATATTTCAACCTAGGATTAGCTTCCATTCACACATCCACCTTCACCGACATCCACCCCCATCCATCAAACACCCAAGGATTTTGGAATATCTTCAACAAGGAGATTCGAGAGACGATCGAGAAGGAAGCGAGAGAGGAAGAAGAATCTACGAACGAAGTCGACATTCGGAGTTTTTCTATGTCTTTAATTCTTAGTTTTGTTTTACTTTTCACGTTACTATGTTGAACTAAGTTTATTTATCGAGGCTAGGCGAATCTTTGTCATGAACCTACGATTTGATGATTTAATGACAGAATTCTTATAATTCTTTGTGTATGTTTTATGTTCTTCATGCTTTTAGAGGATTGATCACTTTTGAATGATGTTAGTAGCATAACTGAGATCGAGAGATGATTTTATGATACAGAATTAATAACTCATACCATGAATTTCAGACCGAGATCGAGAGATGAAGTCAAATACATGTGTGATAGCCATAGATATCAAGTAATCTAAAGCTATAAGTTTTCACGGATCTTAATTCAATATTGAGTTGTTAAATAAGTACACGATAGTGACTTACTGCAATTTGATATTAGGTTGAAGATATCTCGAGATAGTATATTAGATAAATTCGGAGAACTCATCACCTTAGAAATATTTGGATATTCAACCGAGAATTGTAGGGGATTGCATTGATGAGCCGACGCCTTGATAATGTTTTCTAGCGGAATTTTCTTCGTTTACTTTTATTGACTTAGTTGGATTAGTAGTTAAATTTAATTAATTAGTATTTTATTAAATTCACTATCGTAGGTTAAATATAGTTTAAGAAAATCTTATTTGGTACTTGCTTGTTAGTCTCTATGGTTTCGACAATCCGTATTCTTCTTATCTATACTAAAATTTGACACCATGTACTGGCGGTATAATCGCGCTACACTGAAAATTTACTGTTTAAATAATCGCGATCGAGTTTTTGGTGCCGTTGCCGGGGACTAACTTTAGTAATATCATACGAGATTTTTGACTATAATTTAACAATTTTTTATACATTTTCTTAAAAAAATGAATACAATAAATTAAGTATGCGTCACCTGGAGCAGCAAATAACGGTCCTTATGGAAACAATTTCAACGAGTTGTCAAGAGGGAGATAGAAGAGCTACAAATCAAGAGGCGACGAATCGAGTTGGGTTATATGATGATGATCACTCAGCCAACTAAGTTTGGGAGAGTGCCTAAATAATGTGGAAGATTTAAGGGAATGCGAGACTCCAACATTAATTGAACCTGCACTAGTTGAATTATCCGAGGAATTCCAATATGAAGATGAGACAAGTGTGAAGTTTGAGGATGAGCTAATTTTCGAGTATGTTGATATGCACGCATCAATGGCGACATGTTCTATGCCGTATGTTGATCCATTCTTGCCATCGATAGCTTCTACATCTTCCACGAGATGAACCCAAGCCACGAAACTTTCTCCCATGCCTACCATTTCAAGACGAGTGTTGTTGGAGCGACGAGCTTACACTATTCATACATTGCCAAGCTTGAGGGCATACTGAATGAAGACCCATTTGTGGTATCATGCGGTACTTACTATGGGTGGCAGCCGCTGTTTGATGGTTGCTTCTGATGGTCAAGCCGACGACTGGAAATCAGCGCTTCTTGGGAGGCAACCCAAGCAATATCCTTTACTATTTAATTTATCCTATTTTTACTTTTGCATTTTAGTTTATTATCTTTCGAGTTGACTATTTTACTATTTGCATTCTTCTCTTGCTAGGTACGCAGTTGAAGTGAGAAATTCCTGCAGCAGTGGAGCTTTCAAAAGCCAATCTTCCTCTGTCCTCATGCAAGCGTCTTGATCAGGGGAGTTTACTGTGCCCCTTTTGATTCTTTTAAACATTGAGGACAATGTTTGATTTAAGTTTGGGGGAGTGGCTTGTATGTTTTACTTGTTTAATTTACATGATATGTCTTAATTGACACTTGAATCGTCCGATTATTATGAGCTAAATTTTTTTTTATGAGTTCAAACTTGAGAAAAGAATTAATCATAGCAGTGAGTATTCAATGAAGATTTAATCTCACTATGCATATGGACTTGAATATTGATGATTGTTGGACTTGTACATGAATATTATGTTTTGAGTTAGCATGTCAAGAATGAGGAATATATTGAGCACACTGAGTCATGATCTTGTGGATTGCATGTCGAATAGTGATAATTATTGTGAACTTGATGATTTGTCTTGAGCACCTTAGAGTTATCCTAGAACCTATTTGATTATGACACTTTGAGACGAAATTTTATAGTTACAAACTTGACTTGGAAATGATCTAGGCGGTCTTTGACACGTTTGAGCCATTCAAGCTTACCATGATTTATATTAATCCTTAATGTCCCATTTTGAGCTTTATTGAAAAAGAATGGCTTATGCATTGCATATAGTTAGACCACATTCGACATTCTTGTTCAACTCATTATACCTATCTTACGAGCCTTAATGAAAAATTTTATCATTACCCTAAGGGAGTATAATGAATCATTGGATGCACTTATACTATTATATATTGATGAGCTTATTAGTGAAAAATGTTGATGACTGAGCAAAAGAAGAAAAAAAAAGAGCCTTGAAAAAAAAGAGTATATAAATAAAGACCCAAAGTGACCAATGCTAGAAAAAAGGAGAGAATCTCAATATGCGCTACAAAAAGTGAACTTTACAAGATATGCTCTCTTCTTTGTGCTATCCTATCTTTTCTTTGTAACCGACACCAAATGCCTAACATTACAAGCTTAAAAAGATATTTTGATCCAAGTCTAGGGATGAACTATCACTAGTGGAGAAATTGTTTGAAAATATGCTTATGGGATGCTTGACGATGATCTGGACTTTGATTGATTAGCAAAAATTGATCTTGAATATGTGAATGAAACTTGAGATTGACAATAGCACATACGCACGTTCCGATTTTGAGATGTGTTGCTTGACTTATGAGAAATCATGTCTTGTTCAACTTTTGTATGTGTGTATGTGAGATTCCTGAGAATAATGCAAGTCATGAAATAATTGGTTTCAAGTATTGAGAATGAACTCTACCTTGTGATTTTAATGTTTAATCGAGGACGATCAAGTGATAATTTTAGGAGAGTTGATAAGTGACATTTTTGCACTTATATTTCTATGTTTCTCGTATTATTTTACTGTGATTCCTGAACGATTTTACGATTTTTGGTATAAATATGTATGTTTCAAGAATTTAGTTGAAAGTACGAGGAAATAAAGGATTTGAGCTAATTAACGATAAAAATGACCAAACCATGTAAACATGTTGAAAGACATGAAATTGAGATGCAAAAAAAAAAAAACTATTCACGCGAATGATCGCCGGGACTCGGAGATCGATCAACGGCATCATCTGCATATCTTCAAGAACGTAAAATCCACTTTAAAACATCATAATAATTACGAGATTGCCATCCTTATCTTCATATATATTCAGAATAATGTCATGTGTATGTTCTTTTGATTGAATTACAATACATATTAAAAGAATATATCTCTAACTCCAATAAATTTACTTGATGTGATCAGTTATTTTCACGTATTTGGTAGAAATAAGTGTTTACGAAAAATAAAGAGAAGACACCAAGATTTTTACGTGGAAAACCCTCGAATCGAAGGAAAAACCACGGGACCTAGTCTAGGATAATTTGTACTATCACAATCTGGATTTATTACAGGACTTTTGACACAATATATGATCACATAATGATTACACATATCTCAAAAATAACAGAGATGACCGAACAGAATAAATGTGCTCTCTTCGGAGTCTTTTATGCATAAAAAGTCCAACCCTTCAAATGAGATTCTCAGCTAGTAATTATAGGCTCGATTCCTGTGTTTTCTTGGCGGGAAAGTTGGCGTTAATGTGGCGAGTATGTCCGAAAATCCGCACCCCATTAATGCACATTTATCCCCACCGGTTAATTTGTTGGTTATCACCGGGTCTTCCGTTAATCTTTGACTAGAATCCCGATGAGGGTTTAACAGCTGTTCGGCTATCACATGTTCGGTATTCATCCTGTTTGGTGCCACTCTGTTCGGTATATGACTGTTCTGTTCTTGAGGGGGTTTTACCCAAGAAGGCCAATATGTCATATGACATCACCTCACCCCCTAAAGTAAAGCAAGACGAGATCATTGAAGTCTTGTTTTATTGTCTTCGGGTAAAATCCTAATCTTGACCTGCTCGGGGATTTTTGCAGGTCTTTTTCCCGCTTAAAAAATTTTAAATGCTGTGCGACGTTTCGTTTCCCGTGAACCGTCCATTCAATTATTTCGGACGGTTTGGATTTAACGACTGTTCACGTGGTCCCATCTATAAATACTCTCCCACTCCTTTCACTTATTTTACTTTGCTGCACTCTACCGCCGAGCTAGTACTAGACGACCGAGCAACTTGTCTTTGATAGTCTCCAGCTTCCACCTATCAAGTATGGCTTCTTCGTCAGATGCCTACTCGTTAAAGGCGATAGACATGTTCAATGAGGAGGGTGTTATTAGTCCATCTCCTCGCTCATCCTCCTCCTCCTCTGCCAACGAGGAGACACTAAGCTCTTCTACTGCCTCAGCTGCTCGTAGAGACGAGCAGCGAGCTGATACATAGCGAGATTTAGTGAAGGCCCGCGTTCCTTGGTTCGAAATTTTTGAATCCGAGGTTAAATCGAATCAACACCTGAATAACATTCGTACCAAGTGGGAGATTTCTGAGGGACTTCTATTATTGCTCCCCCTTCGGGATCTTGTTCGCACTTGCCCCTTAAGGGCTATTTTCCTTTTTATATAGACCAACTCCGAGGAGGTCTTCGCTTTCCTATCCTCCCCTTTTTTGTCGAAGTAGCCTTTTATTTTTTCGTTTCTCTCAGTCAACTGTTCCCTAACAGTTATAGACTGTTGGCTGGCTTCTTCATAGTTCTCTCCTTTTTTGGCTTTACTCTTACTCATGAGCTCTTTCATTGCTTTTTTCAATTAAATAAGAAAGAGATCGGGCTCTTTTATTTTTCTTCTCGGAAAGGGGTTGGCTTCCTCAAAAAATACCCCTCGTCGATAAAAAATTGGAAAAACTTATACTTTTTTGCTCGTCCACTCCAGCCTTGGGATTGCCCCATGGAGTGCAGGGAAAATCTCCCGATGGGCAAATCAATCAAGGGGTACCTTGAGGAGGACCCGTATCTATCAGTTCGTCGTAAGGTTGGAGATCAGTGTTTTAACCTAATGGAGCTGATTGACGACGGACTGCTATACTTGTTCTAGCTGAGCCCGAAGGGTGCATCCTTGAAAATGCCCCTCGGTGAGTGCTTCTAAGAATTCTCATTTGTTCGTATATTCAGCTTGTTATGCTTGAACTAACATTCGCTTATTTTTTCAGAAGTAAAAATGATGAAAGCTAGGATGGCCGCGAAACTGAAGGCCAGGCTTCGGAACCCGCCACTGTTCTAGTTCCTCCTCCGGCTGTTGAAGCAACTCTTGTTCCTCCATCTGTTGAGCCTACCTCCCCGGTCGATGTTATATCCTCACCCGAAGAGGAGGATTTGGTCCCTAGGCCTCGCAAAAGGGCCTATCCTGAGAGCCCTGGCTCTTCCTGGGTGGTCTGAGTGCTTCTCGACCCACCTTGAGACACCACATACCCACTTGGACCTACTCTCCCCACATCCCTTTTCTGAGGAAACCGGACCCCAAGGTTGCCCAATCCATCCTCTGCCATTCCCCCAATTCCTCTGACCGAAAATATCTTGGGGAGTTGGCTTTTAGCAACTTGGTGAACGACTTTACCACCTCCTTCATCCAGGTAACCAGCTTTTACTGAAAAATTTTCAGTTTTTATCCTTGGAGTACTCACTTCCTCTGTGTTTATGCAGGCCCACATGATGGCAGGTGAACTTCTCACCCGATTCCATTCAGTGCAATCAGCAGATTGTAATAACCAGAAGCGCATCAAGCAGCTGGAAAATATGGGTGATGATTTAAAGAAATATGTGGGCATTCTGGAAGAGCGGCACTTGGCCGTGGTAGCAGCTCGGGATAAAGCAGAGAAAACACTTGCGGAAGAGCGTAAAAAGCTAGCCGATATGGAGGGTGCTAACGCCACTTTATCGAAGCAGTATAAATCCATGGCTGAGCAATATCAGTCCGTCTCTGAGCAGCTTGCTCATGAGAAATCTTTGGTTACTGCTCGGATGGTGGAGTTCTGGCTTGCTAAGAAGGCTGAATTTTTGAAGTCCCGGGAGTACAGCGCTATGGTGGCGGACCGTGCTTCAAAAATTTTGATCATGGATTTGAAGCGTGTGTTCGCCAATTTGAGGCCAATGGCTATCCTACCGAAGGGACTTCGAAAGATTTCCTTGATGTTGGGGCTGCTTTAGAAAGCCTTCCCAACGAGATCTTTCAGCCTTAGATTAGGGACTTCATTTTCTTTTCTTGTTTGTTGTTGTATTACTTTTTAATATGAATAAAATTATTTTATTCACTTTGTTGCTTTCCTCTGAGTAAAATAAGAACGGTAATTTTAAGTTTAGACGTGGACCGAGCATCCTGATCCCACGAGTAAATCATTAAAATTCCGAACAAGCTCGCTACACCGAGCACAATAACTTAGGAAATTTTATGTTTAAACGTGGACCAAACATCCAGATCACGAGTAAACCGATGATAATTTAACGTTTAAACGTGGACCAAACATCCCGATCTCACGAGTAAACTAAACGTGGACCAAACATCCTGATCTGACGAGTAAACCGAACACGCTCGCTACCCCGAGCACAATCACTTGGGCAATTTTATGTTTAAACGTGGATCAAATATCCCGATCCCACGAGTAAACTGATGATAATTTAACGTTTAAACATAGACCAAACATCCCGATCCCATGAGTAAACCGAACAAAATAACTTAGGCAATTTTATGTTTAAACGTGGACCAAACATCCCGATCCCACGAGTAAATCATTAAATTTCGAACAAGCTCGCTACCCCGAGCACAATAACTTAAGCAATTTTATGTTTAAACATGGACCAAACATCCCGATCACACGAGTAAACCGACGATAATTTAACGTTTAAACGTGGACCAAACATCCCGATCCCACGAGTAAATCATTAAAATTCAGAACAAACTCGTTACCCCGAGCACAATAACTTAAGCAATTTTATGTTTAAACGTTGACCAAACATCCTGATCCCACGAGTAAACCGACAATAATTTAACGTTTAAACATGGACCAAACATCCCGATCCCACGAGTAAACCGAACAAAATAACTTAGGCAATTTTATGTTTAAACGTGGACCAAACATCCCGATCCCATGAGTAAACCGAACAAAATAACTTAGGCAATTTTATGTTTAAACGTGGACCAAACATCCCGATCCCACGAGTAAATCATTAAAATTCCGAACAAGCTCGCTACCCCGAGCACAATAAGTTAAGCAATTTTATGTTTAAATGTAGACCAAACATCCCGATCCCACGAGTAAATCGACGATAATTTAGCGTTTAAACTTGGACCAAACATCCCGATCCCACGAGTAAACCAAACACAATAACTTAGGCAATTTTATGTTTACACGTGGACCATCCGATCCCACGAGTAAATCATGAAAATTTCGAACAAGCTCGCTACCCCGAGCACAATTACTTAAGCAATTTTATGTTTAACGTGGACCAAACATCCCGATCCCACGAGTAAACCAACGATAATTTAACGTTTAAACGTGGACCAAACATCCCGATCCCACGTGTAAATTGAACAAAATAACTTAGGCAATTTTATGTTTAAACGTAGACCAAACATCCCGATCCCACGATTAAGCCGAACAAAGTCTTATAATTTCATTTCATTGAGAATAAATTCATAAACAAAAACAATAATGAATTGTTATATGAAATATTTCTTCAAATTATGAATGTTTCAAGGTCTTACCAGCTCCCGACCTTCCTGGTCTTCTAGTTTGTACGATCCTCACCCGATCACCCATTTGACTTTATAAGGACCTTCCCACTTGGGTGCTAGTTTCTTAACCTCGCCAGCAGGATTTGCTCTTCGTAATACCAGGTCTCCGACTTGAAATGCTCTTGGGCCAACCCTTTGGTTGTAGGCATTGGTAATCCCCATTGGTCGAAGGGACAGGAAATAACTGTTGTTAATGACCTCTGCGGGCACATGAGATAAATTTGCATGTTTTTGCAATTATTGCATTTTTTCACAATCTTCTAAGCATCCTCCTTCATTGTAGGCCAGTAGTATCCAGCTCGAAGAGCCTTCTGATACAACATATTGGTTCCCAGATGATTTCACAACAACCTTCGTGAATCTGCTTCAGCACTCCTTCTTGTATTGAAGTGCATTGCAAAAAAGGAGTTGAGAATCCTTTTTTAAACAGCTTGCCTTCTGCTAGTACAAAACGATTCCCCATTCTCTTCACCCGAGCAGCCTCTTTTGGATCAGATGGCAAAACCTTTGTCTTCAACAACTTAGTAATATGCTCTCGCCAATCAGACACAATACACGGTTCCAAATTCATTATGTTGTTGAATGCTATATGAGAGATTAAAATATCTTGCACTAGTACATTCCTGTTCTTCCACTCATGAATTGAACTAGCCAATTTTTCCAGTTCATCAGCTTGATCATTTTCTTCCCTTGGTATCTGTCTTAGTTCCACCTCTTGGAATTGAGTCATTAATGCCCGAGCATTCTCCACATACTTTTTCAACTTTTCTTCTTTTACCTTATACATCTCATTCACCTGTTGAACAACCAGCATTGAGTCCATAAATGCCTTTATTTTCAGAGCTCCAGCATCCACCACTATTCGAAAGCCCGAGATAAGAGCCTCACATTCAGCTTCATTATTTGAGGAATGAAAACCGAACTGGATGGCTACCCTAATTTCTTCTCCTTCGGGACTGATAAGTACAACTCCCGCACCACTCCCCAGTTGAGTGGATGATCCATCCACAAACAAAGTCCACTCCTTCTCCTCAGGAGTATGAGTCACCTCCACCAAGAAATCTGTCAGGGCTTGAGCTTTGATGGTAGTCCGAGGCTGATAAGTAATCAAATCCACTCAGCTCGGTGGCCCATTTCACCATTTGCCCTGATATTTCGGCCTTAGACAAAAGCTTTCCCAAAGGGGTACTCGTCACCACCATGATGGAATGAGATAAAAAGTATGGTCGAAGCCTTCTCGCAGTGGTTACTAGGGCTAATGCCATTTTTTTGATTTCAGGGTATCTCTATTCGCCCCCCTGTAAGGCTCGGCTGACGTAATACACCGGCTGATGTTGTCCTGGCCTCTCCCTAATCAGTACTGATTTGATTACTTCCTCGGTTACAGACAAATAGACGAAGAGTGTTTCATTATGATCGGTTTATTCATCAATAGTAATTGAGCCATGTATTCTTTTAAGTCATCGAATGCTTTTTGGCACTGATCATTCCACTCGAATCGAACTCCCTGCCTCAATGCTTTAAAGAAAGGAAAACTCCTATCAGCTGGTCGTGATATGAATCGACTAAGCACTGATATTCTTCCTGCCAACCTCTGTACTTCGTTCAATGTCCTATGAGGATTCATCTCCTGAATTGCTTGGATTTTCTCGGGATCGGCTTCAACTCCTCTCTCTGTTACCATGTATCCCAAGAATTTCCCACTGTTAATTCCGAATGTGCATTTTGCAGGATTTAATTTCATGCCGAACTTTCTCAAAGTGCCGAAGACTTCCTCCATATATCCGATCAGATTCTGTGCCTTTTTGCTCTTAATCAATACATCATCTACATATACTTCAACATTCCGTCCTATCTGATCTTTGAATATTTTATCCATCAATCTTTGATAAGTGGCTCCGGCATTTTTTAGTCAGAAGGGCAATACCACGTAGCATAAATTCCTCCTGCTATGACAAAGCTGACCTTGGATTGATCTTCTCGTGACAAAATGATTTGATGATATCCCTGATAAGCATCCATAAGACACAGCAGCTCGTGTCCTGCAGTAGAATCTACTAATTGATCGATCCTCGGCAGTGGGTAACAATCTTTGGGATATGCTTTATTCACATCCTGGAAATCTATGCACATCCTCCACTTATCTCCTGTCTTGGGTACTAAGACCACATTCGAGAGCCATGTAGGGAACCAATCTCCTTTATGTGGCCCGCTTTCAATAGTTCTTCCACTTGTTTAGCGATGATTGCATCTTTCTCGGGCCCGAAATGTCTCCTCTTCTGCTTAATTGCCCAAACACTAGGGTCAACATTAAGATGATGCTCGGCAATTTCAGGCTTTACCCCCACTAAATTGGAGGTACTCCAAGCAAACAAGTCCACATTCTGAGTTAAGCAATCAACCACCTTTCTTTGTAATTCTGGATCTAGCTGGGATCCTATTCTGGTAGTTCTAGTAGGATGCCCCAGCTCGATGCTAAGAAATTCTTCTTCAGGAACTACTCGCTCCTCAGGCTTCAGCTTTTCACGCTTCCTCTTACTATTGTCTCCTCGCTCGCCTCCTTCTCTTTTTCCTTCCTTCTCCTGCCTCAACTCTTGTACGTAACACTTTCTCGACGAGCTTTGATCCCCTCTTACTTGCCCAACTTCCCCCTACAGGAAATTTAATTTTTAAGTGGTAAGTAGAGGCAACTGCCTGAAAAGCAGTTAATGCTGGCCGACCTAATATTATATTATAAGAGGAAGGTGCATCCACTATAAGAAAATTGATCATCTTTGTTTTTATCGTTGGTTCTTCACCCAACGTAACTGGTAAAGACACCTGTCCTACTGGGCTTATGACCTCCCCGGCAAATCCATATAAAGAGGTATTCACCTTCTGCACGGCTATGCTTCCCAACTCCATCTGGGTCAAAGTATTAAGGAAAAAGTACATCAGCTGAGCTCCAAGTATCCACGAAGATTATTTGTACATTGTAATTGGCTACCGTGGCAGAGATAACCAGCGCATCATCATGGGGGGAGTGGATCCCTACAGATCAGCGGGTCCGAAAACTACGGAAGGACCCTTGGGTGTGTAATTGGGATCGATGGATAATATTGGAGCTTTCGAGCATGATTTTTCCTTGCTCGGTTTGAATCTCCACATGATATTCCTCCAAAAATCATATGTATAGTTCCTCGGTCAGGAACATTACTTAAGGCCCCATCTCCGATGACCCCGCTACCCTCCTCTGATCTTTCTCCCCGAACTGCCCACAGGACTGGTTGAGGTGTCCCTCTTCCAGGATTAGCGTTATTCCGAGGAAGGGGATTGTTGCCTCTTAATCCATAGCTGGGTCCTTGCCTTCCATCACATCTATCTGCCCTTCCTCCTCGGAAATGCCCTCCTCGGAATGGCCCTCCTCTATAAGGCCCTCCCCGACCCCTCTTTGGCATAATCTGACATGGCTACTTCCCGATGACATATCATAGGAAGGTACTGCTCAAAGTTCCTTTTGGGTTATTCCACTTGCTTCTCCTTCCTACTGATTTCACCACCAGTTTTTACTTCTTTTCTCTGCTTCATCTTCTGGGCTTCTTCCAAATTGATGCATTTAGAAGCTCTCCCCAGCAACTCGTCGTAATCCAAGGGTGGCTTCTTCGCCAAAGATCTGAACAAATGTGATACCCGAGAATTAATGGTGTTAATCCCGGTGTGGTAATGATCGTCAATGGATTTTAATTGTGGCAATTATGAATTAATTACGGTGTTGGGACACCCGAGGATGTTAAATATGATATTTGGGATCGTTCGATCCAAAGGTTGAGATTGTATTCTCATTGTGGTGGAAAACCTTGAAATTGGGTTTTTGATGGTAACTAGGGTCCGGGGTACTTTGTATTGGGGCTGGTATTGGAAATTGAGATTGGAGAGAAAATTATTGAAAAGAGATGATTTTTAATGAGTCGTGATGTATTTGTGGAGGACTTGGTATTTTGGAGCCTTGGTACTATATATACCAAGTGGACTCGGTATTTCGTCATTGCATGGAATCTCTCATCTCTCCTCTCTCTCTCTTCGCGCCCCATCTCCCCCAAAAACCCTTCTCTTTTCTCTTTGGAGAAAAATGGCTGGAAGCTCGGCTCGGGAGCCGGATTTCTCGAAGATAATCAGGTATTATTCTTCCCCTCGTCCTTATCTTTGATTTGATAGTAGTATTGTGGATTTTGGTTAGGTTTTAGGTTGGATTTGGAATTTGGGGATGTTTTGGTTAAAATCCAAAGTTGTGTTTTTGGTGTTTTTATTGGTTGTAAATGTTGAAGGAGTAAGGGGTGTTGGTTTTGAGTTTGGGTGTGAAAAACACCATTAAAGCTTGAGTTTTTTGGAAAATCGCAGGTCGCGATCGATCGCGACGAGAATCTGATTTTAGGTGACGATGAACAGTCGCGGTGATCGATCGCGAGGACTTCGCGATCGGTCGTGGATGGCGCGGTGATCGATCGCGGGATTGCGCGATCGATCGCGGTATGTTGTATTTCGTGCAGTAGACTTGTGCGATCGATCGCACCGGAACAGCGATCGCCGCGGCCCTGTTTCCTTTGTTTTTTCGAAATTTTGGAAAATATCGGGATTTTGGAATCGATGTTTAATTAGCCAATTTTCAGGGCAATGTCTACATTCCAATGGGAATGCTATACTTTTAAAATGGTATGGTTGGAGCCAAATTTTAATAAAAAAATGGAATACTCGATTGAGTAATTGGTTAACCTTTGTACACATGAAACGTAATATTTTGGGTATTATGCATGCTTAGCCCGGAGTCTTTTAGAATGGTTAATGGTCATAGATTGACGATAGGTTTGGAGGTTGTGAACGTGCTTGGGCACGTGGTTGCATGCTTGTAATTAGTTGTGAGTTATTTATGTGCTAGCACATAATTCATCGGATGAGCGGGACTCAGTCAAGGTTTGGTTCGGACTACGGAATCATAAGGTACGTATAACGTACGAGCATAGCTTTAAATATATTATTGCAATTGTTGTGCATGATATGACATGGTTGCAATGATTTGATTGATATTACGAACTATATGGTGCCGCTATGGAGCGAGCAATGTTTAGGATGTTGTCGCTATGGAGCGAACATCGGTTATGGTATCGCCGCTGTTGAGCGTGCGAGAAAATGAACTGTGGAAACAGTGATTAGATATATGAGATATCTGTAATCACTCCTTAATGAAACAAGGCTATTAATTATGAGATTGGTAATTGGAAAACGAATTAGTTAATCATTGTAATGATTAACTGGCTTTTGGAATTTGATGGTTTCGGTAACTTTGAGAACATGAACAACACAGGGGATCCCGGATGAGGATGATACCATCCAGGGAGTATCATTTAAAATTCATGGCATTTACATTATGTGAATTATGAACTGTAATATTATGATTATTGGATTAGTGGTATTGGTATGCTCACCCCGTGTGGGGGCTGTCTCTGTTGGGACAGGTGAACAGGTACATCGATGGCTTGGGAGTTGAGCTCGAGCTGTTGATTGGAGGTACTTCCAGGATCGAGGTACCAGAGCAGGTATTGAGTATGATATTTATACATTAGATACACATATACTTATTCGATGCTTGCATGTGAGCACTATTATGTGTATATGGATTGTATAAAAAGGCAAGGGCCTTTCTCCTTTCACTTATGTGTTGCATGAAATTAATTAGGAATTGGAAAATGAATTGAGAACGTGTTAGTGTATTACAAGGGTGCATGATATGTTAAATGGACTTGGTTGGGAAAAGCTGGATATTTAATTAAAGGATGCAAGAAGTTTTATAGATGATATTTTATGCCATGGTTGCATGTAGTCTTTCCCCCTGATAACATGATTGTATGCACTAATTGCATGGGTTAATACACTAGTAATGGGTTAAGGGGACGGGGTCCTTACAACAGATCTCCCTCTCTTAGCCCCTGAGTGATGCGCTGACCAGTATTTCTGAGGTAACCTGAGGGACATCAAGGCATGCTTGATTGAATCTCTTCAAAAAATCCCGAAGGGATTCCTTCTCTATCTGCTTGAGCCCAAACAGACTCAGGGCTGTTCTTTTGCAACTCCTACTGCTCGCGAATTGATGAAGGAACAAGGAGCTAAATTTAGGGAAAGAATCTATGATCCTTGACGGTAGTTGATTAAACCAGGATTGAGCAGCGCCAGCAAGTGTAGTCAAGAAGACTCTACATTTTAATCCATCTGTGAGTTGGTGAAGGAGTGAAGCGTTCTCGAATCAGGATAGATACTCCTCCGGATCTGTGCTACCATCATAATTCCCCACATTTAAAGTTCTGAAACTGGGGCCAGTGGATCATCAATAACATGGAGAGCAAATGGGGTACTCCTCCGTGCTGGGTAAATACGCCCTTCCATATTGTTGTGCATCTGTTGCAGCTCGTCCTTCAAATCCTCCATTTGGTGATGTAAAGTTTTGTCAGCTTCATTATCCAAATGACTGGGAAGATCTTTCACCTCTTTAATTTTTTATTCTGGCTCCTTTGTGGAGGCCAAATCTTCTTCTTCATCTATAGTCCTTTCTTGTTGGGGAGGAGTCATAAACTGCCTCATGACTTCCCCTACAGTCTTGGCAATTACCTCCCTTAATTGTTCCATGGGTATTCCTCCAGTAGGAAATGCCCGAGAAGCATTCTGAGATGATCCTGCACCTTCTGCTCCTTCCTCTGGCTCCGGGAAAGAATATGGGGAGGGATCTTGGTATATTTCTCCTTGAAGCTTGCCCCCGACCCTTACTTCTTGCCATCTCGTCATGGATTCTTACCAAAATTTTCTTACTTCAACGTCTTTGCTCTGAATTTCCCACAAAAGCGCCAATGATGTGATCCGTTATTTTCATGTATTTGGTAGAAATAAATGTTTACGAAAAATAAAGAGAAGACACCAAGATTTTTACGTGGAAAATCCTCGAATCGAAGGAAAAATAACGGGACCTAGTCCAGGATAATTTGTACTATAACAATCTGGATTTATTACAGGACTTTTGACACAATATATGATCACAGAATGATTACACAAGAATATCTCAAAAATAACATAGATTACCGAACAGAATAAATGTGCTCTCTTCGGAGTCTTTTATGCATAAAAAGTCCAACCCTTCAAATGAGATTCTCAGCTAGTATTTATAGGCTCGATTCCTGTGTTTTCTTGGTGGGAAAGTTTAAGAACCCATCTCCTTTGATTGTGGCGGTAATATGGCGAGTATGTCTGAAAAATCTGCATCCCATTAATGCACATTTATCCCCGCCGGTTAATTTGTTGGTTATCACCGGGTCTTCCGCTAATCTTTGACTAGAATCCCGAGGAGGGTTTAACAGTTGTTCGGCTATCACGTGTTCGGTATTCATCATGTTCGGTGCCACTCTGTTCGGTATATGACTGTTCGGTTCTTGAGGGAATTTTACCCGAGAAGGCCAATATGTCATGACATCATTACTCATTAATGTCTGTGAATTAATCAATTATCATAACTCGAATGGACATTTAATATGTTTCAAGCATAGTTTTAATATACAATCAATTTCATATCATTCTCGACCCCGATACATTTCTAATATTTTTTATTCCTCTTTAATCACAATTAGTCATAATATTAATCTCATAATTATCAATTATAATTAATATGATTTTAGCATGATATTACAGATCAGAAATTTGATGTTTTATGAGCAAAAATATTGATTATTTTATGATTCTTTAATTAAAATACATTTGATTAGACAAGAAGAGAAATGATTGTCAATGGAGCATTTGGGCACAGAAATACTTATATATATCTGGTTTGAGCTTATACAAACTTAATATTAGAATATACAATTCTTTAAATAAAACATACATAAACTAACTCAACTATTAGTATTTTCCCTTAGGCTGAGCGAAAAAGAGAAAAAAATGAAGAATTCAGATTTTCAGAGTTTCGATCGATCGAGATTATTTCTCGATCGATCGAGCCGGGCAGAGAGTTCAGCACCATTTTTATCGAAGGGCCGATCGATCGGAATGAAAATCTCGATCGATCGAACGAGGCAGAAACTTTTAAAGGCTAAAGTGAACAGTGCACCGATCGATCGAAACATATTTTCGATCGATCGAGACACGATTTGCTGAAGATCTTATTTTCCATTTTTAACGTGATTTTCGGTTGATTTAAAAGGGTATCTCTTCCAGATCATTATATATCAGATCTAAGAGGGAAAAACCTCCGAAAAACACACACCCAAACCCTAGCCGCCGCTTGGAATAGCCGAGAGGAAGCCATCTTCTTCCTTCATCATCCAAGCTTGAGCAAACAATTTCCGGAGTGCAAGGAAGGAGCAAGAGAAGAAATCACGGTGCAACGCACGGATTCATTCCAGCCGTTTATCGTATTTCTAAACCTTGATTTATTTTATTTTCATTTTCATTTGATGTTTTTGAGGTCGAGAGACGATTAAACTTCTTATGTAATTGACTTGAATTGAATCTAGTTTATTTTATTGAGTTTTAGTGGAATTGTGTTTCATTTATTGATTCGTTCGTGTTTGAGTGGATTGAGTTCTTATGTTCATGAATTAAACGCTTATTAAGATCAAAGCCTAGCTAACTTTGGTTGAAATCTGTGAGTTATAACCGAGATCGAGAGATAACGTTATAATATGCTAAATTAATTCATGGTGTATGTCAAGATTGAGATCGAGAGATGAAATCGCATACGTGAGAACTTTGAATCGAGAGATTTAGAGTAACGAGGTTTTGAAGATTTATGCAATATTGGATTAGTAAATAGGTGCACGAGAGTGACTTGTTCTAATTTAATATTAGTTTCTTTACAGCTCGAGAGAGTGTATTGAAGATTATTGAAAACCTTTCACCTTAAGAATCAATTGTTTGGTACATGCCTATTCAAACGAATCTTTGGAAAGAACATAGTTGAACGAAAAGCGGGATAAATTTCTCTAGCGAATTACCTTTGCATATCCGGAACCCGATCAATTTTATTTCATTCTTGTGCTTTAGTTCTAGTTCCGTTTAAATTAATCTACCACCGTTTAAATCGTAGGCTAAATATAATTTTGCTAGTCTTATTTGGTACTTATACATTAGTCCCTGTGGATTCGACAACCTATACTTTCATTTCACTCTACTAAAACTTGACAACCGTGCACTTGCGGTAGAATCACTTTTCTCATAATTTTAATCATCTTAGTTTAATCTTGCTATTTAGTATAATTCTTAGATATTTGTTAGTAATAGTTTAATTCTTATCCAAAACCCCCTTTCATTATTTGTTTGCATAATTAACACAAAAATACATCATTCCTCGTGGGATCGATCCCTACTCACGCTACTATATTAATTACTGTTGTTAACTTGAGAATGGTTAATTTGGGCATACGTGATAAACAAATTAACTGTATGTTTTTTTGGCTATTTTTCCAATATTTGATAGCATGGGGGAGTGAATCATCTCTGGCTTTGTCCAAGAATTTTGTATTAAAATGCTACATTTTATTTAATTAGGCAGTGGTCCAATTATAAATAGACATGGATGATATATCTTTAAATAGTGTACTTAAATAATATTATTGGTCTGGGTTTGTTATATTTTTCCAGATGGGGGGAACCAATTTTATAATAATTTAAACTGGAAAAAATGTGTCGTTTAATCACGTGGTCGAGTAAACATACGGTAACATTGATGTTACATCTAAGCTCAGTGCTCTTATGAGCAATCAAACCCTCCACGTGAAATCCATATTGAAAATTCAACATGAAGAGAAGAGCTGAGATGATCCCCTGAGTATTGCCTTAAGAATATTATCTATAGGGATGGGCATCGGGTAGGTTTTCGGGTTTGGGTACCCGAAATTTTTGGGTTGTGTTTTCACTATCCGAATGATTTTTTGACTGCAGTACCCGACTGTCGGGTACCCAAAATTTGTCGGTTGTGTTGGGTACACGAAAATTCAGGCCAACCCCAAAAAATCAGGCCAAGATCTCAGCTTTATTTTCGTCCATTTCCATCATCAGCTTTTATTTATGCAATTATTATCATAATATTCACAATTATCATCACCAAATCCGTAAAAATAACATGTAAAAGTATACTCCAATCATCACAAAATCAAAATATTCCCTAATTAATCACATTCTATTGTTTGTTATAATTAATCATATAGAATATCTTAACAAAAACAAAAAAACCCTGACTGTAGGATGCTGATTTGCTCTGATGTGACCAGAAATAGATATATCTATTGTGTTTAATTGCCTACGATTTGGTATATTTTGATGGATAAATTGATGCATATGCTACCTAATCGTATACTTGTGTAAATGGGTGGAATCAAAGAAATCGAGCTAATAACGATGAATAAAGATCAAGAAATGCTTTGAAGTTGACAAGAGATCAAAATAGACCAAGAAAAATGCATAAAAATGGACAAAAGATCGCGATCAATCGCCACGGAAGCTGCTATAAAGCCATGTGAAATTTGTCTAGCCGTGACCCATACCACTGATGCATGTCCCTCCCTACAAGAGACCTCCACTGAGCATGTGAAAGCAACAGGTGGATTTTCGGGCCAACCTCAAAGGAGCTATGACCAACCACCAAGCAACTACAATCAAGGTTGGAGGGACCATCCGAACCAGAGCTATGGGAATCAACAAATGAACCACCCTCCACCCTATAGACCGCCATATCAGAGGCCTCTACCACCACCAGTGTATGCCCCTAAGGAAAGGTTAGAAAATATTGTTAAAGTTATTGTTGAGAATAGTCTGCAATTTCAACAAGAAACGAGTGCGAGCATTCAAAGCTTGACTACACAAATGGGACAACTGGCGACTTCGATCAACAAGATAGAGGGGAGAATATCCAATGGACTACCTTCACAACCAGTGGTAACCCAAGGGAGAATGTGAGCGCCATCACTTTGAAGATGAGTGAAGATAAAGCTGATGAAAAAGGTGGTACTGACGCCACCCAAGAACGAAAAGATGAAGGACGAAAAGGACACCGAGAAGGACAGCGAGGAACTCATTCGAGAAGAGGAAACACAAGGTAAGTCCATCCACTTCGTGAATATAAAATTGAACCCTCATTCCCCATTACATTGAAGGTGAACTGGAAAGACAAAGGTATCAAGGGACTATACAAAACATTTCGGAAGTGCTAGGAAAACGCTCCTCTACATGATGCCATAAAGAAAGTGCCTCGATATGCTAGTTTCTTGAAGGAAGTATGAAAAGCGGATAGGAGTAAAGAACTCAAAGGGTGCCCCAAAATTGAGCTAAGTGAGAATGTTTATGCGGTCATCCAAAGAACATTCCCACAAAATGTAAAGACCCTGGTATGTTTTCTATCCCTTGTGTGATTGGACACACTAAGATTGATATGACAATGCTAGATTTAGGAGCTTCTATTAATGTCATGCCTTACTCAATCTACACACAACTGAAACGTGGACCTTTGAAACGGAATGCTATTGTGATACAATTAGCTGATAGATCCATGGTTATTCCTAGGGAGATAGTAGAGGATGTTGGGATATGCCCTAAGACAACTCATTAGATGATTGTTTATGACATACATTGTATTATGATTTTGTTAATGGCAATTCATTATTGTATATTATTCGAGTATCTGTGTAATATGAATTAATATATAAGTTAATGTCCTTAGAATAATATTGTATTATTCTTAAAGATTGTCCCTAGTCAAGTATTATCATGAATAAGGATAATGATAATGTATTGAGACTAGTATGTTTTGATTGATGAATTGTTCATAGATATGAGATATCAAATCAACACATGGGTACATGTTAGAGAACGATGTACTGGACAGACCCACCGTGAAAATGCTACATGGATAGTTATATGAACGTCATAAGCAATTCTCATAGTGATAATAAGTATGTAATCCTTACGACTTGAGATCACCAGAGATCCCCAATATAAGGAGTCATGTATCTTGATATTGTTAAACGTTACCAGTAACAGGGTAAACTATAAAGACAATCATTGGATACACCACGAATTATGTAGAGGGATGTTGAGTGATCAAGAAAGGATTTGTTCCTCCTATATAACAGGAGAAGTGTTTGGGCCCTTGATCAAGTAAGACTAAAATGCATGGTCGTGCTCGAATGAGTCGATATGTGATATCGAGCTTATTCGTATAATTCTAGTTCTACTTGGGGATCAAGAAATAAAAGATTGAATATATGAGTATGACTATTCCATGACGTGTTCAATCTAAACACATTGGACAAAGGGGTTAAATTACATGGTTAATATTATCACAGTCCGTAGGTTATGTCGAGTCAATGGCATTCTTGTAATTTGGGTAGCCTTGATGTGTTGCTAGATACCGCTCATTGCTTGTGACATAAAATTAGATTTTATGTCGCTGCCAACATTGCAAGATCCTATCGGGTCACACAAAAGATTAAATCGATAAAGGGAGATATAATTCATTGGATGAATTAATTAATTAAGAAGAGTCTTAATTAAGTATTAGATGTATGGATTTAATTAAGAGATTGGGTATGGGCCAATGAGGCTTTGAGAAAGCCTTTAATTAAATCTAACATATATTATAATTTGATCACAAGGTTAATTAGGAATTAATCTATCTTCATCAAACCTAATAGCCTACACAAGAGCTCTCGGTCGTCCCTCATTAGCGCCACACACGCCGCCGCCGCCGTGGGTTTGTGGGGTTTTTGATTGGCCGTTGTTGATCGGTTTTGAACCGTGAGTTCAGTTCTGGTTTAAGAACGAGTCTAGCAACTTGTTCTTGAATACCCTTTCGATTTGATCGTGTGGATACCGTAGAGACGAAGGTGCAAATCTTTGTTCGTGACTCGTGGACTTGCAACGAGGATTCTGCTACAAACATACTACAAGGGTACGATTCTTAATCAATCCCGGTATGATTAACTTTGTATAGGTCCAGTGGTAGGAATCAAGTTTTATTTTCCGCTGCGTATTGCTTGATTGATTCCTAACAGTGGTATCAGAGTCGTGTACAAAGCTCATATCGGATTTATATGATTAACTGTTTAATCATGTTTTGTATCTTTTGCATGCTTTAAAACTGTTTAAATCATATATGATATGTGTTAATCAATTTTGTCGGAATTATCGCAATATTATATGTGATATAATTGACGGATCGAAGTATATGATAATTCGTGATCAAAACCGAGCCATTGGCTCACATCAAAGCTCACGGCCGCCGCATGGAGCTAGGGTCTCAGACCCTTGGCTCGTGCGTGGGCCGAGCCGCCGCCGTTGGGCCAGGGTTTCAAACCCTAGGCTGCATGGCTCTCGGCCGTCGCCGTCTTGTGGCTAGGGTTTCGAACCCTTGGCTCCATGAGACGGCCGCCGCACGCAAATGGGCTAGGGTTTCGAACCCTTAGCCCCATTCCGTCCAAGACGGCGCCGAGATGGCTAGGGTTTCGAACCCTAGTCACATGCGTGGTTGGCCGTGGGTTTGGGCTAAGGATCAGTGACATGTGATGTCCCGAGCGTATGATAATTTCATAAAGTTTATTTTACAGTTTTAATTGGAATTAAATTTTAAAATGTTTAGAATTTAATTCATTAATTGTTATAGCATGTTTTATGTGTTTGTTTGAGCATGGTGCATGGTTATAGCCCTATGACCTATTAGATAGGATTTTGTGAATGTTTGTAATTTAATACGGCCTGCGAGTCATGCCTTCTCTATTTTTCTAAATGTTATCCCTCCCATACGTTCCCCTCGAATGTAACTCGAGGAATTCTCTATATCCTGTAATTGTTATATCGTATAGTTTATTTTGTTGATGGAGATCAATGAAGATGAACCAAGGTGCCGGGATGAGGAGGCCATTCACAAAAGGGAGCCAAAGAGGTGCTTGGAGAAGTTACCTTATGTTGACCTTTTAGTATTTTCTCATTGGCTTGAGAAAATCATTAGTTGGGGCTATAACCATGTCACGTTTATTTTATGTTGATGTATGAGATGCATGTTTACTGTTTTATTTAATATTGATGCTTGATATACATATATGTAGATATGTATATATTCATATATGTACCAGACATATTTTCAATATTAATAAAATCATGAGATCAATAAATCCCTCTTATAACATGTGTGGGTTTGCCAAAGCAAAGCACCGTAACAATCTTAGTAAGGCGCGAAAGGATAAAAGTGATAACCATGTTATTTTAAAATTGGGTTCGACTTAACTAGCGTTATCTCAATAGGATTGGGAACCTAGAGGCATGGGGTTGGATAATAATTCATTAGATGAATTTGAACAAAGTGTTGTTCGTCCAACCATCCAAGAATTACATGTGATGTAATTGACAAAGTGTTGTCTACCTAAATAACTGAGTCTTGGGTGATTAGCCAAAGCTAACTCAGGATTAGGTGAAATATGGATTTTGGCCCACTATGTTTTCGAGGGTTGATATTTTAAACAAAATAGTGGGAGTGTCATTTAATATAAGACCTTATTAAATGATTAAAATCATAAACTTATTTTGCATATTTATATTGCAGATATCCATGACATCAAACAACGTAACTAGCACACTATCATTGCGATCTGTCCTTGAGAAGGACAAACTGAATGGGACTAATTTCCTAGACTGGTATAGGAATTTGAGGATTGTCCTCAAACAAGAAAAAAAGCAATATGTCCTAGAGGAACCCTTACCTGCTGAGGAACCTCCCGTAACGGCTGCTAAAACCGATAAGGATGCTTACAAGAAGCATCAGAATGAAGCACTTGATGTTGGTTGCCTTATGCTTGCCACCATGAACTCTGAGCTTCAGAAGCAACATGAGGAAATGGAGGCGTTCGATATGATCGAACACTTAAAGCAACTCTACCAACAACAAGCTAGACAAGAGAGGTATGACGTCTCTAGAGCGTTATTCCAGTGCAGAATGGTAGAAGGAAGCCTTGTTGGAACTCATGTACTGAAAATGATTGGGTACATTGAGAATCTTGAAAAGCTGGGTTTTCCATTGGACCAAGAGTTGGCCACATACGTGATCTTGCAATTGTTGCCTGATAGCTACAGTCAATTTGTCTTGAATTACAATATGATTGAAATCGAAAAGACTCTACCACAATTGTTTGGTATGTTGAGAACATATGAAGCAAATTCAAAGAAGTCTAAGCCTACTAATGTTCTTATTGTGAATAAGAGCAAATGAAAGACTAAAGCAAAAGGCTACAAGAAGAACAAGAAAGTCTTTGTTAAGTCTAAGCCTCATGCTTCTGCACTAAAGCCAAAGGGAGGAGTGGTTAAGGAAGGGAACTGCTTCCATTGCGGTGAGACCGGTCATTGGAAGAGGAACTGCAAATTATATCGGGAAGATCTTAAGAAGACCAAAGGAAGTGTGACTTCCGCTTCAGGTATTTTTGTTATAGAAGTCAATTTATCTACTTCTTCATCATGGGTAATAGATATTGGATGTGGTTCTCACATTTGTGTTAATGTGCAGGATCTCAAAAGGAGTAGGTTGTTGGCGAAATGCGAGGTTGATCTCCGAGTGGGAAATGGAGCAAGAGTTGCTGCATTAGCTATTGGAGATTATTCATTAACTTTACCTTCTGGTTTATTATTAGATTTACAAACTGTTATTTTGTGCCATCTATTACTAGAAACAATTACTAGTTCTTGTTTGGACAAGATTGGGTTTTCATTTATTATAAAGAACAAATGTTGCTCCATTTATTTGAATGATATGTTTTATGCTAGTGCACAATTGATTAATGGTCTTTATGTTTTAAATCTAGATATGCCTGTCTATAACATAAATACTAAAAGGATTAAGATCCAACTTATCTCTGGCATTGTCGCTTGGGCCATATAAACGAGAATCGCATATCGAAACTTCATAAGGATGGAGTGTTAGATTCATTTGATTTTGAATCATATGAAACATGTGAATCTTGTTTAATGGGCAAGATGACTAAAGCTCCTTTCAAGGGACATGTTGAAAGGATGAATGATTTATTGAGTCTCATACATAGTGATGTATGTGGACCAATAAGCATACAAGCTAGAGGTGGTTTGCAATACTTCGTTACATTTACTGATGACTTTAGTAGATATGGGTATGTGTACCTGATGAAACATAAACATGAAACCTTTGAAAAGTTCAAAGATTTCTAGAATGAAGTACAAAACCAACTTGTCATAAGTATCAAAACCCTCCGATCAGATCGAGGAGGAGAATACCTAAGCCAAGAGTTTCATGATTATCTAAAGGAGAGTGGGATAGTCCCACAACTCACTCCTCCGTATACTCCACAATGGAATGGTGTATCCGAAAGGAGGAATCAAACTTTGTTGGACATGGTTCGATCAATGATGAGTCATGCAGATCTTCCGACTTCCTTTTGGGGACATGCTTTAGAAACAACAATATTTATACTGAACCGTGTTCCATCTAAATCAGTAGAAAAGACACCATATGAGATATGGACTAAGAAGCGTCCTAGTATGTCTTTTATGAAGATTTGGGGTTGTGAGGCTTACGTGAGACGTCACATCTCCAACAAACTTGGACCCAAATCTGATAAGTGTTTATTTGTGGGGTATCCTAGGAAACGAAAGGATACTATTTCTATTATCCCACCGAGAACAAAGTAGTTGTTGCTCGGACTGGTGTCTTTCTTGAAAGATAATTTATTTCAAGAAGAACCAGTGGGAGACAACCACAAGAAAACATTGAACATGATATTGAGATGGAAACAGAGCAGACACCACAAACTGTTGTGGATGAAATGCCTGCTCAAGAGACACAAGCCCAGCGTAGGTGTGTAAGAGAACACCGTGAGCCACAGAGATATGGATTTCTTGTGACTCAACAAGGTGACTTACTACTTATTGATGAGGATGAACCGTCATCTTATCAAGAAGCTATAATGGGCACTGATTCTGAGAAATGGCAAGAAGCCATGAAATCTGAGATGGAATCCATGTATGCAAACCAAGTATGGACTTTTGTTGACCCGCCTGAAGGGGTAAGACCCATAGGGTGCAAATGGATTTTCAAGAAAAAGACCGACATGGATGGTAATGTAAAAACCTTCAAAGGTCGACTGGTTGCTAAAGGTTTCAAACAAATTCATGGTATTGAATATGATGAAACTTTTTCGCCAGTTGCCATGGTTAAATCCATTAGGATCTTACTTGCAATAGCTGCATTTCATGACTATGAAATCTGGCAAAAGGATGTCAAAACAGCTTTCCTTAATGGAAATTTACTTGAGGATGTGTACATGACACAACCTGAGGGTTTTGTCGATCCAAAGGATGGTGGAAAGATATGCAAGCTACAGCGATCCATTTATGGATTGAAGCAAGCTTCTCGAGTTGGAATCATCGTTTTGATGATGCAGTCAAAGAGTTTGGTTTCATCAAAAACGTAGATGAACTTTGTGTCTACAAGAAGGTCAGTGGGAGCATAATTATCTTCCTAATATTGTATGTAGATGACATACTTCTAATTGGGAATGATAACCCTGCCTTAAAATCTGTGAAGATTTGGCTAGGGAATTGCTTTTCTATGAAAGATTTAGGTGAAGCCACCTACTTATTAGGTATCAAGATCTATAGAGATAGATCAAGAAGATTGCTTGGCCTAAGTCAAAGTACATACATAGACAAAGTGCTAAAACGGTTTTAACATGCAAGAATCAAAGAAAGGATTCGTGCCTATGACACATGGGATACATCTCTCGAAGGATCAGTGTCCTTCAACACCAGATGAGAGACAACGAATGAGTAAGATTCCATATGCGTCAGCTATTGGATCTATCATGTATGCCATTATATGTACTCGTCCCGATGTCTCGTATGCTTTGAGCATGACAAGCAGATATCAGGTTGATCCAGGTGAAAGTCACTGGATTGCAGTCAAGAATATCCTGAAGTACTTGAGAAGAACTAATGATACATTCTTGATTTATGGAGGTGAGGAAGAGCTCAATGTAATAGATTACACTGATGCAAGCTTCCAAACCGACCAAGATGATTTCCGATCGCAATCAGGATATGTGTTTTGCCTAAATGGAGGTGAAGTAAGCTGGAAGAGTTCAAAGCAAGAGACAGTAGCCGATTCTACAACTGAAGCTGAATACATTGCTGCCTCAGATGCAGCGAAGGAAGCTGTTTGGATCAAGAAGTTCATTTCTGAACTTGGGGTGATGCCTAGCATACTAGATCCGATTGAACTCTATTGTGACAACAATGGAGCCATCGCATTGGCTAAGGAACCTAGATCTCACCAAAGATCCAAGCACATACTTCGGTGCTTTCATTTCATTCGAGAAATCGTTGAAAGATGAGATGTAAAAATATGCAAAGTACCAACTGATGATAATGTATCTGACCCACTGACGAAGCCACTATCACAGCAGAAGCATGATCGTCATACTAGATCTCTAGGCATTAAGTATATGTCTGATTGGTCTTAGTGCAAGTGGGAGATTTGTTGGGATATGCCATAAGACAACTCATTAGATGATTGTTTATGACATACAATGTATTATGATTTTGTTAATGGCAATTCATTATTATATATTATTCGAGTATCTGGGTAATATGAATTAATATATAAGTTAATGTCCTTAGAATAATATTGTATTGTTCTTAAAGATTGTCCCTAGTCAAGTATTATCATGAATAAGGATAATGATAATGCATTGAGACTAGTATGTTTTGATTGATGAATTGTTCATAGATATGAGATATCAAATCAACACATGGGTATATGTTAGAGAACGATGTACTGGACAGACCCACCATGAGAATGCTACATGGATAGTTATATGAATGTCATAAGCAATTCTCATAGTGATAATAATGTATGTAATCCTTACGACTTGAGATCACCAGAGATCCCAACATAAGAAGTCATGTATCTTGATATTGTTAAACGTTACCTGTAACAGGGTAAACTATAAACAATCATTGGATATACCACGAATTATGTAGAGGGATGTTGAGTGATCAAGAAAGGATTTGTCCCTCCTATATAACAGGAGAAGTGTTTGGGCCCTTGATCAAGTAAGACTAAAATGCATGGCCGTGCTCGAATGAGTCGATATGTGATATCGAGCTTATTCGTTTAATTCTAGTTCTACTTGGGGATCAAGAAATAAAAGATTGAATATATGAGTATGACTATTTCATGACTCATGTTCAATCTAAACACATTGGACAAAGGGATTAAATTACGTGGTTAATATTATCACAGTCCGTAGGTTATGTCGAGTCAATGACATTCTTGTAATTTGGGTAGCCTTGATGTGTTGCTAGATACCGCTCATTGCTTGTGACATAGAATTAGATTTTATGTCGCTGCCAACATTGCAAGATCCTATCGGGTCACACAAAAGATTAAATCGATAAAGGGAGATATAATTCATTGGATGAATTAATTAATTAAGAAGAGTCTTAATTATAAGTATTAGATGTATGGATTTAATTAAGAGATTGGGTATGGGCCAATGAGGCTTTGAGAAAGCCTTTAATTAAATCTAACATATATTATAATTTGATCACAAGGTTAATTAGGAGTTAATCTATCTTCATCAAACCTAATAGCCTACACAAGAGCTCTCGGCCGTCCCTCATTAGCGCCACACACGCCGCCGCCGCCGTGGGTTTGTGGGGTTTTTGATTGGCCGTCGTTGATCGGTTTTGAACCATGAGTTCAGTTTTGGTTTAAGAACGAGTCTAGCAACTTGTTCTTGAACACCCTTTCGATTTGATCGTGTGGATACCGTAGAGACGAAGGTGCAAATCT
Source organism: Haberlea rhodopensis (assembly GCA_907163345.1). Lineage (NCBI taxonomy): Eukaryota > Viridiplantae > Streptophyta > Magnoliopsida > Lamiales > Gesneriaceae > Haberlea > Haberlea rhodopensis. Next base: position 5,000,751 of record CAJQUN010000019.1, read on the forward strand.
TTGTTCGTGACTCGTGGACTTGCAACGAGGATTCTGCTACAAACACGCTACAAGGGTACGATTCTTAATCAATCTCGGTATGATTAACTTTGTATAGGTCCAGTGGTAGGAATCAAGTTTTATTTTCCGCTGCGTATTGCTTGATTGATTCCTAACAGAGGATGTACTTGTACACGTAGAGAACTTGGTTTTCCCCGCTGATTTCTATGTCCTAGACATGGAAAATGGTGATCCATCTATCCCCATTTTATTAGGGAGACCATTCTTGAAAACCTCTAAGTCTGTGATAGATGTGAATAGCTGCATGTTAACAATGAGTTTGATGGTGAGATTGTGAAATTCAATATCTATGAACCCATTAAAACTCATGAGCATTCTAGTTACGCTATTGATATCGATGATGAAATTGATTCTGAATTTGAAATTGATGACTAGTGTGAGATGGAAAAGGCTACTGAAGGCCTTGTGGACAAAAAGGTACGGACTCAAATCTTGTGCATAATTATCAGTCCCTTGCTGCTTTATCTACTCATGATACTGCTAATGCTATCTCTTCTCATTTGCAGGATCCTACTGTTGGAAGGAAACACCCTCCGAATCGACCACATCAATCAACAAACGATGGAGGAGGAACGAAGACTGATGATGACCTCTCAAAGACGAGCAAGGCGAACAAACCAAAGTTTAAGGGAGTTAAGTAGATATTAAGGTGGAGAAGGAAGGATAAAGTGACACCACATAACCCACCTTGATCAAGGACTGACGTCGGGCCACCAACGTTAAATGGAGGCGCTGCTTGGGAGGAAACCCAAGGGGAGTTAGTTTCATTTCTTTTTTATTTATATTTATTATTGCTTTCTTAGTCTGATCTCTCTTTCCTTATAATTTTGCCTTACATTGGGGACAATGTAATATTTAAGTCTGGGGGAGGGATTAGTGGTATGTTAGTGTAGTGAAGATCGTGTGAATTTTGTGATAGTCTTAGGAAGTCTTCGATACATGCTAGAACTTAACTACATGCTCTTTGAGGCGTATATCCAGACTACTTGTGAACATGAAAGTGATATAGGCGATCTTTGATGTGTTTGAGCATTTCAAGCCTACCATGTAAACAAAATCATCTCTATTATCCCATTTGAGCTTTAATATAAAAGAATGGTCGTGTGCTAAGCATACAAACAACCCCCATGCACATGTTATCATTTATTCATATGTTTTAGAGCTTTATTGTCAAAAGAATGAAATACATGAAAGAAAAGGGATTCCTTGAGAAAACCGCTAAAAAAAACATGACTCCAAGGAGAGCCAAGGCACAAGAAGAAAATAAATGAGTTAAACCTTGAAAAAATGAACAAGGTTTGAAAAAATCATGCAATGATAGAAGTTTTCTATGGTGCACATCATTATACTCTCTTGTTTGATACACCTTACCATTTCTTTCAAAAGCCAAAACCTAGGCCAAGCTACAAGCTAATAAAGACCTACTTGATTTATGTTTGTAAGTAGCTAAGATAGTGGAGAATAGTGTGCAAGTGAGCTTATACTTGTGTTAGTGTATAACTTGAGCTATTGTGGGTTTGCATTTATTTTTAATCTATTTTGTACATAACACTTGTTTATGACACACACACACGTATGTTCGCTGCTTTGTTGAGTATGAGATGTCTAGGGATTGAACTCGTTCCACTGTTAAGTTTTTCACCGCCTTTCATTACTATGCATGTCTAAAAATTGTTGAGGCATTAAAATGGGGACAAGTTAGTTTCTTATGATACTATGAGCCAGCAAAAATATTGTAGTTTTGTCTGATTTACTCGAGGTTGAGTAAAGATTAAGTATGAGGGAGTTTTATGTGACTAGAAATAGACACATATATTGCATTTAATTGCCTACGATTTGGTTTATTTTGATGGATATGCATATGCTACCAAATCGTATACTTGTGTAAATGTAGGTGGAATCGAAGAAATCGAGCTGATAACGATGAATAAAGAACAAGAAATGCATTGGAGTTGACAAGAGATAAAAGTAGACCAAGAAAAATACATAAACATGGACAAAGGTTCGCGATCAATTGCCACAGAAGCCGCAATCAATCACCATGGAATGAAATCGAGCCAACAAAATTAAAGACTTGGCTATCGATCGCCAGCCATCCGCGATCGAACGCCAGCAGAGTACGGGAAATATAAGGAAACTTGATTTTTACCATATTTTGAATATTCTAACCCATCCTACAAGCTTCCCTAGCCCTGTAACTCGAAAAGTAGCCTCCATACCATTAAGAGGGGAGACTTTAGAATAGTTTTTACAATTTCTCTCTCAACTTTAGAAGAAGAACTTGGAGGATTCAAGCATGAAGACAGAATTGACGAGCCGGAATCGTGCTATCTTCTAGTAACCCTTTCTTTAGCTTTTGTTAATGCTTTTTACATTAGTTTTGTTTGTTTTTTATTTAGTCATGGTTGGCTAAACTCTTGTGATTCTTAGTTGAAGGAAGACAATACATTGGGATTTATCTTTTTCAAGAGATTTACGTTCTTTTAATTGATTTTTATGAAGTATCGAGTGTTTTCTATGATTTGTTGCCATGATTGTTGTGTTTTGATTATAAGATTGGCCATCTAATGATTTTTACATACAATCTAATGCTTGGCCTTTGAAACAACTAAGATTAATTATTGCATGTTGTTGGTGTTCTTAAATTCTTAGGAAAAACGCTTGACTAGATTAAACATAGACGTTTGGATTATGTTGTCTAAGTTTCATCATTCTTACTAGTTTTGAAAGCTATTGTTAATATTAATCTTAACTGCTGTTGTTTTGATTGATTTAACGCTACGGATTAACTTAGAACGTTTGGGCTATTTTAACTAGACATAAGGTAAGATAGAAGTTGAATCTCTAATGGTGAATATTCAAGTAAAAATTAAATCTTTTTGTGAAAATCAATGATTGAATGCATAATTCCAAGGTAGAGTCGATTGAAAACCAAGACTCACTTTTCTCATAAATCATCTTAGTTTAATCTTGCTATTTAGTATAATTCTTAGATATTTGTTAGTAATAGTTTAATTCTTATCCAAAACCCCCTTTTATTATTTGTTTGCATAATTAACACAAAAATACATCATTCCTCGTGGGATCGATCCATACTCACGCTACTATATTAATTACTGTTGTTAACTTGAGAATGGTTAATTTGGGCATACGTGATAAACGCTACCAAATTTTGGTGCCATTGCCGTGGAAGACATTGTTTATTTTTGTGATAAATTTTTTTACTGTTCTACACTGCTACTTTGGTCGGTTAATGAGTACAGGTGAACCCACCGATCAAGAAGATAATTTCCAATACGATCCTGAGATTGAGAGGACACTACATAGAATGAAAGAAAAGCTAGGAGAATGGAAGAAGAAGAAGAGAGGAACACGATGGTTGCGAATCAAAGCTTGAGACAGCTAGCGAATCCTACCTTGTATCAACAGCCTCTTTGCATCACTTTCCCTGCGCTTGCTAATAATGTAAATTTTGAACTTAAATCTGGTTTAATTCACTTACTACATTCTTTTCATGGTCTTGCAGGTGAGAACCCCCACAAGCACTTGATAGAATTTCACGTGGTGTGCACTACTATGAAGCCGACTGGCGTAGCGGAGGAGCAAATTAAATTGCGAGCCTCTCCCTTCTCTTGGAAGGATGCTGCCAAATATTGGCTCTTCTACCTACCCTCTAGATCTATCACCATTGCAAAGAGTTTTCCTTGAGAAGTACTTTCGTGCTTCAAGGGCTACAAACATAAGGAATGAGATATATGGTGTCAAGCAATACCATGAGGAGTCACTGCATGAGTACTGGGAGCGGTTCAAGAAGTTGTGTGCAAGCTGCCCACAACACGAGATAAGTGAACACCTTCTTATTCAATATTTCTATGAAGGTTTACTTTCTGCTGACATGAATCTCATGGATGCTGCGAGCGGAGGAGCTTTCATTGATAAGACACCGGAGGCGTCAATGAACTTGATAGCAAACAAGGCTGCCAATTCCCAACAATTTGGACTTGCTCGACATGGATAGACGCCAAGAAAAGAGATAAACATATCTAACCTTGAACAACAACTGATTGACTTAACCTTTCTTGTGTGTAATCTTGTAGGTGGTAATGTGATGAAGATAAAGCCATGTGGAATTTTTCTAGCCAAGAACCATTCCACTGATGTATGTCCCTCTCTACAAGAGACCTCCACTGAGCACGTGAACACATCGGGTGGATTTCTGGGTCAACCTCAAAGGAGCTATTACCAACCATCAAGCAACTATAATCAAGGTTGAAGGGACCATCCGAACCAGAGCTATGAGAATCAACATATGAACAACCCTCCACCCTATAGACCGCCATATCAGAGGCCTCCACCATCACCAATGAATGCCCCTAACGACAGGTTAGAAAATATTGTTAAAGTTATTGCTGAGAATAGTCTGCAATTTCAACAGGAAACGAGGGCGAGCATTCAAAGCTTGACTACACAAATGGGACAATTGGCGACTTCGATCAACAAGATAGAGGGGATAATATCCAATGGACTACCTTCACAACCTGTGGTGAACCCAAGGGAGAATGTGAGTGCCATCACTTTGAAGAGGAGTGAAGATGAAGCTGAGGAAAAGGTGGTACTGACGCCACCCAAGAACGAAGAGATGAAGGATGAAAAGGACACCGAGAAGGACAGCGAGGAGCTCATTCAAGAAGAGGAAACACAAGGTAAGTCCCCTCCATTTTGTGAATATATTGAACCCCTATTCCCCCTTGCATCGAAGGTGAACTGGAAAGACAAGGGTATCAAGGGACTTTACGAAACATTTCGGAGGTGCGAGGAAAATGATCCACTACATGATGCCATAAGTAAAGTGCCTCGATATGCTAGATTCTTGAAGGAAGTATGAAAAGTGGATAGGAGCAAAGAACTCAAAGGGTTCCCCAAAATTGAGCTACGTGAGAATGTTTTTGCGGTCATCCAAAGAAGCATTCCGACAAAATGTAAGGACCCTGGTATGTTTTCTATCCCTTGTGTGATTGGACACACTAAGATTGATAAGGCAATGCTAGATCTAGGAGCTTTTGTTAATGGCATGCCTTACTCAATACACACAATTGAAACCTGGACATTTGAAACAGAATGTTACTGTGATACAATTAGCTGATAGATCCAAGGTTATTCTTAGGGAGATAGTAGAGGATGTACTTGTACATGTAGAGAACTTGGTTTTCCCCACTGATTTCTATGTCCTAGACATGAAAAATGGTGATCCATCTATCCCCATTTTATTAGGGAGATCATTCTTGAAAACCTCTAAGTTTGTTGTAGATGTGAATAGCGGCATGTTAACAATGTAGTTTGATGGTGAGAATGTGAAATTCAATATCTATGAACCCATTAAAACTCATGAGCATTCTAGTTACGCTATTGATATTGATGATGAAATTGATTCTGAATTTGAAATTGATGACCTGAATTTGAAATTGATGACTTGTGTGAGATGGAAAAGGCTACTGAAGGCCTTGTGGACAAAGGATGAACGTACTCAATTCTTGTGCATTATTATCACATCATTGCTGCGTTATCTACTCATGATACTGCTAATCTTATATCTTCTCATTTGCAGGATCCTGCTGTTGACAGGAAACACCCTTCGGATCAACCACAACAATCAACAAATGATGGAGGAGGAACGAAGACTGATGATGACCTCTCAAAGACGAGCAAGGCGAACAACAAAAGTTTAAGGGAATTAAGAAGATATTGAGGTGGAGAAGGAAGGATAGAGCGACACCGCATAACCCACCTTGATCAAGGACTGACGTCGGGCCACCGATATTAAACTGAGGCGCTGCTTGGGAGGCAACCCAAGGGAGTTAGTTTCCCTTTCTTTTTTTATTTATTATTGCTTTCTTAGTCTAATTTCTCTTTCCTTACAATTTTGTTTTACGTTGGGGACAATGTAAATTTAAGTATGGGGAGGGATTAGTGGTATGTTACTTCTTTCTTATTATAAAAATACAAACAAATTGAAAATTTTGAAAATTTTGAGCTCATAGTTAGTGATGAACGTATGCTTAGAATCATTAGCCCATGATGAAACCTAATTAAGGACATGCATTCTTTTGAACATAAGTGAATTGTTAACCTTGGAACACTTTGAACTCTAATGCAAATTATGCTTTGACTTAGTAGTTGAATATATTGAGCACGATATTGTCATGACTTGTGCAGTGTGCATAGCGTAGTGAAGATCGTGTGAATTTTGTGATAGCTTAGGAATTCTCTGATACATGCTAGAACTTAACTACATGCTCTTTGAGACGTATATCTAGACTACTTGTGAACATGAAAGTGATATAAGCGATCTTTGATGCATTTGAGCCTTTCAAGCCTGCCATGTAAACAAAATCATCTATAGTTTATCCCCTTTGAGCTTTAATGTAAAAGAATGGTTGCGTTCTAAGCATATAAACAACCCTCATTCGACATTCTTTGACTATCTTATCATTATAACTAATGAGCCTAATATGATTTTTAAATCCATATCTTTGAAAGGAGTATAATGTGTTTTATTCACATGCACATGTTATCATTGATTTATATGTTTGAGAGCTTTATTGTCAAAAGAATGAAATGCATGAAAGAAAAGGGATGCCTTTAGAAAATCTCTAAAAAACATGACTCCAAGGAGAGCCATGGCACAAGAAGAAAATAAATGAGTTAAACCTTGAAAAAATGAACAAGGTTTGAAAAAATCATGCAATCAGAGAAGTTTTCTATGGTGCACATCATTATACTCCATTGTTTGATACACCTTACCCTTTCTTTCATAAGCGAAAACCTAGGCCAAGCTACAAGCTAATAAAGACGTACTTGATCTATGTTTGCAAATGGCTAAGATAGTGGAGAAGAGTGTGCAAGTGAGCTTATACTTGTGTTAGTTTATAACTTGAGCTATTGTGGGTTTGTTTATTGGATCTATAATTTGTATATAACACTTGTTTATTACCACACACAAACGCACGTTCGCTGCTTTGTTGAGTATGAGATGTCTAGGGATTGAACTTGTTCCAATGTTAACTTTTCAACGCCTTTCAATTCTATGCATGTTTAAAAATTGTTGAGGAATTAAAATGAGGACAAGTTAATTTGATATGATACTATGACCCAGCAAAAATATTGTAGTTTTGTCTGATTTACTCGAGGTCGAGTAAAGATTAAGTATGGGGAAGTTTTACTTGACTAGAAATAGACACATCTATTGCGTTTAATTTCCTACGATTTGGTATATTTTGATGGATAAATTGATGCATATGTTACATAATCGTACACTTGTGTAAATGTGGGTGGAATAGAAGAAATCGAGCTAATAACGATGAATAAAGATCAAGAAATGCATTGGAGTTGACAAAGATAAAACTAGACCAAGGAACATGCATAAAATGGACAAAGGTTCGTGATCAATCGCCACGGAAGCCACGATCAATCGCCAAGGAACGAAATCGAGCCAACAAAATTAAAGACTTGGCAATCGATTGCCAGCCATCCGCGATCGATCGCTAGCAGAGTCCGGGAAAGACAAGGAAACTTGATTTTTACCATATTTTGAATATTCTAACCCATCCTTCAAGCTTCCCTAGCCCTATAACTCAAAAAGTAGCCTCCATCCCATAAGAGGGGAGACTTTAGAATAGTTTTTACAATTTCTCTCTCAACTTTAGAAGAAGAACTTGGAGGATTCAAGCACGAAGACGGAATTGACGAGCCGGAATCGTGCTATCTTCTAGTAACCCTTTCTTTACCTTTTGTTAATGCTTTTTATATTAGTGTTGTTTGTTTTTTATTATTCATGGTTGGCTAAACTCTTGTGATTCCTGCTTGAAGGAAGACGATACATTGGGATTTATGTTTTTCAAGAGATTTATGTTCTTTTAATTGATTTTTATTGAGTATCAAGTGTTTTTCTATTATTTGTTGCCATGATTGTTGTGTTTTGATTATAATATTGGCCATCTAATGATTTTTACATACAATCTAATGCTTAGCCTTTGAAACAACTAAGATTAATTATTGTCTGTTGTTGGTGTTCTTATATTCTTAGGGAAAACGCTTGACTAGATTAAACATAGACACATGGATTATGTTGTCTAAGTTTCATCATTCTTGCTAGTTTTGAAAGCTATTGTTAATAATAATCTTAACTGCTGTTGTTTTTATTGATTTAACGATACATGTTAACTTAGAACGTTTGAGCTATTTTAACTTGGCATAAGGTAAGATAGGAGTTGAATCTCTAATGGTGAATATTCAAGTAAAAATTAAATCTTTTGTGAAAATCAATATTGATTTAATACATAATTCCAAGGTAAAGTCGACTGAAACCAAGAATCGTTTTTTCTCATAATTTTACTCATATTAGTTTAATCCTGCTAATTAGTTTAATTCTTAGATATTTGTTAGTAATAATTTAATTCTTATCCAAAACCACCATTTTACTATTTGTTTGCATAATTAACATAAAAATACATTATTCCTCGTGGGATCGATCCCTACTCACGCTACTACATTCATTACTGTTATTAACTTTAGAATGGTTAATTTGGGCGTACGCGATAATTAAGTAAGCCTTACCGGACGAAGAGGCTAGGGTAGGGTTTTGGCTGGGCAATCGACGGGGAGAGGGCAGGATGCCGATTTGCGGGGACATGAGTGAGATGCGTGAGTGAGAAATTGAGGGCAGAGTAGCAGCGAACGTGAGAGGAGAAATGTCCACGCAAAATTAATTTGATTAGTGTGTTGGTGATAGCGTTTTGAACAAATATTGGCGATGGGCTGATGGCATGTGATGGGCCTGCTTAAAGTAGGAAAAACAAAAAAAAACAAATAAAGCATGTGAAGTGTATAAATTTTGTCGGGTTCGGTTACCCGAAATTAATTTCGGGTTCCTGTTTTCAACCCGACACCTACTCGAAAAAAATTGTCGGGTTTGGGTAAACTCAAAATCCAAAATTTTCTTAAAACTACCCAACTCGATCGGGTGTTACTCGATTGGGTCGGGTCCGGTACCCGATATCCGAAAAAATATGTCAACCCATAATTGTGTATCCATCCATTATTTTGTGTGCCCGTGGATGTATGTCCAGTCATCCAACATCTAAGACATAACAAGTCTGGTGTATTGGCACTCACGTGGTGCACCCTCAGGTCAATCTGTCGCTTAGTACGTGGCTTTACATTGCCAGTATATAAGAAAACAAAATTACGACTCTGTTAACAACTATAACTTTTCATAATAATCAATTGATATGCATTAATAAAACTATTAATGAAGAATATCGTCTCCTTAGTCGCTCTTTTTTTTTTGAGTGGTGGAGGAGCTAAATCAATTTTTGCGCCAAGCGTGATTCGAACTCGAGTCTGTCTAAACTGGGCATGAGCTCTTATCCATCCGGCAAGACAGGAAGCTCCTTTATTCGCTCTTTTAATTTCACTAAAAGCCAACTTTCATTGCTCGAAGAACAAACTTTGACTACTCTGAAGAACAAAAACCAAACATATAGTAGCTTATAAGACAAAAAAACTCTGTACCATTGACACATGATATTCAGTAAATATCCCAATTAGCAAATCTGATCCGTTTTATCTTACTATATTTTAGATAAATAAAAAAAAACATAACTTTATAATTTTTTGGTTATTGATTGCATGGGGGAGTGAATCATCTCTGGGTTTGTCCAAGAATTTTGTATCAATATGCGACAGTTTGTTTCATTAGGCAGTGGTCCAATATAAATGGAAAAAGATGATATATCTTTTAATAGTGTAATTAAATAATATTATTTGTCCCAGTTTGTTATATTTTTCCGCACGGGGGGTCCAATTTTATAATAATTCAAGGGTAAAATAATGTGCCATTTAATCACGTGGTCGAGTAGACATCCATAGTTTACATCGATGATCTATTTAAGAGCAATGCTCTTATAAGCAATCCAGCCCTCCACATGGAATCCATATTTTGAATAATCAACATGAAGAGTTGAGATAAACCCCTGAATACCGTCCTTAAGAGGAGTATTATATCGGTTTAAGATGAAAATTGTTGGAAGTAATGTACCCACCAGTTTTTCTTTGCGTTCGTGGATGAATGTGCAGCCATCTAACGTTTAAGGATAACAAATTTGGCACATTGGTACTCATGCGGTGCATCACCCCAGGTTAATCTATTGCTTAGTACGTGGTTTTACGTTGTCAGTATATGAGAAAATAAAGTTGCGGCTCTGCTAATAAGTTGCGGCTCTGCTAATAACTATAACTTTTAAAATAGTGATACACGTACAGAACAACTGGTAATTTTTGTCAATTGTCGCGATTCTTTATGTAATCAAAATTATTCTTGTACTCTTTCTTCTTTATTAATATTTTGTATTTCTCTTTCTTCTTTATTAATAGTTTTTTATTTGTGAAATGTGGTCCCGCCTGAATATCTCTTCAATATGTTGTGGAATGTGGTCCAACCTGAATAGTACTATGCTATATTTTTAACATCTCAAGCTAAAAATGTGTCCCTTGGGACTCGTAAAATCGAAAAGGTTTGAGACATGGGATGTAAGTCTTTACGAGTAATAAAGAATATGCCCTGAAAATGACAAGGGAAAATCAATATGCTTTAGAATTTTAATATGTACATTTAATTTGCTCATTATTTAAAATTAACAAATCAATTTAATATATTATAAAATAAATAAAATATTTGTGAAATAATTAAAACCTTTGATAGAAAAAACCTACTGAAAATTGAAACTAAGAATTTTTATATGCTTTTAAATTAATTAATTCTGGTTATGAATACTATACTATTATAATAAACACTTGAAATATAACCAATTCAATAATTTTATTTAAAAAATAAACGTGCCAACAGGTAAAAAAGTAACTTAAATTCTTTTTAATAATATAAAAGTTAAAAATATTTATTAAATAAAGGATTGATTTTTTTTTCTAATTTTTTCATCTTACGCGATTCATTTTGTTTACACTCCTACAATATACCATGAAATTTCACTAGCATCTAGTGATGATAATCATTTTTTCATATAATTTAGAAGATATCTATTGAAATTAAATCAGGGGAAATATACTCTAAAATAATACATTAATATTTCTTTGAAGCATCAAATTATTAGCCGCCTATACCATTCAACAGCGCAGACAATTATATCATTTTTTTGTGCATTTTCAAAAAACTAATTTGCGGGTTTTATGTGAACTATATGTCACACCCAGGTCAGGTCCGGCATGAGCGTGACTATATGATGGGCTCATATAGTAACAATTTTGTATATATCATCGCTCTACGAAAATGGTTAACCCAAGTTGCTATAGTAGTACATTGTAAGACGTTACAAACAATATGGAGCAACTATCTGATCAATAATATTTGATTAAAGTGTGTTAGTGTGAAGTTGTGTTCAAGATAATTTTTAAAGAAAATACAGTATACTTGTTTTGTTTTCTAGTTCTACATTTGAATTCTAGACTTACAAAAAAAGTGATCCGAGAAAATTTGATATATTTTGGTATTCTAAAATATCAAAAAAATAAGCAAATGATGTATTAGTGCTTATTGCAAAAATGGGTTATACAATAAGATTGTTTTTCAAAATCAACATTCGTATATTATATGCCAAAATATATTTTGTGAGAAAATGTTAGATATTGAGTTATATTTTATCTTTTAATGATTAATTATTTTAAAAAAGTCAGGCTCCATCCTTGCAAATAACAGTTTGTGATGATATATCAATGTATTTTTTTCTTTTGCTTGAAGATGATTTTTAGATTCAATTATAAATTTGATATTTTATGAGGAAAAAGTATTGATTATTTTTATGATTCTTTAATTAAAATAAATTTCATTAGATACATAAAGTCGATATAGACTTCAGACATAATTTAAAACAAGTTTTTGTTCTCTTTTGGATAATTTTGGCCATGTCTCAAATCATTTTCCTTATGAATTTGTCAGCTTATATTAATTTTATTTTATTATATTAAAGAAATGAAATTGGAATCTATAAATGTACACCATTGTATATAACACACTGTTTAAATTTAGCGAAAAAACTCAAATTGCTTGATGATCACCCCTAATATGTGTTTAGATTGAAGGATTTCAAATTCCACACGTAAATCTATCATTTATATTTGGGTAAGAAATTGAAGTAGATACTTGGCTAGACCAAAAAAATTATATTACAGTCAAGGAGCATAGTGACAAGAGAGGCATGAATCTGTTTCCTAACGAAGAGACAGATCTATTCAATAAATTTATTCAAGAAACTGAATTGAATGATTTACCATTAAGACGAAGGAAATATACATGGTACAGAGCATATGGTGGTAGTATGAGTAGGTTGGACAGATTTCTTCCGTCGAATTCTTGGTTGTAGGGATGGGAAAATAGCACACTTGAGCTTTACCAAGATCAATTTCGGACCACTGTGCAAATATTGTTAAAGAGCATAATGTTGATTGGGGTGCAAAACCTTTCAGAACACTTGACTGCTGGCTAAAACACCCAGATTTCCAAAACTTTGTTGTACAAGAATGGGACAATATAGACTTCAGAGGCCGGGGTGCTTTTGTGTTGAAAGAAAAATTGATAGGCATTAAACAAAACTGAATTCCTTGAATAAAGATTGTTGGGTTTTGGAAACCGAATAATCTTGGTTTTGATGTTAACAAAACTTGTTATTGTGTTGCTAACATATTTCATCAAGTGTGCAGTTCATAGATCATAACTTAGAAGCTTGATGAATTACAAATAAGTAGCTTGAAAATATCAAGCTGGACCAAGACTGAAATCCTGGCAGAGCGGATTGTTTCGATCATATCTAATAGCTCGGATATCGAAATGGCGTGCTTCGAAAGAGATTGAACAGCCAACTTAAAATACTAAAAGTCATATTTCACAACAGATCGGCTAGTTCAAATGTTATCAAGGAGAAAAGACGCCTGCAAGATCGAAAATTGATTTCCAAAACTTTGTTTTGCAAGAATGGGACAATATAGACTTCAGAGGCCGGGGTGCTTTTGTGTTGAAAAAAAAAATTGATAGGTATTAAACAAAACTGAATTCCTTGAATAAAGATGTATTTGGGTTTGTAGACGCAAGGAAGGCAAAGGCTAGAAGCAAAGGTTTGGAAGAGAGCTTTGGAGAGATTTGTAGAGATTTGTAGGTGAGATATGGTGTATTATGTGTTTAGATCTGTTTTTCTCTTAAATATGGCAACTCAAATCCATCTGAAATTCCATGCACATGCACATCACATTCCAAACTCAGATTCACATGTATGTTTACTTACTAATCAATTCACATGTATGTTTAAGTACTCATCAACTAGATGTACTCATATCATTCATATGCATGACATAGCTCTCTTGCTACATGTTTCACAACTATGTACATTATGTTCATTCATTTCGTACTCGTTCAATTACTCGGTTCAACCCGAACCCGAGTCCACGTCATACCGTAATTCTTTCATAATTACGCCAGAACCATATCACACATATATAAGTCATATCTAGGTATTACATAAACCTAGAAAACTTCTAGTAGGCGCAGGCCACTGTACTACTGCCTCTACCTTCTTTGGATCAACTAAGATTCCATCTTATGTTATCACGAGGCCAAGAAATACCACTTTATCCAGCCAAAACTCACATTTATTTAGTTTAGCATACAATTGCTTATCTCGAAGAATTTGTAATACGGCACGTAAATGCCTTACGTGCTCTTCCTCACTCCTAGAATATACAAGGATATCATAAATAAACACAATAACAAACTGATCAAGATAAGGCTGAAATACCCTGTTCATCAAACTCATGAATATAGTTGGAGCATTCGTCAATCCAAAAGGCATGACCAGAAACTCATAATATCCGTATCTGGTTCGAAAATCTGTCTTCTGTATATCCTTCTCCTAACCATTATCTGATGATATCGGTAGCGCTTATCGTGTACGCCCCAAATTAACACCACTCAATCCTCAAGATTGATAACAATAATGTAGTAGTGTGTGTAGGGATCGATCCCACGAGGAGGTGTGAATTCCCGTGTTAATGAAAATCAAAGAACAAACCAATTAAAATAAAAAGATGGGGTTGTGAGTGAATTATACTAATTAAAATTAAAAATAAAGATTAAACTAATGAGAATGATTCTTGGTATTGGTCGACTCTACCTTGGATATTATCATCTATTTTATTGATTCACAAAAGAATCAATTTTATTTGCACAATCATCAATTGGAAATCTAATTCCTCCCTCACCTTATTCATAGTCAATTAGTCCAAGCATTCTAACTTAACTTTTATCAGTCAATTAATCTCTATATGCATATTCAAGATTAAAATCATGACACCATTCAAAACTAGTGAGCTATGAATCTAAATAACATAATCACAAGCGGTTTATATAAATTTAGTCAATTGTTTTCCCTAAGAATTTAATAACATCAACAGCAGGCAATTATCAATCTTAGTTGCTTCATAAATTAGAGGGATCAAACAATTATCAAATTTAGTATTAGATTCTATGCAAGTTATTTGGTTGTCAATCTAATAAACAAACACAAATTATATCAATAAAATCAGAAAAACAATGATATTCAACAAAATCGATAAACAAAAGCATAGAAATCTCCCCAAGATAAATAAATCCAAAGTATTAGTCATCACAACCAACAATTAAAACTAGCTAATCATAATTAATGAGAAAAATTAAACATAAAAGAAAATGAGAGAAAACTAATCCGATCACCGCTCCACCGAGGTTGTCAATCTCGCCTTCACATTGATCTCCGTAGCGTTCTTCAACAAAATTGGAAAAAAAATTATAAACTAACCTAAACTACTCTACCCTAATTATCTAGATTGTTCAAGGTCAGATATTTTGAGTTTATAATGTTGGGGTAGCTTGGAGGGTAGGTTAGAGTCAATGGGAAGGAAATAAATCAAGAATCCGAATTTTCCAAAACTCTGCTAACGTACTTACGCCTTGGGCGTAGCTACGCCTGATGACGTGTCAAAATTATGGCTTCCACATAGCTAGCGTATTTATGCCTCAAAGTGGTGTAAATACGCCTACTTCAATTTTTCAGATTTTGCAATTGCTGTGCCATTGGCATATTTACGATTGTCTTCCATTTTTTTGGCGAGTTTCCTATTTTGGCCATAACATTTTCATACAAACTCAGAATTCCATGAATCAGCTGTCCACACGAAGATAACAAAAAGTTATACAACTTCTCTCCTGAAAATATTTCCAAAATATGGCTCGAACATAAATAAAATTGAGGAGAAAGGAGTGACATGTGTCTTGGATTCTGATTTTTTCCTCTTTTCTTCAACTTTCTTCCTTATTCCAACGTTTTAGCTTGATTTCTTCACCGTTACCTACATTCAAGTAATTATTTGATTAGGTAACATATATATCAATTTAACAATTAAAATATACATAATCATAGACAATTAAGCATACTAGATGTGTCTATTTCTAGTTACATCTAACTCCACATACTTAATCTTTACTCGACCTCGAGTAAATCCGACAAAACTACAACATTTTTGCTGGCTCATAGCATCATAACAAACTAACTTGTCCTCACTTTAATGCCTCAACCATTTCAAACATGCATAGTAATGAAAGACGGTGAAAAGTTAACAGCGGAACAAGTTTAATCCCTAGAAATTTCATACCCAACAAAGTAGTGAATGTGCGTGTGTGGTCATAAACAAATGTCATGCACAAATTATAGATCCAATCAATGTAAACCCACAATAGCTCAAGTTGTACACCAAAACAAGTATAAGCTCACTTGCATACTCTTCTTCGCTATCTTAGCCACTTGCAAACACAAATCAAGTAGGTCTTCATTAGCTTGTAACTTGGCCTATGTATTGGCTTATGAAAGAAATGATATATCAAACAAGAGAGTATAATGATATGCATAATAAAAACTTCTCTTCTTGCATTATTTTTCAAACTTTGTTCATTTTGACACCTTCTATGCTTTTGCAAGGTATATTTCAATCTTTTTCTCTTTTGTGCCTTGGCTCCCTTGGAGTCATATTTTTTTCCATTTTCTCAAGGAGTCCCTTTTCTTCCATGCATTTCATTCTTTTGACAATGAAGCTCAAAACATATGGATCAATGAATACATAAGTGCATGTGAATGAAACACATCATACTCCCTTCAAAGGTATGTATTAAAATCATATTTAGGCTCATTGGGGAAGGATGATAAACTAGTCAAAGAATGTTGAATGGTGGTTTTTAGTATGCTTAGCATACTACCATTCTTTTTTGCATTAAAACTCAAAAATGGTACTAGTGATTGATTTTATTTACATGGTAGCCTTGAAAGGCTCAAACGCATCAAAGATCGCCTATATCACTTTCATGTTCGCAAGTAGTCTAGACATAAACCTCGAAGAACATGTAGTTAAATTCTAGCATGTATTAGAGACTTATTAAGACTATCACAAAATTCACACAGTTTTCACTAGAATATGCACACTTCACAAGTCATTACAATATCGTGCTCAATATATTCAAGTACGAAGTCAAAATAAAATTTGCATTAGAGTTCAAAGTGTTCCAAGGTTAACAATTCACCTATGTTCAAAAACATGCATGCCATTAATTAGGTTTCATCATGGTCTAGTGATTCTAAGCATGCATTCATTACTAACTATGAGCTCAAAATTTTCGATTTTTTTGTATTTTTATAATAGGAAAGCAATAACACACCACTGATCCCTCTCTCATACTTAAATCTTACATTGTTCCCAATGTAAGGCAAAAATATAAGAAAAGAGAAAAGTTAAACTAAGAAAGCAATAAAAAATAAAAGTAAAGGGAAACTAACTCCCATTGGCCCGACGCCAGTGCTCGTCCTCATGGTGGGTCATTTTGGTGTCCAGTTCCACCTTTTTCCACCATAGTATTCTCTTGACAGCTTGAAGCCTATTCGCCCTGTACTTCTTGGAGGGTTTTGTGTTTTCACTACGTCGCCTTCCTCCAAAGAAGTCAGGTGAGGTTGATCAAGATCTACCTCATGACATCCTTTAAATTGTTGTTCCTTATTCTTAGTGCACGATTCATTGAAAAAGTCAGCATATCGAGGTATTTGTTTGATAGTATCAAGAAAGAAATATTTCCCTCGTCTTTTTGAAAAGTGTCACAAAGCCCTTTGATTCCCTCATTCTTCCTATTATTTTTCAATACAATGAGGAAGCATGGTATAAATTCAGTTTCAAAAAGGGCCGGGGACGTACCTTTGGGAATCTCAGTCTGGTGAGATTCCTTGTCATACACCTCTACTTTTTTTTTGTTCTTCAAGTATTGATGGCCTCAGTACCATCGTTTCTGGAGTTTTTACCCCTATGCCACTGTCCAAAGTGATGTTGTCTTCGAAAAAATCGTCACAAAGATCCATTTCATCACAGTATTCTTTTGATGCCTCCTCTTCCACAACACACGAGTCATCTAGGTATTCAACATAGCTATCAGTTGGAAATGTACCTTTCGGAGTTACAGGATGTACAAGCTCATTTTCTTCTATTGGCACATGTGTCTCCTCTTCTAGCTCAGGTGGTGTCAGTACCACCTTCTCCATAGTCTCCACCTCTTCATCACTCCATGATTAGTCGATTGCCAGCCATCCGCGATCGATCGCCAGCAGAGTCCGAGAAAGACAAAGAAACTTGATTTTTACCATATTTTGAATATTCCAACCCATCCTTCAAGCTTCCCTAGCCCTATAACTCGAAAAGTAGCCTCCATCCCATAAGAGGGGAGACTTTAGAATAGTTTTTACAATTTCTCTCTCAACTTTAGAAGAAGAACTTGGAGGATTCAAGCACGAAGACGGAATAGACGAGCCGGAATCGTGCTATCTTCTAGTAACCATTTCTTTACCTTTTGTTAATGCTTTTTATATTAGTGTTGTTTGTTTTTTATTATTCATGGTTGGCTAAACTCTTGTGATTCCTGCTTGAAGGAAGACGATACATTGGGATTTATGTTTTTCAAGAGATTTATGTTCTTTTAATTGATTTTTATTGAGTATCAAGTGTTTTTCTATTATTTGTTGCCATGATTGTTGTGTTTTGATTATAATATTGGCCATCTAATGATTTTTACATACAATCTAATGCTTAGCCTTTGAAGCAACTAAGATTAATTATTGTCTGCTGTTGGTGTTCTTAAATTCTTAGGGAAAACGTTTGACTAGATTAAACATAGACACATGGATTATGTTGTCTAAGTTTCATCATTCGTGCTAGTTTTGAAAGCTATTGTTAATAATAATCTTAACTGTTGTTGTTTTGATTGATTTAACGATACGGGTTAACTTAGAACGTTTGAGCTATTTTACTTGGCATAAGGTAAGATAGGAGTTGAATCTCTAATGGTGAATATTCAAGTAAAAATTAAATCTTTTGTGAAAAATCAATGATTTAATACATAATTCCAAGGTAAAGTCGACTGAAATCAAGAATCGCTTTTCTCATAATTTTACTCATATTAGTTTAATCCTGCTAATTAGTTTAATTCTTAGATATTTGTTAGTAATAGTTTAATTCTTATCCAAAACCACCATTTTACTATTTGTTTGCATAATTAACATAAAAATACATTATTCCTCGTGGGATCGATCCCTACTCACGCTACTACATTCATTACTGTTATTAATTTTAGAATGGTTAATTTGGGCGTACGCGATAAGCGCTACCAGGCGCTTTACTAGAAAATTAAGTAAGCCTTACCGGACGAAGAGGCTAGGGTAGGGTTTTTGCTGGGCAATCGACGGGGAGAGGGCAGGATGCCGATTTGCGGGGACATGAGTGAGATGCGTGAGTGAGAAATTGAGGGCAGAGTAGCAGCGAACGTGAGTGACAGCGTGAGAGGAGAAATGTCCACGCACAATTAATTTGATTAGTGTGTTGGTGATAGCGTTTTGAACAAATATTGGCGATGGGCTGATGGCATGTGATGGGCCTGCTTAAAGTAGGAAAAACAAACAAACAAATAAAGCATGTGAAGTGTATAAATTTTGACGGGTTCGGTTACCCGAAATTAATTTCGGGTTCCTGTTTTCTACCCGACACCTACCCGAAAAAAATTGTCGGGTTCGGGTAAACTCAAAATCCAAAATTTTCTTAAAACTACCCAACCCGATCGGGTGTTATTCGATTGGGTCGGGTCCAGTACCCGATATCCGAAAAATTATGTCAACCCATAATTGTGTATCCATCCATTATTTTGTGTGCCCGTGGATGTATGTCCAGTCATCCAACATCTAAGACATAACAAGTCTGGTGTATTGGCACTCACGTGGTGCACCCTCAGGTCAATCTGTCGCTTAGTACGTGGCTTTACGTTGCCAGTATATAAGAAAACAAAATTACGACTCTGTTAACAACTATAACTTTTCATAATAATCAATTGATATGCATTAATAAAAGCTATTAATGAAGAATATCGTCTCCTTAGTCGCTCTTTTTTTTTTTTGAGTAGTGGATGAGCTAAATCAATTTTTGCGCCAAGCGTGATTCGAACTCGAGTCTGCCTAAACTGGGCATGGGCTCTTATCCATCCGGCAAGACAGGAATCTCCTTTATTCGCTCTTTTAATTTCACTAAAAGCCAACTTTCATTGCTCGAAGAACAAACTTTGACTACTCTGAAGAACAAAAAACCAAACATATAGTAGCTTATAAGACAAAAAACCTCTGTACCATTGACACATGATATTCAGTAAATATCCCAATTAGCAAATCTCATCCATTTTATCTTACTATATTTAAGATAAATAAAAAAAATTAACTTTATAATTTTTTGGTTATTTGAATGCATGGGGGAGTGAATCATCTCTGGGTTTGTCCAAGAATTTTGTATCAATATGCGACAGTTTGTTTGATTAGGCAGTGGTCCAATATAAATGGACAAAGATGATATATCTTTTAATAGTGTAATTAAATAATATTATTGGTCCCAGTTTGTTATATTTTTCCGCACGGGGGGACCAATTTTATAATAATTCAAGGGTAAAATAATGTGCCATTTAATCACGTGGTCGAGTAGACATCCATAGTTTACATCGATGATCTATTTAAGAGCAATGCTCTTATAAGCAATCCAGCCCTCCACATGGAATCCATATTCTTAATAATCAACATGAAGAGCTGAGATGAACCCCTGAATACCGTCCTTAAGAGGAGTATTATATCGGTTTAAGATGAAAATTGTTGGAAGTAATGTACCCACCAGTTTTTCTTTGCGTTCGTGGATGAATGTGCAGTCATCTAACGTGTAAGGATAACAAATTTGGCACATTGGTACTCATGCGGTGCATCACCCCAGGTCAATCTGTTGCTTAGTACATGGCTTTACGTTGTCAGTATATGAGAAAATAAAGTTGCCGCTCTGCTAATAACTATAACTTTTAAAATAGTGATACACGTACAAAATAACCGGTCATTTTTGTCAATTGTCGTGATTCTCTATGTAATCAAAAGTATCTCTTGTACTCTTTCTTCTTTATTAATATTTTTTTATCTTATCAAAAAATGTCCACACTCTTCTATAGGTCGTGGAATCCATTATTTGAATATTCACATTAAGAGTTGAGATGAACCCCTAAATACCGTCCTTAAGAGGAGTATTATATCGGTTTAAGATGAAAATTGTTGGAAGTAATGTACCCACCGATTTTTCTTTGCGTTCGTGGATGAATGTGCAGTCATCTAACGTCTAAGGATAACAAAGTTAGCGCATTGGTACTCACGTGATGCATTACCACAGGTCAATATGTCGTTTAGTACGTGGTTTTACGCTGTCAGTATATGAGACAATAAAGTCGCAACTCTGCTAACAACTATAACTTTTAAAATAGTAATACACGTACAAAACAACCCGTCATTTTTGTCAATTGTCGCAATTCTTTATGTAATCAAAAGTATTCTTGTACTCTTTCTTCTTTATTAATATTTTTTATTTCTCTTTCTTCTTTATTAATAATTTTTTATTTGTGGAATGTGGTCCCGCCTGAATATCTCTTCAATATGTTGTGGAATGTGGTCCCGCCTGAATAGTACTATGCTATATTTTTAACATCTCAAAATAAAATGTGTCCCTCGGGACTCGTAAAATCGAAAAGGTTTGAGACATGGGATGTAAGTCTTTACGAGTAATAAAGAATATGCCCTGAAAATGACAAGGGAAAATCAATATGCTTTAGAATTTTAATATGTACATTTAATTTGCTCATTATTTAAAATTAACAAATCAATTAAATATATTATAAAATAAATAAAATATTTGTGAAATAATTAAAACCTTTGATAGAAAAAACCTACTGAAAATTGAAAATAAGAATTTTTATATGCTTTTAAATTAATTAATTCTGGTTATGAATACTATACTATTATAATAAACACTTGAAATATAACCAATTCAATAATTTTATTTAAAAAATAAACGTGCCAACAGGTAAAAAAGTAACTTAAATTCTTTTTAATAATATAGAAGTTAAAAAATATTTATTAAATAAAGGATTGATTTTTTTTTTCTAATTTTTTCATCTTAGTCGATTCATTTTGTTTACACTCCTACAATATACCATGAAATTTCACTAGCATCTAGTGATGATAATAATTTTTTCATATAATTTAGAAGATATCTATTGAAATTAAATCAGGGGAAATATACTCTAAAATAATACATTAATATTTCTTTGAAGCATCAAATTATTAGCCGCCTATACCATTCAACAGCGCAGACAATTATATCATTTTTTTGTGCATTTTCAAAAAACTAATTTGCGGGTTTTATGTGAACTATATGTCACACCCAGGGCAGGTCCCGCATGAGCGTGACTATATGATGGGCTCATATAGTAACAATTTTGTATATATCATCGCTCTACGAAAATGGTTAATCCAAGTTGCTATAGTAGTACATTGTAAGACGTTACAAACAATATGGAGCAACTATCTGATCAATAATATTTGATTAAAGTGTGTTAGTGTGAAGTTGTGTTCAAGATAATTTTTAAAGAAAATACAGTATACTTGTTTTGTTTTCTAGTTCTACATTTGAATTCTAGACTTAGAAAAAAAGTGATCCGAGAAAATTTGATATATTTTGGTATTCTAAAATATCAAAAAAATAAGCAAATGATGTATTAGTGCTTATTACAAAAATGGGTTATACAATAAGATTGTTTTTCAAAATCAACATTCGTATATTATATGCCAAAATATATTTTGTGAGAAAATGTTAGATATTGAGTTATATTTTATCTTTTAATGATTAATTATTTTAAAAAAGTCAGGCTCCATCCTTGCAAATAACAGTTTGTGATGATATATCAATGTATTTTTTCTTTTGCTTGAAGATGCTTTTTAGATTCAATTATAAATTTGATATTTTATGAGGAAAAAGTATTGATTATTTTTATGATTCTTTAATTAAAATAAATTTCATTAGATACATAAAGTCGATATAGACTTCAGACATAATTTAAAACAAGTTTTTGTTCTCTTTTGGATAATTTTGGCCATGTCTCAAATCATTTTCCTTATGAATTTGTCAGCTTATATTAATTTTATTTTATTATATTAAAGAAATGAAATTGGAATCTATAAATGTACACCATTGTATATAACACATTGTTTAAATTTAGCGAAAAAACTCAAATTGCTTGATGATCACCCCTAATATGTGTTTAGATTGAAGGATTTCAAATTCCACACGTAAATCTATCATTTATATTTGGGTAAGAAATTGAAGTAGATACTTGGCTAGACCAAAAAAATTATATTACAGTCAAGGAGCATAGTTACAAGAGAGGCATGAATCTGTTTCCTAACGAAGAGACAGATCTATTCAATAATTTATTCAAGAAACTGAATTGAATGATTTACCATTAAGACGAAGGAAATATACATGGTACAGAGCATATGGTGGTAGTATGAGTAGGTTGGACAGATTTCTTCCGTCGAATTCTTGGTTGTTTTATGGGAAAATAGCACACTTGAGCTTTACCAAGATCAATTTCGGACCACTGTGCAAATATTGTTAAAGAGCATAATGTTGATTGGGGTGCAAAACCTTTCAGGACACTTGACTGCTGGCTAAAACACCCAGATTTCCAAAACTTTGTTGTACAAGAATGGGACAATATAGACTTCAGAGGCCGGGGTGCTTTTGTGTTGAAAGAAAAATTGATAGGCATTAAACAAAACTGAATTCCTTGAATAAAGATTGTTGGGTTTTGGAAATCGAATAATCTTGGTTTTGATGTTAACAAAACTTGTTATTGTGTTGCTAACATATTTCATCAAGTGTACAGTTCATAGATCATAACTTAGAAGCTTGATGAATTACAAATAAGTAGCTTGAAAATATCAAGCTGGACCAAGACTGAAATCCTGGCAGAGCGGATTGTTTCGATCATATATAATAGCTCGGATATCGAAATGACGTGCTTCCAAAGAGATTAAATAGCCAACTTAAAATACTAAAAGTCATATTTCACAACAGATCGGCTAGTTCAAATGTTATCAAGGAGAAAAGATGCCTGCAAGATCGAAAATTGATTTCCAAAACTTTGTTTTGCAAGAATGGGACAATATAGACTTCAGAGGCCGTGGTGCTTTTGTGTTGAAAGAAAAATTGATAGGTATTAAAAAACTGAATTTCTTGAATAAAGCAACTCAAATCCATCTGAAATTCCATGCACATGCACATCACATTCCAAACTCAGATTCACATGTATGTTTACTTACTAATCAATTCACATGTATGTTTAAGTACTCATCAACTAGATGTACTCATATCATTCATATGCATGACATAGCTCTCTTGCTACATGTTTCACAACTATGTACATTATGTTCATTCATTTTGTACTCGTTCAATTACTCGGTTCAACCCGAACCCGAGTCCACGTCATACCGTAATTCTTTCATAATTACGCCAGAACCATATCACACATATATAAGTCATATCTAGGCATTACATAAACCTAGAAAACTTCTAGTAGGCGCAGGCCACTGTACTACTGCCTCTACCTTCTTTGGATCAACTAAGATTCCATCTTATGTTATCACGAGGCCAAGAAATACCACTTTATCCAGCCAAAACTCACATTTATTGAGTTTAGCATACAATTGCTTATCTCAAAGAATTTAGAATACGACACGTAAATGCCTTACGTGCTCTTCCTCACTCTTGGAATATACAAGGATATCATAAATAAACACAATAACAAACTGATCAAGATAAGGCTGAAATACCTGGTTCATCAAACTCATGAATATAGTTGGAGCATTCGTCAATCCAAAAGGCATGACCAGAAACTCATAATATCCGTATCTGGTTCGAAAATATGTTTTCTGTATATCCTTCTCCTAACCATTATCTGATGATATCGGGTAGCGCTTATCGTGTACGCCCAAATTAACACCACTCAATCCTCAAGATTGATAACAATAATGTAGTAGTGTATGTAGGGATCGATCCCACGAGGAGGTGTGAATTCCCGTGTTAATTAAAATCAAAGAACAAAACAATTAAAATAAAAAGATGGGGTTGTGAGTGAATTATACTAATTAAAATTAAAAATAAAGATTAAACTAATGAGAATGATTCTTGGTATTGGTCGACTCTACCTTGGATATTATCATCTATTTTATTGATTCACAAAAGAATCAATTTTATTTGCACAATCATCAATTGGAAATCTAATTCCTCCCTCACATTATTCATAGTCAATTAGTCCAAGCATTCTAACTTAACTTTCATCAGTCAATTAATCTCTATATGCATATTCAAGATTAAAATCATGACACCATTCAAAACTAGTGACCGATGAATCTAAATAACATAATCACAAGCGGTTTATATAAATTTAGTCAATTGTTTTCCCTAAGAATTTAATAACATCAACAGCAGACAATTATCAATCTTAGTTGCTTCGTAAATTAGAGGGATCAAACAATTATCAAATTTAGTATTAGATTCTATGCAAGTTATTTGGTTGTCAATCCAATAAACAAACACAAATTATATCAATAAAATCAGAAAAACAATGATATTCAACAAAATCGATAAACAAAAGCATAGGAATCTCCCCAAGATAAATAAATCCAAAGTATTAGTCATCACAACCAACAATTAAAACTAGCTAATCATAATTAATGAGAAAAATGAAAACATAAAAGAAAATGAGAGAAAACTAATCCGATCACAGCTCCACCGAGGTTGTCAATCTCGCATTCGCATTGATCTCCGTAGCGTTCTTCAACAAAACTGAAAAAAAATTATAAACTAACCTAAACTACTCTTCCCTAATTATCTAGATTGTTCAAGGTCTGATATTTGGAGTTTATAATGTTGTGGTAGCTTGGAGGGTAGGTTAGAGTCAATGGGAAGGAAATAAATCAAGAATTCGAACTTTCCAAAACTCTGCTGGCGTACTTATGCCTTGGGCGTAGCTACGCCTGATGACGTGTCAAAATTCTGGCTTCCCACATAGCTAGCGTATTTACGCCTCAAAGTGGTGTAAATACGCCTACTTCAATTTTTCAGATTTTGCAATTGCTGTGGCATTGGCATATTTACGATTGTCTTCCATTTTTTTTGACGAGTTTCGTATTTTGGCCATAACGTTTTCATACAAACTCAGAATTCCATGAATCAGCTGTCCAAACGAAGACAACAAAAAGTTTTACAACTTCTCTCCTGAAAACATTACCAAAATATGGCTCGAACATAAATAAAATCGAGGAGAAAAGAGTGACATGTGTCTTGGATTCTGGTTTTTTCCTCTTTTCTTCAACTTTCTTCCTTATTCCATCGTTTTAGCTTGATTTCTTCACCGTTACCTACATTCAAGTAATTATTTGATTAGGTAACATATATATCAATTTAACAATTAAAACATACCTAATCATAGACAATTAAGCATACTAGATGTGTCTATTTCTAGTCACATCTAACTCCACATACTTAATCTTTACTCGACCTCGAGTAAATCCGACAAAACTACAACATTTTTGCTGGCTCATAGCATCATAACTGTGGGACCCGACTCGGGCACAAAATATATAATCCCTTATCTGGTACCACATTCCCTACAATATAAAAATACAGATATATTTGTAGGGTATTACTTTAAAACAATCCATACATAATAATTAATCATATTACGTTAGCGGAAGTGTGCATAACAATTAATTATATTTCGTTAGCGAAAGTGTGCATAACAATTAATTATATTTCGTTAGCGGAAGCGTTCATAACAATTAATTATATTTCGTTAGCGGAAGCGTTCATAATATCTATTAACAAAATACAATCCTAACAAACTCGTTCTAATGATCTGATACTTAACCAAAGAAGAAAATACTATCAGTACTGATAAGCCAACATTTCAATTTTTCTTTATTATCATCTGATCCTGGATCCCGTTCTCCTGTATCTGGAACTCATGATAAATAACAAAAAGAAAACAGAGGTTAAGTCTTTAAGGACTTAGTGAGGAAATAACAATAGCTTTTCGTGTATATAATAACAAATAATGCAATCTGTCGATATGATATGTCATGTAACAAGAGGTAACACTGCGATCAAATAATATTTCAATGAAACGATGACATTTACGACTTGAGAAGGAATATCATGAGCTAAAGAGGTGGCTCCCACCAGACATTAAGGTGTAGCACTTTTCCCCACGTATCCGGATCAGGAAATATGATCAATGAAACAAAGATGAATTAGGACAATAAAATGAATATCGTGGGCTAAAGAGGTGGCTCCCACCCGACATTTAGATGTAGCACTTTTCCCCACATATTCGAATATGATCCATTACAAACATTCATTTACGAGCCGAGGTGAACCATTCTCCGGACCGATACGACGCGCGTTGTTCAGATGAACCATATACCCGGATTCTCATCCGTTGTTCATTGGACTCACTTTCCTGGCCGAGGCCACGTTGTTCAGTGGACTCATGTCCATGGCTCCCTTCATTCATTCATTCATTCAAGGGAATAGATTAGCGATAAATGCGGTACTTTCATATGCAGACAATATGATCAATGAACATTATAATGAACAACATGATAACATAAATGAAAGGTACGATATTGAATAACATTTACAGTAAGTTCCAGGCCAAATGCCAAAGAGGCTATATAGAAAGAAATCGGTAATACACCTCACCTCATTATGCTATCTTGACTTGATTGGCTCGATTTTGAACTCAAATGCCAATAACATTCCTATGAACATAATATAAGGTAATATATAATGACTATCAACCTAAAGGCATGGTTTAACATTTTTAAGAATCATTTTTGTACGAAACTTATCCGGATAATTTTAAGCAAACATTTGAAAATTCATTAAAAATCAAGTTTAAGTCGAAACTTCACGAAACTTTCCAGAAATGCCTTAAATCAGTCCAGCAACGTTCGCCGACCGGAATTTTGCAAAACTTGTCGGCGCGTGAGCTACACGCGCCGCCGTACCGGCGCGTGGACGTGCTCCGGCCACCACGCCCGGATGAGATTTTTACAGCAGGTTTGCCTCGTTTCGATCTACAACTTTCGTATAGAAACCATTTTGAAATTCGCAACCGATTTTGCCCAGATTTTGAGTTTTCGAAATGATTACTCATGGTAATTCGTTCGCCGTAAAATACTGTTTCCGATGTGTTTTACGACCAATGGACGACACATATGTAAAGTAAAACATATTTTGAACACTCTTTGTTTGTAAAACAATTTCGAAATCTATTTTAAAAGGTGTGAAATCAACGCTTGAAGATGCTACCTTGAAATGGGTTTCTGAGATTCTGGCAGCACATTGTTCTTCGTGTTCTTGAATTTTTTGGGCAATATCTGCTTGTGATTTTTCAACACCTCCCTTACAGAAGATGATCTGGGTGTGTGAGGAGTGTTGTGAAATATTTTCGGACAAGTTTTGGTAATTTTCCTCATAATTTTCTCTATTGCCACCATATTTTCTACATAAATCCTACACTCTAACTTTCTCCTAATTTCTAACACTCTCTACTTGAATTTTGTGTGAATGAAATATGATGAATGAAGGGGTTATTTGTAGGCAAAATGGAAGGACACAAATCACAAATGGGGAGACATGTGTCTTGGCCAAGAAGTGACAAGTGCTAGCCTAAATATTAATATTTTAATCCTTTAATACTATATTTATTATTTAATATATTTTGCTATTGTAATAATACTTAAGTTTGTTTTACAATGAATTTATCTATCTATGTTCTACTTGTAAATATATTAGAGTAGAAAATAAAAATTATAAATCACTTTATTAATAATTTCTTCATTAGTCTTTTGGTACTTATAATTGTTTAAGTTATTTATTATGCTTCTATCTATTTTATTGGTATGTATATTTAGATATAAAGTCTATTAGTACAAGTTATATCCATACAATTTTTTATTTATTTATTTATTAGTAAAGTTTTTAAAGAATAATATTTTAACCAAAATCAAATATTCATACTCAAGAATATAAAGATATTTTCATATAATTCCTTATGTAAATTTAAAATTGCAAGTAATATACGGTTTCACTTTGTGAATAATTTTAGTTATTGGTAGGTTTCACAAATTTACAATTTCCAATATATAGTTATACTGTTTATTCTTTCTTCTATTATCTATTTTGATGTATGATTATATTAAGATGATTATTTTAGTAACATTTAAGATAGCTTTAAATTATTTTGTCAAATTTTGTAATTGAGATTTTAGGGGTGTTACAATAACAAACTAACTTGTCCTCACTTTAATGCCTCAACCATTTCAAACATGCATAGTAATGAAAGACGGTGAAAAGTTAACAGTGGAACAAGTTTAATCCCTAGACATTTCATACCCAACAAAGTAGTGAATGTGCGTGTGTGGTCATAAACAAGTGTCATGCACAAATTATAGATCCAATCAATGTAAACCCACAATAGCTCAAGTTGTACACCAAAACAAGTATAAGCTCACTTGCACACTCTTATCTGCTATCTTAGCCACTTGCAAACACAAATCAAGTAGGTCTTCATTAGCTTGTAACTTGGCCTATGTATTGGCTTATGAAAGAAATGATAAGATATATCAAACAAGAGAGTATAATGATATCCATAATTAAAAACTTCTCTTCTTGCATTATTTTTCAAACTTTGTTCATTTTGACACCTTCTATGCTTTTGCAAGGTATATTTCAATCTTTTTCTCTTTTGTGTCTTGGCTCCCCTTGGAGTCATATTTTTTTCTATTTTCTCAAGGAGTCCCTTTTCTTTCGTGCATTTCATTCTTTTGACAATGAAGCTCAAAACATATGGATCAATGAATACATAAGTGCATGTGAATGAAACACATCATACTCCCTTCAAAGGTATGGATTAAAATCATATTTAGGCTCATTGGGAAAGGATGATAAGCTAGTTAAAGAATGTTGAATGGTTGTTTTTAGTATGCTTAGCATACTACCATTCTTTTTGCATTAAAACTCAAAAAGGGTACTAGTTATTGATTTTATTTACATGGTAGCCTTGAAAGGCTCAAACGCATCAAAGATCGCCTATATCACTTTCATGTTCGCAAGTAGTCTAGACATAAACCTCGAAGAACATGTAGTTAAATTCTAGCATGTATTAGAGACTTATTAAGACTATCACAAAATTCACACAGTTTTCACTAGAATATGCACACTTCACAAGTCATGACAATATCGTGCTCAATATATTCAAGTACGAAGTCAAAATAAAATTTGCATTAGAGTTCAAAGTGTTCCAAGGTTAACAATTCACCTATGTTCAAAAACATGCATGCCATTAATTAGGTTTCATCATGGGCTAGTGATTCTAAGCATGCATTCATTACTAACCATGAGCTCAAAAATTTCAAATTTTTTGATTTTTTTGTATTTTTATAATAGGAAAGCAATAAAACACCACTAATCCCTCTCTCATACTTAAATCTTACATTGTACCCAATGTAAGGCAAAAATATAAGAAAAGAGAAAAGTTAAACTAAGAAAGTAATAAAAATAAAAGTAAAGGGAAACTAACTCCCATTGGCACGATGCCAGTGCTCGTCCTCATGGTGGGTCATTTTGGTGTCCAGTTCCACCTTTTTCCACCATAGTATTCTCTTGACAGCTTGAAGCCTATTCGCCCTGTACTTCTTGGAGGGTTTTGTGTTTTCACTACGTCGCCTTCCTCCAAAGAAGTCAGGTGAGGTTGATCAAGATCTACCTCATGACATCCTTTCAATTGTTGTCCCTTATTCTTAGTGCACGATTCATTGAAAAAGTCAGCATATCGAGGTATTTGTTTGATAGTATCAAGGAAAGAAATATTTAACTCGTCTTTTTGAAAAGTGTCACAAAGCCCTCTGATTCCCTCATTCTTCCTATTATTTTTCAATGCAAGGAGGAAGCATGGTATAAATTCAGTTTCAAAAAGGGCCGGGACGTACCTTTGGGAATCTCAGTCTGGTGAGATTCCTTGTCATCCACCTTACGTTTTTTTTGTTCTTCAAGTATTGCTGGCCTCAGTACCATCGTTTCTGGAGTTTTACCCCTATGCTACAGTCCAAAGTGATGTTGTCTTCGAAAAAATCGTCCCAAAGATCCATTTCATCACAGTATTCTTTTGCTGCCTCCTCTTCCACAACACATGAGTCATCTAGGTATTCAACATAGCTATCAGTTGGAAATGTACCTTTCAGAGTTACAGGATGTACAAGCTCATTTTCTTCTATTGGCACATGTGTCTCCTCTTCTAGCTCAGGTGGTGTCAGTACCACCTTCTCCATAGTCTCCACTTCTTCATCACTCCATGATTAGACTTCAAGCATGATCTCCCTTTGATGCTCCATCGTTTGGGAGAATATAATGTCGGTGGCTCGTGCTGTTATCCGATCGGCGGATCTTGTAAGTTGCTCCATTTGGTTACCCAAATTCTGAGTGCTAGCCCTGAATTCCTGTTGAAATTGCAAAGTACTATCATTAAGTGTTGAAACAAGATCCTCTAAAGACTCACCAGGGGTATGGTATTGAGGTTGTTGCGGCCATGGCGGGTATTGCGGTATGAATGGCGGTAGGGTGGACTGCATGTAAGGTGGAGGTGGGCTCATCCATTGATTTACATAGCTGTGATTGTGATGATCACTCCAACTTGAGTTGTATGTGCTTTGTCCACTCCCTAAGCCAACTTGTTGCACAAGATACTCCAATTCATCCAAGCTACCATATTTCGCCATGGCAGTTGGTGTACCTCAGTGGTTCGAGATTAGATGTCCACCTGTAAGCACGAACAAACCAATGTAGCACTAGGGGGAAATAAAGGAAGAAAGAAGAGAAAGGGAAAAAATATATACAGAAAATATTAACACAAAAATATAGAATGCTTTCCCGGCAACGGCGCCAAAATTTGGTAGCGCTTATCGTGTACGCCCCAATTAACCCCACTCAATCCTCAAGATTGATAATAATGTAGTAGTGTGAGTAGGGATCGATCCCACGAAGAGGTGTGAATTCTTGTGTTAAAATCAAAGAACAAACCAATTAAAATAAAAAGATGGGGTTGTGAGTGAATTATACTAATTAAAATTAAAACTAAAGATTAAACTAATGAGAGCGATTCTTGGTATTGGTCGACTCTACCTTGGATATTATCATCTATTTCATTGATTTACAAAAAGACTCAATTTTATTTGAACATTCATCAATTGGAAATCTAATTCATCCCTCACCTTATTCATAGTCAATTAGTCCAAGCATTCTAGTTTAACTTTCATCAATCAATTAATCTCTATATGCATATTCAAGATTAAAATCATGACATCATTCAAAACTAATGAGCGATGAATCTAAATAACATAAACACAAGCGGTTTATATAAATTTAGTCAATTGTTTTCCCTAAGAATTTAATAACACCAACAACATGCAATTATCAATCTTAGTTGCTTCGTAAATTAGAGACATCAAACAATTATCAAATTTAGCATTAGATTACATGCAAGATATTAGGTTGTCAATCCAATCAACAAACACAAATCATATCAATAAAATCAGAAAAATAATGATATTCAATAAAATCGATAAACAAAAGCGTAGGAATCTCCCCAAGATAAATAAATCCAAAGTATTAGTTATCATCAACCAAGAATTAAAACTAGCTAAACATAATTAATGAGAAAAACAAAAAATAAAATAAAAGGAGAGAAAACTAATCCGATCTCTGCTCCACCGAGGTTGTCAATCCCGTCTTCGCCTTCGATCTTCGTAGCGTTCTTCAACAAAATTGAAAGAAGAATTATAAACTAACCTAAACTACACTACCCTAACTATCTAGATTGTTCAAGGTCTGATATTTCGAGTTTATAATGTTGGGGTAGCTTGGAGGGTAGGTTAGAGTCCATGGGAAGGAAATAAAACAAGAATCCAAACTTTCCAAAACTCTGCAGGCGTACTTACGCCTTGGATCAGGCGTAGCTACGCCTGATGACATGTCAAACTCCTGGCTTCCCGCGTAGCTGGTGTTTTTACGCCTCAAAGTGGCGTAAATACGCCTACTTCAATTTTTCAGATTTTGCAATTGCCGTGGCATTGGCGTATTTACGCATCAGAATGACGTATTTACGCATGTCTTCCATTTTTCTGGTGAGTTTCGTATTTTGGCCATAACTTTTTCACACAAACTCCGAATTCCATGAATAAGTTGTCCATGCAAAGATAACAAAAAGTTCTACAACTTCTAAAACATTTCCAAAATATTGCTCGAACATAAAGAAAATCGAGGAGAAATTAGTGACATGTGTCTTGGATTCTAGTTTTTTCCTATTTTCTTCAACTTTCTTCCTTATTCCATCGTTTTAGCTTGATTTCTTCACCGTTACCTACATTCAAGTAATTATTTGATTAGGTAACATATATATCAATTTAACCATTAAAACATACATAATCATAGATAACTAAGCATACTAGATGTGTCTATTTCTAGTCACATCAGATATCCAGACCTTAAATCTATCTTTTAATAAATTGAGGTTCCCTGCAACTGATCAAATAAATCATCAATACATGGGAGGAGGGAATATTTATTCTTTATTGTTATCTTATTCAGCTGTCTGTAATCGATACACAATAGCATCGAGCCATCTTTCTTTCTAACAAATAGGAGCGGAGCACCCCAAGGCGATACATTAGGACGTGTATCCCTTTTCAAGAAAATCTTGTAATTGAGTTTTCAGTTCCCTCAATTCTGCTGGTGCCATCCTATATGGTGTACGAGAAATAGGGGATGTATCTGGCAATAACGCGATTCCAAACTGCACCTCACAAACCGGTGGAAATCCTGGAATCTTATCAGGAAATAAATCAGCAAACTCAGCAACCACATGTATATCCTCTATTTTCAGTTCCTCCTTATTTTCAGTAACATCAACTGCATAAATAATATATCTATCATTTCCATGCTCTAATGATCTGGACATTTTGACAACAGATACTAATGGAATCCGTGGACAAGAACCCTGCCCATTGAATGTCCACCGCTCTCCCTGCTCAGACTCAAGTATATCAAGAATAATAAAAAAAGCCCGTATTTCATTGCCTCATATGAGATAATACAATTTGATACCACTGATGTAACTAGCATATCTTTCCCAGTGGATGTCGAGACAGATAGAGGTGTAGGCAAGGAGACGAGCTCATATGATGCAGCATAACATAAAGCACCCGTATCAATAAGAATAAAAGTAGGATAAGAACATAAATAACACTTACCCATTATGACATATACCTACCCCTAAGGTTGTCCAAGACCCCTGTCATCATGTCTATCCTCCAGGTGATCGAGGTGCAAATCGCTGCTGCTGAACCGTCCTCTCCCACGAACTACCTCTACCAGATCTAGAATCCTGCCGACTACCATGGCTCGGACACTGTATCACCATATGGCCAATGCCTCCACACTCATAACAAGTAATATCAGTCTAAGTATAATCTCGGACCAAATGAGGTCCTCCACATCGATAACATCTCATCTCCTGGGACCCACTGCCTCGTCCCTGACTAGTTTGGAAATCACAACTATGACCTCCACGTGAATCAAACGTCGTTTTCCAAATGATGATGATGAACTTTCTGGAATTTAAATGTCTCCCCCCGAGGTCGTAGAGATCCCCCACTCGATATCTGTGATTGTGATGGAGTACCATATGCTTGTACTACAATTTCTGCTAATTCTGCTCGTTCCAATGCATCTTCGAACGAGACAGGTTTATTAGACAATACACGATCATATATTTCTACACTCAATCCCTGAATAAAATGTTGCATCTTGGCATGGGGACTGACAGCTATATGCGGCACATATTTCAGTAAGGAAGATACTGAAATACATACTCTGATACAGACAAGTTTTCCTGCTTCAAATTTTCAAATTCTTTCTCTTTTCTCTATCTAGCAGCCATAGAGAAATATCTATCTAGAAAATGTGTCCGGAATGCATCCCAATCCACGGTATATCCCCTAGCTATCAATGCAGTCTCAGTCATCTTCCACCATAGATACACTTTTCTAGAAAGTTGAAATTCTGCCAAATGGAGCCAAGCTGATTTGGCACACGGAGCTGTAACAAGAATCTGTTCTATTTGTTTCTCCCATTCTTCTGCTTGTTCCCCAGATTCTGTCCCGTGAAACAAGGTGGAAGCCATAAGAGGGGGTGGTGGCAAAGGATTCATTTGTCCAGCTGTAATACTGACACTGGCCCTATCCCCAATTTATTCTCTCTGTTCCCCTGGTTCCCTAGCTGCCATACTGATAAAAAATTGTTAACCATAACATTTAACAATTATAATCCAGTAATAAATCAATAACATTTTTCGCATCAACACACACGCAGCTAGTATTCAATCAGTCACATTAATGTAAATCGAGACACACCAATGCATAGACATACACAAGTAATGATCACCGTATAAGTCTCATGACCCAATCTCCAACTCCTAAACATCCCAGAAAACTAACCACTGCTCTGATACCAACAAATGTGGTGCCCCGAACGTCACCACGTAAACAAACAAAATATGACGTCATTTGTATAAAAGTTTTGGCATAATCTCCCCATAATTGAACCTCCCAACACACATGATGACATATATAATTCCACAAAAATATATGACGTCTACCCAACTTCAATATGACAACAGTCACATGCACCAACACAAGATAATAAAATTCAATATATACATACAAGCTATATACAGATATATGGACAAGCTCACAAACGAGCCACAACCATTATAAACATAGTATTATTTCATAACATATGATTCCTACGAATCAACACGACAACTCCTAGTCCTGCCTCCAACTCTAATGTCTAGGCTTGATACCCGTGTCAACAGAACCCAAAATGGGTGAGCACTCACCAGCAATAATAACAGCATAAACAGAAAATATACTATCAACAGTATAACATGATGTAAGATAACAGAAATACTTCCTGAAATCAATAATAACTATACTAGAATTCACTGATTGTTTCTGTAACTCAATTCCCTAACATCAAATCAAAATCCATCGGTCATCACCTCAATCATATCAAATGCCATATATAAATCGATATAGTGGCAACACCGCCTACTATACCCCATCGTCGCATCATAATCGCGACACATAGTATATATAACCGATATAGTGGCAACACCAAGCCTACTATACCCCATCATCACGACCCATCGTATATAATCGATATAGTGGCAACACCAAACCTACTATATCCAATCGTCGCATCATCGTCACGATCCATCGTATATAATCGATATAGTGGCAACACCAAGCCTATTATACGCAATAGTCGCACCCCTACTACTGCAACCCAATCAACAACAATAATATAAACAACACGTCGCTCATTCCAGCGACCCTCAACATCATCATTCATTTATTAACAATCATCGATTTATCATAATCAACATCAATATGAATATCAATATATGCTCGTACGTCAACACGTACTTGATAGTCAATAATCAAAATAGGTTATTCCTGACGTCCCGATGCTCATGAAGTATCTATATTAATTTAACAACTCAAGATTAGCTCATTACAAAAATATTATCATATAGATACAACCTCTAATCACATTTTAAATATCAATGATTAATAATAAATTAATCCAAACTATGAAACTGCATCAGTTACACTTGTCACCTGGAATTATACATGCCAGTATAGTTACTACATAATAATAATTAATTTAGAATTAATTCCACCAAATATCAAAATCTGCTAATTATTCAACAATTCAAAACTCGACCGTTTAGCCTTTTCGACTACAAATAAACGTACATGTGTATTTAGTATTCAACAACAGTCAATAATACACCATATTTAACTATCACTATATAAATTGGCTAAATAAAACTAACACCAAATACGAAATAGTAGTGCCAGATAGTAGCCCTTACCTCGCTGATTCCGAATATATAATTTATTTCACCAAAACCAGAACAGATCGAGCTTACTAATTTTTTTTTGTGAAATTCCTAACCCATTATATTTCTTCTCTGTTCCTTGTTACCTTTCTGATAGTGTGAATCACAATCACACGTACTTATCTATATTTATATATAATATAATATTAATTTAACGGGTGAAACGTGTCATCTCCAGAATGTGACATGTGTCACTTTTTTAAACTCGATTTTCTCCATTGTTGAGCAATCTTTTGTAAATATGTTCAACATAAAAGTTGTAGAACTTTCTGTTATCTTCGCGTGGACAGCTAATTCGCTAA
Organism: Haberlea rhodopensis; assembly: GCA_907163345.1. Taxonomy (NCBI): domain Eukaryota; kingdom Viridiplantae; phylum Streptophyta; class Magnoliopsida; order Lamiales; family Gesneriaceae; genus Haberlea; species Haberlea rhodopensis. The sequence goes on from CAJQUN010000019.1 coordinate 5,037,726, forward strand.
ATTGCGACATCATATGTACACGTTATGACCAAAATACTACCATTTGTCACAGTAAATAATTTATTCTGCACACATGATATATTTTAAACAAAATCTGACAACATGCTTAAGTCATAATTCTCAATTATAATCCTATATTATTTCCAGGGCACCACAGGAATAATAGGGAAGTTAATGGAGATCATGGGTGATAACTCCCAAATTGTCGCCTACAAATACCCGAGGATTTCCAAGCAAGGATTTGACAGCAATTCAACAACTCAAAATTCTCACACACTCACACATACTATGTTATGAGAATCTTCAAGCAAGGAAGAATGAGATGCTCTGTTAGTATCTTCAAGCACGCTTCAAATCTGTAAGTGGGTTTTTGTTATTACTGTTATATTTAAAGATATATATGCTTTAAATTCAATCGAATATGTGCAATGTTTTGAAAGTATGAAATCGGTTATGCCTTAAGATCAGTTTTGATGTGTGTTATCGGATCTGTAATGGCTCTTGGTGAGTAATTATATTGTAAGATCAGTTCTGACGTGTGGTACCAGATTTGTTCTGTTGGTGTCAGTTCCGATGTGTGTTACCTGATATGTTCTCGCTCTAGGTGAGCATATCGATTTGGCTTTAGTAAGAGCAAAAATATTCAGTTAAGTTTTGATATTTGTTATATATTTGTTTTGTATTAGTTTTACATATGCTTTGCACAAGACTTGTTACCAAAATCATATACGTATACATTTGTTCTACTAGATTGGTCCTACTTGCTGAGTGAACATCCAAACACTCACCCCCTACGTTCTTCCCCAGATAAAAGTGAATTTGAAGTAGAGGTGGATGAATAGTAGCGTTCTCGGGTTGGTAAAGTTGCTGATGTGGAGTCACCTGCTACTGTTGTTATCAGTTTTAATTATTTACGCTTCCACATCGTATTATGTTTATTATCATTTGTAAACCAGTCCTGCTTACTTTGTCAGTTCTTTTGTAAAGACATTTCACTTTCAATTTATGAAATATAAAGACTAGTTCATTTAAGATCTGTATCTCAGGATTTTGTTTTCGAATTTTTTGTTTGAAAGCAACGATAGTGTCATCTGCTCCGGTTCTGAGGCGTGACATTCTTGCTTATTTAATTTTTGAAATGCATGCATGTTAGTTAATTATTTGAATAATAAATATTTTCTTTTTCATTTAATTTAAAATAATTTGCTAAGTCGTCGCTGGAAGCGACAATCCACATCGACTAAGCAAAGGGATGACCGGATAAGATATGACAAGAAGTTATATACCAAGATTTGGAGTTCAAAAAGATTAACGATGATATTATGGACGAAAGAAGCTTTTGGAGAAGACTAACGTATGTACACGACTTGACTTGTTTCATTTAATGATTTATGTAGCCTATCATAATCCATTGAGAGATTAAAGATTAAGTAATTGTTGCCATATTTAATTTAAATCATTTTTATTAAATGTCATCTGTATTTTGTTAGAATAATCTATTAACTATAGATTTTTAATGAGTAAATGCCGATAATATATGTTGAAATAAGTCTAGCAAGACTGAGCTGTATCATCATACAATATGGTCCGAGACACGTGCCAAATTTGTGTTTTTTTTATATTCCAATTAAGGACACTCCATATAACGTATTTGACATGTGTCCCAATCGTTTCTATGGCGTTTTGGTATCTTAAATATATCCAACAGTGCACTGGATAATTTTTAGTAGTGCTCTTGCACATGGCTAATTACTATGATTCAAAATATTTAAAATGAGAGGCAATATAATCCACTTTCTCGCACAGTCTAATCGAATTGGGATTGGATATATATATTATTTTTGAATGAAAACTAATAATTAAAAATAAATAAATAGCAAACTACAATTATTAACTTGAAAATATATAGGGTCATGTTGGAGTTTTCTTCCTATATACCATCAGTAATCTATCCACGACCACTCATTGTTAAATGATCAAACAGTGATTGCTTCTCAATGATAAATTATTATTACTTTTAAAAACACAGACATCTATCGATATTATATTCACAATAGAAAAAGTTTCACTATTGGCTTCTTGGTGCATGCTTTAGTGCTTTATTTAAAAAAAAAAATGGTACGATGATGAATGATAAAGATATAATCTTATTTTAATGGATTTGAACCCATTATTGGCTTATGTATTAGCAGAATTTGTGGTGTCATATGCGCCTTTACTGGGTGGTTATGTGCTACACAAGATATTACCCTAATCCATCCAAATGTGATGTGTGTATTTTTAAAATTTTGTTTTTTTAAAAAAATCAAAAGTAAAAAACAGACAACCATGGTTACTTTTTTCCGTCGTATAATTTGAACGCCAGGGAAATATTTACATCAGTAATATCTTTAAAAATCAGTTGAAATCCGAAAAGCCCTTTTCAAAAGTTTAGCAAATTCAACTTTTCAAGGTTTTGAAAGTGAAAAATTGTGTATCCGCCATGAAAGAGTTTAGAGGATCTATGGTGGAGGAGTCCAACATTGTGAAATTTAGGTGGCTACCGGTGGTTGTAGCGGCGGCAAAGTGGTGGCTACCTCATGAGCGAAGAAATAGAGCCTGATGTGAAACTCCACAGCCGGAGGAGCTCTCCGTGCCGCTTCCATGATACAGACTTTTTTCTTCATTTCGGAGCGATCGAGCATGCATACTTTTTCGTATCCTTTATTTTCGTGTTCATAATGGCTTAATGACATGGAATATTTTTTCTTCATTTAGTGTCTAATTATGTTGCAAAACTAGGTTAATCATTATTCACTTCCTCAGTCGCCCTTTGGCCATGGGCCAAGTCTCTTAGGCTATCTTCAAAATATGACGGTCGACCGGTAATATTGAGGGGCGACCGAAATGGTCTGGCATAGGGGCAAGCGAGTTGGCCCCGAGCGACCGACTTGGGAGGCCATGGGCGACCGAGATTTGTTGGGGCAACCGATATGCTTGAGGGGGCGACCGAAATGGTATGGACTAGGGACAAGCGAGATGGCCCCGAGCAACAAAGTTGGGAGGCCATAGGCCACCGAGATGTGTTGGGACGACCGATATATGAAGGAACGGGCGACCCACATGTTGTGGCGGTCAATAGCGGGCAGGGGCGACCGAGAGAACGTGAGGGGCGACCATGCAATTTTCATGAAACAAAAAATTTTCGTTATTAGCAGATTCATTCATTTACCTAATTGTAAAATGGGTCAAAAAATGATGCATAGACCAAAGAGAGTAACTGAAATTTCCAGCTTGAAAATTCATAACTTTTGCATATAAAATCCAAATCACTTGATTCGAATGGGAAATGCAAGGTAACACAATATACTACAACTCATATTTTAAGTGTTTAAGCTAGTTCAATCTTCTTAATGCAAAAACTTAGAAAATACGATCGGGTTTCTGAAATCGTGTATCATTAATTTCCAAAATGTACACACTGTGGTAAAAAATAGCATAACTTTTTCATATCTCCACCAAATTGATCATAGTGCTACAATATTTATTCGAACATAATATCAAATTATAAACCTATAATTCCCATAAATTCAAAAAGTACGCTGCATCATGTCCCTCGGTCGCCCTGCCTTACTTGGGGCAACCGAGCGGTCGCCCTGCCTTGGTATCGGTCGCCCATCCCATAAGATGGTTGCCCCAACCTTAGTATCGGTCGCCCAGGCCATAGGTGACCGATACCAGGCTGGGGCGACCGATTGGTTGTACTATTTCAGAAAAGCCCGAGTGTATTTTCAAAATTTCCGCATTAAGATGAGTGAACTAGCTTAAACACTTAAAATATGAATTGTTGTATATTGAGTTATCTTACATTTCACACAAGAATCAGGTGATTTGGAATTTGTATGCAAAAGTTATGAATTGTTTATCAAAGGCTGTCAAAAAACGAAGATAGTTAACACTTCTTACAAATTAGTACATTGATTAATAGAGCATTAACTGATGTTACAATTGATTCAACAGGAAACTCATTAAAGAAAAACCAACTTAACCCTAGCCTAGGTCTTCATCGGTCACCACACACTGGTCGCGCACCTCTGGCAAGGCCTGGGGCGACCGAGCGGATATCATGTGTCATAAATTACATATATTGACCCGACCAACAAGTTTTGGAGAGAGTAGTTTTTTGTTGTAAAAAACTACCTTAACCTCCATCTTTTTCCATCCATTCATGTCTGTAAAAATGAAAAGAAAATAGTTGGGCTAAAGAAATTTCGTGCAAGAACCCATCGTAAAGCATGTAAGTGAATGCCACATTATGCATTACATTAGAAAATACATCACCAGAAAACAATTTGGGACTTTGAAAAAATATGCAAGTCCATCACCATGCTCGAATACAATATCGTAACAAACTTCATAAATACAAATCATTACATAAAGGACATGAAAAAGTTATGTACGGTTGCTAAGAAACGAGGAAAAAAAGCCAGTATCATGGAAGCGGTGGGGCGAGCTCCTCCGACCGTGGAGTTTCACTGCAGCCTCCAGTTTTCTTCGCTGATGTGGCAGACACCACCTATGCAGCCGCTACATCCACCGCTAGCCACCTAACTATCATGCTGTTGGACCCCTCCATTTACCCGGCTCCTCTTGGTGCTTTAATGGCAGGATACACAATTCTTCCCACATCCAAGAACTTGAAAATATGAATTTGCTAAGCTTTTGAAAGCTTTTGGCTGGCGTTGAGAAAATGTGATTTCAAATATTTTTAAAAGATGTTAACTATGTAAAAAATTTCCCGTTACAAACTCAATGTTCAAATTACGCTATTGAAAAAGTAACTATGATAGCAAATGAAAAACTAACCATGATTAATTTGTATTAATAAAAAATAAATTTAAAATAAATTTAAAAAACACCATGTGCCAAATTTGTGTTGATTATGGTTTACCCTACCGGTAGCATCAAACCACCCGCCTTTACCGGATTCTCTAAACTTTTGCCTTTTATTTTTGCAACGTTCTGTAAAAGCTGATTTGGCTGCTCTTGTTTAATCTATATTATCTTCTATTTAAAAAAAAAACAAAAAAAAAGCCATTAAACATCTATCATATATATTCACAATAGAAAAATGTTTTACATTATTGGCTTCTTGACGCATGCTTTAGTGCATTATTTTAAAATATGGTACTGATAATGATGAATGATAAAATATAATTATAATTCTATGAAGTAAGAAATGTAACATTATTATAAAAATAGAACCTATTTTATAAATTAAAAATACCACTCATGGGGTCTTTATGTTTGTTAAATGATCAAAAAACATTGATTGCTCAATAATGATAAAATTTTCTGAAAGTTAGGAAACTTGTAATGTAGGATTTATTAAAAATGATGTATGTAAAGTAGGGAGTAAAGTGTAAAATATTTACAAATTTAAATATTTATGTATTGATTGATATATATATGTACGATGATGAATGATAAATACAATTATGAAGATAAGACATGTAATATTATTATAAAAATATAATCTTATTTTAAAGGATCTGAACCTGTTGTTATAAATTAAAAGAAAGCTTCACACATAAAAGTCATAAGCTATGCTGCAGGGACACGTGAACAAACATGGTATGTGGACACGGATTTTCAAAACATATCAGGATACGACACTGTCTATGATACGATAATATTTTTTTATTTTTTATATATAATTCTGCAAATGCATTATGTTCTAATACACTATAATTAAAGAAAAAAATTTATCAAATATTTGAATAATAAAATTTAAAATAATATAAAGTTGTAGACAATTCATTCACTAATTAAAGTAAACGACAAATGCCACTCAAATTACATAAACATAAAAACAATATAATTTTTTAACATTTTTCTATAATAAAAAAAGGAGTAATTTTTTTTTAAAAAATTCTCTACAAAATAATTTTAATAAAAAATCAATTTAACTTGTCATGTCGTGTCCACGACGTATCTGACATGTGTTGGAATTTGTTTTTAAATAAATGTCAGACATACCGAGCGTGTCCGAGTGTCGCACCCATGTCCTGCCTTGTCCGTGTCCGTGTCCGTGGAGTATCTGATACTGTATGGGGTGCTTTTTTGAAGTGTCGATGCAACATAGGTCATAAGAAAACCAATTTCAATGAAGAAGTTAACGAAAAAATCTTTAAAAACTGTAAACATATCCATATAACATGTAGAGAAATTTCATTAACACTCTTTCTAGTAAGTATGGATGATTGGGAATCAGATTTTGCAACAAACTTGTCACAAAAGTGTCAGGATCGATCGGGGTGGGTGATCAATCTACATCGGAGTTAAACCAACTTTAGCTTCAATAGCTCGTGTTCTTGAAATGATTGCACTGAGAGATTATATCGAGTTCGGTTTCTAAATCGAGCGGAAGACACTCGACATAACCCGCTCTAAATATGGAAGTTCGAAGGTGGTGTAATCCTTCTACGTCTCCCCTTCTTCCACCTCAAAGTATTTGTATTACTCAAAGTCTTCTAGTGTATCCTTCCATTCGATGGAAGAAGGGGAGACGTAGAAGGATTACACCACATTCGAACTTCCATAACAAATGCTTGTGTATTTACTTTATTGCATTTATTTCTTGCATATCTTTAAAAATGATTCTCAAATGGTTAATCGGTTATAGAGCGGATATGTCGAGTGTCTTTTACTCGATTTTGTAATAAAATTCGATATGATCTATCGATGCAATTATTTCAAGAACAAGAGCTATTGAAGCTCAAGTTGGTTGAACTCGGATGTTGATTGACCACCCACCCACGAAATCGATCCTAACAATGATCTTGGTTTCGGTCGACTCTGTTAGGATCAGAGAGTTTAGAAGGGGGGTTGAATAAACAGTAGAATCAATTTTTCGATTCTTCTAAGTATAACAGACTGTTAACTACTGCAGTAGGATCTCAATTGAGCAAGTCAACAGACACTAAAAGTAGTGCGGAAGATGTCTACTGGACTTGTGAGATTAAAAAACTGATTGATAAAGTACAAAAAGTAAGTGAGACAAGATATGTTCTAGAAGTTCGAAGCACAACGCTTCTACGTCTCCCCTTCTTCCTTTACAATAAGGTTATACTAGAAGACTTTAGTTTACACTTCACAGCATACAACCTTCTTAGGCACCCACACAGTTGTTTACAATATGTTTTTACAACACTCACACAAAATATAAATCTTTTAATCTTCGAGTGTTCTTGAGCAGCAGACTCAGTAGACTTTGATCTTCAAGATCACAATGATGTGTTTGTGCTGCTCTGCAAAGCTTCATAATATTGCAATATGCTTTTTGAATGTTTTGCTTGTATACAGGAATGAAGTTGACTCAGGATTTCAAAATGTTGATCGAGTTGTTCGAGCTTTCTTCATTCCTCGCTTCGACGTATTTATATACATACAGTCTAACGACAACTATTCTTCAATTGTAAAGAACCACGTAAAATCAGCTTCCTGATCTTCTTCCAAATCATTTTTGTCTTCTTTCCAATTACCTTAATTCAACAACAAGTTTAATCTGATGACATTAGTGGCTGCTGATATGATAGTGCGGCGCTCTGTTGTACCTTTGTCAGAGTGAGTTTGTACTTGTTTTGTCTTGTTGCCTTATACGTCTCCTGGCTTCTCATTGACTGTATATCTGCTGGATATAAGATCAACTGATATCTTTTACATCGTTTGCTGGATAGTCATTAGTTACTTAGTCTGCTAGACTAAGGTCAACTAATGTCTTCTTAGTCGTCTGCTAGGTATCTCTTACCTATTTGCATATTGGACTGAGATACTCATGTTCCAGTGGACGTTCATTCTCTGCATCCGGTAGATGATAACTCTTAGTCTTTGGACCGGTAGACGATATATCTTAGTATTTACACCCGGTAGATGATATCTTTTACTTTCAGTATCCGGTGGACGATCTCTCTTAGTCTTTACACCCGATAGATGATATCTTTACTTTCAGTATACGGTGGATCTTTGTAGAGTTAATCAACGTTATTTTCATCAGTAGGCTCTTTGATGCAATAGATGTTTCAAGCAGTAGACGTTTTAAAATTAAGGACACTCTGCGTGGCGTATCAGACATGTTTTCCACAAGTGTCTGAGGCGTGACGGTGTCCTAGAAGCGTCTGACACTGCACCAAATGATTTTTAAGAGTGTACATGCATCATATCTAATTACTATGGTTCAAAATCTTTAAAATGGTATGCGATGTAATCCACTTTCTCGCACACTCTAATCCAATTTGCAGATTGGTTATACATAATATTTTTGAACGAAAAAATTAATTAATTAAAAAAATATATATTGAATTAAATTATCAAAATAGGGTCGGGTTGGAGTTTCCTCCTAAATACAATCAGTAATCTATCCACCATGTTGGGAAAACATTTCTAAGTTTTGATTAACACAAATATCTACTGCTTGAAGTATCCACAGCATTGAAGTCTATTGATAGAGCACACATCTACCGGATAAAGACATCTACCAGATAGAGACATCTACCTGATAAAGACATCTACCGGATAAAGACACCTACCGGTTACAGACATATACCGGATAAAGACACTACCGGGTGAAGAGATACCAATAGTATACATTTACCGAGTACAGAAGAATGAACGTCTACTGAAACAAGAATACCAGCAGATGTCTAACTATCCAGCAGACAATAAAGAGAACATCAGCTGATCTTGCAACCAGCAGATGTACAACAAAGGAGAAGTCAGCAAACGTATAAGGCAACAAGACAAAATAAGTACACTCATTCTGACAAAGGTACAACAGAGCGCCGCACCTTTACAATATCAGTGCCACCATTAGCGTCAGAATGAAAGAGCCGTTGTTTAACAAAATTGGAAAGAATACAAACAGAATTTGGAATGAAGTTAGGAAACTGATTTCAATCAAGACCTTCCAATTGAAGAATAGTTGCCGCTAGACTACTGTGTCTATAAATACGTCTAAGTGAAGAATGAAGATGCTGCTGAACTATCTGATCAAACACACAAGATGCAAATTAACTTCAAACAAACAAAATTGCTTTAATAAGATATTTTGAAGTTTTTGTAAGACCAGCAAAGCAGCCTTATTGTAATCTTGAAAGATCAACGTCTATCGAGTCTGCTGCTCAAAGAACACTCAAAGCATAATAGTCTTATATCTTGTGCAAGTGTTGCAAAATACATTGTAAACAACTTAGAGAGTTGTATTGCTAGGAGTTTAGGCCAAGCTGTGTGAGTGCCTAAGAAGGTTGTATACTGAATAAGTGTAAACCAAAGTCTTCTAGTATAACCTTCCTGCAAAGGAAGAAGGGGAGACGTAGAAGCGTTGTGCTTCGAACTTCCAGAAACAATTATTGTGTCATTTACTTACTGCAATTTACCATTCAGTTATTACTACTCACAAGTCCAACAGACGTCTTCCGCACTATTATCAGGGTCTGCCGACTTGTAAACATTTGAGAAGCTACTGCAGTACTTAACAGTCTGTAGTAAAAATAAGAATCGAATTTGAGTCTAGTATTTATTCAACCCCCTCTTCTAAACACTACTCCGATCCTAACAAGTGGTATCAGAGCAAGGTCTTCTCAATCTTGAAAATACTAAGAACTAATGACCTGTAAGGCCCCTTTGCTAATTAATTATGATTAATCTGGATTAATGAAGATTAAGTAAACCCGGATAAATTAAAGAATATACTACGAATTAAGGTGTTCCGGACTACGATGAGTCAAGCAACTAGCGGAACATGTTTTTAGTGTATGATAACATGGCACTTAGAGAACATATGTCACAAATTAAATTAACTCATGTTTAGTACATGAGTTTGGACCATTAATCTTGTAAGATAGTGATGTATTGACACATGGATTCCACAATACATCAAATATTTTTTTAACAAATAACCCACCAAGTCTTGAAACCATTGGCCAATTCATTAAACATCCTCCAACTCTCTCTCCTTCCACTCAACCATTTTTTCTCCACCTTCTCTCCAAATTTCGAAATTTTCACCCTTTTTAGCTCCCAAATTCTTGTGAATTTGTGGATGCCTGTTGCATGCATATATATTTGCATAGGTATTGAGGAGAGGAGCAAGAACCCTCAAGCAATTTTGGAATTGGAGGTGTTTGTGGAGGTGAAGGCTTTTGGAAAGCTAGGAAGGAGCTATGGTAATAGATTGTGCTTCAAATCTTGAAGATAATTGAAGGTATAACATCATTTTTGAGTTTTATCAACATGAATTTAGGTTTAATGGTCGAATTATGGTTTAAATATATGAGAAATTTATAGAAAGTTGCTGTAACTTTAAGTCTGCAGATTTTAACAGCACATGCAGCAACTTGTGTAGACTTTTAGATTTACTTAGAGTTTGAATTTGTAAATGGTGCCCCTAATATGAATTGTAGTATGTTGTGTTAGCTACAATTGGCCACCAAACGCAGCCAAATTAGAGTTAAGATGAATAAGTTATGGTCATTTTACCAAAATTTATAAAATCTGGAAATTCAGTGCATTCGAGTTTCATGCAGCGTGTTCTTCGATTTTCTGGGAATAAATGGCTAAGCATTTGAAGTTTAGGCTCTAATAAGAGATGTAATATTCGGTCTTAGCTTGTAGTTGGGATTGGACTCACTCAATTTGGAGTTCATATGAAAACGTTATGCTAATTTTACCAACAACTATGCAATCTGGAAACAGGGTAGTTGCGAGTTTTTAGGCTGTACCGTTTTCAAAGAATGTACCTCAAGATGAACTAATTAGCTTAAAGCTCATAAAGATGTGTTGTAGATTTTTGAATTATCTAAATGCTCCCACTGTAATCAAATCATTTGGATTTTTTATGAATTAGTTATGAAGTCTTTATGAGAAGTGCTCACTTTAGAACTTAGGAAAAATTCCCCTCTTTTGCTTAAGTGATGTTTAGACCCAATTTGCCTTGAGTAAATGATCTAATTTGGGGAACTGTCAAACATATGAAATGTCATATTTTGGGTTAGCTTTCAAGCTAAATTGGACTCATGCAATTTGATTAAGCATTGGTCCGAGGTACGTAGAAATGAGTTTTTATCATGACGTCTGACGAAGACGTGTAATGATATTATTGTATGATTTTACATGTCATTAATTGATTTTATGATTTAATTGTCACTATATAATTAAACACCTCATTAGGATCGAGCCCTCACATTATGGTATCAGAGCATATAACTGGGATATGCTCAAACTAGAGTTAGGACACTGAGTCTAGTCACAAATAAAATTGTTTGTGCATGTAATTGACTACGTGTTTTATATGCTATTGCCTACTATGATTACATGTTAGATAATGAGATGCTAGACATGTAATGGATTACTAAGAAGGGATAGCTAAATGCCATATCTGAGTATTTTAATATGCTGGGTTGCATATATTCTAGAGAACTTGAATGCTGAGTTGCATATAATCTAGAGAATTTGAGAATTTTATCTCTTAGCACTGACAGTTGCTGATTGGATGATGATGTAGAGTAAGTGATGAGAGCATCTATGACTGGAGATTTGTATATGATGTTTTGATTTTATGATGGACAGTTAGTGTTTGAACAGGTAGCAGCGAAATGGGCTTTAATAGCTATCTATCGTACCTGTATGCACTGTAAACTGTTAACTGAATTATAAATTAGTGATAATGCATCCATTATTGAGAATTTTATTTATCACTTTGGGACTTTATCCTTGTGATGATTGGGATGACACTAGAGCTAATTAACCCCGCATTGTGTCGATTGACATCGGGAATTTGAGTCCGAAAGACCATGGTAATTCGTATGAGTTTACGTCAAAACCTGTGCATGTCGAGATGATAATTTAGGAGTTGAGAATATCGAATTTCGTGATATTTCAATTGAAGAATAAAGTATAGTTACTGTGAGAAACAACGAGAATTGGTTTGAATGGTGACTTGGATATGGGGACTGTCGTAATCAAGTTCTAGTTATGTGTCCGAACTATGAATAAAAACTACAATATGAACTCTTCTAGATTAGAGTATCTAGAGTAATGGTAGTGGTGGAAGACGAGTTTCCCTCTTGTTGATGCGGGAAAAAATATTTACGAGAAGGCCATGTTGATTACATGGAAAGTGTTTCGGCTGAAGGATAAGACACCGATGAGCTAGAACTGGGTTAAATGTTAATGAAGTGACTATCATTTGGAATAATCCAAGTAGTCCTAGAAAAGTTTCAGAAGTATCATTCCAGTTCATCCAGCTCTAGTAATTCTAGAGGTGCTAAGAGATTGTCGAATACAATATCTTTTCGAAGTCACTGTGGCTGTAGGTATTTATTGATCCATGTGAAAGAATAAGAGGAACTGATATCGATTGTGGCCAGTCAGAGCATGTCTATTACGTGCTCAGGAACAGATGCAGCCATAACAACAAATACCCTAAGCTAGGGGTAGATATCAGAGTGGTTATTCTTCTCGACCACCCAGTTCCAGCAGCAGTTAGTTACCTGCAGACCAGATGTAATACCTGATAGTCATGATTGGTTTCCCAACATGCCAGAGAGTATACCTTGATAGAGGATACAGTAAGAGATGCTTCAGTACTGGTGATCGCAGATACATGTCATGTATTTGATCACATTGCACGTGTTTTATTGAGACAAAGCATTGTTTTCATACATTGCATCAAATGTGCATTGATTATTATGATTTGGAAAATACACCAGCAGTGACGATTATACAATCCATACATGTAATAGTGAGCTGTATTTTACAGTTTGATAATAGTATTGTGGATAATTAATGGTGTTACCGTGATAGGATGTTGATTGTATCGAGGTCTTAGATACTCTGATAAGTTTCGAAATATTACAGATGATTTTTTTACGGTGTAGTGAATTTTTGACAGTATTGTGGCTCCAAATGAAATGTTTATAGCCACGAATAGCAAGCTAAGATACTGATAGTATTAGCTATGAAAATATTGTGGTTGCGGTACTTGGAAAATGAGGGATATTTGATAATAAGCAGTTGATGCTGATCAAGAAAAGTCGAGGTTGACTGATATCCTAGTGGTAAGAAAATTTACCAAGATTTTCCTGAGAAAATAATATAATTTCCACTAGAGAAAGAAATCGATTTTAACTGCTCATTAATGCCAAGGAATAGATTCAATATCAAAAGCACTGTACAGAATGCCATCAGCAGATTTGACAGGTGCAGAAGAATAGTTGCATAATCTCCTCGATAAGGGTACATATGTCTGAGTATGTCACTTGAGGAACATCAGTGTTATTCGTGAAAAAGAAAGATGATATTATGAAGATATGTATCGACTAAAGGTAGTTGAATCGGGCTATTGTCAAGAATAAATACTGTTAGTTCCGGATTTTAAAGATGACAAAACAGATCAGACTGATCAAGACGTTAAACCATGTCAAAGCAGATCACACCGATATGGTCTATCGCAAAATCAGAACGGATCGATGTAAACCAATCTGACCAGATCGAAGCACGAGAGCAGCTCAATAAAGATCAGATCAGAGCAGACAAGGTTGGATAAGCTTTGTTCTTCAGTCCGAATCATTAACGACTATTTATTGAAGCATTAATGATGCAATTAATGATGAAAAAGACCAAGGACTGAAGATTACCTTAAAAGGTAAGAAGATAAAGAAGATCCTACCTGACAGACGCCGAAAGCACAGACCAGAATGGGAAGTGCCTAAAAGAATAAGACTGAAGCTTGTTCAGAGATTGAACAGAGTCAAGAGTTGCACAGAAAAGGAAATAATGTCGTTGGTATAAGCAACTATATAAGGATGCAACTAAAGAGCTCGAAGGGCCGACTGATCAATCAAGAAACAAAAAGAAAACAAAAACAACACAAGCTTACAAGTCCAGATATTCTTGAGCCGAACTGCTCAAAGTTTTCATAAGCACAACATATTGTAATATTTGATCGTCATAAGATCATTGTGTGCATAGACAAAATCAGTCTGTCTTTTGTATTTTTACTAAAATAGAAGAGTGAGATTCTATTGTAACTGTCAGACAGTTTGTGTCTGAACAGATCGAGAGACTAGAAGTTTCAGTCTGGTAGTGGGATAAATCCAGTTGAATCGGGGTTGTACAAGTGGTTGTATTACTCAAAGTCTTCTAGTGTATCCTTCCTTAATTGGAAGAAGGGGAGACGTAGAAGGATTACACCACCTTCGAACTTCCAGAAACATATCCTGTCTATTCTCATTTCGTACTGAGTTACACTCATTAATCCATCAAGCCGTTCTTACTAGTCAAGAACAGACCGTTCCGCACTTTTACATTTAGTGGTCTGTTCTGCTCAGAAGTTGATTAAGAAATAGATTTCACTCACTAACCCGAGAGAAATCAATAAGGATTAATTTTAAAGGAGTGTTCATTCACCCCGCCTCTAAACACTCCGGACCGATCCTAACAAGTGGTATCAGAGCAGGTCGTCTTAATCATCAAAGATACTTGGACTGATGGCATCATTCAACAAGATTCTCATCTTCTCAAAAGAAGACTATGATGATTGGAGAATCAGAATGCAAGCTCATATGGCAGCACAGGATGACGATATGTGGTACGTCATAACAGACGGACCAATGAAAATATTAAAGGTGAATCCTGCACTAGGAGGACTAAGTGGCGAACCTCAGATGATCGAAAAAGAAAGGTCCACCTGGACAAATGAAGAAAGGAAGAAAGCAAATCTAGACAACGTAGCCAAAGACATCTTGTTCAAAACGTTGGACAACAATATGTTCAGTAAGATCAAAATGTGTTCAACTGCCAAAGAAATTTGGGAGAAGATAGCACAGCTATGTGAAGGGAACGACCAGACTAAGGAAAACAAGCTGACTGTTGCTCTACAAAGATTTGAGAGCATAAAAATGAAGCTTGGAGAAACTTTAAACGAGTTTGATGAAAGAGTCGCTGGCATTATCAATGAACTAAATGGTCTGGGCAAGGAATACTCTAACAGAGAAATTGCTCTGAAGGTAATGAGAGCATTGCCAAAGGAATGGGATGTCAAGACAATTGCAATGAGGGAGTCTAAAGATCTAAACAAAGTTGAACTCCATGATCTGTTCGCAGATCTTAAGGCGTATGAGTTTGAACTGATCACCAGAGGTGAAGCAGAGCCATTCATCTCTCAACCAAACAATGCACTGGCAGCCATTCCAGACCAAACCACCTCTTCAACAGACCGATCTATTGAACAGATAAGTAATGATGCTATGTCATTATTTATCAAGAAATTTGGTAAATTCATGTCTAAGAACAAACGGAATTTCAAACCTTCTCATCACTATAAATCGAGAAAAGACGATGCTGTTAATGATCAGGCTTGCTACAATTGTGGTAAGACCGGACACTTTATTGAAGACTGCACCAGACCGAAGAAAGATGAAAGAAAAGAAAGGCTTCACAATGACAAGAAAAAGAAGCATTACAAAGATCATAAAAATCATCATGGGAAGTCCCAAAAGGTTCTGGTAGCAGAGGAAGGTAACAACAAGTGGGCTCAGACTGACTCAGAATCAGAAAGCTCAGAATGTTCATCCAGCGAAAGCGAAGAGGAAATCCAATGCCTAATGGCAGACGAAGAAATGAGTCAAATCGACGAGGTATTCGATCTTGATTCAAATGAATTCACATGAGAAGAGCTCATGTCCGCACTGCAAGACATGGCTAATGATTATAGAATATTAGCTGAATCACTTGAGAAAACTAAAGCTACAGCCAAAGATCAAACAGATGAGCATATCAAACCAAGCTGCTCTGAGCTAGGTGAATGCAATAATCTAAAGATCGAGCTGAATAAGCTGAAAATCTCTTACGAACAGCTCCATGAAGAAAACAAGAGAATTAGCACATAAAATGCTAAGCTTTCTCATATTTTCAAAACATGGACAAAATCTAGAGCATCACTGGAAGAATTGCAAGAGGTACAAAGAAATGTCGGTGACATAACTGGCATAGGCTTTGACATCAATGATTGCACCAAAGATGAATCTGAATTCTTGCTGGCAAAGAACAAAATCAAACAGATGACATTTGTTAGATCTAGCACAGTATATGAAACCGAAGTGCCTACAATTCAAACGGGAGTTTCCTTCGGAGATCAAGGTTTGAGAAAAGGAATTGGGTACGTTAACCAAGCCAAAGAAAAGGCACCAGCAAGATTTGTGTCTATCAGACCAAACCTAAATGTGCAAGATCTAAGGATAGGAAGACCATCCAACTACCATAACTCAAAACCAGTTCAACGAAGATATAGATTACCTTATAAGAATCAAAGGCTTCCATATCGCACACATCATCACACACAACATCGAAACAGATCAACTCACATCACACCAGACACACACTAGCCATTAAAGCTGATTCAGGTGTGGGTTCCCAAAGGGCTAATCCGTTCTGGACCCAAATAGGATTGGGTACCAACAGTAATTATGCTTGATGACAGGTACTGAAGAAACAAGTGTCGGACTGGTACTTAAAGGGTAAGACCGTGGGCAAGGGTAAGATTGTCCATGGTAATATCACTATCAATGATGTGTTATTAGTTGAAAATCTATGATATAATCTGATTAGCATAAGTCAATTATGTGATAATGGTTATGCTGTAGAATTTCACAAACACACCTGCACTGTCAAATCATCAGACGGTATGACCATGCTTTTAGGAATCAGAAATGGAAATACTTATAAGATTAACTGGAATTTCGCTCAACCTGATAATCCTACTTGCTTCATCGTGAATAATGATAATAAACACTGGCTATGGCATAAACGCTTGAATCATCTCAACTTTAAGACTATCTCTAGCCTATGTAAAAATGATTTAGTTGCGGTCTGCCCAAGATCGACTTTACCAAGGATAAGATCTGTGAAGCTTGCCAAATGGGCAAACAGATCAGATCATCCTTCAAAAACAAGAATGTCAAATCCTTCATGACGTTGCTTAGAATTATTACATATGGACTTGTTTGGTCCTATACCAATAACAAGTTTAGGGGGAATGCGGTATACCCTTGTTGTTATTGATGATTACTCACGTTTTACATGGACTATATTTTTGAGCAGTAAAGATCAGACCGGTCCGAAGTTGATCAAGCTGCTGAAACGCACTCAGAATGAGAGATCATCAAGTATAGATAGAATTCGAAGTGACAAAGGCACTGAATTCTCAAATCAGAATCTTGAATCCTTTCTAGAAGACCAAGGAATTAAGCATGAATTCTCAGGCGCTCGAACTCCTCAACAAAATGGAGTTGCAGAACTAAGGAACAGAATGCTTAAGGAAGCAGCAAGGACAATGCTTGCAGATTCTGGAATTTCCCAAAAGTTCTGGGCAGAAGCTGTAAATACTGCATGTTATACTCAAAACCGATCCATGATTAACAAGAAGTTAAATCTAACTCCATATGAAGTATGGACAGGTAACAGACCGTCTATCTCTCACTTTCATGTATTTGGTTGCAAATGTTTCTTTCACAATAATGGTAAGAATCATCTTACAGCATTCGAAGCTAAGTCAGATAATGGAATATTCTTAGGATATTCATCTAATAGTAAAGCTTTTCGCATCTTCAATAGTCGAACCTTGACTGTAGAAGAATCAGTTCATGTAGTGCTTGATGAATCCTTGTGTATTAAGGGCAACAAGCAATTAATTCAAAATCAGATGAAAAATTTCCATCTCGAAGCTAACAGTGATGATGAGATTGTAGCTATATGATCAAGAGACAATCCACCAGAACCAGAAGTACCAGATAGACCGGATCAAGGCACTGAAGTTCTTCCAGATCGAGCCAATCCGATGGTTTTGAACTCTAATATTAACGCAGATACTACTAATCCATCTGGACCAGATTATCCAGAATCAAGCTATCGATGGACAAAGAGGCATCCACCTGATCTAGTAATTGGAAGTCCTTCTGCACCCATAAGAACCAGAGGACAGATGATGGATGAATTCACTCACGCCGCTTTTATATCTAATCTGGAACCCAAACAAATTAATGAAGCTTTGACTGATTATAACTTGATAAAGGCCATGCAAGAAGAGCTTAACCAATTTGAACAAAATCAAGTCTGGAGATTAACCCCCGGGCCAAGTGGTCTGCCTGTTATTGGAACCAGATGGGTTTTCAGAGACGCAGATGGAGTAGTGGTTAGAAACAAGGCCAGACTGGTGGCACAAGGCTTTAGACAAGAAGAAGGAATCGACTTCGATAAATCTTTTGCACCAGTCGCCAGACTTAAAGCCATCCGAATATTTCTCGCATTTGCTGCCTTTAAAGACTTCAAAGTATATCAAATGGACGTAAAGAGTGCTTTTCTAAATGGTAAGCTTCAGGAGGAAGTCTACATTGAGCAACCTCCTGGATTTCAGAACCACTCACTTCCAGATCATGTATATCTACTGAATAAAGCAGTATATGGACTGAAACAAGCTCCAAGAGCATGGTATGATACTATGTCTCAATTTCTTCTGAACCATGATTTTCAGATCGGCTCAGTGGATAAAACGTTATTTAAATTTATTAAGGGGGAACGTACCTTATTAGTTCAAATCTATGTTGATGATATCATCTTTGGGTCAACTAACCCCAAACTCTGCGAGAAATTCTCTAAGTTAATGCAGGGACAGTTTGAAATGAGTATGATGGGAGAACTGTCATTTTTCCTGGGTCTCCAAGTCAAACAGCTCAGCAATGGTATTTTTATCAATCAAACCAAGTATACCAAAGAGCTACTCAAAAGATTCGGAATGGAGACTTGTTCAACTGCGTCAACTCCAATGAGTCCTTCAATCAAGCTAGATAAAGACGAAGGGGGAACAGCAGTTGAGGTAACCATGTATCGAGGTCTGATCGGATCGCTATTATATCTTACAGCGAGCCGACCTGATATTATGTTTTCAGTTTGCATATGCGCTAGATTTCAGTCTGATCCAAAGCAATCCCACTTTATTGCTGCTAAGCGCATTCTTAAATACCTAAAAGGGTCTCAGAACGTTGGTCTTTGGTATCTCAAAGATTCAAATTTCAGTTTAATTAGATTTTCAGACGCTGACTATGCAGGGTGTAAGATTGATCGCAAGAGCACCAGTGGAACCTGTCAATTTCTAGGTGAAAGATTGATCTCATGGTTTAGCAAGAAGCAAACATCAATTGCCACATCTACAGCTGAGGCAGAATATCTTGCCGCTGGAAGCTATTGCGCTCAAATGCTCTGGATTCAACATCAGCTCAGGGACTATGGCATTCAAGATGCTGAGTCTCCGATATTTTGTGACAACACAAGTGCCATTGCTATAACGTATAATCCAGTTTTGCACTCTCGAACAAAGTATATTGATATCAGGCATCATTTTATTCGAGATCACGTTGGTGAAAAGGAAATTCGGATTGAGCATATTTCAACAGACCAGCAAGCAGCAGACATTTTCACCAAACCACTCCCTGAGGCTAAGTTTAATTATTTTCGTCAAATTCTTGGCTTAATAGATTTATCTTGATATCTTAGAGGTATCTCTATTTTTGTTTTAAAGATTGTATACTAGCACAGATCGATAATACAACAACCAGAAAGACACAGACCGGTCCGAACTTTCAGACCGATCTCTGTCAAATATGATATTATCCTATGATTTGTCTGCTCAATTACAACCAGTCTTTAACATAGTAATTGTTTAAACAGCCCGAACTGATCGAATTTTAACCATCTTATCTCTCTCTCATCCTGTCCGTTTATTTTGAATTGCTTAAATATCAGTCATCGAGATACAGACACGTGTCCTATCTCTCCTATTTAGCGGGGCTGTACATCTCACTCACATTTCACTTTTTACGACTTACTGCTGTCTGTTTATAACTTTCAAATCTCTCAATTCTCTCTGCATTCTTCATACATACTCAAATGGCCACTATCACTCACAACTCTCTATCTGTTGAGTTCGATGAAATTTACAGGGCTGAAGATCCAGAAATGGTTTCTATGTTCAAATCCTTGGAATCCTCAGGATTAAGGAACTTTCTGGAACGTGGGACGGTGGTTTACGAGTCAGAGATTCGAGAGCTGTTCGACAATGCTGTTTCTCAAAAGACGTTCATTTCCACCTCCGTCAAGGGCAAATCTTTCGATATCTCTCAGACAACGCTGTCAAAGACCTTTGGTCTTCCTAACACCGGACTGACTGACTTTGGCCACATCCCTCAGGCCACTCTCACCAATCTTCAGGGCAAAGTATCCATTTTTGGCTAGAAATTACAGCCATCCTTCAAGAAGAAAGAAATGATGTTTCATTTTCAAGTCCTATGTGATATTGTTGGCAAGCCACTGTTGGGTAAAGCCGGAAGCTATGACGCCGTAACCGCCAAAAAATTCCTGGCCATGGCTGCTATCCACTCCGGACAGAAAATGAACTGGTCCGCTATATTGTTTGGAGTCCTGCTAGAAACAGTCATTGCATCCAAACAGGATGTCTGCTTTGCTGTTCCTCTCAGCAAGCTCTTGGAGACAATGGACATCGAGCTTGGGAAGCCGTCTGCACTCAACCCCTTCAAGATTCTCAACCCCAAGGGTTTGGCCTTACTTAAATCCAAAGGTGCTCCACCCACTCCCTCTGATCTGGTGACTGTAAAGATTGAACGGGGAGAGGAACAGGCTGCTGCTAGAAAACCTCGAGTCAAGCGCAAACTGACAGTCCAGACTGACTCAGAGGAAACTCAGTCTGCCTCTGCTCCTTCATCCCCAGCCAAACCTCCTCCAAAGAAGCCAAGAACCCAGATCACCAAGCCTCTGTCGACCTTAAATATCAACCCAAACTCCAATCCAACCTTCAAAAACTCAAGCTTCAACAGCTCCACCCACTATACCTAGGGTCACCATCCGAGTCCCTTCTACTACCCCTGTGGTCAAGGGAATTGTTATCAAAGACTTAGGGGACTACACCCAATCAGGGATTAAGCCCTCGACTACCATTGGCAAAGGCAAGGCAGTCCTAGTTGAGCCCCACTCTTCAAACCCAAGTCAGCCGCTCAAACTGCAATTGACATCGCCATGGAAGATGTTGAAGACAAAGTTAAGGAGCTTACTGTGGTGTTCGATGAATGGGTTGAATACATAACGATCAATCACTTTGGTCTGTTCTTCGGCAAGCTCAAGAGGCTCCACAAAATGGAACAAGAAGTCCTTAAAGGGACATAAACTGATGACATACGGATTGCGGTGCATCACAAAGAATTTTTCCAGGCTAATCACAGGCTCAGACTGGCAAACCTACTCATTACAGCCAAAAAAGCGAACTTTGATGCCAACAATCCGACTGCCAAAGATGACGGTGCTGTCATTGCTCAGCTGGAGATGGATATTCGTACTCTTCACATGGCTGTTCGTTTTCAACAACAGAAGCTCAATATATCCACTCCCGTTCCCAGCCCAGATCACCCCTCTGCGAGCAAGACTGTGGCAAAACCATTCTTTGAGCCAGTTACTTCTGATACAGCGGAGCAGCCACTGACCAATGCTCCGTTTGCAGCAGAGACTGAAGCCATGGATGTCTTGCTGGACTCTCCCACAACTTCCATCCCTCTGGCGTCCTCAGTCTCCCATATTCATCACAGTCCAAACGACGCACCTCCGAAAGTTGTCTCGCCAGACTCCGTCGATCTGGATCTAGTGGTGTCAACAATTATTGCAGCTTTACAGGATGAGGAGCCTACCAGACCTATCACTCCTCCAGATCAGTCTGTTGAAGATTTGGCGTTTATGGAAGAATTCTCTATGGACTTAGTTACCTTGATCCAGTCCGATACACGCCAATCTGATGTCTCTTCACTCGTACCAATTGAAGCAGAAGTTGATCTGACTACGTCACCTTCTGATCACTCTCCAGACCACTTACCTGCTGAAGCCTCATCTCTAGCCAAGTCTCTTCAACACCTCTCTGATAACTGTCTCTCTCTCTCTCAACGAGTCAGAGAAGTTCATCAGAGTCAAAGGTCTACACACTTGGATTTTGAATCCTTCGGAGAAAAGATGATGGCTAGCATAAGCGGTATTCAACGCGGTCTGAATGACCTGTTCTCTCAGCAAGCTTCATATAAAAACAGCCTGAGAAAAGAATAGATCGAGCTGGCCACTGAAGTTCGGACTTCCGTTGCCAAGTCCCTTATTGCTCAAGACACTCATCTGGATGCTATCTGCGCTTAGCTCACACAGATCGTAGATTTCCTTCAGGAGATTGCTGCTGACAAAAAAGGGGAAAAGTATAAGGATTTCAAGTCAGCTCAGCAGTCCTCAGCAAAGAAATAGATGTCTATTTGAATCAGACATATAAATGTATATCTATCAAATTTTTCTTCAATAAAATCAAAGTCTTTCTGTCACTTATCTAAGTCTTAGTTCATTATTTTGAACAAAATGACTTAATCGATCCGAACTACAACTTAACAGTGTTCATTTATTTTAAACAAGAAGACTTAATTGATCCGCAAGAATACGCTTCAGAACTCTTAAAAGACTGAATAAGAAAACATAGAAGCTAAGTTTTGTCATCATCAAAAAGGGGGAATTTGTTAGTTCGGGATTTTAAAGATGACAAAACAGATCAGACCGATCAAGACGTTAAACCATGTCAAAGCATATCACACCGATATGGTCTATCGCAAAATCAGAACGGATCGATGTAAACCAGTCTGACCAGATCGAAGCACGAGAGCAGCTCAATAAAGATCAGATCAGAGCAGACAAGTTTTGATAAGCTTTGTTCTTCAGTCCGAATCATTAACGGCTATTTATTGAAGCATTTAATGATGCAATTAATGATGAAAAAGACCAAGGACTTAAGATTACCTTAAAAGGTAAGAAGACAAAGAAGAGCCTACCTGACAGACGTCGAAAGCACAGACCAGAATGGAAAGGGCCTAAAAGAATAAGACTGAAGCTTGTTCAGAGATTGAACAGAGTCAAGAGTTGCACAGAAAAGGAAATAATGTCGTTGGTATAAGCAACTATATAAGGATGCAACTAAAGAGCTCGAAGGGCCGACTGATCAATCAAGAAACAAAAAGAAAACAAAAACAACACAAGCTTACAAGTCCAGATATTCTTGAGCCGAACTGCTCAAAGTTTTCATAAGCACAGCATATTGTAATATTTGATCGTCATAGGATCATTGTGTGCATAGACAAAATAAGTCTGTCTTTTGTATTTTTACTAAAATAGAAGAGTGAGATTCTATTGTAACTGTCAGACAGTTTGTGTCTGAACAGATCGAGAGACTAGGAGTTTCAGTCTGGTAGTGGGATAAATCCAGCTGAATTGGGGTTGTACAAGTGGTTGTATTACTCAAAGTCTTCTAGTGTATCATTCCTTAATTGGAAGAAGGGGAGACGTAGAAGGATTACACTACCTTCGAACGTCCAGAAACATATCCTGTCTATTCTCATTTCGTACTGAGTTACACTCATTATGCCATCAAGCCATTCTTACTAGTCAAGAACAGACCGTTCTGCACTTTTACATTCAGTGGTCTGTTCTGCTCAGAAGTTGATTAAGAAATAGGTTTCACTCACTAACCCGAGAGAAATCAATAAGGATTAATTTTAAAGGAGTGTTCATTCACCCCCCTCTAAACACTCTGGACCGATCCTAACAAATACCAACTGCCTAAGATCAATAATGTAAGGAACTTCGATGTATAAGAAGAATGATTTTAAATCTAGTTGCCATCAGTTTGAGTCAGAAGGGAAAATATTCTCTTGGCAATTGGTCAAACCAGATAAGGCATTATGAATTTTTGGTAATGTCGTGTGGTCTGATAACTATACCAATAGTGTTATGAATTTGACGAATGGAGTATTCCGTAACTGTTTAGGCGGAAATGTAATAATATTCATAACATCTACGATAGACGCTTCCTTATGCTCAAATTGTATACCAAGTTATCGAAATATAAATATTGGTTGAAGCGAGTGTTGTTTTGGATAGGTGCTTCCAACTCACCGGATATCTGTTGATCCCATTAAAGTAGAGGTAATAATAATTTGGCCAAGACCAACAAGTGTACTCAAGATACAAAGTTTTGAGTTTGCCAGATACTACAGGCTTTTCTGGAAGGATATTCTAGGATAGCCTGACCTATGAACCAATTGACCAAGAAGAAATTTTAGTTTCGTTTGGTGAGATGAATATGAAAGCAGTTTCATAAATGCAATTGAAGTGGAGTACAGCCCCAATGTTTATTTGTGTAACTGGTTCAGGGGGATATGCAGTTTGTGCAAATTGGTCAAAGATTTGAGATACGTTCTTATGCATCATGAGGAGATGATTGCATATGCTTCGAGATAGTTGAAGCTGAAAGAATCATGATGTCAAGTTCATGAACTTGAGTTTGTAGCCATTATTTTGCCTTGAAGAAGTGGCAACATTATTTCTGGCGAACAAGTCATGTATACTCTGATTTTAGGAGTTGAAAACCTCTATTATTAAGACAAAGTTGAACATGATATAGAAGCTATGACTAGATTTGTTAAAAAAAAAATTGACTCTAATAGTCCATATCAATCAGGAAAAATGAAACTAGTAACAGATGCGCTGAACCGAAAAGTGCGAGGTGCAATGGTAGCATCAATGTATGCTTTGCAATTTGAGTCACTCTAATTTCCAAGATCATAAATACTCGAAGGACAGACTCATAAAAATATTGATTGAAGAAATTGGCTCTGTCTCATCAACCAACTATATTTTAATATGTCATTTAGTGGCGGGTGGTTGCGAGTGAACAATCAGTAAATAGCATTGAATCCTACCGATTCGAAAGAAGTATTACTGTAGAAAGCACACTACAGATGATAGTGTTATTCTGGGAATGATGAGATGTATCATTCTTGAGATCCTATTTCTGATGGGATGGTATGAAGAAAGAAATTTTGGAATTTTTTGGCAAATTGATTGACATGCCAGAAGGTCAAGAGAAAAATACGAGACCTAATGGAATACTACAGAAATTATAAGTGCCACAATGAATTTGGGAAATTTCTAGCTTTGGGTTTTATAGCTTAACTTGTTTAGATCAAACAGAGATTGTGAAACAAATTGAATCAGAATTGATTGACTATTCAATACAAGATATTGATTGCATATGATTGTAAGTATGCCTATGAGAAAAAGACATGCTTAAGATATGGATAATGCGGTTTAGTTACAGTGAGTTTCTTTAACAATTGTATCTGATAGAGATTCGAGGATAATATCTGGATTCGAAAACTGTCTTCAGATTGTCATGGGTACTAAGTTAGCAATGAATATTGCTTATCATACCCAGACTGATGAACAAACTGAGAGAATTATCCAGACTTCGGAAGCTATGTTCTGATTATTATTGATGAATTTAGTGGGAACTGACAGAAATCACTAATCACTAGTAGAATTTTCCTATAATTTAAGTTCCAGACAACTATGGATGTCATCGATTGAGGTTTTGTAGAGCCAAAATTGCCGATCACTGATATGCTGAGATGAAATTGATAAGGAATATTTGCCACAACTTGAGATTGCTAAGGAAATGCCAGGAACGAAAAATTTTCTATGAAGACGAATGAAATTGGCTTAAATTAAGCAGGTTTGCTACGCCAACAAGAGAAATATATCGTTAGAATTTCAAGTTGAGAATCAGGTAAATGTGGAGATATTATATTTATGATGATCGATACGATTCATTAATTGAGGTACGATATTGCCTCGATATCTTGAACCTGGTAGAATCATAGATAAGCTTGGTTCAATGGTATTTCTTTGACACTACCACAACAGTTGTCACTGATACATGATGATTCTTATGTATCTATGATTGAGATTGAGACATCTCATATGATTTAACTTGTTGAGTTATACTCAATTTTCCGATTTCGAGGACGAAATCATTTTAAGAGGGGAAGAAGTATAAGGCCCCTTTACTAATTAATTATGATTAATCTGGATTAATGATGATTAAGCAAACCTGGATAAATTAAAGAATAGACTACGAATTAAGGTGTTCCGGACTACGATGAGTCAAGCAACTAACGGAACACGTTTTTAGTGCATGATCACATGGCACTTAGAGAACATATGCCACAAATTAAATTAACTCATGTTTAGTACATGATTTTGGACCATTAATCTTGTAAGATAGTGATGTATTGACACATGGATTCCACAATACATCAAATATTTTTTAAAAAAATAACCCACCAAGTCTTGAAACCATTGGCCACTTCATAAAACATCCTCCAACTCTCTCCTCTTCCACTCGACCATTTTTTTCTCCACCTTCTCTCTAAATTTCGAAATTTCCACCCTTTTTAGTTCCCAAATTCTTTTGAATTTGTGGATGCATGTTGCATGCAAATATATATTTGCATAGGTATTGAGGAGAGGAGCAAGAACCCTCTAGCAATTTTGGAATTGGAGGTGTTTGTCGAGGTGAAAGCTTTTGGAAAGCTAGGAAGGAGCTATGGTAATGGATTGTGCTTCAAATCTTGAAGATAATTGAAGGTATAACATCAATTTTGAGTTTTATCCACATGGATTTAGGTTTAATGGTCGAATTATGGTTTATTTGCATAGGTATTGAGGAGAGGAGCAAGAGCCCTCCAGCAATTTTGGAATTGGAGGTGTTTGTGGAGGTGAAAGCTTTTGGAGAGCTAGGAAGGAGCTATGGTGATGGATTGTGCTTCAAATCTTGAAGATAATTGAAGGTATAACATCATTTTGAGTTTTATCAACATGAATTTAGGTTTAATGGTCGAATTATGGTTTAAATATATGAGAAATTTAGAGAAAATTGCTGTAACTTTAAGTCTGCAGATTTTGACAGCACATGCAGCAACTTGTGTAGACTTTTAGATTTACTTAGAGTTCGAATTTGTAAATGGTGCCCCTAATATGAATTGTAGTATGTTGTGTTACATAGAATTGGCCACCCAACTCAGCCAATTTAGATTTAAGATGAATAAGTTATGGTCATTTTACCAAAATGTATAAAATTTGGAAATTTAGTGCATTCGATTTCATGCAGTGTGTTCTTCGATTTTCTGGGAATAAATGGCTAAGCATTTGAAGTTTTAGTCTCTAATAAGAGATGTATTATTCGATCTTAGCTTGTATTTGGGATTGGACTCACTCAATTTGGAGTTCATATGAAAACGTTATGCTAATTTTACCAACAACTATGCAAACTGGAAACAGGGTAGTTGCGAGTTTTTAGGTTGTACCATTTTCAAAGAATGTACCTCAAGATGAACTAATTAGCTAAAAGCTCATAAAAGATGTGTTGTAGAATTTTGCGTTATCTAAATGCTCCCACTAGAATCAGGTCATTTGGATTTTTTATGAATTAGTTATGAAGTCTTTACGAGAAATGCTCACTTTAGAACTTAGGAAAAATTCCCCTCTTTTGCTTAAGTGATGTTTAGACCCAATTTGCCTTGGGTAAATGATCTAATTTGGGGAACTGCAAACATATGAAATGTCATATTTTGGGTTAGCTTTCAAGCTAAATTGGACTCATGCAATTTGATTAAGTATAGGAAAATTTATGAGCCAATTACAATGAGCATTGTTGGGTTCAACAATTGCCCCTGCTTTGTTATTGGTCGAACACGTGGCGCTTGTGCCAGTGTATGGTTGAAAAGATTGATGCTGCGCCGTTACCCTTAACTATAGTTATTGGTAAAGCGGTAAGCACTCGATCCTACAATTAGTATCAGAGCCAAGGTCGCGTGTTCGATTCCCATGAGTTGCAGAGAGTGCAATTATTGGGGGAGGGATTGTTGGGTTCAACAATTGCCTCTGCTTTGTGATCGGTTGAACACGTGGCTCTTGTGCCAGTGTATGGTTGAAAAGATTGATGCTGCGCCGTTACCCTTAACTATAGTTATTGGTAAAGCGGTAAGCGCTCGATCCAACAAGCATGTAAGCTAAAATTTTAAGAAATTTCCTAAGGGTCAATGTTTGGATTATAAACTTTATATTGGAAATAATTGAACACGTTGATGATATAATTAAGGTGTAAATGACCAGGTTAACGGATCTCGAGGTTGATTCGAGGAGTACTTGGTAGATATAGCATTGGTTCGAGGTACGTAGAAATGAGTTTTTATCATGACGTCTGACGAAGACGTGTAATGATATTATTGTATGATTTTACATGTCATTTGTCACTATATGATTCTTATTTGACTATATGACATGTTGAGATACATTGTAGTACCTGATATGTGAATTACATGATATGTATTGATTTTCACATGAGATTACATGACATAATGAGTTGCATATGTCATATGATGCATATATGATTCATGGGCATATCATATTGATCTATCCACTTCTTTGATATCCATGATGATGACTGAGTTGATTTACTCTGAGTGTCGGGGACGACGGGCACGGCGATGACAGGCAGTGTAGGTAGCGACTGTAGTCACGCGAGTTGCTACCGGACCTAGACACGACGAGCACAACACAGGATAATTCTCCTAGCGCAAAGTGTGTGTGCTGTCACCCTCTGCTCGAGCTTGATATTGATTGATGATACGATACCTTCCTTTGGACACCGATTTTGGTATCTTGATATTCAATCATTTTTACCCATTCATACATCGCATTCATACATGGTATGCATTGCATGATACTTTGTCATACTTAACATGATTTATTTATTTCTCGTACTGGGTTCTGACCCCCTTCGCGCGGGGCTGTCATGTCTTTGTTGTATGGGCATGACAGGTGGTACAAGTGTGTAAGTAATCCAACATGCATAGCAACGCAGCGGAATTTAATTTTTGGATTACTAATACACCGGATCTATACATAGGTTATCATATCGGATAAAGGATTACAAAAGTCTCACCCTTGTAGCGTGTTTGAGCAGATTCCACGAAGCAGCACCACGTCCAACGCCTCCTTCAAGTCACTAGCAAACTTATCAAGTGTTGCCTCAACGGTATCCACACGATCAAATCGGACGAAGGAAAAGATTAAGAACAAAGTGCTAGATTTGTTCTTAAACCAAAAACAAGAAGCACACTCGATCACAATCGAGGGATGGCACAAAATCACCAATCTCCCTTCGGCTATCACTAAACCGAGAGAGAAGAGTGAGTGAGGCGGCCGTGTGCTCTTGAGCTTCCAAGGGTTGGGATCCATTAATTGTGTCTTACAATTAATTAATATACTTGGTATTAGCTTAATTAAGTTCAAGACTTTCTCAAAGTCTTATGGGCCCAAACCCATGATTTAATTAAGTTCTTTTAATCATTTAATTAAGACTCCTCTTAATTAATTAATTCATCCAATGAATTCAATTTCCCTTCTCGATTTAATCTTTTGTGCGACCCGATAGGATCTTGTAATGTTGGCAGTGACATAAAATTTCATTTTATGTCGCAAGCAATGAGCGGTATCTAGCAACACATCAATGTTATCCAAATTACAAGAATGTCAATGACTCGACATAACCTAGGAACTGTTATGTAACTTAATCCCTTTGTCCTATGTGTTTAGATTGAACACGAGTCATGGAATAGTCATACTCGTATATTCAATCTCTATTTCTTGATCCCCAAGTAGAACTAGAATAAACGAATAAGCTCGATATCTCATATCGACTCATTCGAGCATGGCCATGCATTTTAGTCTCACTTGATCAAGGGCCAAACACTTCTCCTGTTATATAGGAGGGACAAATCCTATCTCGATCAATCAACATCCCTCTACATAATTCGTAGTGTATCCAATAGTCGCCTTTATAGTTTACCCTGTTACGGGTAACGTTTGACAATATCAAGATACATAACTCCTTATGTTGGGATCTCAGATGATCACAAGTCGTAAGGATTACATACATTATTATCACTATGAGAATTGCTTATGACGTTCATATAACTATCCATGTAGCATTCTCATGGTGGGTCTGTCCAGTACATCGTTCTCTAACATGTACCCATGTGTTGATTTGATATCTCATATCAATGAACAATTCATCAATCAACACATACTAGTCTCTATGTATTATCATTATCCCGATTCATGATAATACTTGACTAGGGACAATGTTTAAGAATAATACAATATTATTCTAAGGACATTAACATATATATTAATTCACATTGCACAGTTAAACTAATAATATATAATAATGAATTGCCATTCATAAAATCATAAACATTGTATGTCAAAACAATCATCCAATGACATGTCTTAGGGCATATCCCAACAAATCTCCCACTTGCACTAAGACCACTCAGACATATATCTAATGCCTAGAGATCTAGTATGACGATCATTCTTCTGCTGTGACAGTGGCTTCGTCAATGGGTCAGATATGTTATCATATGTTGGTACTTTGCATATTTTAACATCTCCCCTTTCAACGATTTCTCGAATGAAATGAAAGTGCCGAAGTATGTGCTTGGATCTTTGGTGAGATCTAGGTTCCTTAGCCAATGCGATCGCTCCATTGTTGTCACAATAGAGTTCTATCGGATCTTTAATGCTAGGCACCACTCCAAGTTCAGAAATGAACTTCCTGATCCAAACAGCTTCCTTTGCTGCATCCGAGGCAGCAATATACTCAGCTTCCGTTGTAGAATCGGCTATTGTCTCTTGCTTTGAACTCTTCCAGCTCATATCACCTCCATTTAGTCAATACACATATCCAGATTGCGATCGATAATCATCTTTGTCGGTTTGGAAGCTTGCATCAGTGTAACCCATTACATTGAGCTCTTCCTCACCTCCATAAATCAAGAATGTATCCTTAGTCCTTCTCAAGTACTTCAGGATGTTCTTGACTGCAATCCAGTGACCTTCACCTGGATCAACTTGATATCTGCTCGTCATGCTCAAAGCATACGATACATCGGGACGAGTACATATAATAGCATACACGATGGATCCAATGGCTGACGCATATGGGATCTTACTCATGCATTGTCTTTCATCTGGTGTTGAAGGACACTGTTCCTTTGAGAGATATATACCATGTGTCATAGGCACGAATCCTTTCTTTGATTCTTGCATGCTAAACCTTTTAAGCACTTTGTCTACGTATGTACTTTGACTTAGGCCAAGAAGCCTTCTCTATAGATCTTGATTCCTAATATGTAGGTGGCTTCTCCCAAGTCCTTCATTGAAAATCAATTCCCTAGCCAAATCTTTACAGATTGTAAGGCAGGGATATCATTCCCAATGAGAAGTATGTCATCTACATACAATATTAGGAAGATAATTATGCTCCCACTGACCTTCTTGTAGACACAAGGTTCATCTACGTTTTTGATGAAACCAAATTCTTTGACTGCATCATCAAAACGAAGATTCCAACTCCGAGAAGCTTGTTTCAATCCATAAATGGATCGTTGTAGCTTGCATATCTTTCTAGCATCCTTTGGATCGACAAAACCCTCTGGCTGTGTCATGTACACATCCTCAAGCAGATTTCCATTAAGGAAAGCTGTTTTGACATCCATCTGCCAGATTTCATAATCATGAAATGCAGCTATTGCAAGTAAGATCCTTATGGATTTAACCATGGCCACTGGTGAAAAGGTTTCATCATAGTCAATACCATGAATTTGTTTGAATCCTTTTGCAACCAGTCGACCTTTATAGGTTTGTACATTACCATCCATATCGGTCTTTTTCTTGAAAATCCATTTGCACCCTATGGGTCGTACCCCTTCAGGTGGATCAACCAAAGTCCATACTTGGTTTGCATACATGGATTCCATCTAAGATTTCATGGCCTCTTGCCATTTCTCAGAATCAGTGCCCATTATAGCTTGTTGATAAGATGACAGCTCATCCTCATCAATAAGTAGTAAGGCACCTTGTTGAGTCACAAGAAATCCATATCTCTGTGGCTCCCGGTGTTCTCTTACAGATCTACGCTGGACTTGTGTCTCTTGAGCAGGCACTTTATCCACAACAGCTTGTGGTGTCTGCTCTGTTTCCATCTCAATATCATGTTCAATGTTTTCTTGTGGTTGAACTTCACT
The DNA here is from genome assembly GCA_907163345.1 of Haberlea rhodopensis. Classification (NCBI taxonomy): domain Eukaryota; kingdom Viridiplantae; phylum Streptophyta; class Magnoliopsida; order Lamiales; family Gesneriaceae; genus Haberlea; species Haberlea rhodopensis. Next base: position 5,069,831 of record CAJQUN010000019.1, read on the forward strand.
AAGTTCTATTTGTCTCCCACTGGTTTTTCTAGAAATAAATTCTCTTTCAAGAAAGATACCAGTCCGAGCAACAACTACTTTGTTCTCGGTGGGATAATAGAAATAGTATCCTTTCGTTTCCTTAGGATACCCCAGAAATAAACATTTATCAGATTTGGGTCCAAGTTTATTAGAGACGTGACGTCTCACGAAAGCCTCACAACCCCAAATCTTCATAAAAGACATACTAGGACGCTTCCCAGTCCATATCTCATATGGTGTCTTTTCCACTGATTTAGATGGAACACGGTTCAGTATGAATATTGTTGTTTCTAAAGCATGTCCCCAAAAGGATATCGGAAGATCTGCATGACTCATCATTGATCTAATCATGTCCAACAAGGTTCGATTTCTCCTCTCGGATACACCATTCCATTGTGGAGTATACGGAGGAGTGAGTTGTGGGACTATCCCACACTCCTTTAGATAGTCATGAAACTCTTGGCTTAAGTATTCACCTCCTTGATCTGATCGAAGGATTTTGATACTTTTGCCAAGTTGGTTTTGTACTTCATTCTTGAAATCTTTGAACTTTCAAAGGTTTCATGCTTATGCTTCATTAGGTACACATACCCATATCTACTGAGGTCATCAGTAAATGTAACGAAGTACTGAAAACCACCTCTAGCTTGCGTACTACATACATCACTATGTATCAGTCCCAATAAAACATTTGCCCTTTCAACATGTCCCTTGAAAGGGGCTTTAGTCATCTTGCCCATTAAACAAGATTCGCATGTTTCATATGATTCAAAATCAAATGAATCTAATACTCCATCCTTATGAAGTTTAGATATGCGGTTCTCGTTTATGTGGCCCAAGCGACAATGCCAGAGATAAGTCGGATTACAATCATTATTTTTAATCCTTTTAGTATTTATGTTATAGACAGGCATATCAAGATTTAATAAATAAAGACCATTCACCATTTGTGCACTAGCATAAAACATATCATTTAAATAAATAGAACAACAGTTGTCCTTTATCATAATGAAAATCCATACTTGTCCAAACAAGAAATAGAAATAATGTTTTTCGTAATAGAAGGCACAAAATAACAGTCTTTTAAAATCAACGATAAACCAGAAGGCAAAGATAAATGATAATCCCCTACAGCTAATGCAGCAACTCTTGCTCCATTTCCAACTCGGAGATCAACTTCTCCTTTCGCCAATAATCTACTCTTTTTGAGGTCCTGCACATTTACACAAATGTGAGATCCACATCCAGTATCTAATACCCATGATGAAGAAGTAGATAAATTGACTTCTACACCTGAAGTGAAAGTCACACTTCCTTTCTTGAGATCCTCCAGATATACTTTGCAGTTCCTTTTCCAATGACCGGTCTCATCGCAATGGAAACAGTTCCCTTCCTTTGCTATCCCTCCCTTTGGCTTCAGTGCAAGACTTTGGCTTAGATTTAACAAAGACCTTCTTTGCTTTCTTATTGCCCTTAGCTTTGGCCTTTCCTTTGCTCTTATTCACAATAAGAACATTTGTGGCCTTAGTATTCTTTGTGTTCGCTTCATATGTTCTCAACATACCAAGTAACTGTGGTAGAGTCTTTTCAATTTCAATCATATTGTAATTCAAGACAAATTGACTGAAGCTTTCAGGCAACGATTGCAAGATCACGTCAGTGGCCAACTCTTGGTCCAAAGGAAAACCCAGCTTCTCCAGATTCTCAATATACCCAATCATCTTGAGTACATGAGCTCCAACTAGACTTCCTTCTACCATTCTACACTGGAACAACGCTTTAGAGACGTCATACCTCTCTTGTCTTGCTTGTTGTTGGTACAGTTGCTTTAGGTGCTCGATCATATCAAACGCCTCCATTTCCTCATGTTGCTTCTGAAGCTCAGAGTTCATGGTAGCAAGCATAAGACACCCAACATCAAGTGCGTCACTTTGATGCTTCTTGTAAGCATCTTTTTCGGCTCTAGTAGCCGTCAGGGGAGGTTCCTCAGCAGGTAAGGGTTCCTCTAGGACATATTGCTTCTTTTCTTGCTTGAGGACTATCCTCAAATTCCTATACCAGACTAGGAAATTTGTCCCATTTAATTTGTCCTTCTCAAGGACCGATCGCAGTGATAATGTGTTTGATACGTTGTTAGTTGCCATGGATATCTACAATATAAATATGCAAAATAAGTTTATGATTTAATCATTTAACATGGTCTTATATTAAATGATACTCCCACTATTTTGTTTTAAAAAATATCAACCCTCGAAACCTTTAGTGGGCCAAGATCCATATTTCGCCTAATCTTGAGTTAGCTTTGGCTAATCGCCCAAGACTCGGTTATTTAGGTAGACACACTTTGTCAATTACATCACATGTAATTCTTGGATAGTTGGACGAACAACGCTTTGTTCAATTCATCAAATGAATTATTATCCAACCCATGCCTCTAGGTTCCCAATCCTATTGAGATAACCTAGTTAAGTCGTACCCAATTTAAAGTATAACGGATATCACTATTATCCTTTCGCGTCTTACCAAGATTGTCACGGTGCTTTGCTTTTGGCAAACCCACACATGTACAATCGAAGTTTTGACGAGTACTTTTAATTTTGGAAGGCATCTAAAACTTAATATTTTAGAGAGATTATTGATCTCATGATTTTATTAATATTGAAAATATGTCCCGTACATATATGAATATATACATATCTACATATATATATAAGCATCAATATTAAATAAAACATAAGATAAATCATGCATCAACATACATAAATTAAACGTGGCATGGTTATAGCCCCTACTAGCGATTTTCTCAAGCCAATGAGAAAATCCTAAGAGTCAACCTAAGGTAACTTCATAAGCACCTTCCTATGGCTCCAAGTTGTGAATGGCCTCCTCATCCCGACACGATGCTCCATCTTCATTGATCACCATCAACAAATGAACTATACTATATAACATTTACAAGATATAGAATTCCTCGATTCACATTCGAGGGGAACATAGGGGAGGGATAACATTTAGATAAAAATAGAGAAGGCACGATACGCAGGCCGTATTATAAATTACAAACAATCACAAATCCTATCTAATAGGTCAAAGGGCTATAACCATGCACCATGCTCATACAACACATAAAACATGCTTTAACATTTAATTAATTAAATTCTAAACATTTTAAAATTTAATTCCAATTAAAACTGTAAGATAAAATTTTGAAAAATTATCGTACGCTCGGGACATCACATGCCACGAACTAAAACGACTAAATCACGAACCACCATGGTTCGAACCAACAAGCATCACGGCTGGACCAATCATGGGCCTAGGGTTCAAAACCCTAGCTCACGACTTGGTCTGAGCCATTGGCTTGGGTGTGGCGCCGCTAGGGTTCCAAACCCTAGCCGCCTTGCACCATCTTGTGTTTTCACCGAGCCACTTCGACCTAAACGCCGAAATTTGATTAGCCACGAGTCACGGTCAGGCCATGCACGGTGGTGGCTCAACCATCTCGAGCCAAGGGTTCGAAAAACCCTAGCTCTCACGTGGTGTAGCCGCTTTCTCCATGCATGCGAGAACCATGATCGAGCCATCAATATTTTCGAGCCTAAGAGTTCAAAACTTTAGCCACTTCTCGACACTTCCATGCACAATTATTAGCCACAACGGCTAAACCATCTCGAGCCAAGGGTTCGAAAACCCTAGCCCTCATGTGGCAGTAGCCGTGTGTCATTTGTGATGGTGGTGGTCGAAAACATCTTTGTTATGGGTTCGATAATTCGCTTTCATGTATCGTATACATTAAACATCAATTATATCAAATATAATCTCATGATAATTTCACAAATTCAATTTAATCATATCATATATGATTATATACAGTTTTATAGCATGCAATACAATTCTAATATGATTAAAACAATTTAACCACATAAATCTGATATGAGCCTTGTACACGGCTCTGATACCACTGTAAGTAATCCAACATACATAGCAACGCAGCGGAATTTAATTTTTGGATTACTAATCCATCGGATCTATACATAGGTTATCATATCGGATAAAGGATTACAAAAGTCTCACCATTGTAGCGTGTTTGAGCAGATTCCACGAAGCAGCACCATGTCCAACGCCTCCTTCAAGTCACTAGCAAAACTTATCAAGTTTTGCCTCAACGGTATCCACACGATCAAATCGAACGAAGGAAAAGCTTAAGAACAAAGTGCTAGATTTGTTCTTAAACCAAAAACAAGAAGCACACTCGATTCACAATCGAGGGATGGCACAAAATCACCAATCTCCCTTCGGCTATCACTAAACCGAGAGAGAAGAGTGAGTGAGGCGGGCGTGTGCTCTTGAGCTTCCAAGGTTTGGGATCCATTAATTTTGTCTTACAATTAATTAATATACTTGGTATTAAAAGGGCTTAATTAAGTTCAAGACTTTCTCAAAGTCTTATGGGCCTAAACCCGTGATTTAATTAAGTTCTTTTAATCATTTAATTAAGACTCCTCTTAATTAATTAATTCATCCAATGAATTCAATTTCCCTTCTCGATTTAATCTTTTGTGCGACCCGATAGGATCTTGTACTGGTGGCAGTGACATAAAATCTCATTTTATGTCGCAAGCAATGAGCGGTATCTAGCAACACATCAATGCTACCCAAATTACAAGAATGTCAATGACTCGACATAACCTAGGAACCGTTATGTAACTTAATCCCTTTGTCCTATGTGTTTAGATTGAACACGAGTCATGGAATAGTCATACTCGTATATTCAATCTCTATTTCTTGATCCCCAAGTAGAACTAGAATAAATGAATAGGCTCGATATCTCATATCGACTCATTCGAGCATGGCCATGCATTTTAGTCTCACTTGATCAAGGGCCAAACATTTCTCCTGTTATATAGGAGGGACAAATCCTATCTCGATCAATCAACATCCCTCTACATAATTCGTAGTGTATCCAATAGTCACCTTTATAGTTTACCCTGTTACGGGTAACGTTTGACAATATCAAGATACATAACTCCTTATGTTGGGATCTCTGATGATCACAAGTCGTAAGGATTACATACATTATTATCACTATGAGAATTGCTTATGACGTTCATATAACTATCCATGTAGCATTCTCATGGTGGGTCTGTCCAGTACATCGTTCTCTAACATGTACCCATCTGTGGATTTGATATATCATATCAATGAACAATTCATCAATCAACACATACTAGTCTCTATGTATTATCATTATCCCGATTCATGATAATACTTGACTATGGACAATATTTAAGAATAATACAATATTATTCTAAGGACATTAACATATATATTAATTCACATTGCACAGTTAAACGAATAATATATAATAATGAATTGACATTCATAAAATCATAAACATTGTATGTCAAAACAATCATCCAATGACATGTCTTAGGGCATATCCCAACAAGGTGGACGTACTGCGGATGCTCAAGGTGAAGCATCAATGAATACCAGAGCTCCTTGAGAGCGAGCTCAGGTTTATGTTTTATGTTTGAGTCCAGTATTTGTTAGAGTACTTTTTATTTACAATTTAACTTACCGGGGTATGCCCCGAGTATCTGTATTTTAAGTATTCTACTACCTGTTGATTATATACTTGATATTTATTTAATGAGCAACATGTGGAATTGGAAACTGGAATTACATATTTTAAGTATCATTATATATGTAACACCTAAAAGCGAAAAAATTTTAGGGCCATTTGACATGACATTTGAAATAAATCTTTCGCTGTTTACGTAAATTATTCATTATGTGTTAATTAAACACCACATTAGAATCAGGCCCTCACATGGCCTTGTTGTGCGCTTATCGTGTACGCCCAAATTAACCCCACTCAATCCTCAAGATTGATAACAATAATGTAGTAGTGTGAGTAAGGATTGATCCCACGAGGAGGTGTGAATTCTTGTGTCAATGAAAATCAAAATCGAAACAATAAAAGATGGGGTTGTGAAGTTGAATTATACTAATTAAAATTAAAAACAAAGATTAACTAATGAAAGCGATTCTTGGTATCGGTCGACTCTTCCTTGGAATTATCATCTATTTCATCGATTCACAAAAGACTAAATTTTTCATATGAATATTCATCGTTGGACGTTTGATCCAATAATCAAAGTCCTATCTCACCTTACGTTTAGTTAAGTAGCCCAAGCGTTCTAGTTTAACCCTTATCAAACAATCAATCAAAATACAAGCGATTAAGATTTAAATCGATGATAGCATATTAACTAGTGAGATCGATGAAGCTAAAAAACATAATCCAAGCGTCTATGTTTAATCTAGTCAAGTGTTCTTCCTAAGAATTTAACAAACTCACAAGCGGAAATTCATCAATCTTAGTTGCTTCGTAAATTAGAGGGATCAAAAAATTCCGTATTTGATATCTAATTTAGCATTAGATTTCATGTAGGTTGTCAATCCAATAAAAAAACACAACAATCATGTCAATAAAATCAGAAAAACTCTTGATACTCAATAAAATTGATAATTAAAGCATAAGAATCTCTCCAAGATAAATAAAATCCAAGGATTTGTCTTCCTCAACCAAGAATTAAAACTAGCTAGACATAATCTAAGATAAAGCAATAAATAAAAACAAAGGAAAGAAAACTAATCCGATCTCCGCTCGTCGAGGTGTCAATCCCGCCTTCGCTTCGATCTTCGTAGCCGTCTTCAACAAAATTGAAAGAAAAATTGTAAAACTATCCTAAACTACTCTACCCTAACTATCTAGATGATTTCAAGTCTGAAATTCGAGTTCTATATGTAGGGAGGCTAGGAGGTAGGTTAGAATCCATGTAGGAAGGAAAGAAATCAAGAATCCAAGCTTTCCAAAACTCTTATTTTTCAGGCAGAATGTCTCGGCGATCGATCGCGGATTTTCGCCGATCGATCGCCGAGCCTTAACGTTTTCTGGCGAGTTTCGTATTTTGGCCATAACTTTCTCATACGAACTCCGAATTCGACGAATCAGCTATCCACGCGAAGATAACTGAAAGTTCTACAACTTTTCTACGGACCACATTTCCAAAACATGCCTCGAACATATATAAATTTGAGCAGAAAGGAGAAACATGTGTCTTTGATTCCGGTTTTTTCCCTTTTCTTCAACTTTACTCCTTCTTTCATCATTTTAGCTTGATTTCTTCACCTTTTCCTACATTTACAAAAAAGTACGATTAGGTAGCATATGTATCAATTTATCCATCAAAATATACCAAATCGTAGACAATTAAGCATACTAGATGTTTCTATTTCTAGTCATATCAAATACCCCCATACTTAAACTTTACTCGACCTCAAGTAAATCAGACAAAACTACAATCTTTTTGTTTGGCTCATAGCATCATAACAAAATAACTTGTTCTCACTTTAATGCCTCAATAATTTTAAACATGCATAGTAATGAAAGGCGGTGAAAAGTTAACAATGGAACAAGTTCAATCCGTAAACATCTCATACTTAACAAAGTAGTGAACGTGTGTGTGTGGTCATAAACAAGTGTTGTGTACAAATTATAGATCCAAAGGATGCAAATCCACAATAGTTCAAGTCGTACACTAACACAAGTATAAGCATACTTGCACACTCTTCTCCACTATCTTAGCCACTTTGCAAACATAAATCAAGTAGGTCTTTATTAGCTTGTAGCTTGGCCTAGGTATTGGCTTATGAAAGAAAGGAAAAAGACATGTCAAACAAGAGAGTATGATGATATGCACACTAAAAGCTTCTCTTCTTGCTTGAAATTTTCAACTTTTATTTCAACATTTTTCTTCTTTTGTGCCTTGGCTCCCCTTGGAGTCATATTTTTTTATCTATTTTCTCAAGGCATCCCTTTTCTTTCATGCAATTCATTCTTTTCATAATGAAGCTCACAAACATTTTAATCATTGAATACTTAAGTGCATGTGAATGAAACACATCATACTCCATTCAAAGGTATGGATAGAATTCATATTTAGGCTCATTAGGGAAGGATGATAAGCTAGTCAAAGAGTGTCGAATGGGGGTCTTTTGTATGCTTAGCATACAACCATTCTTTTGCATTAAAGCTCAAAAAGGGTACTAGTAATTGATTTTCTTTACATGGTAGGCTTGAAAGGCTCAAACGCATCAAAGATTGCCTATATCACTTTCATGTTTGCAAGTAGTCTAGACATACGCCTCAAAGAGCATGTAGTTAAGTTCTAGCATGTATTAAAGACTTCTTAAGACTATTACAAATTTCACACAATCTTCACTAAGTTATGCACACTTTACAAGTCATGACAATAACGTGATCAAACTATTCAACTACTATGTAAAAGCACACTTTGCATTAGAGTTCAAAGTGTTCCAAGGTTAACAATTCACCTAAGTTCAAAAACATGCATGATATCAATTCGGTTTCATAATGGGCTAGTGATTCTAAACATGCATTTGTTACTAATTATGAGCTCAAAATTTTCAAATTTTTTGATTTTTGTTGTATTTTTATAATAAGGAAAGCAATAACACACTACTAATCCCTCCCCCATACTTAAATCTTACATTGTCCCCAATGTAAAGCAAAAATACAAGAAAAGAGAAAAGTCTAACTACTAAAGCAACGAAAATAAAAATAAAAGGGAGAAAGGAAACTAACTCCCCTTGGGTTGCCTCCCAAGCAGCGCCTCTGTTTTACGTCGGTGGCTCGACGCCAGTCCTCTCGCTTAAGGCGATGCCTATTCGCCTTGCACCTCTTGGAGGGTTTTTGTCTTTTCACTATGTCGCCTTCCTCCAAAGAAGTCAGTTGATGTCGATCAAGATCTACCTCATGGCATCCTTTAAATGTTGTCCCCTATGCTCGCCTTTGGGAATCTCATTCTGGTGAGATTCCTTGTTATCCACCTCGATCTCTGTTGTTAAGTATTGATGGCCTCAGTACCATCGTTGCTGGAGTTTCTACCTCTTTGCCACAGTCCAAGGTGATGTTGTCTTCGAAAAAATAGTCCCAAGGATTCATTTCATCACAATACTCGTTCGCCGACTCTTCTGTCACAGCACATGATTCATCTAAGTATTCAACATAGCTCTCAGTGGGAAACATACCTTGCGGAGTTGTAGGATGTACAAGCTCATTTTCTTCTATTGGCACATGTGTCTCCTCTTCTAGCTCGGGTGGCATCAGTACTACCTTCTCCATAGTCTCCTCTTCTTCATCACTCCATGATTCGAATGCAATCATGGTCTCCTTTTGTGCTGCTATCCGATCGGCCGATCTTATTAGTTGCTCCATTTGGTTACCCAAATTCCGAGTGCTAGCCCTGAATTCCTGTTGAAATTGCAAAGTACTATCATTAAGTGTTGAAACAAGATCCTCTAAAGACTCACTAGGGGTATGGTATTGAGGTTGTTGAGGCCATGGCGGGTATTGTGGTATGTATGGCGGTAGGGTGGACTGTATGTAAGGTGGAGGTGGGCTCATCCATTGATTGTCATAGTTGAGATTGGGATGATCACTCCAACTTGAGTTGTATGCACTTTGTCCACTCCCTACGCCAAGTTGTTGCACAAGATACTCCAACTCGTCTAGTCGCCTATAGTCCTCCATGACAAGATCCGATTTTTTAGAAATCAACCTGTAATCACGAACAAACAAGAGTAGCGGTGGGGGGAAAGAAAGAAATAAAACGAAAGAGAGAGAAACAAAAAAATAGAAAATATTAACACAAAAATATAACACACCTCCCCGGCAACGACGCCAAAATTTGGTGTGCGTTTATCGTGTACGCCCAAATTAACCCCACTCAATCCTGAAGATTGATAACAATAATGTAATAGCGTGAGTAGGGATCGATCCAACGAGGAGGTTTGAATCTTTGTGTTAATGAAAATCAAAATCAAAACAATAAAAGATGGGGTTGTGAAGTTGAATTATACTAATTAAAATTAAAAACAAAGATTAACTAATGAAAGCGATTCTTGGTATCGGTCGACTCTTCCTTGGAATTATCATCTATTTCATCGATTCACAAAAGACTCAATTTTTCATATGAATATTCATCGTTGGACGTTTGATCCAATAATCAAAGTCCTATCTCACCTTACGTTTAGTTAAGTAGCCCAAGCGTTCTAGTTTAACCCTTATCAAACAATCAATCAAAATACAAGCGATTAAGATTTAAATCAATGATAGCATATTAACTAGCGAGATCGATGAAGATAAACAACATAATCCAAGCGTCTATGTTTAATCTAGTCAAGTGTTCTTCCTAAGAATTTAACAAACTCACAAGCGGAAATTCATCAATCTTAGTTGCTTCGTAAATTAGAGGGATCAAACGATTCCGTATTTGATATCTAATTTAGCATTAGATTTCATGCAGGTTGTCAATCCAATAAACAAACACAACAATCATATCAATAAAATCAGAAAAACTCTTGATACTCAATAAAATTGATAATTAAAGCATAAGAATCTCCCCAAGATAAATAAAATCCAAAGATTTGTCTTCCTCAACCAAGAATTAAAACTAGCTAGACATAATCTAAGATAAAGCAATAAATAAAAACAAAGGAAATAAAACTAATCCGATCTCCGCTCGTCGAGGTGTCAATCCCGCCTTCGCTTCGATCTTCGTAGCCGTCTTCAACAAAATTGAAAGAAAAATTGTAAAACTATCCTAAACTACTCTACCCTAACTATCTAGATGATTTCAAGTCTGAAATTCGAGTTCTATATGTAGGGAGGTGGTAGCTTTATCGCGTACGCCCAAATTAACCCTCTCAAGTTAATAACAGTAATGAATGTAGTAGCGTGAGTAGGGATCGATCCCACGAGTAAGGTTATATCTTTGTGTTAATTTATGCAAACGAAAATAAAAAGGGGTTTTTGAAATCAATTGAATAATACTAATACTATGATGCAAAAGTAAACTAGATGAATTAACTTATGAGAAAAGAGCGATTCTCGGTTTTCGGTTAACTTTACAATTGGTGTTTACTATCTTGGTGTTTACAATAAGTAGCCCAAGCGTTCTAGTTTAACCCTTATCAAACAATCAATCAAAATACAAGCGATTAAGATTTAAATCGAAGATAGCATATGAACTAGTGAGATCGATGAATCTAAACAACATAATCCAAGCGTCTATTTTTATTCTAGTCAATTGTTTTTCCTAAGAATTTAACAAACTCACAAGCGGAATTTAATTAATCTTAGTTGCTTCATAAATTAGAGGGATCAAACGATTCCGGATTTGATATCTAATTTAGCGTGAAATTGTATGAACAAAAGCAAGATGATCAATCCAACAATCATACATAACAATTATGAAAAATCAAATCATAAAAACAATTGATACTCAAAGAAAATCAACAATCAAAACTTATCTCACGAGAATCGTAAACATCCAATGTATCGTTTTCCTAAACCGAGAATCACAAAAGTATTTAGCTACTCATATCTAGATTAACAACAATCAAAATTAATCTAAAAAAACATCAAACTAATAGGAGAAGAAAGAGTTACTAAAAGGAATCACGATTCCGGCTTGTCGATTCCGGTTCCGTTCTTCGCGTTGTTCTTGATAAAAGTTGAAAGAAAAATTATTCTAAAATCTAAAACTCTCCTAAGGTATGAAATTATGTCTAATTTACTCTCAAAATCGTGTAAAAGGAGGCTGGGAGGTTGATGGAATAGGTTGGAATCTCCTTGGGAAGGAAAGAAATCATGTTTCCATATTTTCCAAAACACCACTGCCTCGCTCGATCGATCCGTAATTTGCTCTCGATCGATCGCCTTTTCCAGAACATTTCCGCTCATTTTTCAGCTTCTGGCAAGTTTCGTGTTTTGGCCATAACTTTCTCATACGAACTCCAAATTCAACGAATCAACTGTCCACGCGTAGATAACTCAATGTTCTACAATCTCATGCTGATCACATTCCCAAAACGTGGCTGGAACATATAGAATTTGAGGAGAAAGGAGCAACATGTGTCATAGATTCTGGTTTTTCCTCTTTCCTTCAACTTTATTCCTTCTTTCATCATTTTAGCTTGATTTCTTCACCTTTTCCTACATTTATACAAATATACGATTAGGTAGCACATGCATCAATTTATCCATCAAAATATACCAACTCGTAGACAATTAAGCGCAAAAGATGTGCCTATTTCTAGTCACATCAAACTCCCCCATACTTACTCTTTACTCGACCTCGAGTAAATCAGATAAAACTAAAATATTTTTAATTGGCTCATAGATTCATAACAAAACAACTTATCCCCACTTTAACGCCTCAACAATTATAAACATGCAGAGTAATGAAAGGCGGTGAAAAGTTAACAGTGGAACAAGTTCAATCCCTAAACATTTCATACTCAACAAAGTAGTGAACGTGTGTGTGTGGTCATAAACAAGTGTTGTGCACAATTTATAGATCCAAAAGATGCAAAGCCATAATAGCTCAAGTCATACACTAACACAAGAATAAGCTCACTTGCACACTCTTCTCCACTATCTTAGTCACTTGCAAACATGAATCAAGTAGGTCTTTATTTAGCTTATAACTTGGCTTAGGTGTTGGCTTATGAAAGAAAGGATAAGGATATATCAAACAAGAGAGTATGATGATATGCACACTAAAAGCTTCTCTTCTTGCATGATTTTTTCAAACCTTGTTCATTTTTCAAGGTTTACCTTAATTCTTTTCTTCTTTTATGCCTTGGCTCCCCTTGGAGTCATATTTTTATCAAATTCTTCAAGGCATTCCTTTTCTTTCATGCATTTCATTCTTTTTTACAATGAATTTCAAACATATACTTCAATGAATTCCTAAGTGCATGTGAATGAAATACATCATACTCCCTTCAAAGGTATGGACTAAAATCACATTTAGGCTAAAAAGGGTAGGATGATAAGCTAGTCAAGGAATGTTGAATGGGGGTCTTTAGTGTTGGAATCGAAGAGGGGGGGTGAATGAGATTCCTTGGCTACTTTAGCGTTTTAAAATGAGTTTGCAAAAACAAAAGAGTTTGCGCTTGCGGAAGGCTTAAGTCAATCGATAAATAAAATAAAATAAGAAGTAAACAAATAAATAAATACGTAAAGAAATAAAGCGGTAAATGACAAGGATATTTGTTATAGAAGTTCGGCGATGAATCGCCTACGTCTCATCTTCCCGGTTAGATAACCTCCAACCGAGGTTCCACTAGAACAATTGATCTTGGCCTTGAGGGCTCCAAGTTAGCCACAACACAACTCTTCCCGAGTTACAAAGCTCTTCCCGAGCACACTACTCTTCCCGAGTTACAAAGCTCTTCCCGAGCACACTACTCTTCCCGAGTACACAAGCTCTTCCCGAGCACAATACTCTTCCCGAGTACACAAAGCTCTTCCCGAGCTACCAACACTCTTCACGAGTCTTCTTGGCCTTAAGGGCTCCAAGGATAGCCACACACTTGCACCAACTAGACTTGTTGATGACTTTACAATTTTCCAACTTGCTTTGGTGTTGGAGGACCTTTACAATAGATGAAACACAAAAACACCTTCACGGTGTACTCACACGAAGCAAACAAGACTCTAACAAGAGAATGAATCACAAGCTCCAATACAACAACAATGTATGGAGATTGCAATGTAATTTGAAATTGTAATAGATCAAGACTATGTATAAGTTGTAGGCTTGTTCCTTAGCTTCAAAATGCTCCAAAGCATCCATATTTATAGTGTCGGAGGCCCCCTAGGCTCCTACTAGCCGTTGCTACACAAAAGGCTGAAATCACTCCTCGATCGCCTCAGCCATCGCCTCGGGCGATCTCCATCGCCGCGCCTCAACGGTCAGCATAAATCACGAATCGCCTCAGCCGATGTCCCGATCGCCTCAGGCGATCCAAATAAAATCCCAATGCCGTAGCCTCAGCAGCCTAAAATCTTGCATCGCCTCGGGCGAAGTCCACATCGCCTCAGGCGTTCCAGCCATCACCTCAGGCGTTCCAGCCATCGCCTCAGGCGTTCAACCCATTGCCTCAAACGATCTGCCCTGCACGCATGCCCGCGCATTGCCTCGGTGTCGCCTCTGTCGATGTGCGGGGCGATGTCGCTCCTGGTTGCCATCGCCTCAGGCGTTGGTCATCATCGCCTGGGGCGATCTTCCTCGCATGCTCGTCTAGCCATCGCCTCTGTCGATGTGCGTGGCGAAGCCCCGCCTGGCACCCATCGCCTGGGGCGATGATCACCATCTCCTGGGGCGATCCAGGCCAGAATATGCACAATCGATTTTCTTCATTTCATTCCACTTTTCATCACTTAATCTGCACACTAAGTAGATGCATTAGTATAACAAACACAAGTTTTGTTGATCATCAAAACTCAAAGATTGACCGGGGATAATTTAACGCATTAAACGCAACCATGCGTTTAAGGCTCAACAATCTCCCCCTTTTTGATGATCACAAAACTTGATAAGCTTGAATAAGTAATATGCATGTAATGTGAGTAAAAATGACTCCCCCTTAACAATTGCATAACACATACAAGATAAACAAGTAAAGCATCAAACAAATAACTCTCCCCCTCAAACCATGCATACATAAGCTCTCCCCCTTAAACTATGCATATATTAAGGTTCAAGTTTATCACAAAATTCTCCCCCTTTTTGTGATAATCAAAAAGCAAAAAATTTAAATAATAACAATTTTACACATGGTCTTCACCAAGCATGTAATAGCTATTGGATTAAATCAATTAGAGAAATACACATGCGTTTAAGGCACTCAACAATAAATTCTAAATGTTGCAATGTGTGCATATGTGCATGCATTTATGCCCCATAAACAATAAATTATCAATGCATTATAACAAATCATATAATTGCACATTTTCACATAGCATATTCAAATTTGGATGCAAGGCATATCAAGATACTTACTATAAAAAGATAAGCATACATCATGCACTTAACAATTATGCTAAGGGGTTATGCATTTTACTCCAATGAATATTGAGCTTCAATATTTATTGATCACAATTGATTTGTGCCAATGAATGAATTTTGAATTGCTCTTTTAAAATGAATAAAATAAATTTTACCCTCGATGACAAGAGTTCGTTCTTGTCATAGGTCCAACGCCTCTCACCTCTTCTATGATGGTGAATATAATAAACTTCTCCTTTGAGTTGCTTGGTCCTTCATCCTCCAATCCATGGTTGTCCCTACAAAACAAATTAACAATAGGGGGGTCTTTGGTACCCATTTGATTTTTGGGTCCTTGATGGTTAACTTTCAATGGCACCTTTGGAATCCATTTCCACCTCTTATTAGGTTGGTATTGGATTCTAGCAAACCTACATTTATTCTTAATATGGCCATCTTTGCAACAATAAGTGCAAGTAGGAGAATTGTGCTTGGCTTTAGCTAACAAGCTTGAAAATGTTTTAGATTTGCTTGAGAAGCCTAGTCCGGCTTTATCAAGGCTACAATGTTGCAAGCCAAGCAACCCATTCATCTTTAAGCTACTCTCATTAAACTTGGCAAAAGATGTCTTTAAATCATGCACTTGATTTTTCAAAATAATATTTTCTTCTTCCTTCTTAGCCAAGTCTAGCTTAAGCATTTTATTGTTCTTCTTGGTTCTACCAAGACAATCAATGAGTTCATTATAAGCATCTAATAATTCATCATAAGATGGTACCTCATTATCATCCTCTTCATCTTCATCTCCAAGAGCCATTAGACATAGATTAGTTGCTTCTTCTTCATCGGAGTCACTATCACTCCATGTGGCTATAAACGCCTTCTTCTTGCCTTTGTCTTCATTCTTCTTCCTAGGGCATTTGTTAGCATAATGGCCTTTTTCTTGACAATTATAGCAAGTTACCTCATGTTTGGATTCTTGTTTGGTAGCATTAGAGGTCTTTGACTTGCTATGTTTGTTGAAGAGCTTTTTGAACTTCTTTGTGAACAACATCATCTCTTCATCATCATCATCTTCTTCATCATCGGAATGGTCTTTCCTTCCAACCAAGGCTATACCATTCTTTTGGATCTATCCTCCTCCTTTACTTCTCTCCTTGTGGCAACTTCAAGCTCATGAGTCACCAATGTGCCATGGAGCTCATCAAGATCATAGGAAGCACTTTCTCCTTTGTTTGACTCGATGATAGCCGTCCTTTTTGCGTCCCATTCTTTAGGTAAGGCTCTTAGGGCTCTCCTCCATATTTGCTTTGGAGGGTACTTCTCTCCAAGTTGGGCAAGCTCATTTATGATGAGGGTGAGCCTTCTAAACATTGAATCCACCTCTTCTCCGGACTCCATCTCAAATGTCTCATATTTGAGTTGTAGGAGGTCTATCTTTGTCTCCTTCACTTGGTTGGTTCCTTCATGACAAATTTGCAATTTGTCCCATATCTCCTTAGCCGTTGAGCACATTGAGATCCGGTTGTACTCCTTCATATCTAAGGCACAATGCAAAATATTAATCGCTTTAGCATTTTGTGAAATTAATATCATATCCGCTCTAGTGAAATCGTCCATTTCTTTGGGAACACTAATTCCCCCAACTTCCTTTAAAGGAATATGTGGACCTTTCACTATGATTTTCCATGGATCATAATCTACGGATTGGATGTATAGAGAAATTCTATTCTTCCAATAACCGTAGTTATCACCCGTGAATAGCGGAGGGCGATTTGTCGATTGACCTTGAGCAAACTCATTTGCTAGATTAGCCATAAAAAGATTTTGATTTAAAACAAAAATCAAATGGCTCTTATACCACTTGTTGGAATCGAAGAGGGGGGGGGGAGGTGAATGAGATTCATTGGCTACTTTAGTGTTTTAAAATGAGTTTGCAAAAACAAAAGAGTTTGCGCTTGCGGAAGGCTTAAGTCAATCGATAAATAAAATAAAATAAGAAGTAAACAAATAAATAAATACGTAAAGAAATAAAACGGTAAATGACAAGGATATTTGTTATAGAAGTTCGGCGATGAATCGCCTACGTCTCCTCTTCCCGGTTAGATAACCTCCAACCGAGGTTCCACTAGAACAATTGATCTTGGCCTTGAGGGCTCCAAGTTAGCCACAACACAACTCTTCCCGAGTTACAAAGCTCTTCCCGAGCACACTACTCTTCCCGAGTACACAAGCTCTTCCCGAGCACAATACTCTTCCCGAGTACACAAAGCTCTTCCCGAGCTACCAACACTCTTCACGAGTCTTCTTGGCCTTAAGGGCTCCAAGGATAGCCACACACTTGCACCAACTAGACTTGTTGATGACTTTACAATTTTCCAACTTGCTTTGGTGTTGGAGGACCTTTACAATAGATCAAACACAAAAACACCTTCACGGTGTACTCACACGAAGCAAACAAGACTCTAACAAGAGAATGAATCACAAGCTCCAATACAACAACAATGTATGGAGATTGCAATGCAATTTGAAATTGTAATAGATCAAGACTTTGTATAAGTTGTAGGCTTGTTCCTTAGCTTCAAAATGCTCCAAAGCATCCATATTTATAGTGTAGGAGGCCCCTAGGCTCCTACTAGCCGTTGTTATACAAAAGGTTGAAATCACTCCTCGATCGCCTGAGCCATCGCCTCAGGCGATCTCCATCGCCGCGCCCCAACGGTCAGCATAAATCATGGATCGCCTCAGGCGATGTCCCGATCACCTCAGGCGATCCAAATAAAATCCCAATGTCGTAGCCTCAGCAGCCTAAAATCTTGCATCGCCTCGGGCGAAGTCCACATTGCCTTAGGCGTTCCAGCCATCGTCTCAGGCGTTCAACACATCGCCTCAAACGATCTGCCCTGCGCGCATGCCCGCGCATTGCCTCGGCGTAGCCTCTGTCGATGTGCGGGGCGATGTCGCTCCTGGTTGCCATCGCCTCAGGCGTTGGTCATCATCGCCTGGGGCGATCTTCCTCTCATGCTCGTCTAGCCATCGCCTCTGTCGATGTGCGTGGCGATGCCCCGCCTGGCACCCATCGCCTAGGCCGATGATCACCATCGCCTGGGGCGATCCAGGCCAGAATATGCACAATCGATTTTCTTCATTTCATTCCACTTTTCATCACTTAATCTGCACACTAAGTAGATGCATTAGTATAACAAACACAAGTTTTGTTGATCATCAAAACTCAAAGATCGACCGGGGATAATTTAACGCATTAAACGCAACCATGCGTTTAAGGCTCAACATTTAGTATGCTTAGCATACTACCATTCTTTTGCATTAAGGCTCAAAAAGGGTACTAGAGATTGATTTTGTTTACATGGTAGGCTTGAAAGGCACAAACGCAACAAAGATTGCCTATATCACTTTCATGTTTGCAAGTAGTCTAGACATACGCCTCAAAGAGCATGTAGTTAAGTTCTAGCATGTATTAGAGACTTCTTAAGACTATCACAAAATTCACACAATCTTCACTAAGCTATGCACACTTCACAAGTCATGACGGATTTGTGCTCAAAATATTCAATTACTAAGTCAAAGTAAAATTTGCATTAGAATACAAAGTGTTAAGGTTAACAATTCACCTATGTTCAAAAGCATGCATTATATCAATTAGGATTCATCATGGGCTAGTGATTCTAAGCATGTGTTCATTACTAACTATGAGCTCAAAATTTTCAAAATTTTCGCTTTTTTTTGTATTTTTGAAATAAGAAAAACAATAACACACTACTAATCCATCCCACATACTTAAATCTTAAATTGTCCCCAATGTAAGGCAAAAATACAAGAAAAGAGAAAAGTCTGACTACTAAAGCAATAAAAATAAAAGGGAGAAAGGAAACTAACTCCCCTTGGGTTGCCTCCCAAGCAGCGCCTCTGTTTAACGTCGGTAGCCCGACGCCAGTCCTCTATCAAGGTGGGTGATACGGTGTCGCTCTATCCTTCCTCTTCCACCTCAATATCTTCTTAACTCCTCTAAATTTTGGTTTGTTCGCCTTTGAGTGGGCGTCTTCAGTCTTTGTTCCTCATCCATACTTTGTTGATTGTTGTGGTCGATCCGGAGGGTGCTTCTTTTCAATGGTACGATCCTGCAAGTTAGAAAAGAGAGGGCCAGCAGTATCATGAGTAGATAAAGAGGCAATAGTATGAACATTATGCACAAAATGAGAATACATACCTCCGTTGTCATCGAGGCCATCAGTAGCCTTTCCCATTTCCCACAACTCATCATTAACAAAATCCGAATCATAATCATCATGTATGCCAATAGCGTAACTCGAATGCTCAAGAGTCTTAATGGGTTCATAGATGTTGAATTTTACAACTTTACCATTAGACTCCAATGTTATCATACCGCTATTCATCTCGATTACTGATTTTGATGTTTTCAAGAATGGCCTCCCTAAAAGGATTAGACTAGATGGATCACCATTTTCCATGTCTAAGACATAGAAATCGGCTGGGAAAACCAAGTTCTCTACATGCACGATTACATCTTCTACTATCCCCCTAGGTATGACCGTGGACTTATCAGCTAAATGAATCACAGTGTCATTTCTTTTTAAAAGTCCTGGTTTTAGTTGAGAATAGATTGAGTAAGGCATGACATTTATAGAAGATCCTAAATCAAGCATAGCCTTCTCAATCCTATTAGTATTAATCATACATGGAATGGAAAACATACCGGGGTCCTTGCATTTAGCGGGGATGCTTATTTGGATGTCCGCCAAAACATTCGCACCTAGCTCGACCTTGGGGCACCCTTTTCCTTCCTTGTTCTTACCCACTTTCCATACCTCCTTCAAAAATCTCGCACATCGAGGTATCTTCATCATGGCTTCATGTAGTGGAGCGTTTGCCTCACATCGTCGGAAAGTCTCGTAGAGTTCCTTGATATCCTCATCTTTCCTATTTTCCTTAAAAGCAAGGGGGAATGGGGGTTCAATTTTATATTCAGAAAATTTAGGGAACTTACCCCGTGGTTCCTCCTCTTGTATGGGCTCTTCAACGTCCTTCTCCATCTTCTTCATCTCTTTCGCTTCTTCTCTTCCAGGTGGTGTCAATACCACTTTCTCATCATCTTCATCTTCGCTCATCTTCAAAGTAATGGAGCTCACATTCACCCTTGGGTTCACCTCCGGCTGTGACGGTAGTCCATTTGACATGCTCGTTTCAAGCTTATTGAGCAAAGTCGCCAATTGTCCCATTTGCGTAGTCAAACTCTGGATGCTCGCCCTCGTCTCCTGTTGAAATTGTAAGCTATTTTCAGCAATAACTTTAATAATATTTTCTAACCTGTCAGAAGGAGGGTGCACTGGAGGTGGTGGAGGTCTCTGGTATGGCGGTCTATAGGTGGAGGTTGGTGCATCTGTGGGTTCCCATATCCTTGGTTTGGATGGTCCCTCCACCCTTGATTGTAATTGCTCGAGGGATTGTCATAGCCCCTTTTTGGTGGCCCTGGGAATCCTCCCGCTGCATTCACGTGCTCAGTGGATGTCTCCTGTAGTGATGGACATGCATCAGTTGGATGGTTCGCAGCTAGACAGATTCCGCACGGCTTCATCTTCCCCACATTGCCACCTGCAAGATTACGCACAAGAAAAGTTAAGTCTATCAGTTGTTGTTCCAGATTGGATACATTTACCTCTTTTCTCGGCGGTTGTCCATGGCGAACATGTCCAAATTGTTGGGAGTTGGCCGCCATGTTAGCTATTAAGTTCCTTGCCTCCTCCGCTGTCTTGTCAATGAAAGATCCTCCGCTCGCCGCATCCACTAAATTCCTATCACCAGAAAGCAAACCTTCATAGAAATATTGAATTAACAAGTGTTCACTTATCTGATGTTGTGGGCAGCTTGCACACAACTTCTTAAAACGTTCCCAGTACTCATGCAGTGACTCCTCGTGGTACTGCTTCACACCATAGATCTCCTTTCTTATGTTAGTTGCCCTTGAAGCAAGAAAGTACTTCTCTAGGAAGACTCTTTGCAAGTCAGTCCTCGTGGTGATTGATCCGGAGGATAAGTAGAATAGCCAGTCCTTTGCAGCATCCTTTAGCGAGAATGGAAAGGCTCGCAGTTTAATTTGCTCCTCTGTTATGCCAGCTGGCTTCATAGTAGTGCATACCACGTGGAACTCCATCAAGTGCTTGTGCGGGTTCTCACCTGCAAGACCATGAAAAGATGGCAATAAATGAATCAAACCAGATTTGAGTTCGAAATTTACGTTGTTTGCGAGAGCAAGGAAAGTGATGCAGAGAGGTTGTTGATCCAAGTTAGGATTCGCCAACTGCCTCAAACTTTGATTCGCAGCCATCATGTTCCTCTCTTCTTCTTCTTCAAATAACCTTGCTTCTCTTCTTCTCCGATGTAGTGTCCTCTCGATCTCAGGATCGTAGTAAAAATTATCTTCGTGATCAGAGGGTTCACCTGTACTCATCAACAAACCACAGTAGTATAAAACGAAATAAATAAAACGACGTTAACACAAAAGTAATTGCCTTCCCCGGAAACGGCGCCAAAATTTGGTAGCGTTTATCACGTACGCCCAAATTAACCCTCTCAAGTTAATAACAGTAATGAATGTAGTAGCGTGAGTAGGGATCGATCCCACGAGGAAGGTTATATCTTTGTGTTAATTTATGCAAATGAAAATAAAAAGGGGTTTTTGAAATCAATTGAATAATACTACTAGTATGATGCAAAAGTAAACTAGATGAATTAACTTATGAGAAAAGAGCGATTCTCGGTTTTTGGTTAACTTTACAATTGGTGTTTACTATCTTGGTCATCGATCTTCACATACGATTCAATTCTCTTATGAATATTCATCGTGGACGTTTAATCCAATAATCAAAGTCCTATCTCACCTTAAGTTTAGTTAAGTAGCCCAAGCGTTCTAGTTTAACCCTTATCAAACAATCAATCAAAATACAAGCGATTAAGATTTAAATCGAAGATAGCATATGAACTAGTGAGATCGATGAATCTAAACAACATAATCCAAGCGTCTATGTTTAATCTAGTCAATTGTTTTTCCTAAGAATTTAACAAACTCACAAGCGGAATTTAATTAATCTTAGTTGCTTCATAAATTAGAGGGATCAAACGATTCCGTATTTGATATCTAATTTAGCGTGAAATTGTATGAACAAAAGCAAGATAATCAATCCAACAATCATACATAACAATTATGAAAAATCAAATCAGAAAAACAATTGATACTCAAAGAAAATCAACAATCAAAACTTATCTCACGAGAATCGTAAACATCCAATGTATCGTTTTCCTAAACCGAGAATCACAAAAGTATTTAGCTACTCATATCTAGATTAACAACAATCAAAATTAATCTAAAAAAACATCAAACTAATAGGAGAAGAAAGAGTTACTAAAAGGAATCACGATTCCGGCTTGTCGATTCCGGTTCCGTTCTTCGCGTTGTTCTTGATAAAAGTTGAAAGAAAAATTATTCTAAAATCTAAAACTCTCCTAAGGTATGAAATTATGTCTAATTTACTCTCAAAATCGTGTATAAGGAGGCTGGGAGGTTGATGGAATAGGTTGGAATCTCCTTGGGAAGGAAAGAAATCATGTTTCCATATTTTCCAAAACACCACTGCCTCGCTCGATCGATCCGTAATTTGCTCTCGATCGATCGCCTTTTCCAGAACATTTCCGCTCATTTTTCAGCTTCTGGCAAGTTTCGTGTTTTGGCCATAACTTTCTCATACGAACTCCAAATTCGACGAATCAGCTGTCCACGCGTAGATAACTCAATGTTCTACAACCTCATGCTGATCACATTCCCAAAACTTGGCTGGAACATATAGAATTTGAGGAGAAAGGAGCAACATGTGTCATAGATTCTGGTTTTTCCTCTTTCCTTCAACTTTATTCCTTCTTTCATCATTTTAGCTTGATTTCTTCACCTTTTCCTACATTTATACAAATATACGATTAGGTAGCACATGCATCACTTTATCCATCAAAATATACCAACTAGTAGACAATTAAGTGCAAAAGATGTGCCTATTTCTAGTCACATCAGGAGGCTAGGAGGTAGGTTAGAATCCATGTAGGAAGGAAAGAAATCAAGAATCCAAGCTTTCCAAAACTCTGCTGGCGATCGATCGGCGCTGGCTGGCGATCGATCGCCAGCCTTTATTTTTTAGGCAGAATGTCTCGGAGATCGATCGCGGATTTTCGCCGATCGATCGCCGAGCCTTAACGTTTTCTGGCGAGTTTCGTATTTTGGCCATAACTTTCTCATACGAACTCCGAATTCGACGAATCAGCTGTCCACGCGAAGATAACTGAAAGTTCTACAACTTTTCTATGGACCACATTTCCAATACTTGGCTTGAACATATATAAATTTTAGGAGAAAGGAGCAATATGTGTCTTTGATTCCGGTTTTTTCCCCTTTTCTTCAACTTTACTCCTTCTTTCATCATTTTAGCTTGATTTCTTCACCTTTTCCTACATTTACACAAAAGTACGATTAGGTAGCATATGTATCAATTTATCCATCAAAATATATCAAATTGTAGACAATTAAGCATACTAGATGTGTCTATTTCTAGTCACATCAGGCCTCATTCAGCAAGATTCACATGTTCAAGAAAGACGAATACGATGACTGGAGAATTTGGATGCTAGCACATCTGAGTGCTCAAGACGATGACATGTGGTTCGTCATCACTGATGGCCAATGAAAATCATGAAGATCAACACAACAGCTGACATTACTAGTGGTGAACCTTAGATGGTCGAAATGACATAGCATCCTGGACCAATGAAGAAAAGAAAAAGGCAAATCTGGATAGATGTGTCCCACTACAAAAGATATTTGGGAAAAGATTGCACAGCTGTGTGAAGGGAATGACCAAACCAAGGAGAACTAGCTCACTGTCGCTCTACAGAAGTTCGAAAACATCAAAATGATGTCCGGAGAAACTCTCAGTGAATATGATGAAAGATTGACTGGAATCATCAATGAACTCAACAGCCTGGGTAAAGATCTATCCAACAGAAAAAGTCACCATAAAAGTCATGAGGGGTCTCCCAAGAGAATGGGATGTAAAAACCATTGCCATGAGAGAGTCTAAGATTTAAACAAGATAGATCTACATGATCTATTTGCTGACTTAAAGGCATACGAGTTTGAACTAGGCATTCGGGTTGAAGATGAACCAAGTACCAGTCAAGCGACCAAAGCCCTTGCTGCATCAGAGTCCCTGTCCACCACAACAGAGATGACTCCCGAACAAATATGCAATGATGCAATGTCACTTTTTGTCAAAAAGTTTGGCAAATTTATGAACAAGAATCGGAAGATTTACCAATCTTATCCAAGGAATCAGAACTTCAAAAGAAGATCAGAGGAGGATGATCGAGGACACATCGTTACCGACTGTCCTAAGCCAAAGAAGGATGATCAGAAGAGAGGATCCAAGGACCACAAGAAGTCCAAGGAAAAGAGGGATCATCCAGAAGGGGCAGATATCAGAAAGTACTGGTGGCAGAAGAAAATAAGAGCACATGGGCTGATTCGGAATCAGAATCAGAGGAATCTACCAGCTCGTCCAGTGAAAGTGAAATGAAGAAACTCACTATCTCATGGCCAATGATGACAGTGAGGTAACTGATTCTAATCTTTCTAATTTTACACATGATGAACTCACTAATGCTTTGCAGGACATGATCAATGAGCATCAGATGTTGTATGAGTCATTCGAGGATTATAAGACTAAACACTCAAGTCCAATAGAACAGCAGGACGACAAACTTGATTGTGAAAAATCAAGGGAGCTGGAATGCCTAAGGGAAAGAGAAAGTCTGCTCGATAAAGAAAGGGACGAGGCAAAATGTGCACACCAGAAACTCATCAAACTGGTTCGCACATGGAACACATCAACTGCCAGAAAGGATGAGATGCTTGAGTCGATAAGGCTTGCTGGTGATCTTACCGGTATATGTTATGTCAACAATGACAGTAACTCATCTGGTATCAAATCTCAACTATGTCTGGAGAAGAACAAAGTTCAAACAATAAACTTTGTCAGATCCAGCACAGTATATGAACCAAGTGAACTGGTTAAGGGACCTGTTAAACCAACACTATTAAGTAACGGGCATCACACAAAGGTATTGGTTACGTTGAGCCAATAGATAAACCTAGATCGGCGCAAAAGTTCAGAAATGGACATAAGCCCACTGGTCAGGCAACTCGAGAGGTGAAACCCAACTGGTACTATAATTGTATGCCTGTCCAGAAGAGGTATATGCTTCCCAACAGGAACCAAAAAACAAAACAACATGCATACACTCATTATCACACGCAACACCCTAGAACACCATCACCACTCAATGCACACACATTTCAGGACACACACCGACCCAAACGATTCAGGGTTGGGTACCAATAAATTTATCACTTTAATTGCAGAGATCTAGAATCCAACAAGTTCAGAGCTCAGAATGGTTTCTGGACAGTGGATGTTCTAGACACATGACAGGGAACGCTTGTCTGAAGTCCGAATTGGTTGACACCACCGGACCAAGAATAACTTTTGCCAGTCTGCTTAAGCTTGATTTAGTTAATGGACTGCCCCAAATAGAGTCTCAAAAGATAATATCTGTTCAGCATGCCAACTTGGTAAGCAAATCAGATCGACCTTTAAGAACAAAGGGAGGAAATCTTCTTCTCGGTGCCTAGAGTTACTGCACATGGATCTTTTCGATCCTATACCAGTAAAAAGTCTAGGGGGAATGAAGTATACCATGGTGATAATAGAGGATTATTCTCGTTTTTCGTGGGTCCTATTTCTAAGTGGCCAAGATCAGGCTACCCCAAAGCTGATCAAACTACTGAAAAGACTACAAAATGAGAAATCATGTGGGATAGATAGAATTCGTAGTGATAAAGGTACTGAGTTTACCAATCAAACACTCGAATAATATCTAGATGACCTTGATATTAAACACGAATACTCTGATGCTAGAACCTCACAACAAAATGGAGTCGCTGAGCGTAGAAACCACACTTTGAAAGAAGCTGAGCAAACTATGCTTGCAGAATCAAAAATTTCACAGAGGTTTTGGGCAGAAGCAGTCAATACAGCTTGCTATACGCAGAACAGATCGATGATTAATAAGCGAGCAAATAAAATACCTTATGAGATCTGGAATGGCAGTAAGCCAAATATTTCTTATTTCCATGTGTTTGGTTGCAAATGTTTTCTTCACAACAATGGAAAGACTCATCTCACCGCCTTTCAGAGTATTTAATAATAGAACGCTTACTGTAGAAGAATCGGTTCATGTAAAATTTGATGAATCTGCTGATTGTACTGTATCTAATCTACAAATCAACAACTTGAGCAATCGATTGGAAAACACTCATATTGATGACAATGTTGATGATGAGTTGGATTACAGAAGTATGGTCGACTGCATTTTGGAACCAGAAATTCCAGAAGCACAAGCGGAGGAACCTGCTGGTCCACAAGCGCTGAACCCTGCTGACGAGGACACTACTATGCATACCCCTGCTGCAGTAGATGGAACAAACGAAAATAATGAATCAATCCAGTCTTCTGGGCTACCTACTCATACTCACACAAATGAAGAAACAAATCCCCTTGGACCTCCGCTCCGGTGGAAGAAGGATCATCCACCCGGGAAGGTCATAGGTAACCCGGATGCTCCTCTACGCACAAGAGGACAAATGATTAATGAATTTCTTCATACTGCATTCATCTCTCACATAGAACCCAAAATTGATGATGCTATTTTAGTCCCAAACTGGGTAGAAGCTATGCAGGACGAACTTAATCAATTCGAGAGAAACAAAGTATGGCACTTAGTACCACGTCCACCGCATCACACTGGAATAGGTACCAAATGGGTATTTAGAAATAAATTAGACGATAATGGTGTTGTTGTCAGGAATAAAGCAAGATTAGTTGCACAGGGATACAGACAGGAAGGAGTCATTGATTTCGATGAAACATTTGCCCATGTAGCTCGATTAGAAGCCATTCACATATTACTCATTTGCTGCTTTTAAGACTTTAAAGTCTATCAGATGGATGTTAAGAGTACATTTATTATTGGCAAACTCCAGGAAGAAGTTTATGTTGAACAACCTCCTGGATTTGAAAGCCATCGGCAGCCTTCTTCTGTTTTTAGACTGAACAAAGCTTTGTATGGTTTAAAACAAGCCCCCCGAGCATGGTACGAAACTCTGGCAAGTATTTGACTGAGCACAACTTTACCATTGGCACGGTGGACAAGAACCTATTTAAATTTACAAAGGGTGACCATAATCTGCTGGTTCAGATTTATGTTGATGATCTTATTTTTGGCAGTACTAACTCAAAACTTTGTGAAAGATTTTCAAAAATAATGCTGGTATCCAAAGGATTCAACGTTTAATTTGGTTGGATATTCAGATGCTAATTATGCAGGGTGCAAGATTGATAGGAAAAGTACTAGTGGATATTGTCAATTCCTAGGAGGTAGAATACCTTGCTGCTGGAAGCTGCTGTGCTCAACTGCTATGGATTCAACAACAACTGCGATACTATGGAATTGAATCCACTGAGGCACCAATATTTTGTGATAATACATATGCCATAGCCATCACGTACAATCAATTTCTTCTTTCTCGAACCAAGCACACTTCATCCGAGATCACGTAATGAAGAAGGAGATTCGGTTGGAGTACATATCCAGCGAACAACAAGCAGGAGATATCTTCACAAAACCCCTACCGGACGCTAAGTTTTCCTACTTTCGAAATATACTTGGTTTAATAGATATAACCAAATAATTTTACGTACTCAGGGAGAATTACATCTTAATTACTGCATGAAATTTGGGGGAATATTAATTTAGGGGGAACCTTATGTTTTTTGAAGGTCTACTGATGCCCAGCTGGTAAAACAATTGCCTGCTGCAGTAGATGCTACTCTCCCAGTAGACCTCTACATACCAGTGGACATTACCATATATGTTTTGCTGACAATAACCTTCGATACTTAGCAACCAATTGAAACGTTGGAATTCAATTTAATTATGTATTAATGATAAATTATTTCGGTTCCGCTTAAATCGTGTCCATTTTATTTTACTTCAAAATTTTCACTAGTTAGATGAACGACACGTGTCCATGTGTCCGTACATCTACAGTACGACGTTACATCTATCCCTTCTTTTTAACCGCCTTTACCATTTTCACTTTTACTTTTACAATTTCAAAACTTATTGTGCTAACAATTCACCATAGCATTTGCATTCACAGATAATCTCTTACTCGGAAACTCCATATTCAACAATGTCGAAGACTAGCCAACCTAGCTTTATTACAAATGCTGTCCATGTGGATTTCCACTCCGTCTCCACCATCACCAATGAAGACATTAAGGACGTTTTTCAAAAGTTGAATACCTTCAGCCTACTGGTTATACTGAGTCAGGCACCTACCTTCTACAAAGAAGCTCTCCAGGAATTTTACGCCACTGCAAGGATAGTAGACAACTCGGTGGTGGCTTCCATCTCTGGCCAGACCATCACAATTACTCAGGAAGATTTTGCCACCCAAGTGAGTCTTCCCACGACTGGACTCACTGACTTTTCCACCATCTCAGTGGCTGTGCGAGAAGAGATGCGTACAGTATTCTCCGACTCTGACGTTTGTCTGTGACGTCCTCCGTTTAAAAATATTTTGAGGAAGAGTCACTTCCGCCAACTCGCTGATATCATCACCAAAAGTCTGCTGTGTAAAGCCGGATCATTCGATGTCATCACCCCAGAGAAGTTTCAGGTGATGAGTGCCATTGTCAAAGACATCAATGTCAACTGGTCAATCGTCCTGTTTCAGGTTCTGATTGGCTTAGTGACATCAGGGAAGGGTCACTTTGGTTTTGCTCTTCCAGTCAGCCGCATTTTTTTAGAGCAAAAATATTTAGGCGGGGCCCCTGCTTCTACTGCTGTTGCTGCTGTCCCTACCGTAGTTCTAGCAGAGGATACAACTACTGCTCAGGAGATCAGTCCTGACTACTCCGACAGAGGAACCAGTTGAGATGGCTGCATTTTTGGCTATTGTATCAGCCATACCAGCCGCTCCTATTGTCAACACCACCGACATGTCATTGGGCTCTCGCCAAGGGGAAGGCTCCCTCACTATCAGTTTCCGACCACCCAAGATAAACTGCCCTTACTGCCATCCTAAAGCCACTCCTGTCGGCAAGGGCAAAGCTACAATGGAACTCGTCTCTACATCAGTGGCGTTTGAAATCGATATGGTCATGGCAGAAGTAGAATCCAAGATGCAACCACAATTGGTAATATTTGACAGATGGGTGAAAGCTCGCTTGAAAATTCGATTTAATGACTTCTCTCCGATTCTCGATCAAGCCAGGATTGATGAGAATCTCATTCTTGACTATCTTCAGATCCAGGAAGTAGAGAAGGGTCTGAAGCAGAGTGATGTTTTTCAAACGATGCATTTTGTGAGCAAACTTCAAGTGCTGGTTGAGTCTCGTCTCAAGGAATTTTAGTCTGACTCTGTCACAGCCAACCACGACAGGGTTGTACTCAATGCCTTGGGACCCAAGCTTGAAATGGCTGAGGCTGCTCTGCATGATCTCAGGATCTTAATGGGCCTACACTCTTGCTCTGTCCAACCGGGAGATGAACAACCAACCCCTTCCGACTTGAGCATAGTTACTAGCGCCCTGGCAGAGGTGTTTACGGTAAACCCTATCCTTGCCGCTCCTTCACCTGAACAAATTACAACCTCTGACCCAGTTACTGTCACTGATCAACATCCAAGATTGATGTATGTTGACCCTGTAACTGTCGATATTGTCATTCAGACTGTGGTTCAACAAGTCACCCTCTCTTCAGAGGATGATGAATCCACCGAGCCCTCACCAATCTCCCCGACCGAATTAGCCATTTTATCCACCTCCTCCTCACCTCCCGAAGCCATGATCCCTACTGCCCCTGCTTATATACCTGAACCAATATCTACCGATTATGTTGAATTTACCACACCTCCTTCACCCCTACCAACCTCATTACCCCTTGCCATAGAAATATCTACCGTGGCGATAGTACCTTACTGTCCAAATAAGCTCCTGACTGCCTCTGATGACATTGATCCGTCTGATGATGACTCGGACGTCTCATCTAGGATAACCTCCTCTATTGTTCTACTTGCCAATGGTTTTGCTGCGGTTGAGCACGAAATAGCCGTTACTGTCGTGGACACTACTAGTACCATCATACCTGTTGATATATTCACTGCAGCTGCTTCATCTGATGTTATGACCACTGTTGCGCTGTCTGCTGATCCTACCGGTGCCATCACTGCAGCTGCCACTGATCAACCTGGTGCCATGGATCAATCGATGGCCAGTGATCCTCCTGAGGACTTCTTTGACTTTCCGGATCAAATTCATACAGAAGGGCCTCCAAATATTGCTGATCAGTTGGTGCATCTATACAATGTCATCACCGAGCTGGCTAGTGACGTCAACAAACTGAATGAAGAACGCACTACAAGCCATGTCATTGGGAGTCACCAGCTGCATACCGATTCACAGTTTCAGCAGGTTTATCGCGATCTCAACCAACTGACTACAACGGTCAACCGGCTCCAACGCTTTGTTGTAGATGCCTTTGCTGACCCCTTCTCCTGGATAGGGCAAGCACGTCTTCATATCAACGAGCACAGTGAATCTCTTCATGATGCTTCCTCACTGGCACTTGAAGATAAAATTGAGGATGTCAAGAAGACATTTTCTGAGCAGCTGGCGAATATGCAGGAAGCTTTTGCATCAAAAATACAGGACTTGAGCAACAGTCTCCCGACTGTTCCTCACTCTACTCAACGCCTACCAGAGCCTAGCAGACATGATCACTCGTGCCGAAGGGAACCAGATCCAGTACGGAAATCGTCTGCTGATGCTGAAGATTTGAGTCGGTCAAGACCTCCTTCCCAGCCAAGGTTTCGTAGTCCAAGATGACCCCCTGCTGACACACCATCTTCCACCCGTGACTATTCCAAGCATTGGTTAGGGAGCCAATAGTAACACTTTTGTCTCCTTTTGTTATCTCTTATCTCATAACTGCAATAATTTATGCTTATGTGATTCTATGCTTTTTTTTTTTTGCATTACTTTAAGCTTGATATGACATATCATAACGCAACTTGCTGATTTTTCATTATAAATAGCATGCTATCTGCTACACACAACTCACACTACTCATGCTCATCTTATCATGTTCCTTACTGATCTTGCATATTCTCTGCAATTCTTATTCATGGGTCCATTGCTTATCTAAATCAGCCCTACATGGGTTGATTACTTATCTAACCCACCTCTGGTTGCTGCACCTTCAGACCAATCTTGGTGTTCACCACCAGCCTGTAATTTTGGGTCAGCAGATGCCTGGGTGCTGATGACAAAAAGGGGGAAGACAGAGAATTTTTATTGGAGACAGAGACTAGCTGCTATGTTTCTCAAGTTGCTTTTACCCAGTTCAATAGATTGTAGAAATAGGATTGCTGAAAGATTTGTAAGTTGTACTATGTATTCAGAATTCATTTTAAACAAAAATGACATTCTTTTAACAATGCTCAGTTTGATTACTACTTTTAATCTGCTTATCTATCTAACAAATTATGAGTCTCCTCTGTTTTGTTTATAAGTCTTAAACAGGATCTGATGTTCAAATGATCAAGCAAAAGTCTCCAATCCTAAGTTTTGTCATCACCAAAAATGGGGAAATTGTTGGGAAAATATTTCTAAGTTTTGGTGATCACAAATATCTACTGCTTGAAGTATCCACTGCATTGAAGTCTATTGACAGAGTATACATCTACCGGATAAAGACATCTATCGGATAAATACACCTATCGGATATAGACATATACCGGATAAAGACACTATCGGATGAAGAGATACCAAGAGTATACATCTACCGAGTACAGAAGAATGAACGTCTATTGGAACAAGAATACCAGCAGATGTCTAACTATCCAGCAGACTGATAAAGAGAACATCAGCTGATCTTGCAGCCAGCAGATGTACAGCTGATAAGTGTGATTTTTACACTTAATTTGATATAAGATTAGGGACGTTTTTGTAGTGATTCTTGGAAAGTATTACTTTTCTTGGTTTATATTTGTATATTTCAGGAATCGAGGGCCAAATGCATAAAAGTTGAGGAAATAGGCTTAAAATGATGAAAAAGGACCACACTGAGCAAACCTGGAAAAGGAGGGGCAAAATCGTAATTTGCTGAAAATAGAGGAGGCGATCGATCGCCTCAAATGAGGCAATCGATCGCCTCCAGGCAGTAGCAAGAGGCGATCCATCGCCTCATTTGAGGCAATCGATCGCCTCGACTCGAAAATTCGGGATTTTGTTTCCATCTTGGTTATTTGGTGTCCAAACTTGGTGAAACTCCTCCTACCATAAATATGGATTATCATGGACGTTTTTGGGACTTTTTGGCTCATAATTGACCTACAACAAGAAGCCTCCATCACTCATCATCCTCTCCAACCATCCATACACCATAACCATTGAAGAGAAGACGCATCGGAAGAGACGGGACGACGGAGCAACGCAAGGAGTCAACGCCTCTCGTTATTTCCGTATTTCTAACTCTAGTTCTATATTTTCATTAGATTTTAATGTTTAAAATGTTGCAAAACAGGTTTATGCATTGTTATTTGATGGAGACTGTTGGCTAGGTTTGTTATCAAGACTTAGGGGATCCTTTGTATGAACCCATGATTTTAGTTGAATGTTTTTGATTGATTCTTATTATCTAAGTGCATAGATCATTGTTCTTCATGCTTATAAGGGTTTTACCATCCTTGAATGATATTAAATAACAATTGAGATCGAGAGATAAAATTGTGATTCGATATAGTGATTTATGCCGTGGATTTCAGACCGATATCGAGAGATGAAGTCAAATACACGTGTGATAGCTATAGATATCTAGTAATCAAAAACTAGAAGTTTTCACGGATCTTAATACAATATTGTGTTGTTAAATAAGTACACGAGAGTGACTTACTGCAATTTTATATTAGGTTTAATATAACTCGAGAGAGTATATTAGATAAATTTGGAAAACTCGTCACCTTAGATTGTTTGAATTCGATTCTTAACTAATAGATGAATTGTGGGGGATTACATAGGTGAACCGAAAGTCTTGATAATTGTTTCTTTTGATTATATTCTTATTCGTTCTTGTGTTTTTGGGTTGATCTTGAGTTCATTAGTCAATTTAGTTAATTAATCACAACCGGTTATCGTAGACTAAATATAGTTAAACTAGTGGAGTTTGGTAATTATTTCCTAGTCCTCGTGGGTTCGACACTCGTACTTCTAATATCATTATACTAAAACTTGACACCGTGCACTTGCGATACATAATCGCTACACTGAAAAATACTGTTTAAAATAATAGCGATCAACAGCAAAGGAGAAGTCAGCAAACGTATAAGGCAACAAGACAAAACAAGTACAACTCATTCTGACAAAGGTACAACAGAGCGCCGCACCTTTACAATATCAGCGCCACCATTAGGGTCAGAATGAAAGAGCCGTTGTTTAACAAAATTGGAAAGAATACAAACAGAATTTGGAATGAAGTCAGGAAGCTGATTTCAATCAAGACCTTCCAATTGAAGAATAGTTGTCGTCAGACTACTGTGTCTATAAATACGTCTAAGTGAAGAATGAAGATGCTCCTGAACTATCTGATCAAACACACAAGACGCAAATTAACTTCAAACAAAAACAAAATCGCTTTACTAAGATATTTTGAAGTTTTTGCAAGAGCAGCAAAGCAGCCTTATTGTAATCTTGAAAGATCAACGTCTACCGAGTCTGCTGCTCAAAGAACACTCAAAGCATAATAGTCTTATATCTTGTGCAAGTGTTGCAAAATACATTGTAAACAACTTAGAGAGTTGTATTGCTAGGAGTTTAGGCCAAGCTGTGTGAGTGCATAAGAAGGTTGTATACTATAAGTGTAAACCAAAGTCTTCTAGTCTAACCTTCTTGCAAAGAAAGAAGGGGAGACGTAGAAGCGTTGTGCTTCGAACTTCCAGAAACAATTATTGTGTCTATTACTTACTGCAATTTACCATTCAGTTATTACTACTCACAAGTCCAGCAGATGTCTTCCGCACTATTATCAGGGTCTACCGACTTGTAAACATTTGAGAAGCTACTGCAGTATTTAACAGTCTGTAGTAAAAATAAGAATCGAATTTGAGTCTAGTGTTTATTTAAACCCCCCCTTCTAAACACTATTCCGATCCTAACACACCATATTAATTAGAAAAATACCACTCACTGTTAAATGATCAAACATTGATTGCTCCTCAATGATAAACTACTATATTTTTAAAATGCCATAAACATCTACCATAGTATATTCACAATTTAAAAAAGTTTTACATTATTGGCTTCTTGAAGCATGCTTTATTGCATTAATTTAAAAAAATTGGTACGATGATGAATGGTAAAATATAATTATAATTCTATGAAGATAAGAAATGTACCATTATTATAAAAATGTAATCACATTTTAAAGGATATTTCTGCTTTAGATAATAGTCTTCCCAAGGGAGTGCTCATTACCAACGGGATGAGACAAAAATATGGCCGAAATCTTCTTACTGTAGTAATGAGGGCTAAAGCTAATTTTTCAACTTCAGGGTACCTCTGTTCCGCCCCTTGCACTGCTCTGCTAACATAGTATACTAGTTGTTGTTGCCACGACTTCTTTCTGACAATACCATGTTGATGACCTCCTCGATCACCGATAGATAGACGAGGAGGGCCTCATCATGCTCGGGCTTATTCATTAACGGCAATCGAGCCAGATAATCTTTCAAATCTTCGAAGGCCTTTTGACACTGGTCATTCCATTCAAACCGAACCCCTTGCCTTAATGCCTTAAAGAAAGGAAAATTTATATCGGCTGAGCGAGATATGAAGCGACTCAACACGGCTATTCTTCCTGCCAACCTCTGTACTTCATTTAATGTCCGAGGAGGATTCATCTCCTGGATTGCTCTAATTTTTTTCGGGTTGGCCTCAACACTTCTCTCAATGACCATGTATCCCAAGAACTTTCCACTATGTATTCCGAACGTGCACTTGGTAGGATTCAACTTCATGCCAAGTTTTCGTAAAGTGCTGAAGACTTCTTCCATATCATCAATTAGATTTTGTGCCCTCTTACTCTTGATAAGGACATCATCTAATGTCTGAAGAGGATTCATCTCCTGGATTGCTCTAACTTTTTTTGTGAGAAATTCCTCCTTGGGAACTACTCGTTCTTCATCCTCATCAAGCTTTTCTTGTTTCCTCTTATTATTGTCTCCTTGTTCATCAACCCCTTTCTTATGTTCTTTCTCATGCCTCAACTCCTACACATAACATTTCCTCGAGGAACTTTGATTTCCTCTTACTTGTCCAACTTCCTCACCTACTGGAAATTTCATCGTCGGGTGATAAGTGGATGCCACTGCATGAAAAGCAGCTAGGGCTGGTCGGCCCAAAATTATGTTGTATGAAGAAGCATCTACTATGAGAAAATTGATCATATTGGTCTTTGTCCTCAGTTCTTCACCCAATGTAACTGGTAAAGAAACAGGCCCCACCAAACTTACAATCTCTCCAGCGAATCCATGAAGAGAAGAGTTCATCATCTATATGGTTATGCTCCTCAATTCCATCTGGGTCAACGTACTTAGGAAAAGCACATCGGCTGAACTTCTTGTATCTACAAAGATTCTCTGCACATTATAATTGGATACCGTGGCAGAAATAACCAATGCATCATCATGGGGAAATGGATTCCTTGCAAATCTTCATGCCTCGAAAGCAATGGACGACCCCAGAAATCATATGTATAGTTTCTCAGTTAGAAACATTGTTTGAGGCCACCTCCCCCACATCTTGGTTGTCCTTCTCCTCTTGCCTCTCTCCTCTGATTGCCCACGGTACTGGCATAAGTGCTCCCTTCCCCTAATTAGCATTATTCTGAGGAGGTGGATTATTGCCAATTGGTCCATCACGGGGTTCTTGCCTTCCCCCAAGTCTGCTAGCTCCTCTTCACCGAAAATATCCTCCTTGAAAATGTCCTCCTCGGAAATGTCCACCTCGACCTCTCTTCGGTCCCCTTTGGTTCATGGCTACTTCTCGAGAAGGTCTCATCGGGAGGTACTGCTCGAAACTCCTTTTCGGATGTTCCAATTGTTTATCCCTCCGATTGGTTCATTTCCTGGTTTCACCTCTTTTCTTTGTTTCATTTTTTTGGGCTTCTTCTAAGTTGATATATTTAGAAGCTCTTCCCAGCAGCTAGTCATAATCAGAAGGTGCTTTTTTAGCTAAAGATCTGAACAGATCTCTTTCTCGTAGCCCTTGGTAAAGGCGCTGATGAGTATCTCTGAGGTAACATGAGGAACGTAGAGGCAAGCTCGATTAAATCTTTTCAAAAGTCCGGAAGAGACTCCTTTTCCATTTGCTTGAGTCCGAACAGACTAAGAGCTGCTCTCTTGCAACTTCTGCTACTCGCGAATTGGTGTAAGAATAACGAGCTGAATTCCGGGAATGAATATATGATCCCTGATGGCAGTTGATTAAACCAAAACTGAGCAGCCCCGGCTCGGGTAGTCAAAAAAACTCGACATTTCACTCCAACTGAAAGTTGGTGAAGGAGAGAAGTGTTATCAAATCGTGACAAATACTCATCGAGATCTGCACTACTGTTATAATTCCCCAAATTCAAAGTACGGAAGTTAGATGGTAAGGGATCATCGACAACTTGAGGAGCAAATGGTGTGCTCCTCCGTACTAGATAGGTACGCCCCTCCATCTTGTTGCACATCTGCTGTAACTCATCTTTCAGATCATCCATCTGATGGTGCAAAGTTTTATCACTTTCTTCGCCCATCCGACTGGAGATATCATTAACCTCTTTCGCTTCCTCTTTCAGCCCTTTTGAAGAAGCCAAATCTTCTTCATCTTCAGTGGTTCTCTCTTGCCGGGGCAGAGTCAAAAATTGCTTCATGACTTCCCCCACAGTTTTTGCAATTACTTCAGTTAATTGCTCCATAGGCGTTCCCCTAGTAGGAAATGCCTGAAGAACGTTTTGAGATGACTCCACATCATCTTCTTCTCCTTCGAGCCCCGGGGACGATTACGAATGGGGATTTTATATATACCCCCTTGAACCTTGTCCGCGGCCTTTACTTCTAACCATATTTATCTTCTTTGATTTCCGCGTGATCTGTATTTTTCATGTTCGGTAGAACTAAATGTTTGTGAAAAATAAATGAAAGATACCACAACTTTTTACATGAAAAACCCTCAAGAATGAAGGAAGAACCATTCGACCTTGTCCAGTATAAATTCTTCACTATAAAAATGGATCTGTTACAGGATTTTGACATGAAATACGAATAACAAACTTTTAAACAAGAATATTAGAAAAATACATGAAAAAACC